>VDFB02271358.1:167149427-167216118 GCA_007258455.2 Sequoia sempervirens | reverse complement strand
GAGTGATGGAGGGAGAGGTTGGTAAAGAGAGGAAGACGATAGATAAAGACAAGTAGAGAGGGAAGGATACATAGAGAGAAAAGAGATAAAGAGAAGTACAGAGGGGAGGGAGGGAGGGAGAGGTAGGGAGGTAGGGGTAGGAAGGAGATAGAGAGGTGAGCGAGAGAGAGGGGAGAGAGAGGAAGGGATAGAGAGGGAGGGAGAGGAGATGTTGAGAGTAGAGAGGGAAGGAGAGAGAGAGATGATACAACTTGCTAACTATTGAAATTTGACCTCTTGATTAGTGAAATTTGACATGTTGATCACTAAAATTTGACTAAGTAGAAAATTATAAGATCTTCCAAAAACTAGAATTTGCATGATAACTCCAAGAGATCTGAACCCACTCTCAAACATCCTAAAACTATATATATGAAATATAACTTAAAGTATAAAAAATTAGATGTCCACAATCTCCCCAGTAGAGAAAGAGAAAAAGAAAGGGTTCAGAAAAATGCTTTGCAAAAATTCATGCTTCACATTTGGCAAGTACCAAATTTGATGCTAGCTAAATGGATAAAGATGAATAGATAAATAGATAACGATGAATAGATAGAGATATAGAGAGGGCGATTGATATATCTCTCCCTGTCGCTCTCCATCTCTCTATATCTCTCCTAATCTATGTCACTCCCTCTTCCCCTCTCTATCTATTGAGCCATCTATACCTCTCACCCCTCTCTCTCACATTCACTCCATCTTTCCCTCCATCTCTCCTACTCTATATCTCTATTTCTATTTGTCTTTATCCATGTCTCACTCATCTCTCTATCTCTTTTTATCCACACCTTTCTCTATCTCTACTACTATCTCTATATCTCTTTCACTATCCCCCTCTATCTCTCTATATCACCCCCTTTCTATGTATCTTCCTCTCCCTCTATATATATTAAGCTATCTCTCCCTCACTCCCCATATTCTTTTCTCTCTCTCCCTATCTACATATCACTCTCCCTCTCTCCCCCTCTTCTTTCTCTCCCTTTTATACCTATCTCTCCCCCTCTATCCCCCTCTTCTATCTCTTCCTCTTCAACCTATCTCTTTTCCTCTCTCTCCCTCTTCTCTATCTCTCCTCCTCTTCATATCTCTCTCCATTTTTATCCCTCCATCTCTCTCTATCTCCCCCTCTCTATCACTCTCCATCTCTCCCTCCCTCACTCCCTCCATATCCCCCTATCTATCTCTCTATCTCTACCTCTCTCTCCCTTTCTCTTCATATATATCTCCATCTCTCTCTTTCTCTTCCCATATATCTCTATCTCTTTCTCTATCTTGCTATATATCTCTATCTCCCCTACTTCTTTCTCCCTTTCTCTCTCTCCTTATTTCTCTCCCCCTTTCTCTACCTCTATTTAACTATCTTTGATTCTCTCTATTTGTCTCTCTTTTTCTCTCTCCCTCTCCTCCCCTCTCTATATCTTTATATATCTCTATCTCTTTATCACTCTATCTCGCCATCTATATCTCTCTTTCTCTTTCTCTCCCTCTCCCTCTTCCTCTATATCTCTCTATCTTGTCCTATGTATTCTCTCCCTCTCTATCTCCCTATCTCTCTCTATATTTATCTCTCCCTCTACCTATATCTCTCTATCTATTTCTCTCCCTCTTCCTCTATCACTCTATCTTCATCTCTACCTCTATTTTCCTCTCTTCCCCTTTATCTCTAGACATGTCTCCCTCTCTCTATCCATCTCTATCTATCCCTCTCTCCTCTCTCTCTTTAGCTGTCCCTCTCTTTCTCTCCATATCCCTCTCCTCCTTCTCCATCTCCATCTCTATCTCTCACTGTTCCCCCCTCTATCTCCCCCTCTTTCTATCCCTACCTCTCCCACTCTATCTTCCCCTCTTTATTGCAAACATAACATCTTGTTGCTAATGGAACCTGATTATCTTCCTAATTCAGAGGTTTTATTTCAATCATGTTTGGATCCCTGTAAGTGGATGCATAATTTATTTGAAGCTATCACTTGCTAAATGGCCTACCAATTGACCTTATGTACTGCATAAATGTATAAAAAATAGACCAAAATTTATCCTTATTGACTTTTCACACTTCTTCAACATACCCATTGCACACTTAAGGTGTGATTGCTAGTTTTATTTATTTTTAACATTACATGAATCAGCTTATGCCTCTTATAACCTCGAGTGCTTTGAACAAACTTTTTTAACACAACCGACAATGTTGACATGACATGCACTTTGAATTCAAAGTGGAAAAATAGAAACACTAAAAAGCAGGTTACAGTAGCAGTTTCTGAACCCTGGCCGGTAATTTTGATTATATCTGGTTTGAGCCTGTAGGCTCGTTCGAAGACCCCTTTAATGTCCTTCGACTGGAGTACGAAGATGATAGATTGATTGAGTGGTGAGCACACAGACAATGGGCACGGTCTTCACGTTTCAATATAATAATAGAAAGGGTTTCTTACACATTCCAGGGAGGAAAAAAATATCTTACATTTTGAAGAGAGTGTTCCGACATTTGTGAGGCCCACCCACGTGCGTGGATAAAAGGAGTGTCTTGAACTGCAGAACGTGTATGCAAATTTGACCGTATCGATTAATTTATTGGAAACCATGTTTTTAATCACCAAATGACAATTGAAATTACCTAACGTGTTAGATCACTGAGAGGATCATCACGAAACATAACCTCTAAGTGTTTCATAAATGGCCTCCTTTGTTACAAGCAAGATCAAATACGAATGTGAGCTAAAACATTAGGCTATGGAAGAGTACGATTTTAGTCCCAACGCTGGTGCCTACAGCGCCATTGAATCGTTTCTAGAGATAAGCGGAAGTTCTTTAAGCAATGATGCTTCTGAAATCATTACAATGGACGACGCCCCATTTGAGCTTCCTCCTTACGATGTCACCATGGACATAGATTGCCTAGAAAATAGGACATGGGCACCTCAGTATAGTGCCTTCAGCGCCTACACAAACGCTACTTCAAACACCGCTGCAGATTCTTCCGTATCCTGCGAGACTCTGCACAAAAGATGTTTCAGATTTCTGAGAAAAATGGATGAACATAGAAAGTTAGAGATCCAGACATCACGCCAAACAGCTCCTGCTCTTGATCCCAACAAGGAAAAAGAGGTAAATGAAAAGAAAAAGAAGAATCGAGACAAAGCGGCATTTCACCACATGATTGCGGAACGCAATAGGAGAGTCAAATTGAACGAGCATTTCCAGAATCTTTACTTCCTTCTTCCTAGAAATTGCAAGGTATCATCTTTACTCTCTTCTGAAAATGTGTATACGGTACTGTAATTGTGCTACTAGTCTCTGAATAACTTAACCTGTAGAAGTGCAACTTAATAAAATTTAGGAAAGTGTTTTAACCCCTTGTCCGCTTTAGGTACTGCAAGCAAGTTCTGTGTGTGAAAACCTACAAGCTTCTGTTTCTGAGTTTTGATGTCCATGTTTGCAGAAAGATAAGCATTCGATATTGGCCAGTACAACAAGTTATCTGAGAGAATTAAAAGCTCGCGTTGGTGAGCTGGAACAACAGAGTGAAAGCATCGACGAATCAATTGCGAGGAATGTCTCAAATAGTGAAGGAGGAAGTTGCGGGTTCGAGTCACACGATCTGAGTTTCAATTCAGACAGCTCATTACTTTACCGTAGCGATGATGTGATCTTTAAGCGATGCAAGGATAACCTCTGCCAAATTAAGATAATAATTAATGTGCAGAGAAGTAGGGTTTCATGCCCAGCAACTGTGCTAATGAAGGTGATAGCGGTTTTGAGTGCAGAGCAATTGGAGATCCTTTCGCTTTCACATGAAAAGGGGTTTGGATTTCACGCTACTTTTGTCGTACTACCAAAGGTACGTCACATACATTCCTAAAGTGTTTGTGTTTGACATTGCATGCATGGTAACATTTGTTTGACGTGTTGTTTTGAATATGAACAGGGTGAGGACTGGGATATTTCCCACTGGCAATCCTTTGGGAGTTTACTCACTCGGACTCTCAACTGAGCATCGGAGGAACCCAAAGAATGGATGATATCACGGTGGAAACAGAAATTTCTATTGTATATTATTGAATGAGGTGATATTTATTGAAGAAAAGACTAAATGGGAAAAAACCAAATATGATATTAGAGTGAAATTGGAAGTCTAGTTGATAACTATTTCATATTTTTTCAAATTGTTTATAATTTAGTTCTGGTATATAAAAAATTTCAAAGTTAGTAGTTAAATTGTTTATAATGTATAAGTTTGAATGTTTGATTTTGATTATTATAAAAGAAGTTTTATATGAATTTGTTTGTATAACTTTTTAATTCATATTCAAATAATTTATATTTTTTTTGTTTCTAAATATAGTGCTGAGATTCAATTATATTAATTCCAATTGAGATACTTACAATTCATTGTAATTTATATTATTTGTAAAAAATAAATAACATTGATAACTAAATATATATAAATATTATTTTTTATCAAATTTAATCAAATTTGATAAACAAAATTGACTTCTAAATCTCAACAATACAAAAAATAAATCTTTAAATTTGTACAAATTAAGTATATCAAACTTTATTAATTAACCATTGGAGGAACCAAAATAGTGGATGATATTACCATGGAAATAAAAATTTCTATTGTAATTTATCTTATATTATTGAATAAGGTGATATTGAATAATAGTCATTTTTTAAACTTGACAATAAAATAGATGATATTGTAGTGAAATGGAAGTCTAGCTGATTACTTGACACACATTTTTGAAAAGAATAATCTTAGTGTTCCCGAATCAATCAAACAAAGTTCAAATGGGGGTTCTCAAAAGGCTAAAGACAATAGCAAGAGGAAAGGAAAGGGCAAGGCCCTTGAAGTAGTTGTTTCTCCACTATCCACTTGGGCTCTTGATTTGGGTGCCTCACACCATATAGCTTTATCTAAAGATGAACTTGCATCTTTAGAGCCATGTACTATGCCTTCCACTTTGATGGGTGATGACACTCCTGTAGAGGTGTGTGGAAGGGGGTCTATTGATATGGGGGATGGCACATTTTAGTATGTTCTTTGTGTTCCCTCATATTCAACTAATCTTCTATTAGTCTATCAAATCACTCACACATCTACATTCAAGTAGGTTGAGTTTTCCCCTGATTTAGTTTTGATTCATGAGTGGCACAATGATTCTATAATTGTAGTTGGGAGAGAAGATCATCACTCTCGACTTTATTTATTCTTGATCTATCTGTGTTTGTTCTACCCACTCATTTTGATGATGTGAGTAATTTATTGTACCAATGGTTTAGCCACTTGAACTATTGCTACTTGTAGCAACTTAGTCAATGGGACATGGTTAAAGTACTGCCTATAGATTAGTTTTGTGATGGTGTTTTTCAAGGGTGCATTCTTGGAAAGCATCATGAAGAGAAATTTAATAAAGTAAAAGATTGGAGATCCTCAACTCTTTTAGAGTTGGTACATAGTGATTTGGCTAGTCCATTTTTGCAACCATCTTTCAATAAAGCCTTATATGTTTTGACCTTCATTGATGACTTTTCTAGGTATACTTTTATGTACTTTCTCAAATAGAGGTATGAATTTTTCAATTCATTCTTGGAATTCAAGGAAACTGAAAAGAAATAAAATGGAAGATATATCAAGTTTTGTGTATAGATAATAGGGGCAAATATGTCAATCACAAGTTTGAGCAATATTGTCTATAATTATCCTCAGGAAAATAAAGTTGCAAAATGAAAGAAATGGCCAATTATATGATTCATTCCTAGTCTTTAGCACCATCTTTTTGGGTAGAAGCTATTAATTATATGTGTTATATCCAAAATCGAGTTCCTCACAAATTTGTGAAGGGGGTAACTCCTTTTCAAGGATTGACCAGTTGCAAGCCATAAGTTAAGCACTTTCAAGTGTTTTTCTCTTGTGCATGGGACCAAATTCCTTCAAAGAAACAAAAGGCTATTGATTCACAAAGAAATCCTTGCATATTTATTGGATATATAGATGATGTCAAAGGATAAAAGCTTGAGAGGATTATTAATTTTGAGGAGAGTCCATCTAGTTCTTATCTTACCACTTATCCATCTACCATCAAATTGGAGTCCAATTTGCATCATGATGATAGTTCTTGAGAGGATCATAATCCTTATGATCTTGATGAGGAGTCTTTTTCCTCCACTTCAAATTATGACAATTATTATGAGGGTGCACATAGGCCACCTTCATAGGTTGATGATTCTCCTCCTTCTCTAGCCTAAGGGCCCCTTTGGGCTCATCAAATATTGTATTCAGCACAGGATTGGGTAGGGCCTTTAGATAAAAAAAGAACATGACCATAATTTCAAGAGGATACACATCTCTTCCTTGCCACAACTTCTAATCCAAAATCCTTTTGGGAAGCTTCTAGTGTCCCATACAGTCTAATGACAGTTGCATCTAAGTATATGAACCAATCACCTCAATTATGATCAATTCTTTTCTCAGAGGTAAGGTCCTTTGGCCTCAAAAACTCTTCTCACCTCTTCTGATAATCTCCAATCTCTAGGGAGACCAAGTTCCCTCGTTAGAGGCTTCACAAAAATCTCCTCAAATGAGAATAGTTGGACTTGTTGCAGTCCATATCTCAAATGTAGGTCCATTCCTAAACCAATAATATCATGTTCTACTCTCCCATTGGTTTGACTTGAAGCTATGGTTGCCACACTTGTACTCCACTATACATAATTAGATGAAGGAGGAGAGATTAATGCTTGAAATGTATGGAACCACTAGGGTCTTTCTTTATGGAGTAGAGGGACTTATGCAATTACTTAGCAACATACCGTACAAAGTCATAGGGTTTATTTATATCCCTATTCTAGATATCCATTGCCATCACCTTTAAACTAACAAGTATTTTCTCCTTGTTTTCTATTCTAGAACTTCAAGCAGGGAGAAGTATGTCTTCTAGAAGTATCCTCAAAAATATCATAGGTGAAGGGTTCAAGGTTACCCTTGCTAAATCTCTATAGATCTCTTCTTGGCCCTCTAGGACTAAAATATGGAAGCCTCCTTACTCTATAACTATCCATGTTTCTCTCATAATCCATGTTAACGACATTCAGATCAATTGGAAGTTGCGCATTTGGGTTATGGTAAAAAACTTTGCAAATATAGTCTTTGTTGAACGATAAAAAAATTTGGCCACCCATTGTGAATAATGACCTTGTATTTGGGTTATAATCCCTATGAATATCTTTAATCAATTCCACATTAAAAAACACATTGGGTACCACCAATTGTCAACCTAGGTTCCAAATGTTGCTAATTGGCCTATCTACATAGGCCCTTTCTATAGGCATGCTTTAAAATTTCATACCCCTCAAATGTGAGAATGGGGCCCCTAGAGCCCCCATTTTCTATTGGAAAGCTTATTTTCTAAAACCCACAAACCTAGACCAACTCTTGATCTCTTGAATTAACCAAGGATCTATACAATTATCTCCTCATCCAATGTTATTTTCTAACCCTTTGAAGTTCCAACCATTTTGAATCTTGGGTTTTTTATGAATAGAAAACTAAGGTTCTATAAAATTGCAACTAGGGTTTGCAGAATTCTTAATAGATAGGAATTCTATAAAACAATTGATAGCATATACCATCTATAACCCTAGTTTTCTCTCTTACTTGATTGAATTCAACAACCCATACTCATCCCTTAAATTCATAAAAATGTAATATGGAATACTTACTTTCTCTATTGATGTCAAAAACCCCAATTTTATAGAAAATCCTCATTCACTCTGGAAATTCACAACACTCCATTTGAAATCTTAGCAATTGTGAGCCCAATGGGTTTGAGCAAAGTATTTTTCCCAACCTTCATGAATTGAGTAGGTAGCCATCCCATCCACCATTAACTTTTTCATGCTTGAATGCATGACTAGTGGTAGACATTTTCCAAGTTTGAATGCGTCTCATTGATCTCAAGATCGATGGTGATCACATAAATTTGAATCTACCTCCATGAAGTGATAGCCTTCTTTTGTCATCATCTAGGCATGTGTTATCATTTCATAGAATCATGAATGGATAATAAGATAAAAATAGAGCTTTCACGATAGTGGAACTCTCTGCAAAGCATTGTAATAATGACACTTGCCACAATCACATAATTTCATAAGGGTAGAAAGATGAACCCACCAAGGCTTTGTGAAGGTCTTATCTTCCACAACAGGAATTTGCACATGCTTGAATACATGTCACCATTTTGTTGCTTTACAAGAATGAATGTGTCAAAGAGGTGGGGTTCTATGAAGAAAAAATCCTTCTCCAAATTCACATGCTTAAATTAACAACTTAAAGTTACTAGTAAGAGAGGGACCAACCATAGAAAAAATAATAAGGATTAATGACTTAAGTTTAAACATTAGAAAATGAAAATTAGCCCACTAAAATTTTTGTTTATGTGTCACATTTTTGGGAGTTTGTGAGGCTAGAAAAATGAAAAAACCAAATCTTGCATGAACTGAAGAGATAACCTGATATAATAATATGTATCCAAGGTTCTTGGGAAACAAAAGACTTCAGGAAGGAAAATAAATATTTTAATAAATTCATGTGGACCAACTTTCTAACACACAAAGGGACATACGAACATATGAGAACAACACCCTCAAGTTGTAACTTAAGTAACTAGGTGAAAAAGTTTAGCATACCAACAATGAAATAGAAAAATGATAAGGTTTTGACATAGGAGGAATTGAGGAATTTCAAATTTTCAAAATACTTAGAGCAACACTATGACCATGAAATTATACACGTAGCATCATCTTGTTTTTAAAGAAGATGAATTTAGATGGGGGAAACCTTATGATGATCCTTTGATGAGAGTGACCCACCATGTGTTGAACTAAAGATGCTACTAGTATGGAACTTATTATAGTCCCTTTAGCTACTTTTTTTCATTCTCCATATGGTGAGAAAGATTGGCATGTGGACAAACTAATTTACATTGGCTCGCATGTGCATTAATCCTATATGTTTTTCTCTCATGTTCTTTGTGTTTTCTTGCACATGATGTTATCTCTTGTATTGTGTGGCTTTGTGTGTCTTTGTTTTTATGTGTTTTATTTGGATGACCCTTGTTGCTTTGTTGGTGCAAGGATACAAAGGGAATGAACCTTTTGTGACATTGTTCTATTTGTATCTTCATTCTTCTATATGTCATAAATGTTTTCCCTTTGTCTTGTGCTTTCCTTTTGGGGATAATGCAAGCTATTGAGACATTTAGGTCTCTTCCATGTTGACCTAAAAGTTTTTTTGTCTTCTCACTCTATGTGTCATTCCTCCATTGTGTTGATTGTTCCATGAATATTCAGGGAATGATGCTAGTTCAGAGCTTTATATATCACTATAACAAACACATATATTGACCTTGTGTATTGTCGAAAAAGGTGTCCTTAATTAGGGAAGGGATAATTAATGAAAAAATGGACTTAATCTCATCTTGGTCTAGTGTTGTGATGTGTTTACACATCCACATTAGGTCTTGGGCCCCTTTTAAGTTAAATTAACTTAACTTTTCCCTAATTTAATGTTGTAAAATGTATTTATTTACATATTCACATTAAATTTGGGAGGATTATAAATCAGGTGGACCTAATCTAATGTTTTAATGTGTTCTACACATTCACATGGGATTTAGGGCCCTTCTAAGCTAAATAGACTCAATTTTGCTTTAATTTAGTGTTGTAAAGTGTATTTATTTACACTTTCACATTGAATTTTGGAACCTCTTACATTTATGACCTTTACATCATCATTAATAGGCCTATATAACCCTATATTGTGCATCCCAAGGCATAATTTAATCAAAACTTGACTAAATCAACATAAAAGCTTAAATTCTCCACTCCCTAACATTCTAGTTGGTAAAATAGCCCCTGTGGGACCCATTCGCCACTTTGGATAAATGAGTCCCATCCAGGTGGAACCCATTCACCCAAGATGACTAATGAGTCCCATTTGGGCTATTTTTGAGGTTTGAATGAAAACATTGGGTTTTTAATTCAAATTTCTTCAATGTCAGCCTTTGGGATCAAATTAACGGTCATGTGAGTGCATTACCTATATAAACAAGCTTTCAAATCCTCATTTCATCCAAGAAGCATCATACATTCATTTCATCAAGTCAAGCATTCAATAGTTAAGCATTTCAAGTCTTCACAAGATCATTAAGATAACATTCAAGATCAATTTTAAGGCATTCAACAGTAGAATTCTCCATCAATTGTTCTAGAAATTCAAGATCCATCATCATGGAAAGGTTTTAATTGCATTAATTGATGTTCATGCTTCATTATCATATTTCATCATTTTGATTTAATTACCTAAAAGGTGTTTGACCAAGGAAAACCCTTATTCCCTAACAACCAACATTTTCTCTCTCTCTTTGTGTGATTGCAAATATAGGTGCTTTGAATAATTGAAGATCATTGAAGAATAGGTTACAATGTTGTTGGAGTTGTCTTCCCATTTTCAGGGTCATAATCTTCACAAAAAGTCACCTACATGCTCAAAATTAGCAGTTTTAGATCTATAAATCAAGAGGAGTAGGAAGAGAAACATTAAAGACCAGATTTAGACCTTTAGGTTTCAAAAAACCCTAAATGGACTCATTTTCCAAGATTTGCGAATGAGTCCCATTTTGGGTAAATTTGGAGATTTTTATAGTTTTAGATACCCTTTTCCAAGAAACCTGTTCCTATACAGAAACACAGATTTGGGACTGATTCATCCAGAATGGTGAATGAGTCCCACCAGGCCTAAAAAGTAATAAATTCAAGATTTCAGAGCTCCATTCCATCTCTCTCCAGATTCCAGGTGCACACTTTTAGTTATACAACTTTCTGTTTTGATTCATTTGCATTTCTAGGTCATTTAGTAAAGCATTGCATCAAACTAGGTTTTGCATCTCATCTTACATGTCATTGTCTTTTCCAAGTTTAAACTTGGTGGTGAACCCCTCTTTTAATGTGAAATCATGTACTAGGATACCTTATTGTCATATCTCTCTCTCCATTCTTTATTGTATTGAGATCTCTACGGTGTCCTTGAGTGTAGCAAGTGTGAAATAGGATCCCTATCCTTGTGTTTATGCCTCAAAGGTGGGGAGCATCCATTTCCATTGACTACACTTTGGTGAACCTACATTTAGAATACCTTCTTTTTTTATTTGGATTTCATCATCATCCTAGGATTAGCTTGCATTAACATTGCATTAGAGTTTGCATTAGTTAATTAGCATCTAGGGTTTCTAAAATTTTGCATTAGTGAAAGTGCATATAGGTTGCATTTTTTCATTTCAAATCATTCAAAATCATTCAAAATCCACATTTGCACTTAGTATACATATCTTACAACATAAAAATATTAAAAATTAATTGGAATCTTTTGAAAATTTTGAAAAAATTCCCTACTACGACTCATTCACCACCCTGGGTGAATCAATCCCAATGCACCCATGAAACTACCTTTCACAGCATTAAAAACCTTGTTTTTAAGATTCTATATACTACTAGTAACTATATGTTTCAGTTGGTAGTCCTTCTATTGCATGCATTTCACTAAATCTATCTTAAATTGGCCCATTTTAGGCATTGCTCAATTCCAAATTTTCATTTACAACATTTCATTTTTAGAACATTGCATAGTGTAGTCAAAAAATTATCTTGCTTGAAAACTAAAAATTGTATTTCATTTTAAGTCCCTACATTTCTTTTTAATTTTTCATATAGATTACTTTTCAAAAATGTTAGTTTCGGTCTTCTCCAAGTTTGCAAAGAAGAAGTTAGTCAATAAGCATGTTAGTCATTCAATCAATGCATTCCCTAGCTATGAGAGTCTCTTAGTGCAAGAGAATGAAAATGTCAACATTTTACTTAAACTTACACCCCCTCCAATCTCTCCTATTTGGGAGGATGATGTGTTAGAAGAGAATACAAACATAGATAACCATGATGATCATAATTGTACTTCTCCTGATTCCTCTCTTTTTAGTGATGAAGGTATCTTGGCGACAGAAGGTACAATCATTGAGAATCGTGAAGGTTTTGTTTTCCCTTCTCCTCATTCCCCTTGGGAAGATAGTATAACAATAGAAGATGAATTGATTTCCACCACTTTACTTAGTCTCCATTCATCTACCAAAACCTCCCCTATTTTTGAAAATTATTTAGTGAATAAGGATACAATCGTGAATGGTCATGACAAACAAATTTTTGAGGAGGATATGTTGGTATTAAGGAATCCAATGATTGAGAGTTACAGCATTATTTCTCTCCTTCCTAATTTCCTAACATTTGGAAGGGTTTGTTTTAACAATAGGATCCAATCATGATTGGCACACATGAAAATCATAGTTTTCCTTCCCTTGATGTCTCCCCTATTTGTGATGAAGCTTCTTTACATCTAACCATGAAATGTGATGAACCTCTTCTTTGTCACTTTCCTAAAAGCTCTCCTACTAGGGTAGAAATTAGGGCACAAGAGAATGACACCTTAGAGGAAAATAATGAAATAATCGACAATAACAACAATAAAATTTCCTCCTATCCTAATATCTCTCCTATTGGTGAAGAAGATATTATGGTGTTACAAGATTCCATCGATGCAAATCACCAGGAAAACATTATTGAACAAGGAAAAACCATCATTGACAAGCAAGAAAATACAACCATGGATCATTCCCTTACTTGTGAGGAAGTCACTTTGGAAGAACCAATCCTTGAATGTCAAGAAAATTTGGTTTGTAGTTCTCCTAACAACTCTCCTCCTAGGGAGACTATCATGATACAAGAAAATAACAACAATAGTAATGTGGATCCCCTAGGTGATGGTAGAAAGGTGATTCTATACTACCCTCTATTAGAGATACACCAAACCAAGACCACTGAGGTTATGAATCTGCAAGTGTCCATTAGATCCCCCTTAAATGGACCTCCTACATACCCCATGGGACATCTTAAGAATCGTTTAATTCTTCACCCACCCTTACAACAACCACAAGTTCAAAAGAAACTTGTGCTCATCTTAGAACCACCTAAAATGAAACTAGATAATGATAACATTTCACACCTACTGAGTTACAATGACATTGCTCACATATATAACAAAGTGTATACAATCAAGGCTAGCCTCAAACCTAAAGGACTTAATGAAGCAACTTGGGAAAGGATGTGGTACTATATAACAAGGTATCCATGTCCCTATAGAGCCTAGAATGTAAGAAATGATGAATGATCTTGGTTATTGTCCCTCAAAATAAAAGCCTTCATTCAATGTCAACACCACCACAAAAGATTCTTCCAAGAAAGATTTAACCTTGGTACATCTTAAAATGGTGGATATCTCATTAAATATGTATCAAGTAGAAACTTTGTTTACTTATCAAAATAAATAACATTAGTTTCTGCTCCTTTCCATGTAATAGTTGTAGGATCATAGCATACTCACTATTGCATATTTTACATTCATTGCAAGGGGAAACATATCATCATCTAGTCTAGGCTCACCCTTGTCCTGAACTAAGTGGTGGAAGGGGGTTAGTTATCCTTCTCCTCGTATGCCACTTTTCATTGTCTATTTTGGATAGTTGACCACCTTTCATGTATAGATAAGAGCAAGATTGGGATTTGGACAACATGCCTTAAGTTGACTCACATGTGACATAATTATTCATAATGTAGCTTCATTTGGAAACATATGACTTGGCATAGGGCTTTCCAATTTATCTCTCATGTCTTCTTTCATGCTAGCATTTATCTTTGGCTTGTTTAAAGCAATTGCTCACAATGATGGTGTAGCAACCACTTTAAAGTGGGAGCATAAATAAACAATATCTTTTGGAAAAAATTTCATGGCTTGATTTTTATTTTTTCTTGTGATGTGTCCTCTTCTTGGTCACACCATTGGGTTTTATGCCATCTAAGAGTGTATGATCTATTGACATGGCATGATGCGAAAGAGGCATCCCATGGGTGATGATCTAACACTTTTGACTTGTCCTCTCTTGGAGACATTAGGCACAATGCTCCCTAAGAAGAAGACCTTAAACGAACAAAGAAAAACCCTCTCTAACAAATTTTTACATGAGATTCAAAAGCATTTAAAAAATAATTGTCATTGTGGTTCCTTATCAAACTCATCAAGAGGATAACTTTGGTATGGTTTGTATAATGAGAAGCTGAAACACTGCCATGACTTTCTCAATATACGGTGGGAAGCCAACACATTAGCATGAATTTCTCACTAAACCACTTCATTGGGACAACTCACCTCACAAACGAATTGAAGTTTTGTAGCCCTAGAGTGAGCACATTTTTGAAGTTGGATCCACCTATCTTATTCTTTTCTTTCTTCTTTATGTGTTTAACATTACATGATCATGTATCTTGTTTTGTTGCATATTATACACCTTTGTACGTGTCCTTTTTGTGTTTATGTTAGTTGGATTTAGGATCTTGGATCCTAGGGGCTTGACTACCTCCTTTTATCTTTTTCATCCTTTATCATCTGCATTGATATGATGGGACCCCTCTTGAATATCTACTTTAGTGTGAGTTTGAAGCAAGTTCATCCTCTCACTAAAGTTGGGACTAAATGTAGTGTCGAAAAAGGTGTCCTTAATTAGGGAAGGGATAATTAATGACAAATTGGACTTAATGTCACCTTGGTCTATTGTTGTGAGGTGTTTTACATATCCACATTAGCTCTTGGGCCCCTTTTAAGCTAAATTAACTTAACTTTTCCCTAATTTAATGCTGTAAAATGTATTTATTTGCATCTTCAAATTAAATTTGGGAGGCTTGTAAATCAAGTGGACCTAATCTAATGTTGTAGTGTGTTCTACACATTCACATGGGATTTAGGGCCCTTCTAAGCTAAATAGACTCAATTTTTCATTAATTTAGTGTTGTAAAGTATATTTATTTACACTTTCACATTGGATTTTGGGCCCTCTTACATTTATGACCTTTACATCATCATTAATAGGTCCCTATGACCATATATTGTGTATCCCAAGGCATAATTTAATAAAAAACTTAACTAAATCAAAATAAAATCTTCAATCCTCCACTCCCTGACATTCTAGCTAGCATAATAGCCCATGTGGGATCCATTCACCACTTTGGGTGAATGAGTCCCATTTGGGCTATTTTCGAGGTTTGAGTAGGAAAAATTGGGTTTTTAATTCAAATCTCTTCAATGTCAGTCTTGGGGATCAAATTAATGGTCATGTGAGTGCATTTCGTATATAAAAAAGCTTTAAAGTCCTCATTTCATCAAAGCAACATCATACATTCATGTCATCAAGCTAAGCATTCAAGAGTTAAGCATTTCAAGTATTCACAAGATCATCAAGATAACATTCAAGATCAATTTTAAGGCATTCAAGGGCATAATTTTGCATCAATTGTTGCAAAAATTCAAGCTCCATCATCATGGCAAGGTTCTAATTGTATTACTTCATGTTCATGCTTCATTATATTATTTCATCATTTTGGTTTAATTACCTAAAAGGGGTTTGACCAAGGCAAACCCCTATTCCCTAACAACCAACATTTTCTCTCCCTCTTTGTGTGATGCAGATCTAAGAGCTTTGAAGAATTGAAGATCATTGAAGAATAGGTTACAAGGTTTTTGTAGTTGGCTCCCCATTTTCAAGGCCATAATCTTAACAAAAAGTCACCTATAGGCCCGAAATTGGCAGTTTCAGATCCGAAAATCAAGAGGAATAGGAAGAGAAAACATTAAAGACCATATTTAGACCTTCAAGTTTCAGAAAACCCTAAGTGGAAGCATTCACCAAGATTGGCGAATGAGTCTCATTTTGGGTCAATCTGGAGATTTTTGCAGTTTTGGATACCTTTTTAGAGTTCAACCTATTCCTATACAAAAACCCAAATCTAGGACTGGTTCACATAGAATGGTGAATGAGTTCCACTAGGCCTAAAAAGTAGCAATTTCAAGATTTCAAAGCTCCATTCCATCTCTCTCCAGACTCTAGGTGCACACTTTCAGTTTTATAGCTTTATGTTTTGATTCATTTGCATTTCTAGGTCATTTAGTAAAGCATTGCATCAAACTAGGTTTTGCATCTCATGTTGCATGTAATTTTCTTTTCCAGGTTTAAACTTGGTGGTGAACCCCTCTTGTAATCTAAAATCATATCCTAGGATACCTTATTATCAGATATCTATCTCCATTCTTTATTGGATTGAGATCTCTAAGGTCATCCTTGAATGTGAAGTATAGAAGATTGTTTCCCTAGGTCCTAAAACTCTAGTGAAGACAAAATTCTATTTAACACCTTAGATCTATGGATCCCTTGTGTGTTCATATTCTATGTTGTTGTTGCATTACATTTGGGGGAAACCCCTTATCATGATGTAGCTTTATTTGGAAACATATCTTTGGCATCGGGCTTTCCAAATAATCTCTCATGGCCTTTTATCAAATCTCATTTACCATTTTTCTTCTTTAGAGTAATTTCTCACAGCATGGTGTTTTCAAATTTCTTTAAGGTGGGGGTATACATTTCCATTATTTACTCCACATTGTTCACAAATGTCAGAATTGTTGGTGCATTGACATTGGAATTTTTGCTTCACTTTTTTCATAGGCATTGAACGTAGTGTTGCATTGGCATAGCATTATGATCATTTTGTAGCACCTTATCAGAGTTATCGGGGAGTATAACTCTTGGTATGGTTGGCATGGGTACATACCTAGTGAAACACCATCCTCATTAGACCTAGTGTGTTTCTCATTTTTCTACCTTGTCTTGTGGCTCACCTAGTGAATATTGGAATTCACTAGCCTGTGTACCTTCTTGTTTAAGATTCACCTAGAAAATATCAAACTTTTCTATGGTGTGTCATGAATTCCTTTGGTGTAAATCCTATCATAACATAATTTGTTAGTTCATACCCTACTTTTTCATTTCATGTTGACATTAATGTTTTTGTATGTTGCCTTGTTGCATATCATGAATGTGTGTTCTTTTGTGCTTATGTTGGTTTTCCATTGGATCTTAGATCTTGGGGGCTTGATCACCTCCCTAGATCCTTAGTCATCCTATCTCTTCAACATTTGGACAATCAAACCCCTCTTAACATAGATAATTTTTTACTTTAGAGTGAGTCTAAGTGTAAGTTCATGCTCTCACTAAAGTGGGGGCTAAATAAAGTATCATAAATTATCACCCCTAATAATTTCACACTATGTTTTTCTCCCCCTGAATTATGCATTTTATAGCCCATTTGTAACATTTTTGAGAAATTTCAAGCATTGAACAAATGCATCCAATTAATATTCTACACCTGACACTTAATGTCTTGCAGAATAGGGCTAGGATTCATTCGGCCTAGGGCATATGGGTCCCTCCATTTTTTTTAGGACCTATTTTGGATATGTTAGAGTGGCCATTTTAACATTCAAAATTAAAATTGCAAATGTTGGATAACATGATTTAATTCTCAGGAAATTAGTGAAATACCTATAGATACCTAATTATTGCATCATTTAAAATTTAACAAGCATTCACAAAGAAAAAAATATTGCCAAGAGTAGAATTTCAGAGCTTTATTGTAGCAATTCAAGATCCCAACATTTGGTCAAATTATATGTGAGTTTATGTATCTTCATGTTATCATTGTTTTGTGAAGGATAGCACTCTCATAGGCCTCCAAAGCATTCAAGAATTCAAGCATTCAAGAGTTCAAGCATTCAAGCATTCAAGAAAGCAAGATCCAAAACCTTGAGGTGATTTGTATGACTCAAGTCCTTCAAATAAGCCATCAAAGGGTGGTGAGTTGTAGCATGTTGTGATTTCATCATTCCTTCCTATCCATCATCATTTTATCATTGACATTGTCATTGTTAAAGTGGAAACACTTACATGGGGTTTGACTAAGGTAAGCCCCTAAATAGCCCAACATTTTCCCTCTCTTTGAATGTGTAGGTTTTAGGTTTGAAGAGTATTGAAGGGAGCTTGGAGACAAATTTTTCATTATTGCATTTGAAGTGTTAGGGTTCAGGAATATTGGAGCAATAAATATTAACAATTATATGCAAATTAAATAACCTAGAAATAACAATGAAGAATAACACAAAAGAGATCAACACAAAATTTTAACGTGGTTCACCCAATATGGGCTACATCCACAGAAACTCAGCCACCCAATAATTTTATTATCCAGTGCAAAAAGAATTTCAATCTCACAAATCACACACACCACAACTTACATCCCAACTGTTTATAACAAGATTTTTGGAAGCTTCTGAAATTAGGGTTTTACAAAGTCATTTTTTTTTCATTTGACATGTTAACGGGAAAACCTTGACGTGTTAGCGAGAAAACCTTGACATGTTAACAGGAAAAAAAATGATGGTTGCGCCCCCAAACCCTTATTGTTGGAGACTGCCACCCCTTAACATCGACAATGATACAATTACATGTGTATAGTATTTGAATGATTAGTCATCATATACCAACAATATTTGACTTGGAGACTGATAAGACTCCACACCAAACAATCTCCCAGTTGGAGATTGATCCTAGATGACACCGCTGCACTTGTAGCTCCCACTAGATTATAGGTCTAGGTGGTTTCTTATATCCACCATCATCAGCTGTGAAGGCCAATGGAAATTGATGAGGAAATTTGTTTCTCCCTTGTAACTGCCTTGTGAATATATCTGTAGGATTCTCACTTGTGTGAATTTTCTCCATCTTCAACTATCCATCCTCCAAAACTGACTAGATGAAGTGGTATATGAGCTATATGTGCTTAGTTTTTGAATGCAGATTTGAATTCTTAGCAAGATGAATGGCACTTTCGCTATTAGTGTACAAAGGGATATCTTCTTGTTGTTCTCCCAATTCCTCCAAAAAAAGTTGTAACAAAATTGAAACAATGGAAAATGGTGTTGGATGCTATCGTATGGTTTAGGACATAGAGCACACCCAATTTCTAATTATTTCATTGAAGGGAAATCCTAGAGATCTCAATGTAAAGGGGAAAGAGATCTTGCAATAGGGTTTTCCTAGGGGCTGACTGTAAACTAATGAGGGGTTCACCACCAAGATAGAGCTTGGAAATACAAATGCAATGTAATATGTAATACTAAACCCTAGTATAATGCAATGATTTAAAAAATCATATAGAAAAGTATGAAAAACAAAATAACAAGATTTAGGATGGAATGTGTGCAGTTGGAAATCTAAAGCAGACTTGAATGGATTATGGAACACTAAAAAAATCTAAATTTTTGACCTATTGGGACTCATTTGCCAATTTGGGCAAATCAGTCCTAGATCAGGGTTTCTATATAGGAACAGGTTTTTGGAAAAAGGGTATATGAATTTGCAAAAATCTTGAAAAACACCTATAGTGGGACTCATTCGCCACTTTTGGTGAATCAGTCCCATTTCAATTTTTTGGGAATTCAAAGTTCAAATATGCACTTCAACACCTGCTCTTTTCTTCAAATTTATTTTTGAATCCAAATTTGTAAAAATACCTGCAAAAAAGAATATAGACTTGATTTGCTTATGGGGGGTTTGCCTCGGTCAAACCCCTAGTTTTGTAATTAAACCTTGATAGAAACAATGAAATGTACATGTAATTAGGAATGTAAAACTAACCTTAAGTGTGTCTAAGATTAGGAAATCTAAAATGCAATGCAACCCTATTGTAAAGTGTAAGAATGAGATACATGAATAGAATATGACAATGGATGACTCACTTTGAGATATCTCTAATCACCCAAATTAGCCTTAGTAATGCTTGTGCCTTCCTTAGGCTGAATGTAAAGTGATAATGCAAGATGGAATCACTTAGGGAACAAGTCATTAGGCTTGGCTTGATGGCTAGTTGCATCTCCCCAAACTAGAATCCATCATGTTTCACTGTAGACAACCATGATCAACACTTGACAATGCTAGATCTTGAATGAAAGTGAGATTGAAGACTTGCAAAAACACTTTAATACTGGTCCAAGACTTCAATTTTGCTTGCTTTCAAAACTTGAATGCTCTTGTGAAAGAATGCTTGAAGACTTTGAATGCTTGAATCTTGAAATTTCTCTTGAAAGTGCTTGCTTAGATGAAATAATGACTTAAAAACTTGCTTATATAGGAATTAACACCTAATTTACCATTATTTAGATCTCAGAAGCTGACATCAACCAAAAATTTGAATTAAAAATGTGATTTTCCCACTCAAAACCCAAAAAATCCCCAAATGGGACTCATTTTCCCATGGTGGCAAATGGGTCCTACCTAGGGGGACTCATTCGCCGAAGGTGGCAAATAAGTCCCACCCTAGATTTTTGGGGTGCGTTTTCAGAATTTTTTATGTTTTAGATTATTTTGTTGGGTTTTTAGCTAAAATAAGCTTTGAGATTGGAAATAATGGGTCTTAAGGGCCTATTACTGATGATTTAAAGGGTAATTAGTTCAAGGGTACCAAAATAGGTCCAAATTAGGCAAGGAATTATACTATCTCCAAGAAGGCAGTACAATTTCCATTGCCACACAAATTATCTCCTTGCTAGCTTCCATAGCAACAACATGCTCAACTTCAGTAGTTGAAAGCGCAACAACCTTTTATAGTTTTGAAATCCAACTGAATGTAGTACCTCCTACAATAAAATCTTACTCTGTAGTACTCTTTCTATGAATATCACCCACCAAATTAGAGTCAACATATCCTTTTAGGGTATAATTTTTTCCTCCAAAGCATAGTTTCTTTGAAGTAGTACCTCTCAAATATCAAAGAATCCATTTTACCGCATTCCAATGCCCCCTTCTTAGATTGATCATATACCTACTCACAACTCCCACTACATGTGCAATATCTGGCCTTGTGCATACCATTGAATACATCAAGCTACCAACCACTGATGCATATGGTATTTTAGATAGTTTGTCTTCCTCCTCTTGTGTCTTTGGACACATCTCCTTAGTCAACTTAAAATGACTAGGAAAAGGTCTACTAATTGCTTTTGCATTCTGCATGTAAAACCTTTTCAAAACCTTCTCTACATACTCACTTTGAGACAAAAATAAATTTATGTTTGTCTTGTCCCATGTAATCCTCATACCCAAGATTTTTTTTGTTGCACCCAAATCCTTCATAGAAAATGAATTTGCTAATTTATGTTTAATTTCATTAATATGTTGCATGTTACACCCATCAATAGGCATGCCATCAACATAAAGCAACAAGATAATATAGTTGTTGAACCAAAGGGAAAATGGGAAGTGGGAGTACCCATCCCTATTTTCTCTTGGTCACTCTATAATGTATTATTATCCCAAATTGGATTGAATATCAACCCAAAGGGTGAGTCAATTCTCAACAAGCAAGACCTAGGAGGGGATTCTTTAAGCTTTGATGGGTTCATCACTAAGCAATTGCTTGGAAAAGATACTTTAATTAAAAAACCTAGTAATGCAAGTTAAATGATGAAATCATGCAATAGGAAGTTAGGATGTGTGTGCTTGGGAAGTCTGGAAACATGAAAAGGATTCTGGAAATGCAAAAATACTTTCAAAAATTGTTATGGAGGACTAAGATGCCCTTACTGTTGTCTTAGTCCTGTTGCTATTTTTTTGGGGCAGATGCAGAATCTTCAAATGTCAGAACCGGATCTAAAAGAATTTCTTTAAAATAACTTTGGGAGGACTAAGACACCCTAGGTGGTGACTTAGTCCTATTTTGAATTTCTAAAATCTTTGAATGTGGTCCTGGGGCTCAATTTCTACATTTCCTTCTTCTTGGATCTCAGGTCCTGAAACTTCCAGATTTTTGCTGTAGGTGAGTTTCTGTGAAGATGAAAACTTTGCAATGAAACTTTGCAATTTTTCACTTCAAATGATCTTCAAGTCTTCAACTTAAATCTACAATCGGGTATGTGCATCTTGATCATCATGGTAAAAATAGGTCCTTAAGTGGCAAAAAATTTAGAAAAAATAGAGTTAGGAAACTTAACATAAAAATTTGAATAAGTTATCTATATTATTTCAAAAATATGTAAGAATAGAATCTATAGAAAATTCAATGTAGTTTCTAAACTACCAGGTTTATTTAAAAAAAGAAAACTGTTTGGTGAAAATTTGAAATTTCAATAGAGTAGTACTTAAATTTCAAGGGAAAAATAAGAAGTAGGTGTTTGTCTGACCACCCTAACCATAATAAAATGATAATATTTTAGATATAAGTAGAGGACTCATGTCTCGATGTGATGCATATCTTTTTGTAATTTTTTTCAAGTAAATAATTAATTATGAATTTTTTATTACAACTTAAAAAAAAAAAAATCGTATGCCTGACCAACCTAACTTGGTCAAAACTTCATTAATTTTTTTTTTAATCTTATAGTATGCAAAGCATAGAATGTGGCACATGTTTTATATTCAAAAATTGTGATACCATTTGAAAGCTATAGATTTTTTCAATCAACCTATCAATCAGGACTTTAGTCATAATTCATATTGAAAATGAATAATAATTATTTATGAAATTCAAAGTAAAGCATAATTTATATAGGTGGAAAGCTGAGAATCTCCTTTAAAAACCCTTTTCATTTTATCAATTTTGGGTAAAAAAAAGTCAGGAGCCACATACCCATCATATCACCACTTTTTGGCCCATCATGATCTTGCACATATCCAGTCACAAACTCAAGGGTAGAAAAACTTGTTGATTGTTAGTAAATGGGGGTTTTCCTTGGTAAAACCCCTTTTTTGGTAATTAAACCTTGAAATGAAATAGAATAATCAAGGAAAATGATGAATGAACAACATACAATGTTACAACTCACCAAACCCTTATTATGAAATCTGTAAACTTGTGTGAAATGGCTAACTTGAATGTGGATCTTAAATCAAATGAATGCTTGATAGATATGGAATTTAATTGCTTACTTGAATCAAAACCCTGCATCATAAATGTTAGCTCAAAAAAATGCATGATGAAAGAATAGCCTTGATATGATGCTTGAATCTTGATCATGGCTCCAAATGCTTGATGGATTGCTTTTGAATGATTGAATGATTGGAGTGCTTAGATATCTTGTTATGAGAAAATAAGAGAAGGAACCTTGTATTTATACTTATCCATGTTTAATATCTTGAAATTACACTACAAAAAGCTGACATACGAATTCATTAATTAAAGGAGGCTAAATCCTACTTCGATTTGAAATTAAATCTTAAAAATACCATAAGGGAGACTAAGACACCCTAGGTGGCATCTAAGTTTTGAGGCATGAAGCTCGAGGAACAGACTCCAAAAAGGGGCCCATTTAAGGTGCACTTGAAATCAGCGTCCCAAGACCTTTGGGGGACAAATACACCCTAGGTGGCATCTTAGTCCCAACCCAAAAATTAGGGACACAGCCAAAATCACTAAATTATCATTTCCCCTTCAAGGTTTTTTGAGATTAGCCACAAAAAGATATAATTCATTAGGCTAGTGGATGCAAAATAGGAACAACTAGGACATAAATAAGGATAAAATAATAAGGTGGACCCAAACAAGTGTGAAAATGCAAGGGTATGCATTTTCCTACACTACATTTAACCCCCACTTTAGTGAGAGGGTGAACTTTCTTCAAACTCACACTAAAGTAGCCAACCACACAATCAAGAGGGATTCAAATGTACCAATGCTAGTAAGATAGGATGGCAACAATAAAGAGGGTGGAAAATTCCCCAGGATCAAGATCCTATGACAAACCAACATGAGCACAAAGGAACAAACTTGGGGATGATATATGAAGCCATAACCAAATCACAAACATACACCATTAAAGATAGAAAAGGAAAAAGGAAAAAAGGAAAAAATAAATAAAAATGCAATAGATCAAGCTCTGATTGGCCATCCAACATGCTATGGACCAAGTCCAAGTTATTTGTTTAAAAGAGTTTTACAAGTGGAACACGTTGTCCTCCATGCAAAAAAAATGCATGCTCACAAGGGCTAGTGAAGCTAGTTGTCCACCAGGTGAGCCCCAAGAGGTCCATCTCAAAGCCATACCCCCATGACTATGATAAGGATGAAAGGAAAAAGGAATATTCACAAGGGCTAGTGAAGCTAGGTGTTCACTAGGTGAGCCATAGGGGACCATATAAAAGTCATACCTCCATGACTTTAATAAGGTACAAAATGGAAAAATGTAACAGGAAAGAGGGATGTTCAAAGAGATTTTGCTTAGTTCATGTGAGGTCTTAATCTTAGTAGGCATCATTCCTAATTTCTCCAAGAGAGGACCAATTAAAGGATAAAAGGTTTACAACATAGGGAATGCAGTGCATCACATCACCACTAAGAGGAATATAATATAATGAGATAGATCAAGCTCTTGAAGGACATTACTCCCAATGTCACCACAAAGAGAAAAAAAATCGCATGAAGTAAGAAAATCACATCAAGGAACATGAAATAAATGCAAATGAATTCATGCCAAAATAATACCAATGTATGCCCCCACTTTAAATAAATTTCTAAAAACCATGTTGTGAGCAATTACTTTAAAGTAGCCAAAACATGAAAAAGAAAAATAAAAATAGGGTTTCCCCCCAGAAACACATAAGGGATCTATGGATTCGAGGTCAGTATCTATCTTTACTAGAATGATATTAGAGAGTTTGGAACTTTCATCATTCCCCAAATACACATAGAAATGGAAGAATGACACAAAGAGAGAAAAAAAAAAGAAAAATCTTTTGGGTCAACATGGAAGACACATGAATGTCTCGACACCTTGTGCCATCCCCAAAAAAATGAAAAGAAAAGTAAAGACCAAAGAAAAAGGTGAAAAGCTTACGACATATTAAAGAATGAAGGTACAAATAGGGGAATGCACATAGAGAGGAAACATAAAACATAACATCATGGGGGATCACATTACACACATGCAATCAACCAAAAACAAAGCAAAAAGGAAAGAAAAAAGACTAGTAAAGCACATGTGAGTTAACCATCCAATAGGTCATGCGCATCTCAGTCTTGTTTTGTATATGCAGAATGCATATCACAAGTGAGAGGGACAACATCAAGTACTGTACTAGGAGAATCATCGGGTTCAACACGTGGTGCATCACTCAGTTTAAGTGGATCATCACGATTGTTATTGTTTAAGATCATGGAAGAGGAAAATAACAAATTCAACTCATTATGGACTTTCTCATCAATTATATTTGGTTCTCCATCATCATCGAAGTTAACCACAATATGAGGATGAATGATAATATCCATAGAAGGTGCTAGTCCTTGTTGTGTTGGAGATGTAGGATCTGTTGGTTCTCGTAAGGGAGGAGGCTCATCGTTTATTGCTTCTATCACTTAGCTCAATTTTTATTTTTTGTGTTGTTCATCTTTCGAGCAATAGAATGACGTTTACACCTACACTCTCTAGCATTTTAGTTTCTTTTATTACAGTTTTAAAGTTGCATTTGTGAAGGAGTGGGTTTTTCAACCATATGTTCCTTTTATTCTTGCAAGGGAAGAATAGAAGAAACCATGGAAGGTTGTTCAATCACTTTCTCTTTGGCCTTATAAATTTGCTTAGGAGGTAGATTATGACTTGTTTGGTTCACTTGGCCATTTGTAGGAAGTAGGCAAGGGAATTTTGATGGATGGGTCTTGGTTTGTTGGAAGGGATTTAGGTTCAATATTGTTTTCTTCAAGGGGTGAAGGTTATATCATAGGTGGAGGAAAATTCTCAAGGGATAGCTTGGCTATGCCTTTTCTTTGAACTTTTGGTAGGATAGAAAAAGGAAGTCCTCATGGGGTATAGGCTCCATGGGCTCAGGCCAAAAATAGTTCAAATGAGGAGAAATTTCCATAGGAAGGAGTTCTAAAGCCACTATGGTTCTCAGTGAATATTCCATTGTTGAATGGAAACTTTAAGCACTTATGGATAATGAATGGGACTATATTCATGGATCAAAGCCATTTGTAGCCTAACTTCACATGAAATTGATCTGAATTAGAGATAATAAAGAATGATACATATAAATTTTTCGGTCCTACTTGTAAAGGGAGTGTGATTAAGCCCATCGTAGAATGAGAAAAGCCATCATGCGTTTTAATCCATGCTTTCATTTTATCATATCTATCTTGAGTAAGTTCTTGCACATATAAGATTTCCTCTATGATCACATTCTCTCCACATACGAGATTAATTAAAATTCCAGGAGTGGGCCTATTATTGATTATGCTAGCTATTTAGAGAGGACCATCAAGTGCATGTTTGATTGTTTCTTCTGAAGAGAAAGTAATATCAATAGGAATTTTAGTTTTTTGTTTATGAGGCTCAATGTCAATAACTCCTACCATTATAATAATAGGACTTTGTTTAGTAGTAACCATAGGATGAACTGTTCATCACCATCCATAGTATTTTGTTTGTTATTGCTCATATTCTCATCATCTATGTCAACACTCATCACATCAGGCTTAGTTTCACTAGCCTTAACAAATGAAATATTATGGTTAGGCATGGGATTGGTAAAGATTAGCAAGTTTTGGTTAGGAGGAACTAAAAATTTATTTCCTTTGTCATTCACACCTCCAATTTAAATGTGATTAGAATCAATGAGGTCTTACACAAGATGTTTAAGATGCTTGCAATGTTCTATATCATGTCCTTTTTGTTGGTGATAAGTGTTAAAAGGTGAAAGACAACCGAGAGGGGGGTGAATCAGTTGTCACCAAATTTAAACTCAAAATTTCAACACTTATCAATTCCACAACCACATTGTTTTGTTATTAAGTATGAACATGAAATACAAATAATAGAAAGAAAAATCAACACAGTGAACACCAGATTTTACATGGAAATCCCAATGAGGGAAAAACCGTGGTGAGGATTAACTCACAATATAAAGAGATATCAAAACTAAATACAAAGGCTCACTACCGAGAAGAGGACTCAATGTCTAGATACAAAGGATCGCTACCTACAAAAGGGAATCACTATCGAACAGGGAGGCTCACTGCCTACTGATAGAAAAGAAAACAAAATTTCCAACCCAACAATTT
Organism: Sequoia sempervirens; assembly: GCA_007258455.2. Lineage (NCBI taxonomy): Eukaryota > Viridiplantae > Streptophyta > Pinopsida > Cupressales > Cupressaceae > Sequoia > Sequoia sempervirens. The sequence continues at coordinate 167,188,989 of VDFB02271358.1, read as the reverse complement.
ACACACATCCACAACCTTGATTAGAAGATTGCAGAAACCTTCAGCTCACTGCCTTCAAGAATCTAACACAATGAAGTACTACTGCCTTAACTTACTTTCACACACTTCTGCTCTTCACTTGTGGCTTACTTCATTACTTTTCATCATCCAAATCTTCACATCTTGATTTTCATTTATACCATCTTCAACCTTAGAAACTTTCTCCAAGGTTGGCCACATACGCTTCATTTCATAAATTCAAATTAGTTCATACCTCAATATACCCGCGGTGGAAAGGAATGAGAGTGGACCAATTAAAAAATTAACCAAGACCAAAAATAATGTCTTAGATCAACCACACTCTTTCTTAATTAAATTTTAATTTCTTCAAATGAAGTGTAAACACCAGGTCGGCCAAACCTAATGAAATCATAAATGAACATTGAAGTACATGCTTCCTAGTAAGAAGATAAGACGTGGATGATGTAAAATGATTCATCATGCATGAGAACACATCTCAAGTTCCTTCAGATACATCCACAACAAGTGTAACAACCTCCAAACATAGAACTCTTTCCATTAGTCCAACAGGGCTATGCAAACACACACAACAATTCTGAAACACAACTTCTGGATCACCAAGCCACACAAATATTTTCCAAAACCTAAAGAACATCATTACATGACATATTCTAGATCCACAAGACCTAAAACAAAACAACAGAGGACTGTGGAGCAGAAACAATTCTCCTAGTCCATAAAAAGCCAAATCTATCAAAATAGTTCACACACTGATAAAAACAACTTTCAAAACTCATCAAACCAGAAGCTACAAATTAGTAGATATCACCACTAGATCATCAACAACAACCCATCAGATCCACAAAAGCATAGGATCGACATAGGAGAAACATAGAGCACATAACAAAGCATATTCTAAACACTTACTTAACTCTAACTTCTCTCTTTATTAATTTTCTCAAAAGCACAAGTTGTAAACCCATCATTTTAGCACATCTACAACATCATAAAGATAGCTCGATGTACTCACAACATCTCAACGGTATCTCAAGTATACATGCACAATCTGCAACATACTAAACTGTGTTGACATTAATGAAAACATTATTGACAACACCACTAAACTTGCCCACACTTGCAACAATATCCCCCTTTGTCATTGATGGCAACACACGATGTGAAAAACCATCAAAGACAACAACCTACATAATATTCCCGGAGAACACATTTTCTTCCTTCTCTTACTATTTTTCAGATGAATTTATCTCCCCCTTTGACATCAATGGTAAATATAAAAAGATTTGATTAATCCCCCTTAGGAGTACACCCATTCAACTCATACTGCAACAATCTAAAACTTTTCTACTCCCCCTGTGGCGTAGACCCATTCATTATTCTAGATAAATGAAGAAACTATGAATTCACTAGATTGATGCACCTCCATGTGCACCTAGTTTGGAGGGCCAATGACCCCCAACCTCTCCCTAAGATACTCAAAAGTATCCTTTGGAAGATACTTAGTGAATATATTTTCAATATGTTTCTTTATTGACACATACTCTAGTCTAACTTCATTCTCCAACACCTTCTCTCTTAGGAAATGATATCTGATAGATATATTTTTTGTTCTTGAATGCATCATCATATTCTTTTAAATGTTTATAGCACTTGTGTTTTCATGGAAAATAGGAATAGGATCACATATCACTCCAATGTCTTTTAGAGTTTGCTTCATCCACAAAACTTGTGTGCAGCAGGATGTTGCAGCAATATATTCCTCCTTTGCAGTGGATAAAAAAATTGAGTCTTGTTTCTTACTCAACCAAGAAACCAATCTTCCACCAAGAAAGAAAGCACCTCCATTGGTACTCTTTCGGTCATCCATACAACCAGCCTAATTTTCATCGGTATAAGTACTGAAGGTGAACTTATCATCCTTAGGATACCATAAGCCATAATCTGGTGTACCTTTAAGATATCTAAATATCCTCTTTATAGCTATAACATGTGCCTCTTTAGGATCTGCTTGAAATTTGGCAACTAAGCATACTACATGCATAATATCCAATTTGATAGTAGTAAGATACAACAACCCACCAATCATAGAACTGTATTTTCCCTGATCAAATTTATTAGATTCATCACCTTTACTTAGTTTACATCCAGTTACCATAGGAGTACTATCCGGTTTGGAGTCATCCATTTCAAACTTCTTTAACAACTCTTTCACATACTTAGATTATGAAATGAATATCCCTTTATCAGTTTGATTTACTTGAAGACCAAGAAATAAATTTGACTCACCACTCATGGACATTTCAAATTATTTTTGCATTTCTTCTGCAAATATTTTACACATGTCTTCATTTCCACCAAATATGATATCATCAACATATACTACCACTATCAAAATTTTGTTACCTTGAATTTTGATGTAAATTTTGTTGTTAGCAGAGCCTTTGTTGAATCCTTTTTGTGTTAGGTATCTATCCAATATTGCATACTAAGCTCTGGGAGCTTGCTTCAATCCATACAATGTCTTCTTCAACTTATAGACCATATCCGGTTTGTCTGATAACTGAAATCCTTTAGGTTGTTCCATGTACACTTCTTCCTCCAATTCACCATTCAAGAATGTTGACTTGACATCCATCTGATATACTTTGAAGTCCTTGTGGGTAGAAAATTCCAAAAACATCCTAATAGCTTTCATTCTAGCCATAAGGGAAAATTTCTCCTCAAAGTCTATGCCTTCAACTTCTGAGTATCCCTTGCATACAAGTATTTCTTTGTTTCTTATAAATTCACCATTTTCATTCAACTTGTTCATGAACACCCATTTGAACAAATAAAAATTTTATTCACATGTCTAGGAAGTTCCAATTATAATGTTTGATTATTTTCTATTTGCTGCAACTCTTCTTTCATAGCTCTAACCCAACTATCATCTTCACATACTTCACACACAGACTTAAGTTCTATTTTAGAAAGTAAACATGGATTTTCCTTCACTACTAATTTACTTCTTCTCTTCACACCTTCACTCTTATCTCAAATTATCTTTTCCTCCAGATGATTCTTCTGCACACACTTAGGATTCTTAATAGCAGGTTCCAAGATTTCTTCTTGATGTTGTTGTTCTTATTCCTTTTCCTTATTCTCTCTAGGTACTTGACCATAGATGGGATCATCAGGTTCAACTTCACTTATCTTAATAGGTTTGTGCATTTCCTCATCAACTTTCACATTAGCACTCTCAACAATCTTCCTCAATCTTTTATTGAAGCATCTATATGCTTTGCTGGTAGTGGAGTACCCAAGAAAAATTCCTTCATCACATCTAGCATCAAACTTCCTAATATTTTCATCATCTATTTTAATGTAACATCTGCTTCCAAATACCTTAAAGTACTTCACAGTAGGATTCTTACTAGTCCATAACTCAAAAGGAGTCTTTGTGTTGTTGCCTCTAATTTTAACTCTATTAAGAACATAAACAATAGTGTGTATTGCCTAGCTCTCTAGTACACATCCGATACATTTGATTCTTTCATCATGGTTCTTGCAACTTCTTATACCATCTGGTTTTTCCTCTCAACCACTCCATTCTGCTAAGGGTTCTTAGAGCAAAAAAATGTCTTTTATGCCATGCTCTTCACAAAATGTATTAAATTCCTTAGAAGTGAATTCTCCACGTCTATCAGATCTCAAACATTTGATTCTCAGGTTTACTTCATTTTCCACTCTTTCTTTGAACACTTTAAACCTATCCAAAGCCCGAGTCTTTTCTCTAAGAAAAGAAATGCATGTCATTCGAGAATAATCATCAATAAGGAGAATGGAATACTTGTCACCATTTAGGCTTCATATTCTAGTCGGATCACAGAGGTCAGTATGAATTAATTCCATCATCCCAATAGTAGATTTCTCTTTTCCCTTAAAATTGCATCTTGTATGTTTCCCTAACTAGCATCTTCTGCAAATAGTATTCACAAGCTTTGTGATTCTAGGTAGACCTTGGACAACATCTCTTGAACTGATCCTAACTAGATTATCAAAGTTTACATGTCCCATTTTCCAGTGCCACAACCAAATTTCATTGACTTGAGATAAAAGGCATTGACCATCAACACCCTTAAGTTGATAGATGTTTCCATGAGTTCTCCTTCCAGCAACAGCCATATCTCTAAACCATTTTTTGATCTCCTAGGTATTATTCTAAAATACAAGTTTAAAACCATTGCTACACATTTGTCCAACACTCAAAAGGTTATGACTTAAACACTTTACATAATATACATTATCAGTGTTGTGCATTCCATCAAAACTAATTGTAGAGTCCTTCCCAACAATCTTCACTCTAGAATAATCACCAAACATGAACAAACCACCATCAATGTTGTCTATGTCTTTTCCTCCTTCTTTCCAAACTTTCTCATCTCAAATGTTGTCAAGGTTCCAAACAACTCTTCTTTGGTGTATTTTTTAGGATCATACATCTCTTCAATAACTGAGATCTTATCACTGTAACACTTAGGTAGGGTTATTAGGATATTCTCAATTATATCTTCGTCAATTAGTTCCCCCTTGATTCCTAACATCATTTGCTGCAAGTTCAACCCTCTAGAAATAGCTTGCAAAATCTTAACCTTCTTCCATTTTCAAATTCTCATATCTACGCTTTGTCATCAAGTTCTTTGTCAGTTTCACTCTATCATTTCCTTCATAAAGATCTTCCAACTTCTTTTGAACTTCATGAGCATTTCCCAAAGAAAGAACCTTAGTTCACTCAATTATAGATAGAGCACTGAAAATAGCATAGCTTTCCTTCTCATTCTCCTCATAAGCAGAAACCTCATCTATAGTAGTAAGACCACCCATCAGAGCAACATATTTGTATGAATAGCCTTCTAGGTCTTGTAACCAAGAGAAATAATGTATCCTCTCATCTGTACTTTCCAGTCATTGTAATCAGATCCATCAAACATAGGGATGACCAACTTATGCACCATAAGATCTTCCTTAAGTGGTTAAGCTCTACACCAGGGAACCTGGCTCTGATACCAATTGTTAAAAGGAATAGGAGAACTAAGAGGGGGGGTGAATTAGTTGTTACCAAATTTAAACTCAAAACTTCAACACTTATCAATTCCAAAACCACACTGTTATTTTATTAAGTATGAAAATGAAATACAAATAACAGAAAGCAAAATCAACACAATTAACACTAGATTTTACGTGTAAAATCCAATGAGGGAAAAACCATGGCGAGGATTAACTCGTGCAATATAAAGAGATAGCAAAATTGAATACAAAGGCTCACTTCCAAGGGCTCACTACCTAGAAGAGGACTCACTGTTCAGATACAAAGGCTCACTACCTATCGAAAGGCCTTACTGTCCAATAGGGAGGCTCACTGCCTACTAATACAAAAGAAAACAAAAGATCCACCACAACAATTTGCATACATCTACAACCTTGATCAAAAGATTGTGGAAACCTTTAGCCCACTGCCTTCATGAATCTAACACGATGAAGTACTACAACCTCAGTTTACTTTCACACACTTCTAATCTTCACTTGTGACTTACTTTGTTACTTTTCATCATCCAAATCTTCACATATTGATTTTCATTTATACCATCTTCAACCTTAAAAATTTTCTCCAAGGTTGACCACAAACGCTTCATTTCATAAATTAAAATTAGGTCAACAACTCAACATTCCCATGGTGAAGAGGAATGAGAGTGGACCAATTAAACAATTAACCAAGACAAAAAATAATTTCTTGGATCAACCACATGCTTCCCTAATTAAATTTTAATTTCTTCATATAAAGTGTAAACACCAGGTCAGCCAAACCTAATGAAAATGCAAATGAACATTGAATTAAATGCTTCCCAACAAGAAGATAACACGTAGATGATGTAACTATTGGCAACACAAGGGAAGACAACTAAGAAGGGGGGTGAATCAATTATCATAGAATTTAAAACATATTCAACTCATCAACATTATTCTCTGATCTAATTAATAACCATGAAAGCATAAATCATCAACACATCAAAAACACACATAACACAAGGAGTTTTTACGTGGAAACCCTGTTAGGGGAAAACCATGGTGGAGGTCAGTCCACAAGATTATACCCTATTAAAAGTATAAGAAATAAAAATAATGGGGATGCACTTGCATTTAGGCACACTGCCTAGAGCTCACTGCTCAATTACAATAGGGATAACTACCCAAAGGAAGATACACTATCTTACAAAAGGAATCATATTACATCTCTAGGGATTTGAATTGATAGAATAACATTTTCTAATGCCTAATCATGGTTCCGGTTAAGCGCATGAACACTTCTTTACTCTTCTTCACTCTTCTTCACACTCTACTTCACCTTAGAATGATTAGGAATTATTCACACATATATACACAGAAGCACATTTTGGCATACAATCACACACATCAATTGGAATAAAAAATAGTTCTTGTATATCTGCAACAAGAAATTTCAACCCTACATGTCAGCCTGAACAAAATAATAAAATGAAAATAAATTGTTAGCCCAAAATACTAAAGATTGTTAATGTGAATCAACCAAGGTTGGCCATAGCTTAGTGAAGACCCAAATCAAAATCTCCAATGTGAAAACACTTCAATTAATTACTCCTCGAAGATCCACAACACGCTACAAACATCATGTCAGCCAAGAATAAGAAAAACATGAATACACAAGAGAAAATCGCCAACCACGAGCACAACGATCAATGCGGACATGCAACAAAGATAGAGCACAATCTAGAAGAATCCAAAAAAATCAAAAATCACCAAAGAAGCATCTGCAACAATTGAACTAACTAAAATCCCATCATCTTCAATCAACAACACCAACTGAAGCAATAGAAAAATTATTAGAATATAAATCTTCATAACTCAATCAAATCTTCATGTGAATCTCTGAAACTTGACATGGATAAAATAGATAGACTCAACAACAAACCCTTTAGTCCACAACCTCTAATAATCAACATACAAAACTTACCGACATATTGAAATTCATTTCACCACTGAAAACCTGCAACTCATCTCATTAGAATTTTCTCAATATCCTCAACATATACAACTTCTAATGAATTAATGCTAATAGTGTTGACATCAATGACAACCACATATCAGCAACACAAACATAATATCCAACAATCTCCCCCTTTGGCATTGATGGAAACACATGATGTGAAAACACCATCAACATAACTAACTCTTTACACTTACTCCCCCTTAGACTCTAACTCATTTTCTCCTCAATTCTTTCACATGATCTTCTCCCCACAAGGCTCTTCTCCCCAGATAATCACCAATTTTTCACATGACTCTTCTCCCCCTTTGAAAACAATGACAAAGATCTCTAAGCACCACACAAACTCGTAATCACATATCTGAGCATCTAAACATCTAACTACTCCCCCTGAGTAGTAGCCACCACAACATCAATCCAGATCAAGATATGACTTTGAAATGCATCGTTATCTCTTATTAGGAGGGGTAATCACCCCTAACTTCCCTCTGAGATAATCAAAAGTATCCTTAGTAAATGGCTTTGTAAAGATATCTACAATCTACTTCTTAGTAGGCACATACTCCAATCTAACTTCCTTTTCACTCACCTTTTCTCTCAAAAAGTGAAACTTGATAGATGTATGCTTGGTCTTTGAATGCAACACCAAATTCTTAGATATGTTAATAGCACTTCAATTATGACAGAATATAGCAATAGGCTCATTATACACAACTATGATATCCTTCAACATCTATTTCATCCACAGGACTTGAGTATAATTGTTAGTAGTAGCAATGTATTCGACCTCTATAGTAGATAAGGAAATGGCATTATGCTTCTTACTTAACCATGAAAATAGCTTCTTACCCAAGAAAAATGCTCCACCACTAGTATTTTTCCTATCATTTACATCTCCTTCCTAATCAGCATCAGTAAAGGAACTCGAAGTAAGATCATCATATTTAGGATACCATAGACCAAAGTCAATTGTCCCCTTCAAGTATTTGAAAATTCTCTTCATAGCAGTCACATGAGATTCCTTCAAATCATCTTGAAATCTTTCAAAAATACATACAACATTCATGATATTAGGCCTAGTTTGAGTTAAATACAATAATCCACCAATAATTTTTCTATATCTAGTTTTATTTTCCTTCAGAGAATCATCTTCTATTGTCAACTTGCATTCGGTCACCATGGGTGTACCTATTGGCTTTGAATCTTCTATACTGAACTTCTTCAGCAATTCCTTCACATACTTGGACTGAGATATAAAATCCCTTTATCTAACTGGGTAATTTGTAATCCCAAAAATATTTTCATCTCACCAATCACCGACATCTCAAATTCACTCCTCATATCATTAGAAAACTTCATGCACAAACCATCATCTCCTCCAAAAATGATATCATCAACAAAGAATTTAACAATCAAATCTATATTACCATTCTTGAAATACATAATACTATCAGCAGTACCTTTGTTAAATCCAAGCCTTGAAGCAAATACTTGTCCAATATGGCATACTAGGCTCTAGGGGATTACTTGATTCAATACAATTCTTTCTTCAAATGACACACCATATCTCCCTTATCATTCAACAGAAATCCATCAAGTTTCTCAACATACACCTCTTCTTCCAATTCAACATTTAGAAAAGATGACTTGACATCCATTTGATAAACTTTGTAGTTCTTGTAGGCAACACATGCAAGAAGTAATCTTATAGCTTTAATTCTAGCAATAAGGGAAAAAGTCTCTTGAAAATCAATTCCTTCCATATGTGAATATCCTTTGCATACCAGTCTTTCTTTGTTTCGAACCACTTCTCCTTTCTCATTCAATTTGTTTCTAAAGACCCATTTAGTTCCAATGACATTCTTATCCTTAGGTCTTGGAACAAGAATCCAAGTATCATTCTTCTAAATCTATTTTAGTTCCTCTTTCATTTCTTCAACTTAGTGCTCATCTTTACATGCTTTGTTCACACTAGTAGGCTCAGTCTTTGAAATCAAGTAGTATTCTTCTACAATCTTTCTCCTAGTTTAGACACCTTTGTTCTTATCACCGATAATCTAATCTTCTGAATGATTCAATCTTACATACCTCAGAGTCTTCTTAGGTTCTTCAACTTCAGGCTCTTGTGTTCTCTCTTCTACAACTTCACTGGTTTCTTCTTCCTATTGATTTTCCTAATCCACCAGAATGATTTGCACTTGATTTTTAGTCTGAACTTTCTTTCCTTTGTTTTTAATGACATTCTAATCATCAAAATCATATCCACAAGTTCTTGATGGTGTACCTAAGTCTTCATCAACCTTGACATTTTCACTTTCAACCATTTTCCTCAATCTTTTATTGTAACATCAGTAGGCCTTGCTATTTGTAGAATAACCCAGAAAGATACCTTCATCATTCCTAGCATCAAACCTTCCTATGTATTTATCTCTCTTGATATAAAATTTTCTTCCAAATATCTTGAAATATTTAATAGTATGATTTTGACCAGTCCATAGCTCAAAAGGGCTCTTACCAATATCACCTTTGATTTGTACCTGATTGAGTGTGTATACAACAGTACTCACAACTTCTCTCTAGTAGATATGAGGGACACTTCCTTCCAACATCATAGTTCTAGCAACATCTTCAATCGTTTTGTTCTTCCTTTCCAAAACTCCATTTTGCTGAGGGGTCTGCAGTGCAGATAATTGTCTCTTTATTCCATGTTCTTCACAAAAAGAATTAAATTCACGAAAAGTGAATTCACTATCTCTATCTAATCTCAGAAATTTAATCTTTAGACCTATCTCTATCTCAACCATAGTGTTAAAGGTCTTGAACTTTTCTAGTGCTTCATATTTCTCCCTTAAGAATGTAACACACACCATTATTGAATAATCATCAATGAGTAACATGAAATACCTATAACCTTGTAAAATTCTGACCTTAGAGGGACCACACAGATCAATATGCACAAGTTCCAACAATTCATTTGAACAATGTTTTTTGCTTCGAAATGAAATTTTAGTTTTCTTTCCTAACTGACATTCCTTGCATATGGCATTAGTAGGTTTCACCAACTTAGGTAGATCTCTCACAACCTTAGTAGAACTTATCTTGACAATATTATCAAAGTTAACATGACACATTCTCCTATGCCATAACCAACTTTCATCAACTTGAGCAATCAATGTTCAACTTTTACTAACAAAACTCAAGTGAAAGATATTACCTTTTGTTTTTGTACTTGATGTAATTACATTTCTAGAACTCAGTATTCTGCACTTTCCATCCTTGAACTGAAGATTGTATCCCTTATCAACCATCTGACCAACACTTAAAATATTATGCTTCAAGCCTTCCAGATACATTACATCATCAGTATTATGCTTACCATCAAGAGAAATGCATCCTCTACCATGGATCACACCAGCTATATTATCACCAAATCTCACAATAGCACCATCATACTTTTCGAAGCTCAAAAGCTTACTTTTATCTCCTGTCATATGAGGTGAACATCCAATGTCAATCACCCATTCATCTTTCTCTTCAACTCGAGCAAATAGGGCTCTCTCCACATTTGTACAACTAGTAGATTTAGTAGATGCAAGATTATTTTCCTTGATAGCAATAAATACCCATTCATCATCACATATATTTCCTTTATCAGATTCATCATCTGTCACACCTTCATCAACAACATAGTAACACTTCTTTTGAAATCTAGGCTTGTTATGTCTTGGTTTAGGAGTTCTTTCCAAAAATATTGATGCAAAATGCCCTATCTTATTGCAAGAAAAACATTTAAGAGGCAATTTTCCTTCATACTTACCTTTTCCTCTCGATACTCTTTTGATAATAAGTGCTCCTAGCTCTTCCAACTCTCTTTCTTCTTCTTCAATATGTTTGATTTCATCCTCATACTTGAATGTATTTCTAGATGAACTCTCACCCAGATCATATCTCTCTATCTCTTCTGGAAGTAGTAGCCTTAAATGTAGATTCAAACTTAGGAAGGGAATCACCAAATTCACTCAACTCAAAAGTAGTAAGCTTACCAATCAACATCTCTCTGGTTACATTTGTTATAGTTCATAGCTCTTTAATAGCACTATCTTTGACTTTGTAAGAATTAGGCAAGGATCCAAGCACTTTAGCAACAATCTCTGATTCATCTATCTGTCCACCAGCACATCTGATACCACACACAAGTTCATTCACTCTTTGCATAAAATAGTAATGTTATCATCATCACCCATTCTCAAATTTTCATATTTTTCTTTGAGACTCTGCAACTTAGCAATCTTCACATTAGTATCACCTTCATACAAGGTTTCCAAATTTTTCCAGATCTCATAAGCAATCTTCAGATCCATAAGATTTGTCATCTGAGAATTAGTCAAGGCACTCAATAATGCTTCCTTAGCCTTAATATTATACTCAACATCTCTAATCTTAGCAGTAGTAGTAGGACCATTCTGAGGAATAACATACCTATTACTTGTAATGCTCCAGTAGGGTTCACCAATGCATCTTAGATGGAACTCCATTCAAGTCTTCCACAGAGAATAATTTGTTCCATAAAATCTTAGACTATCCTTCTTGTAACTTGCAATCCTGTATCACCTAAAGCTATTAAAATTCTTCCAAGGAACTTCCTCTTATACCAATTGTTGGCAACACAAGGGTAGACAACTGAGAGGGGGGTGAATCAATTGTCATGGAATTTAAAAATTATTCAAATCATTATCATTATTCTCTGATATGATTAATAACCATGAAAGCATCAATCATCAACACATAAAAAAAACACATAACACCAAGATTTTTTACGTGGAAACCATGTTAGGGGAAAAACCACGGTGGAGGTCACTCCACAAGATTATACCCTGTTAAAAGTATAAGAAATGAAAATATGGGGAATGCAATTGCATTCAAGCACACTACCTAGATCTCACTACTCAATTACAATAGGGATAATCTCCCAAAGGAAGACACACTATCTTATAGAAGGAATCATACTACATCCGTAGGGATTTGAATTGATAGAATAGCATATGCTAATGCCTAATCACAGTTCTGGTTAAGTGCATGAACACTTCTTTACTCTTCTTCACTCTTCTTCACACTCTGCTCTTCCTTCGAATGATTAGGAATTTATTCATACATATACACATAGAAGCACACTCTGGAATACACTCACACACATAAATTTGAATAAAAAATTTCTCTTATATATCCACAACAAGAAATTTCATCCCTATATGCAGGCCTCAACAAAATAATAAAATGAATATAAACTGTCAGCCCAAAATACTAAAGATTATTAATGTGAATCAACCAAGGTCAGCCACAGCTTTGTGAAGACCCAAATCAACATCTCCAATGTGAAAACACTTCAATTAATTACTCCTCTAAGATCCACAACATGCTACAAACACCATGTCAGATAAAAACAAGAAAAACATGAATACGCAAGAGAAAATCGCCAACCACAAGCACAATGATCAATATGGGCATGCAACAAAGATAGAGCACAATCTAGAAGCATCCAAAAACATCACAAATCACTAGAGAAGCATCCACAACAACTAAGCTAACTGAAGCAACATAAAAACTGTCAAAATGTAAATCTTCATAACTCAATCAAATCTTCACATAGATCTCTAAAACTCAACATGGATAAACTAGATACACTAAAAAAAAAACCCTTTAGTCCACAACCTCTGATCATCAACATATAGAACTTACCAACATACTAAACTTTACTTCACCACTGAAAACCTACAACTCATCTCATTACAATTTTCTCAATATCCTCGACATATACAACTTCTAATGAATTAATGCTAATAGTGTTTACATCAATGAAAACCACATATCAGAAACACAACCACAATATCCAATAGTAACACACTTCATCATGCATGAGAACACATCTCAATTTCCTTTAGATACATCTATAACAAGTGTAACAACCTTCAAACACATAACTCTTTCATTAGTCCATCTAGGTTGTGCAAACACACAACAATTCGGAAACACAAATTCTAGATCACCAAGCCACAAACATATTTTCCAAAACCCAGAGAACACCATTACATGAAATATTCCAAATCCACAAGAGCTAAAACAAAATAGTAGAGGACTGTGGAGCAGAAACATTTCTCCTAGTCCACAGAAAGCCAACTTTGTCAGAATAGTTCACACACTGGTGAACACAACTTTCACACTCCATCAAACCAAAAGCTATTGTAAATCATTATATATCACCATTAGATCATCAATAACAACCCATTAGATCCACACAAGCATAGGATTGACACAGGAGAAATGTGAAGCACATACCGGAGCATACTCTGAACACTTACATAACTCTGACTTCTCTCTTTATTAATTTTCACAAAATCACTTGGAAACCCATCATTTCAGCACATTTACAACATCATAAAGATAGCTCCATGTACTAAAAACATCTCAATAGTATCTCAACTATACATGCACAATTTTCAACATACTGAACTGTTTTGACATCAATGACAAAATTAACGAAAACACCACAAAAATTTCTCATACTTGCAACAATAAGCATAATAGGCATTGTGTCTAAAGCTCAGAGTTAATGGCTTGATAGGTTCAAGAGGTTGAATAGGAGGTAAGTTAATAATGCTTTTTTTTATTAGCTGAGTCATGATGTTGTGAAGTGTGTCGGGTAAGGGAGTAAATTGTCTTTGTGGATCCCCAAAGATATAAGGATTACTCTTCTTTATAGTAACTACTTGGATATTAACCTGTTGGGTAGGTTGGGAGGTGGAGTTAGGTTGAAGGAAACTTTTATTTTTTCTTCTAAATGGTTGATAGGTGTTTTGGTTTGAGGATTCAAATTTTTTTAGGATGGGTAGGGGTTGTTTCTAATTCACAACTACCTATAGAATTTTGATAATCTCAAAGGGTAGTGCACAAGTCCATGAAGGAAGGGAATTTCATCATGGGGAGCTTGGCATGTATCGTACTTTGTAAATTCTCTATGAAAATATTTTGAAGGTGATAATTGGGAATCTTCACACTAATTTCGGAATAAGGTGATTGGTAACATGAAATAAAGTTAGTGACTTTTTCATCCTCATTTTTCTTGCATCTCATCAAATCAACTAATGTCATTTCAGGAACCATATGCACTTGTAAATGGTTAATAAAGGCTTCAATAAGTTCATTAAATGAATGAATTGAGTTGTTTAGTAATGCAGAAAACTACTCCAAGGTAATGTCTTTCAAGAATCAGGGAAAAATATTAGTTGAAAGTTTTTCCTCGAGGATAAATTCACTACACAAAGTAGTAAGGCATTAACATGATTAGTAGGATCTCCCTTTCCTCCATATTTCTCAAATCTAGGGATCTATATACCTTGTGGCAGCAGAGTTCTCAATATCTTGAAAGAGAGGGGTTTGCTTTTGACATAGTATGAAGGTGGACCATTTTGATTTTGATTTATGGTAGAAACTTGGTGTTGAATGGATGAAATGCTTTGTAAGATTTGGTTAATGATAGGATCATTGATTGTGGTTTCAGATGGAGGTGAATATGGTGGTGGTGTGTATGTGTTGGAAGGACCAGTGAATGGATTGCTTACGGGAGGAGATATAAGATTAGATGCCACATAGGTATAAGGAACACTAGTGGAAATGTTCTAGATAGGAAAAATATTGCTAGTTGGTTGCATTTTTGTGGTCACTTGAGGATTTATATAGGTGGGGATAGAGGTTATGGTTGAATGGGGAGGAGTTTTATTTCCTCCATGGATTTGCACATTGTTTGAAGCTTGAACACCATTGGTAATGGAAGGAAGATGTTTTCAAAATATGTGAGCTATGTTGCACACAATTTCTAGTCCTTCATCACTTTCCATCATGTCATGAAGACTATCTATGGTAGGTATAATGGTGTTTGAAATGTTTTTAGTACTCACGCTATCTTGTAAATGAGCTAGGTCTTCATGCATTTTCATTGTTCTTTCTTGAGGGATATGATTAACCATTGTTTGAAAACTTGGCATAGCACTTGTAGGTAAGGTATGCATAGAAAAAGAGGTATCAAAGGTATGGTCCATACCTAGTGAACTAATACCAACACTAGATGTAAGAGAGCTAGATAACCCAAGATCCACAACGAGTGTTTTATCATGGGATGTCATGAGTCTTGCACTTCATCTCACCATAGTATTAGTAGTAGGACACCAAGTAGTATAGCTCATGCAAGGGATAAACCAAATAAAGTGCAATGGACACAATATCCTATGCTTTCAATTACACTTGAAATGAAAGAAATTGGAATAATAGTAATTCTACAAACTGTAACAAAAAAATGAAAGTAGAAAACAAAAGCATAGAGAAGCAATTTCAAGCCCTTAAAACTAGAAAGTTAAAGTCAAGAGGGAGTAACACACCAATAAGGGAATCTTGGTTGTACTAGTGAGATTCTAAGGTTCTAGGGACTGGACGAGACAACAAATAGCATAGAGAGGGATCTGAGCCAAAAACCCATAGAAGGACTAAGATGCCAGGAAGGGAATTTAAGTCCCAGTAAGGGTTTTTCTTAGAAAAAAAACAAACTATGGATTGTTCACAATGTTCACAGGTTGCCTATTCAGGGAGCTAATGTTTAGAAATAAAAAAATGTGCAAATGAATGCAAGAAAAAGTTACTAGTGATAAGCAATTGGATGCAAGTTTGAATGCAATTTTTTTCAATTTTAAATGCAATAACAATTCAATTAGGATGATGAATAATGCACTTTTTATTTTTCCATTTTTTAATGAGATAAGATGATGGAAGAAAGCATAAATGCAACCTATATGCACTTTCAGTAATGCAAATATGAGAAACCCTACATGCACTTTCACTAAATATGAGAAACCCTAGATGCACTTTCACTAATGAAATATGAAATGCAAGAATGAATGCAACCTAGATCTAGGATTTTAATGGACTCCAAATCAGAAAAGTGAATGAATGTTCTAAAATGTCAGGTTCACCAAAATGAAGCAAAGGGAAAATGGGAAGTGGGAGTTCCCACCCCTATTCCCTCTTGGTCACTCAATAATGTCCTAGGATCCCAAATTGGATTGAGTATCAACCCAAAGGGTGAGTTAATTCTCAACAAGGAAGACCTAGGAGGAGATTCTTCAAGCTTTGAG
Source organism: Sequoia sempervirens (assembly GCA_007258455.2). NCBI lineage: Eukaryota > Viridiplantae > Streptophyta > Pinopsida > Cupressales > Cupressaceae > Sequoia > Sequoia sempervirens. The sequence continues at coordinate 167,172,732 of VDFB02271358.1, read as the reverse complement.
GGGTTCACCACCAAGAAAATGCTTGTAAAAGAAACTTTAACATTCAACTTACAAAACCTAGTAATGCAAGCTAAATGATGAATACAAATGATGAAATTATGCAACAAGAAGTTAGGATGTGTGTACCTGGGAAGTTTGGAAATGTGAAGAGGATTCTAGAAATGCAAAAATGCTATAAAAAAGTGTTATGAAGGACTAAGACACCCTTATTGTTTTCTTAGTCTCGCTGCTAGTTTTTGGGGCAGATGTGGAATGTTTAGATGCTGGAACTAGATCTAAAAGAATTTTTGTAAAATAACTTTGGGAGCACTAAGATTCCCTAGAAGGCGACTTAGTCCCATTTTGAATTTTTGAAATCTCTAAATGTGGTCTTGAGGCTCAATGCCCACACTTCCTTCTCATATCTTAGGTCCTGAAACTTTTGGATTTGGCCTGTAGGTGATTTCTCATGAAGATGACAAATTTGCAATGCAACTTTGAAACTTTGCACTTCAAATGATCTCCAAGTCTTCAACTTAAATCTAGAATCACATACTCAAGGGTAGACAAACTTGTTGATTGTTAGTAAATGGGGGTTTCTCTTGGTCAAACCCCTCTGTTCGTAATTAAACCTTGAAATGAAATAGAATAATGAAGGGAAATGATAAATGAACAACATGCAATGTTACAACTCACCAAACCCTAGTGTTATAAAATTTACAAACTTGTGTGAAATGGATAACTTGAATGTGGATCTTAAATCAAAGGAATGCTTGATAGATATGGACTTTAATTTCTTGCTTGAATCAAAACCCTACATCATAAATGTTAGCTCTAAAATACACATTATGCAGGTATGTGCAGGATCATCATGGAAAAAGAGAGCCCTTAAGTGCCAAAAAATTTAGAAAAATCAGAGTTAGGAAACTTGACATAAAAACTTGAATAAGTTATCTATTCTATTTCAAAAATATATAAGAATAGAGTCTATAGAAAATTGAATGTAGTTTCTAAGATACTAGGTTTATTTTAAAAGAAAAAAATCTATTTGGTGAAAATTTGAAATTTCAATGTAGTAGTACCTAAATTTCAGGGATAAAATAAGAAGTAGGTGTCTGCTGACCACCCTAACCACAATAAAATGATAATATATTTTTATAAGATTTTAGATATAAGTAGAGGACTCATGTCTCAATGTGATGCATATTTTTTGTAATTTTTTTTCAAGTAAATAATTAATTATGAATTTTTATTACAAATTTAAAAAATGTAAAACTTGTATGTCCGACCACCTTAACTTGGTCAAAGCTTCATCAAAATGATTTTTTAATCCTATAGTATGTGAAGTATAGAATGTGACACATGTTTTGGATTCAAAAATGTGATACCATTTGAAAGCTATAGATGTTTTTCAATGATCCTATCAATCAAGACTTTACTCATAATTCAAATAGAAAATGAATAATAATTATTTATTAAATTAAAAGTAAAGCATAATTTATATTGGTGGAAAGTTGAGAATCTCCTTTAAAACCCTTTCGTTTCATCGATTTTGGGTAAAAAAAGTTGTCAGCCACATACCCTACAAATACCCTACAAATAGTTATGTTCTTTCACACTATTACAATGCTTGTATAGCATACAATGTAGAACAACAAATAACCCAAGCTCATTTGTCAAAACCCCACTTGTTTCAGAGTATTGCAATATATTCATCAACTTTCCAATGTCGTTTCATATTTTGAACACCAACCATTTCAACTATACACAAAACATTACAAGAACGTAACTGCTACAACTGCACCAAACTCATTCTGAAATCCTCATAACTTGCCAAGTAATCATCATTCAATCCGTTAACAATCTCTGGCCAATTATCAGTTTTCAACCTGGAAACTATCGGGTCCCAGTTCATCATCATTCATCATGAATTATCGAGCCGATAGGTGTCACATGCTTACTCAATCTCGCACACCCCATAGGACTCACTTGGGACCCACCGCAAGAGTTATAGGGCTAGTGGGCACCGTAAGATTGATTCAATCATAACCACTGATTAATATATATAACATCACACTACCACAGTCCCGACTACCACCATGAAGTCCAAGTCACCACTGCCAACCAATCCCTGCTCTTCTATGGGAGTCACTTGAAAAACCATCATAAAAGGATTCAAGGTTAGCGGAAACTGTTGGATCAAGAACAACGTACACTGTCAACATGACATCAATGTCATCACTATTGACCAACCCTGTACAAAGTTTCTATGTCACTAGAAAACCAAACTTCAAAACATCTATCGGAGGTTATGAAATTCTCAAAACCCGCGACATGCTAATAACAAAGAGAGCCCCAATATGACTAAGTCAGGAGGTTGTGAAAATTTAGAACTCCGCAAGATACAAGCCAATAAAAGGAGAAACGCGCCAAGTTCAAAAGTTTTGTGCTAGCAAGTTGAGGCACATTTTCCAACATGATTCCACTCGACAAAGGATTACTAGCTTCTTCCAAACTCAAATTTATTTAAAAGCATAGGCCCCAAGGCCCATTGAATTGGCACACCACCTATACTTATCTATTCTCATGGGTTTTGTCAACACATCGACGACATTATCCAAAGCATCCACTTTTTCAAGATTAACATTTCCATCCTCCACCATATCACAAAAAAAATCATACTAAACATCGATATTCTTTTTCCTAGCATGGAAAGTGGGAATTTTTAGCCAAACAAATAGCACTCTAACTGTCACAACAAATCATAATTTTCCCTGCATTAAACCCAACATGAAAACAAAAAATCTAAGCCAAATGGCTTCCTTTTAGATGTGTGTTGCTGCCATATACTCCTCCTTAGTAGTAGATAAAGTGACTACAGCTTGCCACTCGCTCATCCAACTAATTGCACCACCAAATAACATGAAAATGTATCCACTTTTGGACCTTTTGTTATCAATGTCCCCTACCTAATCAGAATCCACATATCCACAAATTTTGAGAGATCTATGTAATCCAAAAGGGTTTCCATGATAACACAAAGCATACTCTGAAGTACCCTTCAAATACTTGAGAACTCTTTTCATAGAATCCCAATGCGGCCTTCCCAGATTAGCCATAAACCAACTAAGAACTCCCACTGCTTGGGAAATGTCTCACCTAGTATAGACTATTGCATACATTAAACTGCCAACCACACTTGCATAAGGCAGCCTGGTCATGTCCTCCATCTCAGTAGGAGACTTTGGACAATCTTGAACAAATAGCTTCATTCCCTGCAACACTGGAACAACTAACTGCTTGCAATTTGTCATACCAAATCTATCAAGGACATAATTGATATACTCGCTCTGGCTGAGCCAAAGCTTTCTACTTCCCCTATCCCTTACAATTTCCATACCCAAAATATACCTTGCTAGAGCTAAATCCTTCATTTCAAATTGTACTGATAGATGATATTTTAGATCAAAAATCATACCCTTACTATTCCCAAAGAATAGCATATCATCCACATGGAAGGAAATAATAAGTAAATTACCATTCTTAGTTATGTAATACACACAATGATATGATTTTGATCTCACAAATCTGAGTGACAATTGACACAAATGTGTCAAACATTTGGTACCACATTTTAGGTGATTGCTTTAAACCATACAAATATTTCTTTAACTTGCAAACTAGATTTTCTTTACCTTTTTCAATGAAGTTCTTAGGCTGGGAAATATAAATTTCTTCTTCTAGATCTCCATGAAGAAATTTTGTCTTCACATCCATCTGCTCAACCTCTAAGTCATATGTTGTTGCAAGTAACAATAGAAATTTGATAGATGTTAGTTTAGTTACAAGAGAAAATATTTCTCCATAATCAATTCCCTCCACCTAGGAATAACCTTTCACGAACAACCTAGCTCTATACTTCCCCACACTACCATCCAAACCAATATTCTTCTTAAATACCCATTTACATCCAACAAGCTTTCGACCTTCAAGCAAAGGTACCAAATCCCAGGTTTCATTCTTTTTCAATGATGCCATTTCCTCATTCATGGCTTCCAACTAGGAATCTGAATCAAACATATTAATAGCCTCTTTTATAGTCCTAGGATCAGTAGTGCTAGTAATCAAAGCATATGCATAGTTTGAATCCAACATAGAAAATCCATAACTATCAAGTTAACACTTTTCACATGTAGACCTCCTCACAAGCTGAGGCTGAGGTTGTGGTTATTCTTCCTATTCATAACTATTAGAGCTACTAGAGCTCTCCTCAGATTTAGGTACACTTTGAATTTGTAGTTCCTCTTTATCTGGTGTTTGAGTAATTTCAACTACACCATTCTTCTTTTCTTCTTCTTCTGTCTCTGACTTTAGATTAATTGTAGAAGATTTCAGCTCCCTAAAGATTACACTTTTTTTATACACAACCTTCTCAGTAATAGGATTTTAAAGCTTGTATCCTTTCACTCCAATGTCATAGTTGATGAAGATACATTTGACAGCCTTGTTCTCCAACTTGTATATTTTCTCATTTGGCACATAAACATATGCTTTGCAGCAAAAGACACAAATATGTCCTAGAGAGGGCTTCTTACCAGACCATGCTTCCATAGGTATTTTTTCAACAATAGCCAAACTAGGTGAACAATTAGCCAGGTAACATGTTGTAACCATAGCCTTAGCCCAAAAATTCTGCTCTAGGCTGACACTACTCAACATACTTCTCACTCTATCCATCAACATCCTATTTAACCTCTCAGCAACTCCATTTTGTTGTGGAGTATAGGGTGTAGTTTTATGCCTTTTGGTCCCATGGTCTTTGCAATACCTTTCAAAATCTATAGAATAAAACTCAACATCATTATTCATCCTTAAACATTTAATTTTCTTTCCGGTCTTATTTTCTACCAAGTTTTTAAACTGTTTAAACTGATTGAACACTTCTAACTTTTCAAAAAGTAGAAAAATTCCCTTCTTGAATAATCATCAATAAAAGAAACATACTATTTAGACTTTAATAATGAAGGAACATTTACTAGACCAAATACATCAAATTGAACATAATCTAGAATGCCATAATATCTATGAGGACTAGAGTAAAAAGAAACATAGTGTTGCTTTCCATAAATGCAATGTTCACAAAAAATGAACTCAAGGTTACAATGATCAAACCCTTCTACCAGGTTTTCATTTTTCAAGGCTTTCAAGCTCTTTTCTCCTATGTAACCAAGTCTATGATTCCACAACATGGTCTTCTATGCTGGGAGATTCACCTCCAAAGAGTTTTCACTTAGAGGAACTTCATTCTCCTTCTCTACGTGAGTAGCCTTGCTTAACTTTACAAAGACACTGTTACATTGAATAGCCTTTGTGTCCAACTTGTACAGAGTGCAAATTTGAGTACCCCTGGCCAGCACCATCGAGCCTCTAGTCATCTTACAACCACCACTCGAGAATGAAAATTGCATGCCAACATCACTCAACTTACTAAAGGAAAAAAAAACTTTAAGCCAGACCTGGTATGTGCATTACACCATCAATTGCTTTTATTATTCCATCAGGAAATTGAATTCTAACTCTTCCACAACCAACAATTTCAAGAGATGAATCACCAAGTACACCTTTCCACCAACATACTTTTCATACTTCATGAATCAATCTCTATGAGAAGTCATGTGAAGTGATGTGCCTGATTCAATCAGCTAGACATCATTTGATGCCTGAGTCACCAAGGTTGCAATGAAGGCATCCACATCAGTCTGAGAGGAATCATTACCCAAAGAGTTTTGGTTGTTTTTGTTCTTCTTTTCTCTTCTTTACAATCATTCTGAATATGACTAGTCTTCCCACAATTTCAACATTTCACCTTGGACTTCTTTCTAGGAGACTTTGATCTCCCTTCAAATTTGGATTTAGACTTCTTTTCTTTCTTCTTGCCTCTCTCCTTTGATCTACCCCAAACAACAAGGGCCTCTTTGGCCATCTCAGAAGACTTCCTCCACATTTCTTCTGACAGTAGCTAAGAAACACATCTTCAGTCTTAAAAGTGGTTGTTTTACTTCCAATATCCATCACTAAATGATCCCATGTGTTAGGTAAATAACATAACAAAAGCATACATCAATCCTCCTCAATTTTAACACCCACAAAGGCCAACTGATCAACAATCATATTAAATGAATTTAGATGGTCTGCTATGAATGCTCCTTCTTCCATCTTCAAGGAGTATAACTTCTTCCTTAGGAATAATTTATTCACTAGAGACTTGCTTTGATAAATATCACCAAGTTTCTTCAATAAAGAATTTGCATTCTTCTTCTTATGGAAATTTAGGTGAACAAAATCAGCCAAACAAAGTCTTATCATTCCTTTGGCTTTTCTATCTGTGAGGTCTCGATCTTCTTCTTTCATGCCTGATAGTTTTTTCCCCATAACAACAATCCAAAGATCTTTATCCACCAATAGGTCTTCCATTTTGAGTTTCCACAACTCAAAATTGTTATCATTAAACTTTTCAATTTCTATTTTACTTGATGTGCTTGCCATCTCAATCTATAATCAAGACAATCAAATTTCTCTACAAGACTTCCATTGAAAGAATTAGCACAAAAAACCAACCCTATCCAGAAGGATAACACAACTGGTCAGGCTCTAATACCACTTGTAAGGAAAGCTCGATGTGGAAACACCTTCCAAATACAAAACTCTTAGAAAAGAAGTGTAGAAATTTTCATTTAATTCAAGTTATAGTCTTTAAGATGCACATTAATCAGAATAAGAGAATAGACAACACATAGAATTGAACACTAGATTTTACGTGGGAGAACCCTTACAGGAGAATAATCCACACACCAAATAAAGCCACTTTGTATTACAATAAATCATTTACATAAAAAGTTACAGACTCTACCCAAAAGTGTTAATTCATAGAAACAAATAGTTTTGTTTTTTTACACTGTTATAATGCTATTATAGCATACAATGTAGAACAACAAACAATTGAAACTCATTTTTCAAAAACCCACTCATTTCAGAGTATTACAATATATTCATCAACTTGCTAATGTCACTTTAGATTCTGAACACCAGCCATTTCAATTGTACACCAACCGCTACAATAACATAATTACTACAACCGCACCAAACTCATTCTAAAATCCTCATAACTTTCCAAGTAATCATCATTCAATTTGTCAAAAATCTCTAGCCAATTATCAGTTTCCAACCTAGAAACTATCAAGTCCCACTTCATTGTCATTCATCATGAATTATCGAGCTGAAATGTGTCACATGCTTAACTAATCCCGCACACCCCACAGGAGTCACTTGGGACCAGCTACAAGAGTTGTAGGGCTAGCAGGAACTGTAAGATTGATTCAATCATAATCGCCAATTAATATATATAAAATAACACCACTGTGGTCCCCACTGCCACCGTGACATCCAAGTCACCACTACCGACCAATCCCTACTCTTCCATGGGAGTCACTTGGAAAACCATCACAAAATGTTTCAAGGTTAGCAAAAATAGTTGGATCAAACTTATCATAATCATTGATCAAGAACACCGTACACTATCAACATGACATCAATGTCATCACTGCTGACCAACCATGTACAAAGTCACTATGCCGCTAGAAAACCAAACTTCATAACCTCTATCAGAGGTTATGAAATTCTCGAAACCCATGACATGTCAATCACAAAGAGAGCCCCAATATTGCTAAGTTAGGAGGTTGTGAAAATTTAGAACTCCACGACATAGAGGCCAATAAAAGGAGAAACACGCCAAGTTCAAAAGTTCCAAGCCAACAAGTTGAGGCACATTTTCCATCACTACACATAAATTCCTCCTTACCCTTGACCTCATATCCCTATAGTTGTTGCATGTCTATTTCCAATGAGTTTAAAAATGGGTGTTCTTATTGTTTAAGACATAGAATATCACTTTTCTCCAACTAACATTGAAGGATGCCCTAGACACCTCAACCCATTGAAGAATGAAGGAAAAGATATGAAACAGGGAATCATAGGATATTATTATAGATTACAAGAGGGGTTCACTGGTACCAAGTTTAAACTTGGAAGAGATAATGAGATGAAGGATGAAATGCAAAAACCCTAGTTTAATGCAATGCTTCAATGAATGACCTAGAAATTACCATGAAACAAAATAGAAAGCTAAAAAACTTAAAGTATGCCCCTGGAATTTGGAGAGAGATGGAATGGAGTTCTGAAATCCTAAAATTGTTGCTTTCTAGACCTAGTGGGACAAGTTCACCATTCTGGATGAATCAATCCTAGATTAGGGTTTCTGTACAGGAATAGATCTCTCAGAAAAGGGTATTTGAAACTAAAAAAATATCAAAATTGATCCAAATTGGGACTCATTCACCAATCTTGTTGAATATGTCCACTTAAGTTTTTCTAGAACTTGAAGGTCTAAATCTAGTCTTTAATATCTTCTCTTCCTATTCTTCTTGATTTCCAAATCTAAAATTGCCAATTTCAGACATGTAGGTGAGTTTTTGTGAAGATTATGACCTTGTAAATGAGGGAATCACTCTGTTAAGATTGTATGCTATTCTTCAATGATCTTCAAGTCTTCAAAGCACCTAGATCTACAATCACACAAAGAAAGAGAGAAAAAGTGTTGATTGTTAGGGAATAGGGGTTTACCTTGGGCAAAGCCCTTGTAGGTAATTAAACCAAATGATGAAATAAGATAATGAAGCATGAACTTGAAATAATGTAATTAGAACCTTTCCATGATGATGGATCTTGAATTTTTGCAATAATTGATGAATAATTCTACCCTTGAAGACACTTGTAGGCTCTTGAATTCTCTTGTGAACTCAACTTGCTATTAGGAATGCTCCCACAAAATTTATAGGTGAAAATGAGTGAAAGAACCTTGTATTTGTACTTAATTATGCAAGAATTCTCGAAATTACAACACTAGAAGCCAACATCAGATCTAGGAGGAAAAAATCCCACCAAAAATTTGAATTAAATTTGAATTTTGGTCACACAGGACTCATTCACCCAAGGTGGCAAATGAGTCCCCATCAGACATAATGCATGGGACCAAAAATGAAAAGTGCTTAGAAATGTGTGAAACCTGCATTGGGGCCAAAAAACCCTAGGTGAGACTCATTCACCCAAGGTGGTGAATGAGTCTGAGACACTAAATCTAGGCCACAAAAGCTAGGAACACCTGAATTATGATTGGTTACTGATTGGTGTCAGGATTATCCTAAAAAAGATGTAATAAATGAGGCTTGTGGATGTAAAATAGGACCAATTAAAGCATAAGAAAGCCCAATTATTAATGACAAGCCTAGAGGAATGTGAAAGAATGTTACAGCACTTTACAACACTTCAAATAAGGCAAGATTAAGGTTGATTATGATTAAAATTATATTAATTTTGTTTAGTTAATTGATAAAACCCTAGAAAAGTGTGAAAGTGTGTTACAACACTTCACAACACTTTAGCAAGGCACCATTAAATTCCATTAGTTCTCAAGGGCCCAAGACCTAATGTGATTTTTTAATCCACATAATAATAATAAATCAAAGAAATATTAAGCCAAATCCACAAGGAGGACGCAAACAAGTGTTAAAATGTCAAGGGACCCATTTTTTGACACTGCATTTAGCCCTCACTTTAGTGAGAAGATAAACCTGCTTCAAACTCACACTAAAGTAGATATTCAAGAGGGCTCCAATCATGTCAATGTAGATAGTCTAGGACAACAAAGGTCGAGGAGGAATTCAAGCCCCCAGGATCCAAGATCCTAAGTCGAACCGACATAAGCACAAGAGGACACACACAAGGTGTATGCTATGCAACATCAAGATACGTGTTCATGTAATGCTAATGAATAAAAGAGAGAAAAACAAGAACCATTAAAATGAAAAATAAGGATTAAGCTTTGACTATTTGTCCAACACGATGTGGATCAGATCTAGGTTGTTTGTCCGAAAAATGCATACTCACTCTGAGGCGATGAAACTCCTAACTATCTGACAAGTGAGAATTCCAAGGTGAGAAACATACACTCATGGCTGGTATGCACTCACACATACATCCAAGTGGCTATGGGGAAAGTCATGCCTTGGATTGGGATTCCCACTCAAACCATACCAAAGTTATACCCCCTGATAAATTTAATAAGGCACCACACAAAAATGATTTTTGAGCTTCATGAGACAAGCAAAAATTCATATGCTTGGAGCTCATGAACAAATAGGATGGCTTCATAGGCATGCAAGTTGTGTTATGCAAGGTGGCCATATAACAACTATTGTAAATACCAAAATAGTGTAAGGTATGTTTAAAGGGATTTTGCTTAGTTCATGCAAGGTCCCTTCTTAGGGAAAATTGTGCCTAATGTTTCCTAGAGAGGACAAGTCAAAGAAATATCACACTCTTGGAGGAAATCAAGCTCAATGACATTACCAAGAAAATCACACATCACAAGAAGAAAGAAATTTGCACAATGAAATATGAGTGTCAATGTATGCCACCACTTTAAAGTAGTTGCTAACACCATTATTGTGAGAAAACTTAAGGCATGTCATCCACGTCCCAAGCTTGCTCTTAGAAGTACATGAAAGGCGGTCAACTAGCCAAAAGAGACAATGACAAGTGACATACAGGGACAAGGCTATCTAACCCCTTTCCCCCACTTAGTGTAGGACAAAGGTGAGCCAAATAGGACAAAAATAATATTTAGTTAGAGGACTTAGGTGCTTCAACACAAGGAAGAGCACCACACTGCTTGAGATGTTGAATTTTGTTACTTAAAGCCCTATTTTCATTAGTAGCATGACCATGAACTCTATGATATGCACAAAATGAATTCTTGTTGTAATTTTTTTTTTCATGTTCTTAGAGGAAGGGATATCAAGTGATCTTGGAGGATTATTGACAAGATACCCTCCTGATCAATGGTAGAAGGTGTTCTTGTAGTTTGCGATAGAGATATATCTTGCTTAGTACAAGATGTCATACTTACACAAGACTCTTTAGATTGCAAGATTTTGTGCTCTCCTTTATAGGAGGGTTTAAAATATAATGAATTCAAATAATTAGTGTTTTGTGTGATGAAATTGACATTAAGCGAAGATTTCTTTGTTTCTTTCATTTCTTGCAAAGGATAACAATCAAGACAACTAGTGTCTATTAGCTCAGGATGCACTACTATCAAAGTTGGCTTAGAGGAAACTTTTGAGATAGTGTTGATATTAAGTGAAGGCTTCTTTATTTCTTTCAAAGAATAATAACCAAGACCATTAGTCATTTCTTGCATGTTAGGCTCTATAGGGTTACAAATACCTTCTTCTCTAGTAACACATCCTTTTCCATTATAGTCAACTTGTTTCATAAGTTCATAACCTTTTCCATAAAGCTTTTTCATTTATTTTGGATTCAATGGTCATTCGTAATCAGATTCATCAAAGGTTGATGTGTAATTGGTTGTATTTTCTTCTAAAGTGGTTGAAGTGGATGCTTTCGAAGGGTCTATCAAATTTACTACTTTTTCTTTTTCCTTTTTAGAATCTTTGTTTATGATCTTGTATTATCCCATGAATGTTGGTGTGAAATCTAAGGAACTCCAATCATCTTCTAATAGATTCGTGACTACCTCAATATTTTTTTCTTTGTCTTTCTATTGCACGGGTTCCACTTGTGTAGTTGGTGTTAATGTTGCCAATGGATTTTCTTTACCTTTTTTAAGTTTTAAAACACTATAAGGATCATGATTAGCATAGAGTGTGTACACTTTGTTGTTGTAGATGTATTTCATTTTATAGTGAAGAGTAGAAGGCATGCCATTCATTGCATGAATCCATGGCCTACCTCGAAGGAGATTATATGAAATATTGTGAGGCATAACATGGATCAGTGTTTCCAATGTGGCCTTTCTAGCTGTAATAGGTAAACTAATCATACCCAATGATTTCTTTCCTACATTGTCAAATCCACTAATGGATAAAGAGGTATGTTTAATTTCTTATTTATCCACACGAAGCCTATCCAAGAGGTTTATGCTATACACATTAAGGGTTGATCCATTTTCAACAAGGGTTTGCTAAGTTATCCCTATCCTATTGTATTGATCTATGATCATGAAAGCATCATTTTATTTTTGCACTTCCAAAGGGGGAGTTCACTTTGGTGGAAAACAATGTCAACATTGAGTCCTTGAATCATGGCTACTATGTCATTCAATTTCACATTAGAAGGGATAGGAACTTGTTGTAAGGAACTTTGAATCATGTTGTGATAGTGAGAGGAGGTTTGAATAAGGTCCCATAATGATATCTTACCAAGAGTATTTGTAAGTTGTTCAATAAGATCATACTCCTTTCAACGAGGACCTAGTAAGATAGGGTTAGGTAAAATAGGATTAGCTAATGGGAGGGATTTTGAAGGTGTTTTTCTCGGTTTTGGATTGTTCCTAGTGTTATATGTATGAGCAATAGTATTATGACTCAGTTGTTGCGACACATTATGCTTAGGTGGGTAAAGGATAAGTACAGGTTTGCTTTAAGTTTGTGGTTTGTGTGAAGGTGGATAAAGAATTAGGGGATTCTTAGGATGTCTCATGGGATATGTAGGAGGTCCATTAATCAAATGGGATCTAATGGAAACTTGCACATTCATAACCTCAGTGGTCTTGGTTTGATGTATTTTTAATAAAGGGTAATCTAGAATCACTTGCTTATCATCATCTAAGGAAGCCACCCTACTATTGTTGTCATTTTTTTTCACCATGATATTATCCCTAGGAGGAGAGTTTTTAGGAGAACTACAAACCAAATTTTCTTGATATTCAAGGATTGGTTCTTCCAAAATGACTTCATCGCAAGTAGGGGAATGATCAATGGTTGAATTTTCTTGTTCCCTAATGTTTTCCCTAGGGGAGGAGAGACACATAAGATCCTCATGAATTTCATCAATAAAATTATCTTCTTCACAACTAGGAGAGATATTATGAGAAGGATAAATGTGATTATGATCATTTTCCATGATTTCATTCTTGTTTGCTAAGGTCTTATTCTCTTGTGCTCTAATATCTACCCTAGTAGGAGAGTTTTTAGGGGAGTAATAAACAAGATTTTCATCACATTCCATGGTTAGGTTTTGTAAAGTAGCTTCATCACAACTAGGGGAGAAACCAAGAGAAGGAAAATCATGCTTTCCAATGATTGGATCATTTCATTCAAATAGATCACACCATATGGTGGGATCATTAGGAAAGGGAGAAATGATATTGCCATGAATTTCTAGTATATCTTCTAAGAAAAAACTATCATCTTCATTACGATTAATGATAATAGGAGAAGATATAATGTGATTATCATGGCTATCTACATTTACACCATTATGCCCTATAATGTCTTCCGAAGTGGGAGAAGTAGGATTGTCAAAGCTCTCAATTATTAGATCTCCTAACACCAATGTGTCTTCCTCACAAATGTCATTTTCATGGTCATTCATGATTGTAGAATTCTCACAAGTAGGGGAAAAGTTGAGAGAGGAATGTAAACTAAGGTGGTGGAAATGCTTTCATCTTCTATTGTTATACTATCTTCCCAAGGGGAATGAGGAGAAGAGAAAAAAATACCTTCATGATTCTCAATGATTGCATCTTCTTTCACCAAGATATCTATGTCACTAAAAAGAGAGGTATCGAGAGAAGAACAATTATGGTCATCGTGAATGTCCATGCTTATATATTCTTCTATCACATTATTCCCACAAATAGGATAGATAATAGGGGGTGTAGGTTTAAGGAAAGTGTAAACATGTCCACTCTTTCACGTTAAGAGGCTCTCATAACTAGGGAATGCATTGAATGAATGAATAACATGTTTATTGATTAAATTTTTCTTTGTGAACTTGGAAAAGACAAAAGCTAACATTTTTGAACAATAATGTATGCAAACTTAAAATGAAAAGTAAAGAATTAAAATGAAATGCAATTTTCAGTTTTCAAACAAGGTAATTTACTAATTTCACTATGCAATGATGTGGAAAATGCAAATTTTTAATTAAAAAATGCATGAAATGAACCAATTCAAGCTATATTTAGTGAAATGCATGTAACAAAAACCCTACCAACTGAAACAGATAGTTAATGGCAGTAAACAGAAGTGTAGAAAGAAGGTTTTTAGTGTTGTAAACCTTGGAATAAAGCAACATTGAGAAGGGGGGTGAATCAGTGTTGTGCAATTTTTAACTTTATTAATCTGATCATTAAAGTGTTGATAACATTCAACCAAAATAAAAATGCATTCACATAAGACAAATAACCACAACACCATAACATAGGGATTTTTTATGTGGAAACCCTATTAGCGGAAAAACCATGGTGGAGGTTAATCCACAATATTGTTCTGAGTATACTCAAAAGAAAAGATTACAAGATGAGAATGCACTTGCATTCAGGCACACTTCCTAGAGCTCACTGCTCAAAAACTGAAAGGATTACTGCCTTACAAAAGTTTGGAATACTTCCAAAGATTTTGAATTGATAAAGTAGCATCTACCAATCCATGATTATAGTTTTGGTTAGGCTCAACAATTGAATTCAGGACCTTCTAATTGATTCTTCTCTTTTGCTTTATTCTACTTCAATTCAAACCAAAAATACTTAATGCACAAGTGAAACTATGCATAATTGTTGTACTAACCTTCTTGCATTCACAAGATACATCAACTCACATAAAAAACACACCAAAATGATATAATCGATCACTTATATATCTGCCACCAAGAATTCAATCGCTACATGTTGGATTCAACAAAATAAGAAAATATTCACAAACAGTTAACTCAAATCATCCATAATATTCAATGCGTGTCCACAAGAGTCGGCCACAACATAGTGAGGACCCAAACCAAAATTTTCAAACACAAAAATACTTAAATAATAACTCCTCAAATATTCGCGACACACCATATTCACCAAGTCGGCCTCCAAATACTGATGAACAAAAAATTAGTTCACCAAACCTTCTAACTTCCACCCAAATTGATATGAGGCACCAAGATTTACAAATAACACATATTATCCATCAAATAATACTCCCAGAGATCCACATCATAAAATAATAATAGAAAATCTGCATATGAATTGAAGAACATGAAGTTCCCAGATGCTTTGTTCTAACTAAACAGATAACTATTGATCTTCAATGCGCGGATCGACTAGTTGACAAGGGTTTCCATCAATGACAACACTAGAAAAATGTGTGTAGTGTCTCTTGGCAGCAATCCCCCCCTTTGGAATTGATGGAAACACTTAGTGAAAAATGACTAAGTGTCGGATCAGTATCAAAAAATACACTGCCACCAAAATCTCCAAAAAGATCTTCATCCATAGCTCAAAACTACAAATCCCCCTTAGATGAATATACATTTTTCACTATTCTATTCTCCCCCTTTGACATGAATGGAAAATATGGGGAATCCACATACAAAAATCCTATAAACAAACAAAAACCTCAAACTTCATATGGACAAAATTTTTTTCAAACAACTTACACAAACTTGAAGATATCTGCAAAATTTTTCTTTAACAAGTTCAAGCTTGTGTCCCAACACTTCTTGAGACTTTCGAGAATAGTTATGTGACCACAGAGCAAGTAAGTTGTAATTTTGTACCTTCAAGGCTCACTGGATCACTAACTGCCATAACATCTTGTGCTTCTTTCAAAGCATTCAACATAGTTTCCATCTTTGGACCAATTAGCCCTCTAAGTTCACCAACTCTTTCCATAACTCTATCATTATCACACTTCAAAATATTTATTTTGTCAAGTAAGGATATAACTTGACCTTCTTGTTCTTCAATAGAAATAGTTAAAGGATCAAAAGCATCAGAAATAGTAGCTAACTCTTTCTCATGATGCTTAACCTTGTTCTCAATTTCCTCAGTAAGTTTTGACAAAGACAAACATGACTTATAAATCCTTCCACCTTCTGACAATGCACTTTGAACATTTTTCGCACAGGTAGCTACCAGAGATTTGTCATTTACTATCAATCCTTTCAACCTACTGATCTTCCTAGCATCAAATTCCTTCTGAACTTTGACCAAAGCTGACTTCTCAAGTGACTCAAAATGAGTACTTACCAAATTTATAAGTTTCTTCAGCTCACCGGAGGAAGAACCAGATGGATCCTTAATATAAGTAGGCATGATCCTTTCCAAAATGCTAGATGCCAAATTCAATAACTCTATGTCCTCAATGTGAGACTTCAGAATTTCTTCCCTAGCCTTAGCTTGTGCAAATGACACGACTTTCATTTTCTGAATTTGGGACAAGGTAGACAAATGAATAGGAGCATCTCCCAACTCAATATCAAATTCTTCTTTTTTATCTTCTTGAAACTTCTTCACTACCTCTATAGTGTCTCTTTCTTCCACCAAAACTCCCTTGACTACAACCTTCTTTTCCTCAACTACTGTTTCCACAACCACAATTTTTTTCTTGTCATTTGGAGCTTCAATTTCTTCAACTGATATCTCCTTTTCTTCAATCGACACAATTTTGGGAGCTTCAATCTCCATAGGTTCTTCTGTATTATGTACATCAGGAGGAATTTGAGTGTCCTCAATAGTAACCTCTTCATTTACCAGACCAGATGAGATATCTTCCACATGCTCTTCTTCAAAAACAACATCAATTCTACTCTTTAATAGAATTTTCTTTAGAATGCTTTCTATTTCTTTTTCTACTTCTTCAATTTTACCCAACATAAGCTTGTTTATTCTTGTTTTTCATTTGAACTCTCTTTTTGCTTCTTTTAGAATTGCTTTCATTTCTTCAATAGAAATCACCAGACTGAAATTTTCAAGAACCTATTCTCTCAGTTGCTCTTCTTTAGTTCTAGCATTAACTCTCCTCATTTTCAAAATTTCATACAATTCCTTAGGCATCTGTGCCATTATCTCAACAAGAGTCATATTGAAATTGTTCAAATATTTTATTGTAGCCTCCTCAAGGACTCTTTGACCAATAGTATCAAAGGTACCATGCACTTCACATAGGGGGTTAAGATTTCCATCCTTAATTATACCTCTTTCAACTTCCTCTACTGACATACCTAGTTTGTTAGGCTTCATCTTCTTTGCTTTCTCCTCTTCACCAGAGGGCTTGACTGTTGTTGCTGTAGGGGTGCTCATATGCTTTATTTCTCTAACTTCTTCATTAGATTCTATCTCTTCATCATCTGAAATAGCTTTATACACTCTTGTGCTCTTATCCTTCTTCCTTTTACCAGATACCTTAACTTGAGATTTTACAGGGGCTAACTTCTTTGTATGATCGGTTAGGGGTGTTGAGCTCCTTGTTGATCTAGTTCGAGCAGAGGATGCTACCAGACTAGTAGATTCAATTTTAGCAGGCTCTTTTCTTTTTTCACTTTCAGGTGTTCTCTTTTCCTTCTTGCTTCTCTTATAGCTTCTGTGGATATTCCCATGCTCTTTGCGAAGATTTTCACTTCTTTCCTCACTCTCCATACTATCATTGGTTTCTTCAATTGCTCATGGAATTGCATATTTTTCTCTGCATATGTTCCAAAACTTTCTTCAAACAAATCCATAGGCTTACTCAATAGATGTTGTGTGTATAGCTCCAAGATTCTCTCCTCAAATTCAAAACCCATAGGCATTATCTAGATGGTTCTAGGTTCTACCACTTCCATCAAGCACTGATCAATATCCACCATAAAAAAAAGTGTATCCTTATACTTCTCCACAATAGAAGTGGGAATTCTTTCCCTTTCTTGCATTTCATTTTGAAAGTTTTTGAGATATCCCTAGATTATAGTTTTCCTGGCTTGCAAATCACCAAGGTTGAATAACATGTCTCTAATCTCAATAGCAACAGGCTTATCGCTTTGCCAATGCACCTTCCCTACTCCCCAAACTTCACCCATGAAATAAAAGAACAAACATAGCAATGGATTACCATATTTAAAGGAATTCTTCTTGTCCTTATTAATCTTACCAAGATTTTCCATAAGATGACTTCAAAGAAATTCACATGTAGATCATACTCTACATTCTCCTTTACCATTTGATAGGCCGCATATATGGTTGTATCAAATACAAAATTTTCTCAGTAGGAGTGATATATCTTATAACCAATGACCATCGAGGCAAATTTCGCACCCACATTAATGATGTTATCAACTGTCATCACTCTTCTATCAAATACAAAACCAGTTACATTAGTGACTATTCAAATTTTCATAGACTTCAAAATCGGCAATCCACTAGAGAAATTTAAACATGTAATAACACTTATAGCCTCTTTCGTAATCTTGAAGGGTTGATGAATTCAACATGAAATCAACTTAAGATGTACTGGACCCATTCGTTTTCATCAAACACGGGAAATTTTACAATCTACATAAATTTCTTTTCCTCTAGGGTTTTGAATTTGGGCTTAACACAAAAATCCTCTCCAACAATGTGTTTGGAATACAATTTTAGCAACTGTAAGCTTCCTAACTCAGACAAAAATTCCCTAATATCTTCAATGTGCAATACATCATATGGAATAGACGAAAATGCACCTAAGGGCTCGGTCTCAACAGACTTGAAAGAATGGCATTTAAAATTCAAACATGATCTATCCTTGATTTCAACTACCAATGAAGTAGCCATTTTCACAAATTCACAATTTTACCAGTTTTCCTAAAAAATACCTTTTAGCCAGATTAGGGTTTGAACTTCGAATCACCTTCACGCTTGAATTCTTGCCAAATTTTGACAAATTTTGCTTCAGAGCTCTTCAAAATTCTTCTTCTCAAAATGAAAAGTGACAAATGAAGGATAGAAATAACCTTTTATCATTCCCACACCTAACCCTTTTTGATGCAATAAATGCTTTTTCCCTAACATATCCGGATACCCTGTTTCCATATACTGTAAAAGATAACTCTTATGCAGACCTTCAATTTTGCATAAATTTTTTCAATAGCATATGTAGATCATCAATACAATCATTGAAATCATCCACATCCTAATGTCGATTTCCTACAGGGGGTTTAAAATATTTTCTTGATAGTTCCCCCTAGGCTAGAGGCCTTACCCTAATTCCTGGAGGAATTACCAGAAGCTGATTTTGGTGCTGGCTCATTTCCTGCAATAGAAGGAATCTTCTCTACCCATGTCTTCTTCATCTGCTTCTTGATGTGATCTATAGTGACTTTCTTGTTTCCCTTATCATCCTTCTACATGTTTCTTCTCTGATTTACTGGACCTCTTATGCAAAATCTAGCAATATTATTAGTTTTGTTGCAATTGTAGCACACCATATTTCTTTGTCCAGACTAGGTGTTCCACTATCTTTCTCTTGATTTGCACTGGTTAGAAATATGACCAAATCTATTGCATGTGTAACATTTAACATTCCTATAAAAAAATTTCATCACATTTCTGCATTCATTTGACTTATGACCATACTTGTTACAATTAATACACTACTTGGAGAATGATGGACCATTTGAATTCATTCTACATTTGCAATGACCTGCCATATGAACAAATTTATTGCAAACATAATATATAGGATTAAACCTTTGAGAATTAGGTTGTCTTACTAGATACCTTCCATTGTTGTTCATCTGATTTCATTGTCTGAACCTCCTTTGTCTAGATTTCCTTTGTCCTTTTCCAGACCCGAAACTTTCTCCTTCTTCAAATCTAAGACCTCGCTTGTCACCATTAGTCTTCTGGCTTTTAATTAGTTCATCGAGCTTGGATGAGCTAATCTTGAAATTATCCTTAAATTCATTTGTTGTATTAAGTTCATCTCTGAGATCAACAATGTGCTTTTCAAGCTCTTCCTCATTATGTTTGGATTGTTCTAGCTCAAGTTCCAACTGAATGAATCCATCAGTAATTTGACCTCATTCTTCAGATTTCTCTTTCAGGGATTGGGAAATATTTTCTTTATTTTTCTTCCTATCTTCAATTTCCTTAGTCATCCTCATCATAATAGATTCCATCTCATGCTTTTGAACTGCATTATCCCTGGCAAGATTTTCACATTCTTCTATCTTTTCATTTAGGGTTTGACTCAGCTATTCATCTACAATGTGTTTACTATCTTCCTAATTGATTTGATCATAGAGTTCCCTTCTCTTCTCTCTGTACTTATTGATTTTTTCTTTCAATGATCCAATGAATCTCTTAGCATTCATGAGATTTTCTTGTAATTTCTGAACTTCAGATTTTTCCTAATCAAGATCATCTAGGGCCACCATAAGTTGTTGTTGAAGACTTCTTGAATCCATTGAAACACTTTCCAAGATCTTCCCCAAAATTTTAAGCTTCTTTTGACGAACTAAGCTCTGATACCAATTTTTAGAATCAAGCAACACTAAGAGGGCGGTGAATTAGTGTTGTGCAGTTTTTAACTTTATTAATCTGATCATTAAAGTGCTGATAAAATTCAACCAAAATAAAAATGCATGCACATAAGACAAATAACCACAACACCATAACATGGGGATTTTTTTATGTGGAAACCCTGTTAGGGGAAAAACCATAGTGGAGGTTAATCCACAATATTGTTTTGAGTATACTAAAAAGAAAAGATTACAAGATGAGAATGCACTTGCATCCAGGAACATTGCCTAGAGCTCATTGCTCAAAAATTGAAAGGCTTACTACCTTAAAAAAGTTTGGAATAGTTCCAAAGAGTTTGAACTGATAAGGTATAATCTAGCAATGCCTGATTACAGTTCTGGTTAGGCTCAACAATCGAATTGAGGACCTTCTAACTAATTCTGCTTTTTTGCTCTATTTTGCTTCAATTCACCCCAAAAATCCTTAATGCTTAAGTGAAACTGTGCATAATTTCTCTACTAACCTTCTAACATTCACAACATAAATCAACTCAAATCGAACACACACCAAAATGATATAATTGATCACTTGTATATATCTACCACCAAGAATTCAATTGCTACATGTCGGCTTCAACAAAATAAGAAAATATTTAGAAACAATCGGCTCAAATCATCCATAATATTCAATGCGTATCCACAAGAGTTGGCCACAACATAGTGAGGACCCAAACCAAAATGTTTAAACACAAAAATACTTAAACAATAACTCCTCAAATATCTGCGACACACCATATTCACCAAGTCGGCCTCCAAACACTAATGAACAAAAAATTAGTTCACTAGACCTTCTAACTTCCACCCAAATTGATACGAGGCACCAAGATTTATAGATAACACATTATCCATCGAACAATACTCCCTGCGATCCACAACATAAAATAATAACATAAAATATGTGTATGAATCGAAGAACAAGAAGTTACCGGATGCTTTGTTCTAACTACACAAATAACTACTGATCTTCAATTTGTCTACTGGTATGAGAAAATTTCAATGCATGGATCGACTAGGTGACAGGGGTTGCCATAAATGAAAACACCAGAAAAACATGTGTAGCATCTCTTGCCAATAGTAAAATGTAGTTTTAGATGGGCATTGGGACTGATTTACCCAGGGTGGCGAATGATTCTTAGTAGGGTTTTTTTTTTTAATTTTCAAAAAAATTCAATTGCTTTTGATGCTTTTTATGTTGTATTATTTATATACTAAGTGAAAATGTAGTTTTTAGATGATTTTCAATGATTTGAGATGCAAAAATGCAACCTATATGCACTTTCACTAATTTAAAATTTTAGAAATCCTAGATGCCAATTAACTAATGCAACCCTAATACAAAGTCAGTCCAAGCTAGATCTAGGATGATGGTGGACTCCAAATCAGTAAATGAAGGTATTCTAAATATAGGTTCACAAAAATGATTAGTTGAAAAATGGGTGTTTTTATGGTTTAAGACATAGAACATCACTTTTCTCCAACTAACATTCAAGGATTCCCTAGAGACCTCAACCCAATGAAGAAAGAAGGAATAGATATAACAATAGGGAATCTTAGGATATGATTTTTAATTAAAAGAGGGGTTCACCACCAAGTTTAAACTTGGAAAAGATAATGACATGAAGGATGAAATGAAAAAACCTAGTTTAGTGCAATGCTTCAATGAATAACCTAGAAATGACCATGAAACAAAATAGAAAGGTACAAAACTTAAATTATGCACCTAGAATCTGGAGAGAGATAGAAAGGAGCTCTGAAATCTTGAAATTGTTGCTTTTTAGGCCTAGTGGGACTCATTCCCCATTCTAAGAGAATCAATCCCAAATCAGGGTTTTTGTACAAGTACAGGTTTCTTGGAAAAGGGTATTCAAAACTACAAAAAACTAAAAATTCATCCAAAATGGGACTCATTCACCAATCTGGTCTTTAATGTTTTCTCTTTATGTTCCCCTTGATTTTCGGATCTAGAACTACCAATTTTAGGCCTGTAGGTGAGTTTTTGTGAAGATTATGACTTTGTAAATGGGGGAATCACTCCAATAAACTTGTAACCTGTTCTTCAATGATCTTCAAGTCTTCAAAGCACCTAGATCTACAATCACATAAAGAAAGAGAGGAAAAGTGTTAATTTTTAGGGAATAGGTGTTTGCCTTGGTCAAACATCTTGTAGGTAATTAAACCAAATGATGAAATAAGATAATGAAACATGAACATGAAATAATGCAATTAGAACCTTGCCATGATGATGGATTTTGAATTGCTACAACAATTGATGAATAATTTTGCCCTTGAAGACACTTGAATTCTCTTGTGATCTCAACTTGCTATTAGGAATGCTCTCACAAAAGTCTTAGGTGAAAAAGAGTGAAAAAACCTTGTATTTAAACTTAATTATGCAAGAACTCTCAAAATTACAACACTACAAGCTGGCATCAGATCTAGGAGGACAAAATCTCACTTGAAATTTTAATTAAATTTGAATTTAGGTCACATGTGACTCATTATCCAAAGGTGGTCAATGATTCCCAACATACATTATGTATGGGACCAAAAATGAAAAGTTCTTAGAAATGTGGGTAAGTCCATGGATCTGTGACACAATTTTGGTGCCAAATTGCTAAAAAAACCCATAAGAAGCCATATTGCACTCGCCAAATGGCTTGAATTTGGCAATGAATGTTTTTGAACTTTTTCTTCTTTTTCTCTAGGGTATGTGTAGGATCATCATGGAAAAAATAGGCCCTTAAGTATATGTTGAAATTTACATATGGCTATTTAATTTCTTATACTGTTATATTTCGTATCTAGTTTTAGGATGTTTAAGAGTACTTTCGATCTCTAAGAGTTATAATGAAAATTTTATTTTTGAAGATCTTAAAAATTTCAG
>VDFB02271358.1:166869199-167149327 GCA_007258455.2 Sequoia sempervirens | reverse complement strand
TATTATAACTCTTACAGATCTGAAACCACTCTCAAACATCCTAAAAATATGTACATGAAATATAACTTAAAGAATAATTAAATTTTTATTTCATGCATATAGTTTCCCTAGTAGAGAAAGAGAAAATTAAAGAGTTTAGAAAAATGTAGTCCAAAAGTCATGAATAACATTTGGCAAGCGCCAAATTTGGCACTAGAAAAATGAAGCAACCCATTTGGTGAGTGCCAAATTTGGCATTAGTTGAATCAAGCAACCCATTTGGCGAGCGCCAAATTTGGCACTCGCAAAATTGGTTGCTTCATTCAACTAGTGCCAAATTTGGCACTCGCCAAATGGGTTGCATTGGGAAATACCAACCCAATGGGTTGGATTTTGCATTAGGCATCCGAACCAAAGGTTTTTACAACAATTTCATGCAAAAGACATGATTTTTTCAAAGGGTAACAAAATTTAACGCATTTTTGGTCATGCTCATCGTCACGTTTGCACGCCTTTCAATGCAAGTTTATAAAAAATCATGATGGCATTAACCTCTCTCTTAGCTATCTAAATATATAATTCTTTTTTTCATTTTGATTTAGTTAAGGTTTTGATCCATAAATTCTCTTGTAAATGTCTTTGTTTTTGGTGAAAAACCAACATGTGCTACTTTTAGGATAGATTTTTACTCATTCATTAAAACATGAAACAAATAACATTTTTTAAAACTAGACCCCATTCTACACATGATGAAAAAAATAAAATAATTTTTTGACTAGTTTTCAAAAAATTTATAGGGGAGCACGCTCAAATTTTAGATTGAACTGTAGATTTTTGAGTTATCCTATGGACAACTCTAGCTCTTCTAGGGTTTTTCACCTAAAAGGTGAGAGATAGGGCCCAAAAATGCTAAGGGTTCAATCAAATTATGTTATGTTTAATGTTGTCTAAACTAAATGAAGTAAACTAAATGCAATTGGGTGATCTATATGAGTGAATTTGAATGCAAAACTAAGGTTTAAACTATGTTTGAAAACACACTATGATATGAAAACAATGAACTAAATGAAGAAATAATGCATAATAGAAAGAAATGAGATGAAACAGAGTGCACCTAGATAATGTATGATAAATATGGAATGTTGTGGATGCTGACTGAAATATCTAAAATTTCACAGTAGGACTCATTTTCCCAGAGTGGCAAATTAGTCCTCCTACTAGTTAAAAAGTGTCAGAAACTGATTTCTAATTGTCAGGATCTAGAATCTGACAAAATTCAGATTTTTCAGTCCTAAGGTGGGACTCATTTTCCACTAGTGGTGAATCAGTCCTCTCCCAAATTTTTGAAAAATCAAGAGACAACTCTACAACACCAAATATGAAAATCTCTGATTGTCGGGTTGTTGAAGTCAATTCTACATGAAACACACATAAAGCCTTCTCCAATCTTGAAATATGAATGATTTGACTTGAAGCACCTAGTTGAATTGTTTACCAATCTTCAATACCAAAAATATTGTTACATCTGCATACCTAAGTCTACAAACACAAATGCAATAGGGGAAAAATGGTTGAGGGTAAGCAAATAGGGGTTTGCCTTGGTCAAACCCCACTTTTGGTAATCAAACCCTTAATAAAACAATGAAATGAATGAGAATGATAAACTAATAACATGCAATAGCTATCAACTTACCAAACCCTTGATAATGCAAATCTGAAGTAATGTCAATGGATGCTCCAAAGTGCTTGAATATTGCTTGAATTGATGTTGTAGAATGCTTGAATGCTTGAATATGATGTGTGAATGTTGGATAATCGTAGGGGGTGTAAAATGAGGTGAAAATAAGATATTTATACAAACTTGTGCCTTAGTTAACCATTCATACCTCATCATAGGCTGACATAGAGTATTTTTTAATACAAACTTGAAAGGAAATTTTAAAAAATTTAAATTTGGAGCAAAGGGGAACTCATTCACCACCGATGGCGAATGGGTCCCACCCAGGACTTGAAAATGGGTGTCAAGAATTAAGTTGTATTTAATGTTGTTTGTCGAGTTTAAATTAAAAAAGACACTTAATTAAAGATTATGAGGGCATAAAGGGGCCAAATAAAGCATGAGAAAGGTATAAATAGTGAAGTTATGCCTAGAAAAGCATGAAATCTTGTTACAAGACTTTACAACACTTCAAAATAGGACTTGTTTAGTGATGAAAAGGTGTTTTTTAGGTGAATTGCAATAAATGGAGTCTAGAAGAATGTAGAAATGTCTTACAACATTTCACAACACCTTCACAAGATGTCATTATTTGAATTTTAGTACCTAAATATGCATGTTCAAGCCATGTTAGAACATAAAATCAGAGAAAAATAGATCAAATACCATGAAACAAGACCTAAAAGGCCATGAAAATGACAAGGGGCCATTTTTCTATGACACATTTAGCCCCCACTTTAGTGAGAGGATGAAATTTCTTCAAACTCACACTAAAGTAGCCATGAACATTGAGAGGAGGGTTCAAATGCACTTACGTTAGCAAGATGGAATAACAATGATCAAGAGGGATGATCAAGCCCCAGGATGAAGATACCATGGAAAACTAAGCATAAGAACAAAGGAACACACAAGTGTTGAAATGAATCGGATGAAGCTTCGATCGTCAATCCAACTAGTTGTGGATTAGATCTAGGCTGATTATTTTGAAAAGAGAATGTGTACTCACTCTAGGGTGATAGAACACATAACGGTTTGCTGGGTGAGAAAGCCCAACTATACTCACTCTAGGGGAAAGAAACTTCTAATCGTCCACGGGGTGAGAAAGCCCAAAAGGTAAGATACATACACTAGTTGGTATGCACTCAAAAACATAAAGGTGGCTATGGGGAAAAGTCATGCCGCTAGGTGGGCTCCCCACTCAACCATATTAAAGTTACACCTGCTGATAACTTTAACAAGGCACCACAAAGAAAAATGTCATGAACAAAAATAAAGGTACCATAGGCATGTAAGTTGTGTTATTGAAGGTGGCAAAAATGCAAAGTGTAAAATGAAAAAATTTAAAGTGTTAAGTGTAAAATGTTCAAAGGAGTCTTGTTCAATTCATGAAAGGTCAGTCACTTAGGGGACATTGTGTCTAATTTCTCAAAGAGCGGACCAATCAAAGAATAGTATATATTCACAACTTATGGGATGCAATGCATCGCATCAGGCCACCAAGAGGAATGTAATATGTTGAGATAGATCACAATTATGAAAGACATCATACCTAATGTCATCCACAAAGTAACAAACACATCATATAAATGAAAAGGCTACCCTAGGAACCAAGAATGCAAAAGAATTAATGGTAATTTATGCCCCCCACATTAAAGGAATTTCTACACATTGTTCTATGAGCAATTTCTTTAAAGTAGCGAAGGAAAGAAAATGCAAAAGGAAAACAAGACATTAGAGCTAACTTGGAAAGCCCTATGTCAAGTCATATGTTTTGAAGTTAGGCTGCGTCATGTTAAGGAAAATAAAAAACAAGGAAAGGGAGTCGCCCCCCAGAAAAGAAAATTTACCAAACACATAAGGGATCTATGGATTTGGGGTTAGCATGTTCGTTGTTTCAGTGTGTTTATGAAGGAGTTTGAAACTGTCATAATTCCCCAAAGCACATAAAATTGCAAGAATGACACAAAGACAAAGAAAAAAAATGAAAAAGAAAGTCCATTTTGTGTCAACATGGACGAGACATTGCGGTCTCAATGCCTTGCATCGTCCCCAAAAGGAAAAAGAAAAGAAAAAAGAAAGAAAATGAAAAGGTGAAAACTTTTGGGTCAACATGAAGGAGACATTTCAGTCTCGATGCCTTGCATCATCCCAAAAAGGAAAATACAAAACAAAAGTGAAAAAGACAAGGATCTTGTGGGTCAACATGGAAGAGACATAGGGCATCTCTATGCTTTGTGTCATCCCCAAAAGGAAAAAACAAAACAAAAATTAAAAAGATAAGGACCTTTTGGGTCAACATGGAAGAGACATAGGTCATCTCTATGCTTTGCATCATCCCCAAAAGGAAAACACAAAACAAAAGTGAAAAAAAGACAATGTACGATGAATAGAAGAATGGAGAGACGAATAGAAGAAGGGTACAAAGAGAGGGAACATCAAACACAGGATAGCACATGAAAGGAAAACAAAAAGAAAAAATAAAAATAGAAAAGAAAAAATGCTAGTTAGGCGAATGCAAGTCAATCATCTAACAAGTAATCCACCTCCCAATCATGTTTAGTGTAATGCGAGGGTAGTTGACTATCCAAAGGCATAATTGCAAGCGTAGAACTAGGAGTTGTACTAGGTTCTTCACTTGGTGGAAACATTTTATCTTTTAAGCTCATTGTAGATGAAAATAAAGAGTTTAAATCATTATGCACTTCATCTATTTTTTCTATCGTCACATCACCATCATCAAGATTAATGACAATGGGAGAACGAAGGGTGATTTCTAAGGATGGATGTATCAAAAGATGAGGTTGTTGGATTAGTTCATTTTGTTGTGATTGTTGCACTAGACTGTTCTATGGTAGGTTAGGAGAAGGAGGGTGGTCATCTATTACTTCTTTCAAAGGTAGAGGTTGATTTTCTTTATTTTCTTCCATGCGAGATTGACGAGCAAGGACACGACGATGATGCCTACATTCCTTAGCACCGTGGTTTTGTTTAATTCTATTTTGGAGTTATTGAGGTGTAAGAGTGGATTGAGGCGTCATATGGTCCTCTACTTCCAAAGAGGGAAGAACATAAGAAAATGAAGAGGATGGATCAACCACTTTCTCATCTTTATACACTTGTTTAATATGAGGAGGCATGACAAGAGTTGTTTCATTTTCCCTTGGTCATTTAAATGATGGTTGGGAAGTATTAAGGGGTGGTTGTTCATGAGGTTGTATGGTTTACTCAATGTCAGACTCGGGTTGAAGCATGGTTTCATCTATGACAAGAGGTGTGGAAATACACGGGGATGCATTACGAAGAGACAATTCAGCTATATTTTTGCCTTTGAAATTTTGGTAAGCTATGAAAAAGAAGTCCTTTTGTGGTGTGATGGGTTCCATGGGTTTAGGCCAAAAGGATTCTAATGAAAAGTTACCTTTAGACAATAACTTGGGATTAAAGCCACTATGGTGTATGGTAAATATTTCATTGCCATGTGGAAATTTTGAACACTTGTGAACAACTAATGGGACCGCTTTCATTGAGTGAAGCCAAGGGTGGGCTAGCCACAAACGAAATTGATCTGATTGTGGAATAATTGAAAATGTTACCTCCAAAGTTTTAGGTCTTATTTGTAAGGGGCGTATAATTAATTTGATCGCAGGGCATGTGAAACCAGTATGTGTCTTAATCCATGTAGTCGGTTTATTATAATCATCTTGACATAGCTCTTTTAATACTAGAAACTCTTTTGTGATCAAATTCTTACCACAAGTGGGATATGTTAATATCCCATTAGTGGGATTATCATATATTCTTCCAGCTATGTAGAGAGGACCATCATGAAGCTTTTGTAGTATTTCTTTAGTAGAAAAAGTGATATCAAGAGATTTAGTGGTTTGGCCTGTATGAGGGATAATGTCTATCGTAGCCACAAGTTGATCCATATGACTATCTTCAGTAACAGGTGGAGGTATATCATGTTGTTCATTGTTTACATCAATAGTCATTACATCAGTGTTTGAAGGTTCACTAGCCTTCACAAATGAAGTGTGTTTGGGCATAGGATTCGTGAAAATTTGTAAATTTTGGTTAGGGGGTGCAATGGACTTATTGGCTTGATCATTAACACCCACAATGGACAAATGGCCTAAGTCAATGAGGTATTGAACTAAATGTTTTAGATGCTTGTAGTGTTTAGTTTCATGTCCATTTTGGCGATGAAAATGACAATAAGCATTAGGTTTGAAGGTGGGTGGTGTCGAACCCCAATCCTAATACCTGCAAAACAACATAAACAAACACATTAGATGGTGAAATGCAAGCAAGAACAAGGATCCCCCATGGAATCCATTTACAAATCTTAAATTAGGAAAAAAGATGAATAACACAATAAGAAATCAATAAAAGAGAGATTGAATCCTGGTTAAATAAGCAAATTGTTGATCCCATGGGGGAATTGGTGCCAATTTGATGTGAAAATTAGCCCTTTCCTAGATCCTATGATGCAAGCTTGATGAATGTTGATGAATGATCCAATTTGATGAAGAATGGTGAGTGCTTCAAGACCAAAATTTGCATAACCTAGCTACAAATTCAAAAATGTGGATGGAGATGGCTAAATATTTGAGCATAGTAAGTTTACTCAAATTGTGGATGATAGAATGAGGAGATTAGCCTCTTATTTATAGATGAGATTAATGGATGAATTTCCAAAATAGAGAAATGTGGGACTAATTTTCAACCAATGGAAAAATGCCACTTGTCAACCTATGAGTGGATGGAGGATGTGCAAGTTTTGAGGATTGTGCCAATAAATGCCTAGTTTTGAATTTTGAATTTGTTGAAATGACATGCAAGAGGGAAGAAATAATGCATTGAATGCCACTTGGCTCAAGGAAAAGGACATGTAAGATAGAGTAAATGCATTGTTGGATGTACATGTCAACTTGGATTTTGAATTCAAACTTGAAGAATATTCCTTAAAAGATGCCTTGTTAAGGAAAATAGAGATTTAATAAATCAATTAAATCTATTTTCATGTGCAAGTGGTAAAAGCTAGAGGATGGGACATGAGAGGAGATTGAATTAATCAAAGTTAATTAATTTAATGAAGGGGGGTAAATGATGTGACCTATTTGACTTATATTTATGTAGTTATTTAAATAAAAAATGAGAAGAATGTGATAAGGGATTCATTAAATAAAGATTTTGATTTATTTAATTAAAAGAGATGATGTTAGATTAAACTAAATAAGGTTTTTATTTATTTAATTTAAAAGATAGACTTAAGAGATTCAATCAAATAAAATTAATTATTTAATCAAATAGGATAATTAGATCAAAATGGTTAATTTAATTATCGGGAAGAGGTGACTTAATTAGATAACTAATTTATTTAATTGAGAAATTTTGATGAATTTAATTAGATAAGGGTATTTGATTAAATGGTTAGACCGAAGGATGATTCAGGATGAAACGATGTTAGTGGTAAGGATCAGATGCATAATGTCAATCAGTACATTTTATGTGTCTACATTTTTCCCCTCTTTGAAGCAATGCACTCGTTGTGTTGGTTCAAAGAATAAATTGTCTTGATCAAAAGCCAAATATTTTGTTTTCAAAAATATTGCCCCACTGCTACCTAATGGGAGGAAATATGCCAATATATTGCCCCCTCAAGAGATTGGATAAAAATTTCAATTTTTTGGGTAATCTTACGAAAAAAAAGGACAAGGTGCCCGACAAGTCCAAAAAGGCTCTAGGAGGCCAAAAATGTGTCTAAATGCAATAAAACGATGTAAAACAAGCCTCAATAGGACAAAAAAAGGCTCAAGGGTCCAAAACCCTAACAGGATAGCTAATCAGGGTGAAAAAACCCTAATTTTCAAGCTTAAAAAGGCTATGAGGGGACACTTTCAATTCATTTTCACCCACATCCACCTAGCAACTTTGAGACTTGAGCTCTGACCCCTTGATGATATGGTGCAATGATAGCTGCCGATGCACATTTCTGACTGAGTACGGATGTACCAACGGCCACCTGACATTGGGGCACCAATAAGTGATCCTTGAGCTTTATTTCTCATTTTTAGTGTTCATTTATTGCTTTCAAAGTTAGCTTTTCTGAAGCGGCGTTATATAGGACTGCTCAAAGATCAAACTACATTACTCAGTGTTAGATTGCGCGGCGGCGGTGGAGTTTGGAATTAAACTCCAAACTTCGACGTTGAGGTTATTGCCCCTGGGTGCATTTCCAAAGTGTGACATGGTGGTGCCTTATCACCAAGAATATTTCTAAACTATGCCCCTAGGAAGAAAAGTGCACCGCGACGGTGCACTTTCGGCCTTTTGTGCCCCAGCATCGTAGTTTCATAAAAAAATCAAACTGCGTTGCCTTCACGGATAGTGACGCTGGAGTGACCTTTTCGATGCCCAGAATGAAATTTTTCAAAAAAATTTAACACAATGACCCTTCCTGATGCAGGACGCGGTGATGTAGTTGTATTCCTAAGAGCATAGGTCATGGGATCTCTTCGGTTACTTGTGAGACCTTAGTGATAGAGAGTAGGATCGGGTATGGGACATGGGGTTGTGGCACATCACATATGCACCGCTCGTGCGTACCCATCTTGGGATGATGTCGGCGCATGCCAAGAGATGGCATAGCGAGACCTCATCTTTCCACCTTCCCACCAGAGAGGCCACTGTCACCTTGGAGGATGTGTGGTGGATCTTGAGATTGCTGTTTCACGGTCGTCGTGCCATTTTTGATATTGATGTCGGGCGGGACGCCTATCACATAGTCCTCGCCATAGAGGACATTATCATTTGCAAGGGTCAGATTGAGCTTGAGCATCATAGGGCTCTTGCCTCCCCCTTCCACCTGGTTGTTGCAGCCATTATTTCATGTCTCGTTGCCCTAGATTGACGAGGCTGGTACTTTAGTCCTAGTTGGGGACTCTGCTGGGAGCGCATGGTGATGCGTGATAGGCCTACTAATTTTTCTTGGGGGCCTGTTCTTCTTGCCTCATTGTATAGAGATCTACACGAGTATGTCTACCTCGATGGTAGAGCACTCAGAGCAGGCATCACACTCCTCCACGTATGGGTGTGGGAGCACATTATTGTTTTTCGGTCGTGGGTTGTTGCAGTACTGATGGGGCCTGATGATCCCCTTGTATGGCATTACATAGGTGGTGTTTCTTTCACACACACGGGCGAGCACGAGATTCCATACTAGAGGAGAGTCTTGGACGAAATGACAGTGTTTACATGGTGCCTGTACCTTGGTCGGCCCAGATGGGCTGATGATGTAGATTAGATTTTCTTTGCCCGCTAGGATTGGTTTATGCAAGGGTAGGAGCACATGATGGTGGAGAGATACCTGCCTGGGTGTGTTCAACGCCAGTTTAGCAAGCCACAGGACTAATCAGATGATAATTATGTGGCCATATTTTCCTGCATCATGTCATAGGCTTCATGGGGGCGATACGTTCTCATTTTAGAGGTTGTGGACAGCTTCAGATGTTTGGTGGCCCAGCCTTGGGTTTACGATCAAGGGCCTATGGATCCAAGCATCACACAAGCATACAGAGACTAGTTCCAGCCTACCCTATGGTTGACAATTCCATGAGTAGTCCCTGATCGGTAGAGGATGAGAGGCAGTGGGGGAGGACGAGGATGGAGAGACAATGCACAATAGGACCAACTAGCCAGGGCTCTAGTTCAGCCCATTCAGCTAGGTCAGTTCGATGTGCTAATGTAGGATCAACAGGAGGTGCCGATAGGTGTACTACCACGGGCTGAGGGTGAGGATCAGCCTCAGGTACAGCCTCCATGAGCACAACTAGTAGGGAAGGTGGATCCTCGAGATGCATTGATTGCGCAACTATAGTCTGAGGTTCAGACTGTGATAGCAGAGAGGGATCAGGCCAAGACTGAGAGAGATCAGGCCAGGGCTGAGAGAGATTAGGTTGTTTTGTAGAGGTAGGTCATAGAGCTATAGGCGGCTGTAGAGATGGGTCAAAGATAGCAGTTAGAGAGCATGGAATCCTCCCTCCTATCAGAGCATAGTGTCTATTAGGTCTTACAGGGAGGCCGATTATTACCGCATGCACTATCATTAGACCATGCCTAGAGTAGAGTGGGCCCAAAATACTCGTAGTGGACTAGCCATAGACCAGCAAAGGGTCATAGTGACAGGGGCGAGGGCATCAGACATGATGGGTAGACCTTGACCTTGATCGAGATGATATTTTTTGTGCCTTATGGGCTACTTTTTGATAGGCTGATGGGCCTTTTTGTACTTATTGAAATACATGTACAGTGATCCAATTATTTTGTACTATGTCAGTTACCTGATGATGATATATATATGAGATGATGATTTTGATATGATTCTATGTGTTCCATTTATTTATGCATTTATGGATGATTCTATTTCTATATGCTATTGCAATGATGTTTATGATGTGATGTGATGTGATGGATGCATTTCTTTCTGATGATGTATGCATTATGAGTAGATCTTATATTATGTTGTTTTATTCATGATATGCATATGGATATATGAATGGATGATGATGATGATTTATATGATGATCTATTTATGCTGATGCGAATGATATGACATGACATGTAATATGTAAAATAATATGGTGATGATCTATGGTGTATAGGTGAAATGATATGTGAACTATGCTTATAAAATGATTATGGATGGATGTATGCTTTGCATGTAATGGATTCCTATGTTTATGCTTATAATGATGTGGAATGATTTATGCAATGAAATGTAAAAAATGATTGTGATTCTATTTATGAGATGAGATGGATGATTAATGGACAATATAATGTAACGTAAATGCAATGGTTGTGTTTTATATGATGTGTATTGATGATGCAAATGAGATGGTTTCAAGATTCTTAGAATAACACATATTATCCTAAACATGTTAATTGTATGCGATGCATTTAATGCGATGTGATGTAATATATGAAATGATATGATGATGTTTTATGCAAAATGAACGTAATGTGTAAGATGACTTTATGATGTTATGCGAGTAGCAATGGATTATCTATAATTCTTATGTACCTATTATGTATGATTATATAGTAGATGGAAGTATGAAGTGACTATGAATGTTTTATGCACATGAATATTATGAAATGCTTTATGTGATGAATGCAATGTAATAAAAAATGGATGTGCTAATATATGGAAAATGCTTATAATAATATGTTTATATGATGACGGAAATGCAATGCATATGTTTCCTATATGATATGTTGATGCAATATGCTAATGATTTGTGGATGTAGGATCGATGAAAATGATGATGATGATGATGATGATCAACTGTCATAGTACCTTGTTAGCGTGATGAGCAAGAAGAGAAGAAGTCATTTCAGCAAGACACAAGATGATGAATATAAAAATGATGATGATTACTTGCTGATGAGTTGGGATTTTCAAAGGGCCACTTTTCTTATGTTTGATAACACATGTGGTACGATGCAGCAAGGTATAGAGAACCAAGATGGTGTTGTACCTAATGTGATGGACTTTGACTTGACAAATAAATAGGAGTATCCTTGTTCACACCTAACATACAAAAACCTTGCTAGGATGCACTTTAAAAATTTCAAACACCTCAAACCAAATCATGGAAAGGTATAACCCATCAATGCAATAGTCAACAAGTTTCCAAAAACCTCCTCCATACATACCTAACAAAGCAAGTACTCGCTAAGGTTATATTTATAAGAATGTCCAACAAGAACAATAGACAAAAGATAATGATCATTGCCCCATTCCTATTTCTCTAAATCCTCTGTTCGGATATCATCGAGAAGTCCTTGGAATGGGTGCAATAAGATAAGTCAAAAGGATAAAGATAAAGTAGACAAACAAGCTGATGTTCTTCAATACCGCTAACCAAAAGGGGAAAAAGTGTTTTCAAGGATAAAAACCGAAACTATTGCCAAAAGACAATTCCCATTGTACGAAGGATACATCCAAGGACATGTTAGTGGATGGTGGCACATCATTTCGTTTCTTTCAAATGATTGATATGGTACCAATTGGATGATGGGTTATCAACATAAAGAGATGACCAACTTGTTTACATACTGACTTAGACCTAAGACTTGACGTTTTAAGTTTTCACTTTTAACCTACTAGACTCATTTCTAATTGTTTCACCAAAGGTTGAGGATGATGATCAGTTTATTATGGATGTTGTTATTGTGGGTGCAAGCGAGATGAGACAGATGGATTTTTTCAAATATTTGGATTTTTTGGAGTTTTTGCAATGTTTTGAGGTTGTTTTTGATATTTTTTGGGATTTTACAAATGTTATAATTTTTTTATTTTCAAATGTTTTGTGGTTTTCCAAGATTTTGACCAAGAGACTAACCTAAAGACCTGTCCTAGGGGCCTCAGGGGCTAATCAATAGATAAGCCTTGCCTACTTATACATGTAGAGACCATGTAGTTCACCTGACGACTTGACCAATTTACAGATGATGATACACATGATGAAATGTTAGTTTATTATGATAGACACCTAAAGGACTGACCTAAGTTTCTCGGGGGATGATCAAAGATCAACCTTGCCTACATTTAGGGCTCAGAGAATTTTTTACTTTTTGACTGAGTTTTTGACCTGTTTTGGGATTTTGATATGTTTTTATGTTTTGGGTTTTCTGATATTTTGATGTTTTTGGATTTTTTGATGTTTTGATGTTTTTGGATTTTTTGATGTTTTAGGACTTCAAGAATATACACGAATCTGATATGATGAGAACATGCCCCCAACGTGATGCAATAGACTACTCTAATAAAGGTAGGACAAACTGACCTTAGGATGGGCCGACTAGTACTAGGAGGGATCGTGATACGAAAACAGGACCAAGCTATGATGCAGATGCGGGTGGATGAGTGATGGATGGAGATCTAATTGCAATGGATGATGGAAGCATAATGGATGGATGTTGTAGAACAAGCCGTAAAGATCCTAGTGGATGGAAAGTGCTTATTTACACAAGGCGCCTATTTGCCAAGTTTTCACCAAGGTACTTGTCCAAAGTGCCACCGAAGTAGTTTTCACTAAAGGACGATTTTTCTCTTTACTATTTTTTGATCCTTTTTATTTTTACTTTATTTTTATTTTTTTGTTGTCACCAAGATGCATGTTTGCCATGTTTTCACCGAAGTAACCATTTTTTCAAGACATTTTCTGGTTTTTTTTAATTTTTTGGTTCTATACCTTGAAAGATTTAGGCATAATTTTTTTTGAGATGAGAGTTATTCATGGGCTCTTGTAGAGGTTCCCCTTTAGGTGTTAATAACTGATATGTCCCTGACTTATAACTTGTTGTAATAACGAATGGTTCCAACCAATTGGGTTCAAATTTTCCTTTGCTTCTTGGGTTTGGGACATTCTTTTGATTCTCCTTTAATACCAGTTCTCCAACTTGGAAAGTCCTACTTTTGATTTTCTTATTATAGCTCCTCTTGAGTCTATTCTAATAGACTTTCAAATGATTGAAAGCATCTATATGCCACTCATTCAGTAGCTCCAGCTCATATAGTCTTGATACTCGGTACTCTTCATCTGTGATGAGGTTTTGTAGTGCTTTCATGAGTGATGGGAGCTCGATCTCAATGGGGAGTATTGCTTCTGATCCGTAGACCAGGGAGAAGGGGGTGTCACTGGTGGGTGTGTGGATGCTCGTTCGATAGGCCCAAAGGGTGAGATTAAGCTGCAAATGCTAGTCATGACCTATGTCATTGACTTTTTTCTTGAGGATTTTTAGAATGGTCTTGTTTGTAGCTTATGCATGGCCATTGCCTTGGGGATAGTATGGGGTGGAGAAGCGATGTTGGATTTTGAAATTTTCGCATAAGTTGCAGACATCCTAATTTTTAAATGGTGTCCCATTATATGAGATAATGGCTTGTGAAACACCATAGCGGCAAATGAGATAGTTTAGGATGAACTTTGATATCTGCTTCCTAGTTATATACGTCATGGGTATGGTTTCCACCCACTTAGTAAAGTACTTTGTGGTGGTTATGATGAACATGTGGCCATTAGATGAAGTGCGAGTTATTTTTTGAATGAGATCGAGTCCCCAATGTGAAAAGGGCCATGGTGTGATGATGGGATGAAGCTCTTGAGCTGGAGCATGGATGAGGTCCCCATGCTGCTAACATTGTAGACACTTTCTGACATAGTCATGTGCTTCTCT
This sequence comes from Sequoia sempervirens, assembly GCA_007258455.2. Taxonomy (NCBI): domain Eukaryota; kingdom Viridiplantae; phylum Streptophyta; class Pinopsida; order Cupressales; family Cupressaceae; genus Sequoia; species Sequoia sempervirens. The sequence goes on along the minus strand of VDFB02271358.1, from coordinate 167,135,388 downwards.
TTCCATAGTGGGCCAATAATACCCCATCCTTAGCAATTTCTTGGCTATGGTCATTCCACTCGAGTGCGAACCACAAATACCATTATGTACTTCAATTAGAGCGGTCAATGCCTCCTCAGCATTTAAGTAGCACAGTAAAGTTCCTTCTATGCTCCTATGATATAGGGTATCTCCAAGGATGACGAATCAGGATGCCTTTTTGACAAAGGTTCATTTTAGGGTTGAGGGTAAATCGACAAGTATGACTCCTATTTAAAGGTATGTATAAATTTTGTGGTACCAAGGATCACCAGGACCAACAATTTCACACACGAATTCTAATTCTTGTACCTCGAATGTAGGCATGAGAAGCTGCTCTATCAGGATTTCATATTTTGGAACATTGTGAGGGATGTCTAGTAAGGATCCAATTGTTTCCATGGCGTCTGCTACTCTATTGTTGGCTCTAGGAATCTGCTCAAATTTGATTTCAATGAAGGATTGTTTGAGAGTCTCCACCAATTTCTTGTATGGAGTGAGCTTATCGTCCTTGGTCTAGTATTCATCATTCACTTGATTTATTATCAATTGGGAGTCTTTGTATACTCCAAGAGCTATAATGTTCCACTGCACTACTATTCTGAGACCTATGGTTAAAGCCTCATATTCTACAATGTTATTGGTGCAGGGAAATGCCAGTTTGTAGGACCTTGGTATGCAATCCCCTTATGGGGTGATAAAGAAGATGCCAGCTCCTGATCCATGCTGTGTGTATGAGCCATCAAAGTACAGTTTCCAATGGTCAACTACATTGAGATTGAAAATAGATTCATCTAAAAACTCTGAGATGAGAGGATTCTCTAAATAGATTGGTGCTTCTGCAAGTTGATCTGTGATGACTTGGCCTTTGATTGCTTTCTACTCCACATATTCAATGTCATATTCTGACAGTATCATCACCCATTTGGCCATTCTTCCCATGAGCATTACCTTTGACAATAAGTACTTGAGAGGGTCGATTTTGGCGATGAGTTTTATTTTGTATGCCAACATGTAATGTCTGAATTTTTGTGATGCAAACACTACTGCTAGGCATGCTTTCTCTATGAATGAGTAGTTTGGCTCATGCCCAACCATTGTTCTACTGATGTAATAGACAACCCTTTTTGTTCAATTTTCGTCATGCTAAGCTAGGAGAGCTCCAAGGGCTCCTGTTGTTGCTGATACATAGAGAATTAATAGTTTTCTTGCGATTGGTGGCATTAAGACCGGTGGTGTAAGTAAATATTCTTTGATTTTATTGAATTCCTCTTCACACTTGTTATCCCATTTGTACGCTACTCCCTTGTGAAGTAGGTGAGAATATGGGTTTTGTTTGTCCGCCAACTGTGCTATGAATCTTCAAATGGATTTGAGCTTGTCTTGGAGACCTCTCAATTGCTTTAATGTTTTTGGTGCCTACATTTCAAGGATTTCTTTTATCTTTGCCGGATCTACCTCGATGCCTCTTATTGACACTATATATCCTAGCAGCTTTCTCGATTGTATGCCGAAGACACACTTCTTTGGGTTTAATCTGACTTTTTACTCCTCCAACCTATCAAAAATGGCACTTAAGGTTGCTATGCAATCCTTTCTCTTTCTGGATTTGGCTAGAATGTCATCAACATAATCTTTGACCGTCTTATGGATCATGTCATGGCCCTTTGGTATGTTCTTGCATTCTTTAAGCTGAATGGTATCATATTCCAGTAGTAAGTCCCCCATGGACAAGTGAAAGCCATCTTATGTTGGTCCTCTTTAGCTATCATGATCTGATTATACCTTGAGAATCTATCCATTAGTGATAGCATTTCATGTCCAGTTGTCATGTCTACTATCATGTCAATGTTTGGAAGCGGGAAGTCATCTTTTAGACATGCCTTATTCAAGTCTCTGAAGTTTGTGCAGATTCTGATGCCCACATCAGGTTTTGAGATAGGTACCAGGTTTGACACCCATTCTGGATAATCTATCATTCGAATGAATCCTGCCTCTAATAGCTTCTTTAGTTCCATTTTTACTAGCAAGGTGATCTAAGGGTGCATTTTTCTAAGATTTTGTTTAACAGGATGTGCTTCTAGATATACTACTAAGTGGTGAACCATAATTTTTGGATCAAGTCCTGGCATGTTGGCATAGCTCCATGTGAATTTTATCTGTCTCTCTCTCAGAAAGGCTACTAGGAGCTCTTATTCTTCTAATAGCAATAATTCTGCATAGAATGTGATGTGTGGGGTTTCCTCTGTTCCTAGATTCACCGGATTACATTTTTCTTCTAGGACTGCTGATTTTTCTTGATGAAGAGCTCTGAAGGGAAGATCGAATCCCCCATCCTTAGGCACCTTAGAGAGGTTTTCACCATTGGATGCATCCTTTCTTTTTACTTTTTTTTGGTTGGAGAGTGCCACAATGTGGTTTTCACTCAAAGACTTAGATATTATTCTTAATTTTTCACTTTTGTGACTAAGGGATTCAATCATTTCCCTATAATAGGCATGTGTATCTAGCTCAATTATGAACCCTACTTTGTGATCCCCACATGCAATGTTATCCCACATTCCCATGAATTCTGAGAGTTCCTCATCATTTTCTAATGTATCAAGAATTGGTGCTCCTCGTTGGTCATAGTCAATGAGTTGGGGGTATACTAGGCGGATTTCATGATTTTGGTTGTCTGATTCAAAAGATAGGGTGCTAATCATGCAAAGAGTGGTGTCCTCAAAAAGCCTAGGTAGATTGGATGTGGGATCCTTGTCATCACTACTACTACAAATGTCGGTTATGTCAAATGTAAATTTATCTATGACACGACCTATAGATACTGGTAAGCACAGTTCTGCTGTGGTTTGCTGAGGAGGATTATTAACCTTTCTAATTGGAGGATCTTGGCCATGTATGGTTATACTCGGAGGGGTACATCCAAGACCAAGATTTTTTATCATTCGCGTCTCCAACATGATAGGTATTATAAGCCCATTATCGTTTTTCCCAAGTCTTTGATTTTTGTCATAGCCCATTGTGAGCATCATTTGTAGACCCTTGCTTTTGTCATCCATTGGTAAATCAACTATTGGTCTGTCGTCTTGGTATAGCATATGAGATGGATCTTCCTCAATAACCTCTTGGCCAAGATCTCCCCAACTTGTAAAGTTAGGATAGTCTTTAGGATATGTTTGAGATATGGAGGCTTCATTTATTTGCGGACGTCCCCATGATCTAGGAGATTGTGGTAACTCTCCTATCATAAAAAAATTGTTAGGGAGCTTGTAGTTTCCACAACCATTATCTTGGATGATGACCTTAATGTTGGAGATGGTGGGGATGGCGGGAGTGGTGGGTGTCTTTGTCACAAAAGTGGATGCGAGAGTGGTGGGATCAATGTATGGTGTAGATGGACCCTCATCATTTTTTGGTACTTGGGGGATTTTATAGTACTTTTCTTCAAGGTTTTTGCAATAGGAGAAGGGTTTGGGATCTCCATGGACGGTGACTTCTTGTCCCTCATGTGTGAATTTCACACATTGATGGAAAGTTGATGCTACTTCCTTCATTGCATGAATCCATGGACGTCCCAGAAGGATGTTATACGGGAAGTTGAGGTCTAGGACCTGACAAGTGGTTTCCATGATAGAAGGCCCTACTTGAATAGGGATTTTTATTGTGCCTTGGTATACTCTTTCTTGATCATCATATTCTCTTATTGTGATACCCTTTCCTTTGTCAATAGAATCTTCTAATATTTTTAATTGTTTGATGAGCTTGAGAGAACATATATTCAAACCCGCACCTCCATCCACCAAGACTCTTTTGACTTTGCTCTTCTGTACTAGGAATTCTAAGTGGAGCACACGGTTGTGAGATGGTTGGGTGGGAAAATCTTGATCAAAGAATGTGAGGAGATTTAGAGTAATGATATTTTTGACCATAGCTTGGAATTGTTCTGCATCAAGATCTGCGGGGACAGTGGATGAAGCCAACACTTCTTCTAGGATTCTCTTATGGGCAGATGAGATTTTTAGTAACTCCATGATGTAGATTTTTGTTGGTGTTCTTTTGAGCTGATCTAAGACATTGTAGCCATTGGGGAAAAATCTAGGTGCAGGGACTTTGTTTTGCTGGGATGACCCTACGATGGTAACTTTTCCACCTCTTGTGGTGACTCCACAATCGGCATGGGCTCCTTTGATGGTGATAGTAGCGCAGTGTTCCTCTAGGGAAGCAATGACAATTTCATATACATGATTTACATTTGTGAAGGTTTCTTTCCCCTTATCTATGTTATTATTCCCTTTATTGCCATGGTTAGGCATCGGGTTTATGTATATCTTAAGGTTTTGGTTTCCTGTTAGTTGTTCCACGTTTATAATTCTTTGATCAATGAGATCTTGAATTATGTTTTTTAACCTCATACAACTCTTCGTGATATGCCCTTTTATTTTATGGAAGTCACAAAGTTGATTCTCATTATACCAAGAAGGTTTCACATCCGGTTCTTGGTAATTATCATTGGTGGGGGCTTTGATGAGTTTTTCGTTTATCAGTTTCTTCATGATGACTTCAAGTGGTTCTCCTAGAGTGGTGTACTTTTTCTTGTGGTAATTCTTGTTCCGTTGGGGTGGTCCCCTTTGATCATTGAGATCGTTAATTGCTTGATTGTTGTTTGGTTGTTGTGTTGTCTGATGATTCTTCTGGTGTTGGATTTGGATTTGCCGTGTGGATGTATTTTGGCGTGGGGCACTAATGACATCTTTGGCATCGACAACACCATCATTAGTAACATTTTTGTTCCTTTCCCACGTGTGAGGTTTATCATTGTAATTGGCGGGTGGGTAGTTGTTTTGTTGTTCAGGGTATGAAGTTGATCCTGCGGGTTGTGTCATAAGGGCTCGTTCAATGCTGAGTGCCTTGGAGATCAATTGGTCATATGTGGTGATCCCTTATACCTTGAGATGGAATGCCAAGAGGCCTTCAAGGTTGGATATGATGGTGTAAACTTGTTATTTCTCGGGCATTGTCCATTTACTCTGATTGGCCTTGGATTTCCATCGCTGTAGGAATGAAGCGAATGATTCATTCTTACCTTGTTTCAGAGCTGAGAGTTCTTCTAGACTGACACCCATTGCAATATTGCATGTGTAGTTTTTAATGAATTTATCTATAATCTATTCGAATGTTTTCATGCCTGTAGGTAGGCGAGAGAACCATTCCATAGCGTGGCTAGCCAAACTCCTAGGAAATAGCTGCATCAGATAAGTATTGTTGTATGTGACTTCCATTCAATGAACCTGGAATTACCTTATGTATCTTCAGGGTTTCCCATCCCATGATATTCGTCAAACTTTGGGATCTCAAATTCCTTAGGGAATGGTTTCATCACAAGGATCCTATCAAATGGATATGGACACAAGTTGCTTGGTGTTTTTGTGGTTCGCCCTGATTGAAGATCGAGCACTTGTTGTGAGAGCAACCTGATTTGTGTCATTACATCATTTTGTGGATCAGGGGGTGGGATGAAGGTGTTTTGGGGTGTTTTGATTGTGGGTTGGATGGGTGGGTTGGTTGGTGTGCTAGTTGATGGTATTTGCACATTTTTTTGAGCCAGGTATGCTTGCACTTGCTGCTATATGAACACCGCTTGTTGTTGATCTTGTTGTTGTTGTACTAGGATTGCTTATTATTATTGTTGTTGTTGTTGTGCTTGGATTTCATGTTGTGATTGTTTTTGTTCCAACAATGCCTATTGTTGGGCTGCTAATTAGGTTGCTTATTGCTACTCTTGATATTGTTTTATTGCTTGTTGATATGCTTGCAGTTGTGCTGCTTGTTTTTGTGCAAGAAACTGCACTAGTGCTTGTGCTTGTTGTGCTTGATATTGGGCATGCGCTTGGGCTTGGGATGGGCTTGTGCCGCTTGTTGTTGTAATAGAATTTTGGATTGGGTAGCCTTTTGTGCTTGTAATGTAGCTTGGGCTGCTTGAGCAACTTGTGTAGCTTGAGTGACTTCTTGTTGTTGTTGTTGCAATAAGGATTGGACTTGTGTGGCATGTTGAGCTACTTGTGTGGCTTGTTGGGAAGCTATTTGTGTGGCTTTTGGATTTTTCACTTGCAGGAATGCCTTTTGATAAGCACCCTGGTGAGTGGCTTGCAATGCAATGTTGTATTGGCTTGATAAATTGAAGTTTGGTGGTGGTGGGGGTGGTGATGAGTGATGATGTCGTGTTGGTGATTTGAGTGGTGGATGGTGCAATTTTTGTGGTTGGTCCTTGAGATCCCATGCTTTGAGATGTTAGGGGGGTGGTTGATGATGTTGTGATTTCTTGTGTAGTTGTCATTTGTTGTTATGATATCGATGAAAAGTTTTGAGAGTTTGATGTGATGTTTTGATTGGTGTTTGGAATGCTGGTTTAATTTTGATTGATATTTGGTAAAGGTGGGAGGCCCAAGCCAAGTAGAGGTGTGGATAATGGTGGTAATGGTGGAAGAGGTGAAAATGTGAGGGGTGTGAGTTCTTGAGAAAATGATGTGTCAAATATTACCCCAGGTCCAAACATGTCACCTTCCTCTTGTGAATTTGTGAGGAGAGAAGTTTGAGGTGTTGTGTGGAAGGATGATGATGATGGATCATTAGGATTATGGAAAGTGAGAGGGACATACTTATGTAATGGATTTTGGGGTACATTTTGTTCCAAAATGGTATTTGCATCCAAGTCTTGATTGTTGACAAGGGGGTGTGTTTGAATAGCATTAAGAAATGCATTTCCCTTATTAACATTGGGTTGGGTTTTAGCAAAATATGTTTTGATTTGCGGAATGTTTTGAGTGATGCTTTGGGATGGGGGTGTAGACGAGATGGGGAGTATGGATGAAATTAAAGGAATGACCTCCAAAGATGGTTCCAATATAGAGCTCACATTGAAATATGAAGGTAATTTGGCCCCTTGTTTTGCTAGTTCAAGCATGTATAGTGAAGGGTTAAGCCTCATCATGATATTGATGATCTTATGGTTTTCTGGATTTTGGAGCATTTTGGTTATTTCTTCATGTGACATCCCAAAGATAAGATCTTCTTCTTGAATTTCCTCTTGTGGGTTTTGTGATGATGAGATAGTAAAAGGATTGCTTGATTCAACATGATTAATTTTGATGTTCATTTGGCTTAGGTCACTTGAAGTAGGTGTTTCTTTGTCAGCTTCCATGTTCTTCTTGTATTGAGATCTAGTTTGAACCATAAAACAAGGATCAATTTTCAAGAATACGGGAGATGAATCTCTTAATTCTTTGGATTGATCTTATTTTAAGCACAAAAGAGAAAATTTTAGGATATCTTGAGGATCAAAAAGGTGATAAGATGATGATGCAAGAGGTGGATGATGTGGATGTTTTAATCTTTTGATAAATCTTGAGGGGGATGCTAGACTTTTGGGACTTTCGGATATGTTTTGGATTTTGATTTTGATTTTTTTGATTTCCCTTGACTTGATTGAGTTTTGTTTGCTTTGATTAAACAAATAGACCCTAATATGTTGGATGATTATCTAAGAGGTAGATTCGCTCAAAGGATGATAATTTGAATATGTGTAGGGAGAAGGATGCATCTACCCACACATATTCAAACAAGATGATAATTTAACGAAGCATATGAAGAAGGATGCATCTACATATGCCTAGCTAAACAAGATGGTTTGATAACTTTGACTAAGAATATGCAAAAGGATGCATCCACACATACCTAGCCAAAGATGATTTGATAAAGATTTCAAGGATTTGATGATTTTGATTTTTCTAAAAAAGCCTAGCATGAAGGATAATTTCAAGATTTCTCAAAAGATGATGGTGAGATGATTTTTGGTTTGATGTTTGAAGGATGGGTGAAAAAAGATTTTGATTTCCTTTGAGCCTAGGATAAACCTAAAAAAGACACTTTGTTTACCTAGACCTCGGTATTGAAGAACATGCAATGCTTCTATGGACCTTTATGAATAAGAATTGATTCAATTTGAGCATACATTTCTGTATTTTTGAACCAAGGACTTTCATTTTGGGATTTGACTTTCTTGGAGATTGTGACGTTTCAACACATGTGAGAGTTTATTTTGTTATCTTTGCTTAGTGACTTTATTTTACCACAAACAATTCTTTGATTAGGTTTCCAAGCTAGATGTCCAATGTCTTAATTTCTTCAAATCCCACAAATTATTTTATGTGGAAATTTGATGAATTCAAGGCAAGGGTTACCTATTGTTTAACTTTAGTAGAAAAATTGAGATATAATCAAAGTGTTTAGAAAGCTCTAAGGATAGAATCCCAAGGGCAAGCAATAACACATGAATCGGGTCAACTGTATTTGTCTCCTAAAGGGTTTGAAACTTTGGAGATGATGTTTAAGTGTTTGTTTCCAAGATGTTTTTGAACAAGCAAAGAATTTTGTAACCAAGAATAAGTACAACTCTATGGATATGGAAGACAATATTTGTTGAGTCCCCACTTGGACAAGTCCAACTATGCTTATCTTTAGTGAATGGTTAGATGTTTGACCCCACTGGCTCCCCTCCACAACACTCACTTATACAGGGCATCCAAGCATCAACACCCATGAAACTCCCATGACATGCTTTCCATTTCTACTAAAAGACTGTAAAAGTGTGGGGCAGCTTCAGAACGACCTTTCTTGGACCAACAAATAGATCAAGGATTCTAGCAATTCTAAAACATGGTTTTTAATTAGGACTTTCCGTTCATGCAGATTGACCCATACGGTGAGAGTCCCTTTTCAGATCCATCTCATCGGAGCCAATCACGTGATATTGGTGTTTATTCCAATACCCACATTTATATCTTGATTAGAAATACTCTTGGCTTTAGAGTGTTTCCAGTTGAGTCATTCCCTTGGGTGAGTACTTTTTCCCCAAGGTAGGCCCTCTAAGATAAACAAAAGTGAGTAAAGACAATATCCGTAACTCGATCAATCTTTGTTTGCAACACAAAGAGAGAGAATGTATGCAATAATGCTCTACAAACACTCACACAATTTTTTGTTCAATTTTAAACCCAAAATGAAGTGTGGAGGTGATTGCTTTATCTCAACCTAAAATCACAAAAAAGGCCTTTTGATTCTCAAGATCGCTATAAAGCACGAGAGAATTGCATACATCCTTTTTCAATGAAGTTAGTTTAAGTAAGCCATCACAAAGACAAAGTTGCACTTGTTCATTTTAGAGCCACAAAGCAATTGTGAGTTCTTTTTAACACACCAAAGGACAAATGAGAGTTGTTTTCTTCAATTGTTAACCAAAAAACAAACTCTAGTAAGTTGTAGTCCTAATGTTCATTTTAAGCCTTTGCAAAAATTAAAAAGGTTCTTTCTAAAAGCCCAAATGAAACTAGTATCCTAAGCAAGAAGAGATAACAGTTTCCTAAGAGTGTTAAACAAACACTAAAGTGTTTAAAAACACTTTGATTTTGTGAAATAACATCATCATGCTTTTCTTCCTCTTCATCTTTAATCGATTAAACCTACAAGAAAAATCAGTTAGATTCAACAAAACAAAGGTAAAAAAGATAGAAAATAGACAAAATAATCATAATTTGAAAAAAAGAATGTGCTAAAATTTAAATTTCACTTCATACTCCCCTCTAGCGGTGCAATCCGTGAAGGCATCGCAGTTTGATTTCTCCAGTGGTGCTATATAGCACCACTTACCAGTCAGTGTCACTCTGCAGTCAGTCTAGTTAGTGTGAATGTGTCGCCCTTTTGCTCAGTGGTGCAATTTGATTTTTTTGAAAATTCTTGCGGGTCTGATTGGTCAAGCAGTGCATTTTGAAATTTAAAATCTTGGTTAGGAAGACTTCAGCATCGTAGTTTAAATTTCTAGTGTTCCTATATAGTGATACTAGAGAACCAACGATTTTGAACCTATAAATAAAGAAAAACACGTAAATTTGATTAAAAAAAATATGATTGAAAAGTGAGATTACCCTCCTTCTAGCGCCAAAATGTCAAACCCCAATCCTAATACCTGCAAACAACATAAACAAACACATTGGATGGTGAAATGCAAGCAAGAACAAGGATTCCCCATGGAATCCATTTACAAAGCTTAAATTAGGAAAAGAGATGAAGAACACAATAAGAAATCAATAAAAGAGAGAATGAATCCTAATTAAACAAGAAAAATCTTGATCCCATGGGGGAATTGGTGCCAATTTGATGTGAAAATTGGCCCTTTCCCAATTCCTATGATGCAAGCTTGATGAATGTTGATGAATGATCACCTTTCATGAAGAATGGTGAGTGCTTCAAGACCAAAATCTGCATAACCTAGCTACAAATTTGAAAATGTGGATGGAGATGGCTAAATATTTGAGCATAGTAAGTTTACTCAAATTGTGGATGATAGAATGAGGAGATTAGCCTCTTATTTATTGATGAGATTGATGGATGAATGTCCAAAATAGAGAAATGTGGGACTAAATTTCAACCAATGGAAAAATGCCACTTGTCAACCTATGAGTAGATGGAGGATGTGCAAGTTTTGAGGATTGTGCCAATAAATGCCTATTTTTGAATTTTGAATTTGTTGAAATGGCATGCAAGAGGGAAGAAAGAATGCATTGAATGCCACTTGGCTCAAGGAAAAGGACATGTAAGAGAGAGTAAATTCCTTGTTGGATGCACATGTCAACTTGGATTTTGAATTCAAACTTGAAGAATATTCCTTAAAAGATGCCTTGTTGAGGAAAATAGAGATTTAATAAATCAATTAAATCTATTTTCATGTGCAAGTGGTAAAAGCTAGAGGATGGGACATGAGAGGAGATTAAATTAATCAAAGTTAATTAATTTAGTGAAGGGGGGGTAAATGATGTGACCTATTTTACTTAGATTTATGGATTTATTTAAATTAAATATGAGAAGAATGTGATAAGGGATTAATTAAATAAATATTTTGATTTATTTAATTAAAAGAGATGATGTTAGATTAAACTAAATAATGTTTTAAATTATTTAATTCAATAGATAGACTTAAGAGATTTAATCAAATTAAATTAATTATTTAATTAAATAGGATAATTAGATCAAAATGGTTAATTTAATTATCAAGAAGAGGTGACTTAATTAGATAATAGATTTATTTAATTAAGAGAGGAATTTTGATGAATTTAATCAGATAGGGGTATTTGATTAAATGGTTAGACTGAAGGATGATTCAGGATGAAATGATGTTAGTGGTGAGGATCAGATGCATAATGTCAATCAGTACATTTTACATGTCTATAGGTGGTAAGGGCTGATTTGGATCAAGTGGTTAGACGGGTGGCAAAGTGAGCATGCGTTGTTGAATTAATTGGTTCATTGTGTTATGGAGGGTATCAGGTAAGGGATTAAGTTGTCTCTTCAGGTCCCCATAGGTATAAGGTATCATTGTTTAAATAGCTTCCACTTGAGTTTGAGGTGGTTGGGTTGGTTGCGGTTGTGAAGGCAGAGGTGGGTTGAACTGTAAAAAGCCTCTATTTTGTTTGTGAAAGTTTTGTGTTATTTGGGTTTTGATTGTTGTGTTCAGGTTTTTCAGCTCGGTTAGAAGTGAATTTTCAATCACGACTTGAAATTGAGTTATGGTATTCACACAAGGTTGCACATAAATGCATGAATGAAGGGAATTTCATCATTGTTAGCTTATCCTGAAGTTGTGTGTGCAAGTTTTCAATAAACCTATTTTGTAGATGTGCATTAGGAATCTGGACATCAATTTGAGCATATAAGGATTGGTATCATGAGATAAAATTTGTTACTTTTTCATTTGTGTTTTGTCTACATCTCATGAGGTCAACCATTGTCTTTTTAGGGTTCATGTGGACTTGAAAGTGACTTATAAAATCATCCACCAATTCATTAAATGAACGGATGGAATGATTGGGAAAGTTGGAAAACCATTCTAATGTAGTATCCTTCAACGTCCTTGGAAACAATTTGGCTAACAGTTTATCATCAAGGACAAAATCACTACAGAAAGTAGTATAAGCATTGACATGGTTTACAAGGTCTCCTTTAATTCCGTATTTCTCAAACTGAGGCATTTTTATCCCTTGTGGCATCGGGGTACGTAATATTTCTAAGGATAAGGGGCTGCTATGGACATGATATGTGGTTGGAGTGGTTTGACCTTGGTTAATGGTTGAAAGTTGATGCTGCATGGATGAAATAGTATTAAGGAGTTGTGTAAGAACAAGGTCGGGGTAAGTGGGTTGAGGTGGAAGAGAAAAGGGTGATGGAGTGTAGGTGATGTTAGGGGAAGTGAAATGAATACTATGGGGTGTGAAGGTGGTGGAGGGTACTTGCAATGCCACAAGAGAAGTAGGAATGCTAGGTTGAATTAGGAGAGAAGTAGTTGCATAAATAACTTGATACATAGCTGTGTAGACTTGCAGATTGGTATAAGTTGGTATGGATGCTATGGATGAAGGGGGAGGAACTTGAGGTCCTCCTTGGCTTACAGGAATGTTTGTGGATTGAGTATTAGAAGAGACATGTTTATTGTAAATCTCGTCAATTCTCTTCATCACTTGCAAGCCATCATCACTTTCAATCAAATGATGAACATTGTCAATGGAAGGTATGGAAATGGAGGAAATGTTTTCAAGTGAAAATATTGTTGTAAATGTGAAAAATCCTCATGAATATTAATGACCTTTTATTGTGGGAGGGAATTCTTTTGGGTGTCAGCATTCATTGGATGGAAAGGTGAAGGCATAGAAGTGGTATTGTTAGTGCCTAAAGCACCGTTATCCATACTAGGAGTAGGAGCTCGTGAGATCCCAAGGTCCACAACGAAAGTGCTATTGTGGGAAGCCATGAGTCTAGAACTTCTTCTCACTAAAGTATTATCAATGGGGCACCAAACACTCATACAAGTACGACAAAGGAGGGATGAATGAAAATGCAAGGTAATCTAAGATGTCTAATATGAAAATAATAAGAAAGTTGCTAATTGTAACAAAAATCTAACCACAGAAAATAGAAATGCAAGAAAATGCCAAAAAAATGCCAGAAATGCTGTGTAAAAAGTGTAGAGGGACTAATTTTCCCAGGGTGGCAAATGAGTCCCAGTATGATGTTTTTTTTGTTTTTTTTTTCATTAATTTGAATGTGATTTTAATGCTCTAGAGAATGCAATCAAGGTGCATAATGAAATTTTTTATTTTTTTCAATGAGATGCAATGAAAAAATGAAATCTAAATGAAGTTTTCACTAATGCAATACGAAAAGTCCTATAATGCAAAAATAAAACAATGTCCTAATTGAATGTTGATGCAAAAGTAATCTAGGATGCAATATGCAAATGAAATGAGAAATGAAAAGTGTTCAAAATGCAGGTTCACCAAAATGAACTATACATTTTTGGGTTATCCTATGGGCAATTATAGCTCTTCTAGGGTTTTTCACGTCAAAGGAGAGAGATAGGGCCCAAAAAGGCTAAGGATCCATTCAAATTATGTTATTTTTGATGTTGTCTAAACTAAATGAAGTAAACTAAATTAAATTGAGTGATCTATATGAGTGAATTTGAATGCAAAACTAAGATTTAAACTATGTTTGAAAACACACTGTGATATGAAAACAATGAACTAAATGAAGAAATAATGCAAAACAGAAAGAAATGAGATGAAACAGAGCGTGCCTAGGAAATGTTTGATAAATCTGGAATGTTGTGGATGCTGACTTAAATCACTAAAATTTCACAGTGGGACTCATTTGCCCAGGGTGGCAAATTAATCATCCTACTAGTGAAAAAGTGTCAAAAACTGATTTCTGACTATCAGGATCCCAAATCTAACAAAATTCAGATTTTCAGTCCTAAGGTGGGACTCATTCACCATTGGTGGTGAATCAGTTCTCTCTCAATTTTTTGAAAAATTGGGAGACAACTCTGCAACACCAGATCTAGAAATCTTTGATTGTCAGGTTGTCGAAGTAAAATCTATAGGAAACAGATAGAAAGAATTCTCCAAGCTTGAAATATGAATGAGTTGACTTGAAGCACCTAGTTGACATGTTTACCAATCTTCAACACCAAAAATATTGTTACATCTGCATACCTAGGTCTGTAAACACACATGCAATAGGGAAAAAATGGATGAGGGTTAGCAAATAGGGGTTTTCCTTGGTCAAACCCCACTTTTGGTAATCAAACCCTTAATGAAACAATGAAATGAAAGAGAATGATAAAATAATAACATGAAATAGCTATCAACTTACTAAACCCTTGATAATGCAAATATAAAGTAATGTCAATGGATGCTCCAAAGTGCTTGAATATTACTTAAATTGATGTTGTAGAATGCTTGATTGCTTGAATATGATGTGTGAATGTTGGATAATCATAGGGGGTGTAAAATGAGGTGAAAATCACATATGTATACACACTTGTGCCTTAGTTAACCGTTCATACCTCATCACAGGCCAATATCAAGTGTCTTTTAATAAAAACCCGAAAGGAAATTTTAAATTTTTTGAATTTGGAGCCATGAGGGATGCATTCGCCACCCATGGTGAATGGGTCCCACCTAGGACCTGAAAATGGGCGTTGGGAATTAAGTTGTATTTAATGTTGTTTGTAAAGTTTACATTAAAAAATACACTTAATTAAAGCATATGAGGGCATAAAGGGGCCAAATAAAGCATGAGAAAGGGATAAATAGTGAGGTTATGCCTAGAAAGGTGTGAAATATTGAGCTACAAGAATTTAAAACAATTTTAAAATACGACTTGTTTAGTGATGAAAAGATGATTTTTAGGTGAATTGCAATAAATAGAGTCTAGAAGAATGTAGAAATGTCTTACAACACTTCACAAAACCTTCATAATACATCATTATTTGAATTTTAGTAGCTAAATATGCATGTTCAATCCATGTTACAACATAAAATCAGAGCAAAATAGATCAAATACCGTGAAACAAGACCTAAAAGGCCATGAAAATGACAAGGGGCCATTTTTCTACAACACACAACTTTTCAGGATGTGTCCACTTTGAAAATTCATAAAATATTATATATTCATTAAAAAAATATCTGAAAGAATGAGGATAAATTAAATGGTGTTAGCTAATTTCTCACCATTCGAATTTTGGAATTTTTTTTTAAAATTTAATCAAAAAGGGGGGAACCCTCAGACGCTATGCTATATTTTTGATAAAAACAAGACCTATTTTGGGACCCCATTTTTGAGACCCTTAATATTCATTCATTTAAAAAAAAATAAGTAGCTTAGAAACTAGACTCAGAGATTTTCAAATTTTGTTCTCTCTTCATCTTGGAATTTTGAGCGTAACTATATTCATTTTCTTGTGCAAATCAGATTTTTCTTATTTCACAAAACAAAAAGTGGCATGCTAAGAGCCAAAATTATGTCACAGATCCATGCACTTACCCATGTGTGAAACCTACATCGGGGCCAAAAAAACCTAGGTGGTGAATGAGTCCTAGACACTAAATTTGGGTCACACAAGCTAGGAACACCTGAATTATGATTGGTTACTGATTGGTGTTGATATTATCCTTGAAAAGGTGAAATAAATGAGGCTTATGGCTGCAAAATAGGGCCAATTAAAACATAAGAAAGCCCAATTATTAATGAAAATCATAGAGGAATGTGAAAGTTTGTTAGAACACTTTACAACACTCCAAATAAGGCAAGATTAAGGTTGATTTTGATTAAAATTATATTAATTATGCCTAGTTAATTGATAAGACCCTAGAAAAGTGTGAAAGTCTATTATAAAACATCACAACACTTTAGCAAGGTACCATTAAATTCCATTAGTCCACAAGGGCCCAAGACCTAATATGAATGCGTTAGCCACATTACAACCATGAATCAAGGCAACATTAAGACAAAATCCGCTTAAGGAGGACCCAAACAAGTCTGAAAATGTCAAGGGACCCATTTTTCGACACTACAATTTCCTCTTCTAAATCTCCATGGAGAAATATTGTTTTCACATCTATCTGTTCATGATGCAAGTCTTCTTTAGCCACAAGACTCAGAATAGTTCTAATAGAAGTCATCCTTACAACCAGAGAAAATATTTCATCAAAATCTATACCTTTTCTGTGCAAAACATTTTAGAACAAGTTTGGCCTTATATCTTTTCTTTCCTCCATCTTTTTCCTTCAACCTATAAACCCATTTATCTAGAAATTATCTTTTACTTAAAATAAATTGGACTAAGTCCCAAGTCTGATTCTGTAGCAAGGAATCCATTTCCTCTTTCATGCCTAGCTCCCACTAATTTTTGGTATGTACTTGCATTGCTTCTTCATAACTGGCTTCAGGTTCACCAGAATCAGTTAATAATATAGAATATAAGGATGGAGAAAATATTTCTAGAGGTCTAGTTATCCTTGTAGAATGTTTAACACTTGCAGGAGTCTACACAATAACTTGTTGTTGCTAAGAATCAGGTACCACTGGAATTTTATTTTTTAGAATCTTATCCAGTACCACATATTCCTTTTTGGCCTATTCATGCTTCTTTTCCTCCAATTGATCCTTATACATGACCTTCTCATTGAATATAACATCTCTGCTCCTAATGAAATTATTATTTTCATAATCCCATAACTGATAACCAAATTCATCTACTCCATATCCAATGAAGGTACATTTTTTAGACTTAGCCTCAAGCTTGGTTCTATTTTCAATATCAACATGGATAAAAGCTTCAAAAACAAAGGTTTTCAAAAATGAATAGTTTACCTTTTTTCCCATCCATTCATCCTATCGAATTCCATCATTCAAAGGATTTGAAGGTCCCCTATTTATTAAACAAACAATGGTATGTACAACATCTTCCCAAAAGTGTAAGGGTGGTCCAACATGCAATCTCATTCTCCTTGCATGCTCCATAATGGTCCTATTCATCCTTTCAGACACAACATTTTCTTGTGGGGTTCTAGGAACCATTTTCTAACTATGGATTCCATTGTATGAACATTCATTTTTAAATTCTCTACTATAATAATCACCTCCATTATCAAATCTGAGACACTTCAACTTTTTCCCAGACTTATTCTCAACCAAAGATTTCCACTTTTTAAAAGTTTCAAATACTTCTAATTTTTATTTTAGGAAATACACCCATGTTTTCCTAGTTGAGTCATCGATAAATGTAACATAATAGCAAGAGCCACTGATAGAAGATACATGAGATGGTTCCTATACATATGAATGTACAAGCTCTATTTTATCACTCTTCTTCAACTTCCCAACTTTGAGAAATCAAACTCTTTTCTATTTCCCATAAACACAATTTTCGTAGAACTCCAAGTCAATCTACTTCAAACTTGGTAGTAGCTTTCTAGAGTTAAGGATCTTCATCCCTCTCTCACTCATGTTCCCAAGTCCATGGTGCCACAATTCTATTTTTGTCCCTTCAACAAGTGTTATAACTATCTCAGTAGCAAATATATCTATAATAGCTAAAGTAGAATAAGTATTAACAATACACAAATACAATGTTCCTACCTTTTAACCTTTAGCTACTACTGATGCACCTTTAGTGACCTTCCAATTTTTTTTTGAAAAGGTATCTATGCAACCTTCACTGCCCAGTTGTCCTGTAGAAATGAAATTCCTTCTCAAATTTGGAACATGCCTTACCTCCAGTAGCAACCATTCATTTCCATTCCACAAATTGATTTTTATCTTTCCTTTTCCAACAATCTAGCAGGGTTAATCATCACCCAAATATACCTATCCAAAATAACCTTGAACATAATCTACAAAATATTTCCTATGGTGGGTGGCATGAAATGACTCCCTTGAATCTATTACCCAGGAATCATTAACATTATTTGAACAAAAAATTAAAGTATCTTACAATTTATTACTTGCAACATTAGCTTCCTTATTGTCACCATGTTGTCTATCTCCTTTTTTTACCTTTCGAGACCAACAATCCTTCTTCAAGTGTTTTGGCTTTCCACAAGTCCAACAATCCATTCTTCGTCTAGATTTAGATCTGCCTTTCTTCGACTTCCCTTGTGACTTCCCATGATTTTTTGGGATTTTTCCTCTCTCCTTTTTTCTTCCCCTATTCTCTACAATCAAAGCATTACCCGATGTTGAAGTCTCGCCTGTGCTTTTTTGTCACATTTCCAACAACATCATCAAATTTCAATGTATTTGAACCAAATAAAGAGTTACTTATAGTCATTACCAAGCTATTCCAGCTTTTTGATAAAGAACATAAAACCAAGAGAGCCCTCACCTCTTCATCAAAATTAACTTTACAAAAGTTAGTTGACTAGTAATCATATTAAACTTATTTAAATTATTTTTCATGGATCCACCTTCGATCACTTTCAGATTAAAAAAATGCTTCATGAGAAATACCTTATTTGAGGCTAAGGGTTTTCAAACAATTTAGCCGAAGCTTCCATCAAATCCTATGTTGTCTTTTCTTCTATTATATTGAACACCATAGATGGTGCTAGCTGCAACTGAATGGTTCCCATTTCCTTTCTATCTAGAATCTCCCAATCTTCATCCAACATCATAGCATCTTTCTTTGCTTTTCCTTTCAATGGCCACCATAGATCCTTTTGATACAAATAATCTTCCATTTTATTTGAACCATAATTGATAATTCTAGCCATTGAACTTCTCAACCTTGAATTTTCATTCTTCTATTTCTCCCACTCAAATCTAGAGGTTTCTTACCAATCAATCAAAATACATGCAACTTTGATACTAGTTGTTAGGGTTCAGGAAAATTGGATCAATAAATATTAACAATTATAAGGAGATTAAATATCCCATAAATAAAAATGAAGAATAACATGAAAGGGATCAATACAAAATTTTAACGTGGTTTACCCAATATGGGCTA
Organism: Sequoia sempervirens; assembly: GCA_007258455.2. Taxonomy (NCBI): domain Eukaryota; kingdom Viridiplantae; phylum Streptophyta; class Pinopsida; order Cupressales; family Cupressaceae; genus Sequoia; species Sequoia sempervirens. The sequence continues at coordinate 167,116,478 of VDFB02271358.1, read as the reverse complement.
CATCCATAGAAACTCAACCCCCCAATGATTTTATTACCCAATGCAAAATAAATTATAATATCACATATCACACACACCGTAACTTATATCCCAGCCACTTATAATAGGATTTTGGGAAGCTTCTAGAATTAGGGTTTCAAAAAGCCATTTTTTTCATTTCATGTGTTAATGAAAAAACCTTGATTTGTTAGTGGGAAAACCTTGATGTGTTAACAGGAAAAAAAAATTCATGGGTTGTTCCCCTGAACCTTGGCGAGGATACATTACGAGTGTATAGTATTCACATGATTAGTCACCACATACCAACATGAAGCCCTATAAATTTTCTACTCATGGAAACTCATCTACAAAATTATCTGACAGTATTCTAACTACTTTGTAACAAGAAATCAAAAGCTCATATCTATCATTAGAGGACCCCAAAAATAGAGGACATGTCTACGAGGACCCATGCACCTTTGGGTGATTGATTCCTCCTATGCACCTTCAAACCAATTTTTTTGGACAAGTACACAGTCCTCTACACTTCCTACATTTTCCTACAAAATATTGTTTCATTCTATACATTTTTGAGATCTTCCATTTTTCATATTAGGTCATATAGTTTAATAAGGTTAATCATAGAAAAATCATTCATATCCATTCTAAAGGCTCAAAAGAATCAAATACAAGTTTGATTGACTCACCTTCATGGTTGAAAGTCAATCTAAACACCTTGTTGATTTGCATCTTAATGTACCTTTGAAAAAGGAAGAAATTCATCCTAGGTTTGACACTAAACTTAGGGGTCCTTTTTTCTTATGTTACAAAAAAAATTGAAAATTTATTACAAACTGAAATATGGATGAAAAAACCTTTCAGAAAATTGACACTAACTAAAAAATTGGAACTATTATAACCTGAAGATAAAGATGAATGTCTTTCATCACTGAAAAAATTGTTGGATGATGTTTGGGGTTCATTAGATTTTACACTTATATTCATTAAGGAATATAAAATCACTCAATCAAAACCAAAAAGAGAGAAAGAGAAGGAAGTTATGGTGGTATCAACACAATTTTTCATTGAAACATCTAAGACACAAGAATCCACAGCTTCTAATAATGAGGAAAAGATAAATTACACATCTACTTATGATGAAAGTGATTATGAAATACCACCTTCCTTGAAATAATGGAGGTAATTTATGGAAGAGGTTATGAACTTTTGAAACCAATTGGCTATAATGGAAAAAGATGTGGTGTAAAAGAACAAGGCATTTATATTCCTATAGAGATCAACATGCAAGAAATAAAAAAAGGTAGTGGTTATTGTCCTTCAAAAATAATGAAAACATCAAAAATACCTTCACTTAATCATACAAATGACAAATAACATTAGTTGTTTCTCCTTGCCATGTGGTAGTTGTAGTAGATCACAACACGCTCACTACCATGCATGGGGGTATGAACTAAGCTTTATGCAATCATATTTTGTTTTGTAAGGAGTAGCATGTCATCATCCATTTTTGGGCCCATCTTTGTCCCTACACTTGGGGGGAAAGGGATTAGGTAGCCTTGTGTTAGGTGCATTTTTTCTTGCAAGGGATCCCTTTATATCTCCTTAAAATGTTAGTGTAGCAAGTATACTAACATTTTATGGGGGGGCATATAGTCCCCCTTTTATTATTTTCATGTGAAATGGCCCCTTCTTACTGATGATAGCATACATCTCCTAGGAAGTGTGACCTTTGCAATAAAAGTTTGGATTTCTTAATCTATGTTGTGTCTCCTTTGTGATATTGGGCTTGATGTCCCCTATGAGTCTGACCTTTCTTAGTGTATGGAATTCCCCTTTGTGGTAATGCTAAGGTTAGTATTCCCTAAGGTGTGAGTTTATATTCCATGAATAGTCCTCTCTTGGTGGTCATGTCATGTGTGATGTTCCCTAAGGTGGGACCTTTCATATATTGAGCAAAGACACTTTGTTTTTTTGTAAATCACCTTATGCAATGGTGTTTTTATAACACCCTTTGAGGTTATGGCCTTATCTTTTCATCATGTATGAACCTCCTTAGCCATGTTTGTACACCTCCTTAGGTGGTTATGGTATTTTGCTTCACTTTCTTCATAGGTGTTGAACTTAGTCATGCTTTGTGTACCATAGAAAACAGGAAACTTGCTTGATTTGGGGAATAATTGATGATAATTTGGACTTAATGAGGCCTTGATTTAGTGTTGTGAGCTATTTTACACATCCACACTAGGTCTTGGACCCTTGCAAATTGAATAACATGCATTTATCAATGTCTTGTAAAGGTGTTGTAAAGTGTTGTAAAATACTTTCATGCCTCTCCAGACCTAATGAACCCATCTTCCCTTAATTCAAAATTATAAAATGTATTTAATATCATTATTACACTAATCTAGAAGGCTTGTAAAATAAACTTAATGTTTTTGATAAAGGAAAAAATGGGTTTTAAAGGGAGCCAAAACCACAAAGTTTACAACAAAAGATAAGAAAGGACAAAAAAATCCAATGAATAAAATAGGTTACTATAAAAGAAAAAACCAGAATAACCAACAACCAGCCAAAAAAATCCAAGAAGGACAATAAAAAAGCCAGCCAAAACATAGACCAAAAAACTAGCAACATCTAATCTAGAGTCTTCAGAACAATCTCAATCTCGACCTCAAGATCCTGCATATCCTGGAAACCCTTCTTGAAAGTTTGAATCATTTGTAGCATGGGGGGTGGCTTCGTTTTCAAATTAGCCCTGGTTCTTTTCAAAATCCCAATGTCCTCTTCATGGTTTTTATCTTTCACCTCTTCCAAATCAACAACCAAGGACCCCTGTTGAGCTTTATCCAATTTTTCAGTCATAGCGTTGATAATGATTGCATTATGTCTTGCCATTTTGTTATTCTGTTCAGTAAATATGTTCGTAACATTTTTTTATTTTTTCCAAATCAATTTCTATCCTTCTGTCCTTACCCACATTGTCCTGGATCTCTTTACTAGCTATGTTTTCATTATTCTCTTCAACCTTCTTGCATAACTCAGAAACCTTAGCTCCCACCTCTTCCAATTTACTTTGAAGGGCCCAGTTTTTTATTTTCAGGTCATTAATTTCATGAAAGACCCATTTTGACATTTTGAAATGGTCCACAACATTACTCCTAGCTATGCCCAAAAAGTCAACAGAAGGTTCCCTATCAGGATTGAGGCTACTTTTAACAGGGTTAGAGGCTCCAGTGGACCCAGTTCTAACATCTCTATCCATTGACGGGATAGCAGAGGAAGAATTATTATTTGCACCAGAGTCCTCAGAATCAGGACATTCTTCAGAATACAAAACAAGGTTTTTGACATGGAAATTCTTTCCAACACCTTTGGCTATGGGAGTAGAGATTCCAGGCTTAGAAGCAGGGAAGACTTTAACATACTGGGGGTTATGGATTTGGGTTTTCTTACCAATCTGAACAGCTGGCAGATCCAAGACTGTCCTTTTTGGACTCATATTAGGGTTGTTCCCTAAACAACTAGGTTCAGTGTCATCCTCCTCAAATGCCGAAGAGGCATCCAAGTTAGCAGGGGCTGACATATTTTTGAAATTTTAAAAAATTAACCTTATCAAACCAGTATGTAATATATGATATCTTTTAGGGTTTTTCTTATGGTCTTTTAGACTCTTAAGCAACAGAGTAAATAGTAGGGGAGAGAAACCCTGACCTTATAGTGAAAATGATTGAGCAAGGAAAAATTATAGTCATAGACCCTAGTGAACCGACCATCCTAGGTGATATACTACATAATGATGCCAAGAACTTTTCTCTAGAGAGCTTTAATGGTGTTGGCCTCGAAGTAACTGTTGGAGAATTTCACAAGTTTCAATTTTTCCTTGTCTTTCTTCAGAAATTTGACCACTGCTTCATTAGAGAAATTCTTGTCCCAAAAAAATTTGTGTCCTCTAGTGGACATACCAGTAACTTCAGCAATGAGATTTTTGTCAATCTTAACTTTCCTGCCGAAAATGGTAATTTCCCCATTGTCCCAACTCTTTTCAAAAAGCTCTGTTGCTTCCTAATTTGACCCATGGAGTTTTTCTAGAAAAGGGATTAAACACCCACTTTTAACTTTGTTCCATTTTAACAAGCATAGTAATACAGACAGAGACGAAATTTTGGTTCGAAATGGTCCCACCAAACCTATCAGCCCACAAAGCATGTCGGGCAAGCTTACAAGACAAGCTAATTAGCTTGGCCCCATGCAATCTAATGATATTAATGTACTTACCCCATTCTATCATCATTATTGAGGTGACATGCATCTTTCCCATGTGATGCATCATATTTCAATAAGGCTCGAACATTAACACTTAAATCACTTATATTCAGCCATGTGCGTTGTCCTTTACTTTTAACCCCTTCATTCACAAAAAGGTACGCCATAGCATTGGCTTCTCTATAGGCATGGGATATCTTTATATTATCAAACTTAGCTAAGGTCAAAATAGCATCATCAATCCAAGGCTTTATGGTCCACGAGGGGGGGGGGACCTACCTAGAAGACATTCAATAATATTTTTTGAGTCCCCTACAAGCCATAGGTTTTTAAAATTCAGATTATGAGCCAAATTTATTACATGAAAAGCTCTGACAGCATCAGCTAAGTGATTGGTTTGTGAGCCAAGGGGGGTAGCAATCACACCTAGAAAATTTCCAAAAGAATCCCTTATAACACTACCGCATCCCGCCGCCCCATCAAAGCTGGCTTTGATCCAACCGTTAGGTGGAAAATTCTAGTAAACACCCTCCCTGTCCTTCTTAGCATGTTTAGGAGCACAAGAAACATCATAACTAATTTTCCATTCCTTAGCAATCGTAAGATCATAGGAAGAACATGCCACTTTCTTAGTGTTACAATCCTACTAGGGGATTGTATTGAAATTTTCTTTCATTAATCTGATTATTTTATCAAACACAATGACCTTCGAAGATTCCTTATTTCTGTAAATTAAATTGTTTCGTTCTTTCCATAAACCCCAAGCCACATGAGGGAAGGAAAAATACCACAAATTTCAAAGTGTTGGGTTGTGAGTAGGGGATTTCCATTAAATGAAGAAGTCTTCAATTGACGAGGGGAACACCCAAGATAATTGCCAGTAATAGAGAAGTTTTTCCCAAATTGAGCTAGCAAATGGAAAATGAAGAAACGAATGACAAACTGACTCAACATCCATCTTGCAGAGATAACATCTATTGGGTATTTGAAAACCTCTCTTACAAAGATTATCAACTATGAGCACTTTTTTTGAAGTAGGATCCAGAAGAAGATGTTGACTCTAGGAACTAGGTGTGTGATCCATGCATTTGACTAGAAAGGGGGGGAGTTTGGGCAGAAGATAGCCTAGCAAAAGCTGACGAGACAAAGTAGTTTCCCGAGGGTTCATCTTTCCAAACAAGACAGTCTTTCATCTGGTCATGGAAAAGTCTGACAGCCAACAAGGAAGATTGAATAGGAGCCAGAACCTGAATAACAAGACACAGATCCAGGGTATGTGCAGGATAATGATGGGCCAAAAAGTGGCAATATGATGGGTATGTGGCTAACGACCTTTTTTTAATCCAAAATTGATGAAATGAAAAGGGTTTTTAAAGGAGATTCTCAACTTTCCATCAATATAAATTATGCTTTACTTTGAATTTAATAAGTAATTATTATTCATTTTCTATTTAAATTACAACTAACGTCCTGATTGATAGACTGATAGAAAAACATTTATAGCTTTCAAATAGTATCACATTTTTTGAATCCAGAACATGCGTCACATTCTATGCTTCACATACTATAGGATTAAAAAAGGAAAAATGGAATTTCATGAAGTTTTGACCAAGTTAAGGTGGTCAGACATATGATTTTTTATATTTTTTAAAAGTTGTAATAAAAAATTCATAATTAATTACTTACTTGGAAAAAAATTATAAAAAAAATATGTATCACATCAGGACATGAGTCCTCTACTTATATCTAAAATATCATAAAAAAATATTATCATTTTATTGTGGTTAGGGTGGTCAGACAGACACCTACTTCTTTATTTTTCTTACAGATAACTTATTCAAATTTTTATGTCAAGTTGCCTAACTTTGATTTTTTTGATTTTTTTGCCACTTAAGGGCCTATTTTTTCCATGATGATCCTGCACATACCCTCCACCCATTTTCCATTCTTCCAATAATATTTAACATACAAACCAGAGAGAGCTCTACAAATCTTAGCCCACCTGCGAAAAAGTTCAATTTTGGCAAGGGGCTCCTTGAACAACCATTTATCATGTCCCAAAATCTAGTTTGGTTTCCACTCCTGACTTGCAAACCCACTCCTATATCAACCAATTTTCTACCAGTAATCAGGTTATTCCAACATGTTGAGCCTCTAGGTAGAAGATGGGATTCCATCATGAGTATAAGAGATCTGTTATTCTCCAAATATTTGCTTGTCAGGATATTAGTCCATTCCCCTGAGGATGAAAATAGTCTCCAAATTTGTTTAGCTAGAAGAGTCTTGTTAACCATCCTAATTTTTCTAAAACCTAAACCACCAGCCTTTTTAGGTCTACACACTAGATCCCACCCTATTAAAGGAAACCTTTTTCTTTCTTCAACACCTAACCAAAGAAATATTTTTTGAATCTTTTCAATAACATTCACAAACTTGGCAGGGATTTTTAAAAGTTTAAAGCATAAATCAACATATTTTGAAGAGTAGCTTTGAGGAGGTGTAATTTATCGGTTTGACTTAGCAGAGCTCCTTTCCATCTAGCAAGCTTCTTGCTAAACCTCTCAACCAGCGAAATCCAAAAGGACTCTGGGGGTTTAAGGCTTAAAGGTAAACCAAGATAGGTGGCAAGTAAAGACTACACCCTGCAACCTAGGATTCTGACAATTTTATTTTGTCTATGTTTAGGAGTATTAAAGATGAAGAGAGAACTTTTATGTTTGTTAATCAATTGGCTAGATAACCTCCCATATGCATCCAACATATTTTTCAAAGTCTTTCCCTCCGAAATAGTAGATTTTCCCATGAGCATGGTATCATCAACAAACTATTGATGAGAACAGATCAAATTGCTAGAAGACAGTTTAAGATCAAAAAGGGATCTTTGATCTATCATCCTTTTCAAATTTATTCCTAGAATTTCATCCATAATAGTAAATAAAATAGGAGAAATAGGATCTCCCTGTCTTAGACCTCTGGAGCTTTGAAAGAAAATTGAGGGAGATCCATTAACCATAACAAAGATAGAAGCTATAGAAACAAGCTGCTCCACCAACTGAAGAACCTTGTTGGGCATGTGCAGGATCATGGTATGCCAAACAGGCCCTTAAGTGGCAAAAAAATCAGAAAAATCAGTGTTAGGCAACTTGACGTAAATATTTGAATAAGTTATCTATATTATTTCAAAAATATGTAAGAATAGAATTTGTATAAAATTGAATGTAGTTTCTAAAATACTAGGTTTATTTAAAATAAATAAAATCTATTTGGTGAAAATTTGAAATTTCAATGCAGTCTTAACTGTCCTAACAATAATAAAATGATAATATTTTTTATAAGATTTTACATTTAAGTAGAGGACTCATGTCGGTGATGCATATTTTTGTAATTTTTTTCCAAGTAAATAATTAATTATGAATTTTTTATTACAACTTTTAGAAAATATAAAACACCACCTTAACTTGGTCAAAAATTCATGAAATTTAATTTTTATTTTTTTAATCATATAGTATGTAAAGCATAGAATGTGACGATGTTTTGGATTCAAAAAATATGGTACCGTTTGAAAGTTATAGATGTTTTTCAATCAGCCTATCGATCAGGACTTTAGTCATAATTCTAATAGAAAATGAATAATAATTATTTATTAAATTCAAATTAAATCATAATTTATATTTTTGGAAAGCTGAGAATCTCCTCTAGTTTCATTAATTTTGGGTGAAAAAAAAGTCATCAGCCACATACCCTACAAATATTGCCACTTTTTGGCATACCATGATCCTGCACATACCCTGTTGCTGAACCCAAATGCCTTTAAAATTTTAAACAAGAATTTCTAGTCAACTCTATCATAGGATTTCAATATATCAAGCTTTAAGAGGAAACCTTCAGTCTTTGACTCAACCAGGGAATGGATATTATCATGCAAAGTGACTATTGAATCAAGGATCTGTCTACTAGGGACAAATCCATTCTGTTGAGGTGAAATCAGAGTTGGCAATAGAATTAAAAGTATGGAAGTCAACACCTTCAAGATGATTTTTTAGATAGAGTTACAAAGGCTAATGGGTCTGAAGGAATCAATGTCCACAACTCCAAGCTTCTTAGGAATACGTACCATAAAGTAGCATTTAACTCTTTTAGGAGACTCCTGGAACCAAAAAATTCTTTGACAGCGTTAACCACATCCTCTCCAACAATCTCCGAAAACCATTGAAAGAAGAACATATGAAACCCATCAAGACCCGAAGCTTTACTCCCTTCAAAGGAAAAGACAACCTTCCTAACTTCCTCACTAGAGGGAATAGAAGTCAACATAGAGTTATCACCCTGATTAATCACATTAGGTATAGCCTCTATCAAATGATCCTGATCATTTTGGTTATTTTCCTCATTCTCAAAAATAATATTTTTGAAGAAAATAATAGCTTGCCTTCTAATATCCTCCTCCTCCTCATACCGGTTACCATTAGCTTTAATAAGAGAGATTCTATTAACCGCCCTATGTTTTGAGGCCGGCAAGTGAAAGTACCTAGTATTTTTGTCACCTACAGATAACCATAAAGCTCTAGATCTTTGTCTCCAGAACTCCTCTTCTTTAGAAATGATGCCATGCATCTTAATAAGGAGCTCATTAGATCTTTTTCCTTAATATCATTCAAATATCCTTCCTTCTGAATTTTATTTTTGACCTCCCCCAACTCCACCTGAAGATCAAATTTAATCCTAAAAATGTTACCAAAGGACTCTTTTTTCCATTTTTTTAAATTGAATTTAACTTCCCTAAGTTTTTTGGAAACTCTACACATAGCTGCCCCAAAGATATTAATGTTCCACCATTTCCTAATTTTGTCTTTAAAAAGAGGATGGGAAAGCCACATTTTTTCAACTCTGAAGGGGATATTTTTCTTTATCTTTAAAGGATCCACAACAAAACATATAGGAAAATGGTCAAACCCAATCCTAGAAAGGGCTTTAAGAGAACAATAATAGTTTAAGAACCATTGGTCATAAATTAAAGTTTTATCTAATCTAACCTAGATTAGATCCTTACCATTTCTGTGATTCGACCAGTATAGGAAGTGCCTTGCAAATCCAAATCAATCAACGCCTAATTATTGATAAAGTTTTGAAGATCCTCCAAATTTTTCTTCATTCAGTAAGGGAGTATTAAATTCTCCCATGACAACCCAAGAATTGCTGTTAAAAATCCTTCGAAAAACCGCTAGCTCCAACCAGAAAGATTTTTTGGTGCCTTTTCCATTGGGAGCATAGATATCTGATTGAATCTAGCTAAAATTGTCTCTAATGTGGGTGAATCTAGTAGCAATATGGTTTGAGCCTTCCAAAATTAGATTCCCTTTAATTATGTGACTATTCCAAAAAGTGGCAATACCTCCTGAAGCACCATTTGATTTATTGCCATGTATACTACAGTACTGAAATAGTTTCATCTTTTCCACTTTTTCCTTCGACATTTTAGTTTCCTGAATAAGGAAAATATCTACCTTCTGATCTCTAACAAAATAGCATAGAACATCCTACTTATGGGGATTATTAAGTCCCCTGATATTCCATGACATGATCTTCATAATTTTCTAGGGGAGTGGAGAAACTCTGAGATGGTTTTCTGAAAGGCATCCGCAATATCCTGAAAACTGTTATGCTCTCTTGTCCCTTTTGTCAATTTTTTTCTACGAGAGTTCTTTGTTGCTCCATAGTCTACCTTGGCTCTTGACCTTGTAGAGATACTACATGGAGTACTCCAATGTTTATCTTTGTTCTTCTTTTTCTTGGATAAAACCTCCTCTCTATTAGTATCTTCTTGACTTTCCATTTCTTTACTAGATTCCCATTCCTTATCAGTTAGAAGTCTTTACTCCCAGGGTAATGTGTCCATGAGGCCATTCAAATGATAGGTTGAATAGTCACCAAAAATTTTTGTAGCTTGGCCTTGATTATCATAGGAGTCCTTTACTAATTCTAGGGAAATAGGATCCGTTAAGGGATCTACACCCAAAGGAAAATAACCTTCAGAGGAAGGGAGCAGAAGAGGAATATTCAGTTCCAAGGACAGACGCTAGATAGGTATGTCCTCCAAGCCCGGATTCCCTTCTATTTTCTTAGTTGGGCTCGTCTCTTGGAATAAAGGACCTGCATCCTGACTTTGCTTTTCTTCACCAACCGCCTACCCCGCACTTGCTTCTATTTCCTTAGTTATCAAGGTGTCCTCAAAATCCTTACATTGGAGTTCTTGGGGAACCACACTCTTATTACACATATCACAACCATCCTCTTTTAAGATACCATAAGCATTAGATTTTTTATTCTCTAGGCATTCCCCTTCTGATTTCTTTCTCCATACAAATTTTGAAGTTCCAACTGGCTTATCCTTTTCTTTGATATCATTTAAAGGAAATTTCTTGGCCCAGTGCCTAGATTTCTTGCATTTGAAGCAAGCAAAAGGAATTATTTCAAACTCAATAGCTTGCGACTAGGAGCCCAACTTCAAAAGAATATCGACTGATGAAGGAAGGTCAACATTCTGAGAAACCCCCACACATATACTTGCAAATACCAACCTCTTTCTAGTAGCTGTCATAGAGTCAATAGAAAGGAGCTCTCCAAAAGAGTTCACTATGCCATAAAAGACTTCTTCATTCCAATACTCCAAGGGGAGACCTGAGAGTCTAACCCACACTGGGACATTCTCAAAAATAGAATCTGATAAGTCCAAATTTGAGGACCATTTTTAAGAGCCAGGGAGGATTTCCCTATAACCCATGGACCGCCACTTCTTACAACCAACATATCCTCCTTGCAGGTGAATTCAAATGCAAAAAATCCCTTTGGGAGTGCTACCACTAAGACTTTTCCATAAGTTCTCCATTTTTTTTTGAAAAACTCCCTAACCACTTCAATGTTTTGTCTAGGACCCATAAATTTACCCACCAAGGTTCTTTCCATTAAAGCAATGTTATGATCAATTAATAGATCTGGCACAGAGATTGCAAACTTACCTTTCTTAGGGATAGAGATGTTTTGCACTGGAGGGAAAGATGACTTTCCATTTGGCTTAACCCAAAATAGAGAAGCCCAAGGTTTACGATTGCCTCCATTTTCACCAGCGATCCCCACCATGCCTTTAGGTTTTTCACTTTTTTGACCGTTAGGGGAACCCACAAATTTTGGAGCTGGAATATCCTTTCCTCCCGGGTCCACCAGAATCCACCTCTTCTGGATCATCCTCACCTTGATTCTTACTCAAAACAAGCATCGATCCCACCTGCGATTTCTTAGATCCTGCTCTGCCTCCATCTGCAACGCTTGATTTTTCAAAATCCTTCTTTTCCCGCTCGATTCACATTAGATTTTGTATCTTTCTAGGCTATGTGGACCTCATTTTAGTGTTGTAAAGTGTATTTAATCACACTCTCACATTGAATTCTACATCCCAATCCCTAATTGACCATCACATCATCATTAATAGGCCCATATTACCCCATATTGTGCATCCCGAGGTAGTATTTGATCAAATACCCAATAAAATCATCATATAAACATAATTTATGCATTCCCCAACAACCCAACTAGAAATGGACCCCTCTAGCACTAATTCACCATCTGTGGTGAAAGAGTCCCTACCAGGTGGGACTGATTCACCCAAGGTGGTGAATGAGTCCCATTTGGGTCATTTTTGACTTTTGAGTAGGAAAAATTAGGTTTTAAGTTTAATTTTTCTTCATGTCGGCCTTGGGGATCTAAGTTGTGAGAAAATTTGGAGAATTTCCTATAAAATCAAATCTATAAACCCTAATTTACATATCTTAACTCATTCACACATCTCTTATCATTTATTCATCATTTATCTTCTATCTCAAGTCAAGCAAGTTAGGGTTTCATTATTGCTAGTCATCAAGATAGTTTCCTAAGACATTCAAGGTCAGATTCTTCACGTTTTGTTGTGGAAATTCAAGGTCAATCTTCATGGAAAGGTAATAAATCCTTTATTGCATGCTTCATTACATTATTTTCTCATTTTGGTTTAATTACCTACAAAGGGTTTTGACCAAGACAAACCCCCATGCCCTAACATTCAACATTTCTCTCTCTTGTCTTGTGTGTTTGGAGATTTAGGAATCTTGAAGACCTATAAACCCTTTAATACCAAGTTGTAAAGTTGTTGAAGACACCTTCCTATTGACCAAGATAAAATATCAACAAAAAGTCACTTTCATGTTTGGAAATCAGACTTTCAGAACTAGACACCTAGAGAAGCACAAAGTGTAGACCAAAGGCTCCTGTTTCCACCTTTGAATCTTTAGAAATTGAAAAGTGGATTCATTCACCATTGGTGGTGAATGAGTCCCACTTCCAGGCCTGATTTTGGTTTTTTGCAGTTTTGGATACCCATTTGTCTGAAACGAGTTCTAGTTTAATTTTCTAGAATTGGGACTGATTTGCCTAGAATGGTGAATGAGTCCCACCAGGCCTAAAAATTAGGATCAACATCATTACAAAAGTCATTTATAGTCTTCATCATGATCTTAGGTGCACACTTTCATTTTCATCCATTTCTGTTGCAATTTGCATTCATTTCTAGGTGTTTTTTGCATATCATAATGTGTTTTCAAACAATCTACATTTCATTGGTTTTCCATTAATTAATCAATTTTATCAGTTATCTGCATCTAATTCATTGCATTTATTCATAATTACATCATACATTCCTTAGTTTGAGTGAGCCACCATAATTTTTGGGATCTATCTCTCTTCTTTTAGGTGCAAATCCCTAGAAGTGTAAGAGAGTCCAATCCCCCAAAAACATTTGCTAGATTTTGGTGAACCTTCTTTTTGAATACCTTCTTATCTTATTTTGAGTCCTTCATCATAGATCTATCCTCACATTGATATTGCATTAGGGTTTGCATAGATTAATTTGCATGCTAGGTTTCAAATTTTGCATTCATGACAAGTGCATTTAGGTTGCATTTTTGACATCTAAAATCATCACAATTTTATGAAATTTTGCATTTTCATTTGTGGTTTGCATCTTATAGCACAAAAAACATAAAAATCCCTTAGAAAAATTTGAAAAATCTCAAAAATATCCCCACTGGGACTCATTCACCACCCTGGGCAAATTAATCCCTTTTGACCCCTGAAATTTCCTTTGACAGAGCTGAAAACCTTATTTTGATGCTTATGTTTGCTGCCATAAATTATCTGTATCAATTGGATGAGTTCTGTATCATGCATTTCATTAGATTTAGCTTCCATTGATTCATTTCTTGCATTGTTAAAATTCACATTTGCACTTCCAATCTTTCATCTTTCAGATTATTGCATAGTGTCATAAGTAAATTACTTTGTTTGAAATCTAAAAATTTGCATTTCATCCTATGTGTTTACATTGCATTTTAAGTTTACATAGCTTCTCTTACATTTAAATTATTAGAAATAAACATTCATGGAACTTAGACTTTTGCAATTTTCATTTTCAGCACTAGTTCCTAATTCATTTAGATCATATTCATTCAAATGAAAACAACAAACCAAAAACATCAAACAATCCAATTCAAAAAATGATTCAATTTCAAAAAACCATAACATCCAAGCCCTTTAGTAGTGATGATTCAGACATGTTAGATGAAGCCCTTAAGGACTTCCTTTCACTAAGATTATCCACTAAAGATTTGACACAAAAGGATGCATGCATCGATAATCATGATAATCATAATTTTTCTTCTAATATCTCTCCCATTGGTGATGAATGTATCTTGATGAAAGAAGACACAATCATTGAAGATTATGAAAGTATTTCTTGTCTTCCTCCTCCTCCCCCTTGCAAAAACATTATGACACACTAAGCTGAAATCGTTGCCACTACCTTACCAAGTCCTCATTCTTCTCCTAACACTTCCCCTACTTGTGAAAAACCTTTAGTGAATAAGGATAAGCTTTTGAACGATCATGAAAAACACATTTGTGTGGAGGATATGATTGAGAACTATGACAATCCTACCTCTTCTACTCAAGATGAAATACTACGACATGAGGATGTAAGTATAGATAATCATGACAATCAACCCTTTTCTTCTCCTAATATCTTCTCTACACATGAAGATAGTTTAGTCATAGTAAAAAAAGGGCACTTTCGCCTTTCTGCAGTAAAAAGGAGGGCACTTCCGCCTTTCTGTGACCTTTTTCTGCAAAATACTTAGCAAAAATGAATGTTAAATGCAAGATATAAGGTGCTTCTGCCTTTCTACGGTAAAAAGAGGGTACTTCCGCCTTTCTGCAGTAAAAAGGAAGGCGCTTCCGCCTTTCTACGGTAAAGAAGAGGGCGCTTCCGCCTTTCTGTAGTAAAAAGGAGGGCACTTCCACCTTTCTACAGTAAAAAGGAGGGCGCTTCCGCCTTTCTACGACCTTTTTCTGCAAAATACTAAGCAAAAATGAATGTTAAATGCAAGAATATAGGGCACTTCCACCTTTCTATGGTAAAAAGAGGGCGCTTCTGCCTTTCTGCAGTAAAGAAGAGGGCGCTTTCGCCTTTCTGCAGTAAAGAAGAGGGTGCTTCCACCTTTCTGTAGTAAAAAAGAGGGTGCTTCTACCTTTTTGTGACCTTTTTCTGCAAAATACATAGCAAAAATGAATGTTAACTGCAAGAACCCGTTTGTGGGTCCCACCGGGCGTGCCAGAAATGTGATCCTAAGAATTTTACCCTACTCTAATGTGCAAAATAACTAAAAATGCAAGTGGATAAATACTAAGAACACTTCAAGATTAGCCTAAAGAGTGATAAAACAAGAAGGAAAATAGATGAAATGAGATGCAAATGATTATACCTTCTTTGCTGTTGAAGACTCCTTGGTTGGCCCTTGATTTAGATGGATTTGTGTGCTCCTTGGATGGCTTGTGATGTAGCTAGATGCAAGATTGAATGTGCAAAATGATCAAAGTGGATGACTAAATGATAAAAAGTGCTTGAGAATGCAAATTGGCAGCATAAGGTTACTCAAATCAAAAAGTGTTTGAGAATGTAAATTGGCAGCATAAGGTTGCTCAAATCTAAAGTGTTGAAAATGCCCTTGAGGAGGGAGGTATTTATAGAAGAATTTGAATTCTCTAGATAATTCAATGGTCAAGATGCATCTAACAAGGTCAAGATGAAGGGCTATGGTGGGTTGAGAACCCACAAGCCCTCACATCTTGACATGTGGATGGTGAAGCATGTCCAAGAGAAGATGAGATGCAAGTAAGGTGGCCAAAAGGTACATGAGGTGGAGGAAGGAAAAGTATCTTCCAAGTACATTGGGAGATGGGAAGAATCTTGGGTGAATAAAAGTGAATTTTAAATTCACAATGATTGGAAGAATCTGGTGGATAGGACAAGGTTCCCAAAAGGTGGGAATTTGTCACATGTGACTTGATGTGAAAAGTCAAAATTTCTAAAAGATGCATGGGAAAAGAGGATTCTAGGAAAAATAAAAAAGAATTAAAAATTTCTTGGGGGATGGAGAGAGTTGACCAAGGTACTAATTAAGATTAATTAATTAGTAATTAGAAGATAAATGAGGATTAGAAGCCAACTTGCAAAAGTTGGAGGATGTGACACATCCTAATCAAGGATTAGGCATGTGCACATCCCTAATGAAGAAATTAGGAGATAGATTAGGATTATATGAAAGGATGATGAGGAATTAAATAAATGTAATATTTATTTAATTTATTTGATGAAAAGAGGATTAAGGAGGGTAAGGTATTTAATTATTAATTAAATACCTTAGGGATTTGGCAAAATTAAAGATATTAATTAAATAATAGTAATATTAATTAATTAACTCGGATAAGAGGATGTTTAGATGAAAAGTAATAAATTTGGATAAATTAAGTGTCCAAATTTGGATGTCTAAATTTTGCCCCTCTTTGAGATGGTGTTACGGAGTAGCATCATTTCAAAGAATATTAAAATATAGAACCTAGAAGGAGATGGTTAGATTGGAAAAGATGCCCCAGTCATCAAAGGGATGACTAGGAAGGAAGACGATGGGGGTGAAGATGAAGAGTAGGGATTGAGGATGCCCCATCGAGAGGACATGCAGGTTGAAGAGAACACGTGTGTGCTCTCGAAATAGATGATGTGATGCAAGGGGAGATGAGGAAGATGATGCAAAGTGATGGGTAAGAGAGTAAGTGATATGGAGATGGATGAAGCACAAATGGATTTTATGACAAAAGGTGATGTTGCCCCAGTCAAGGTATAAGCCAAAATGGGTTGATGATGGATGGAGTGTTGTCAATGAGGGAATGAAGGATCCCGAAACAACACGAGGATAGGGAAGGATACATCCCACTAAGTGGTATTGATGAGGGAAGGATACATCCCAAAACACCACTAAAGGATAGGGAAGAATACCTCTCGATGATGATGATGAAAGTGTTGTTGATGAGGGAAGGATACATCCCAAAACAACACCAAAGGGATAGGGAAGGATACTAATGGATGATGATGATGATGGGTCAAGGCTGGTAACGAGACTGAGAACAAGACCAAGGATATGATTAGATGATTTGGGCTAAATGGAATGGATGGGGATTGGATAGAGATGTGAGATAAGGATGAAGGATGAATGGATAGGGGGATACATGCAAGACAATAGAATGAAAAATGAAATGCAATCCTAATGCAATTTTCCATCTTCGGAGCACTGATTTTTGCTATAGCATAAGACACCAAGTGCCAGGGTATGTGGAACCAAGACATAATAGTGTCTAATGCATGAAATAAACACAACAGACAAGAAGGCTATCCCAACACCCCAAAGCCACAAAGACCTTGGTCCGGCCAGGTATTGAGATAACCACAAGCACAAAAGGATGCCCTGGCATAACACAAGACCACAGGGATCTTGGTGGGTACTACGTGGGACAACCAAGAAGACATAAAAATAAAAAAAGATCAAAATATGCCCCTATGTCGACTAATCACAACACACCATAATATGATGGATCATAGCGGCCTTGACAAGTGATGATAGGGAGTTAAAATGATTAAAAAAAGCCAAAAGTATCAAAATATCACAATTAATTTCAAACGTCCTTTGCCATAGAATCAAGGGGATGGATGGGATTGATGAGGTCTATTAGGAAGGATGCATCCTGTTGAGACCAAAGATGATGGATACTAAACTAAAAGATTGTTATGACGTGGGATGTTCAAAATCAATTGGATTTGTTGATACAAGTGGGTCTCATTTGTTAAGAACCAACTAGATAAGGGCATAACTTGACGACACGACACAAAGGAGATAAGACATGAGATTGACACACCCTAAAGACCTAGGGGCTCGGGGGCCGAACAAAGATTAGCCTTGCCTACGTGAAAGCGTAGAGCCCTCGTAGTTCAGTGAAAGGTGGATGACTGACCAAGATGGAGACCTTGATGGATGGTAAATATAGGATGGAAAAAAGGAGAAAGACAAATGATAGACGATAGAAGAGAAAAGTGGACAATGAAGATCGATGATGGAACCCCGGGGGTGGATCAAATGATCGACCTTGCCTACGTGAAAGCAAAGGGGAAACGTAGTTCATCAAGACCAAAGGAAAACAATGGATAAAGGATGATATGATGATAGGATAAGTGGATAAAAAGGTGGGACCGATACGACAAGATAGGATAGACTTGTTGGATTGAATAGGATGATGATGATCAGATAAAGCTCAGGGATGGGATAGTTATCCAAAGCATTAAAATGACTTGGGAGGATGATATGATAGATAGATGAGTGATGAAAAGTGATAGGAGATTGGAAAAATGTGCAAGAGAAGCAGGGGTGATGACGATGAGATAAATGGCATTGGGTTGCATGGGGGGAGGCCTATAGCCAGATACCAATGACGAGGGATTGTGAGATGGGATGAGATGGGATGAGAATAAAGATGGAAGATTGGAAAAAGATATAGGATAGGGATGGGGTATGGGAGGGATTGTTTGGATGGATGGGAATATAAGGATTGGGAGATGAAAGGGATGCTAGGATAGATGGATACGAAGATAAGGATGGGGAGATGGGAGGGATGCTATGATAGATGGATAGGGATATAAGGATTGGGAGATGAAAGGGATGCTAGGATAGATGGATGTCTCCAAGGACTATGTCACAAAGGAAGCAGATGCCCCCACTCTAGATATGTCATATATGAGGAGGCATGAGGGATAAAAGACAAGTGGATGGGAAGATAAAGGAGATAATTAGATGAGGATAGGATGGGTGGCTAAGGAACATGATAGAGCATGGATGAAGGGAATGTATACTAATAAGTGTCCAAAGCATGCAGAGATAGGTGCCCTTATTTTGATCAAGATCACAAGAAGGATGGAGGGATGGGAGATTTATGAAGATGGATAATCAGTGGAGACGTGCATAGCTGTAGCCATTACCGATGGAGGGAATGCATATCGTGAAGTTGTCTCTGGGCGCAGATGGGATTTACATGATGCCCTGGGTTCTAGTTTTCATCGATGGTATTCATCCGTTGCGCTTGTTTGCCAAGTTTTCACCATTGATGGATTATTTCTCTTTACTAATTTGTTTTGTTTCTTTTGTTTTTTTTTTTTTTGATTTTGTGGATTTTTTGACTTTTTGGATGTCATGCAGAAGGAGATGGGTAAGGATAAGGAAGTGGATAAGCATATTTAGAAGACATGTGATAAGGATCAAGGTGTTAAGAGCCCATGTTTGAAGTGACTGTTGGATGTTGGTACAACCTTATTAGGCTAAATGGATTACGCATGAGGGTGAATTAGAGGGATTTGATGGGGTTGATACATGGGATAATAGATGGGATGCTGGAAAGGGTATGGATAGAATGAAGGGGTGGATATGTGATGGGGAGATGTGTTCAGGACCAACATTGGCACATGTGGTGGTGGATGTGGAAAGATAATAGGATTGATGGATGGAGAATGTGGGGATAATGGAGGAGATGGAATGGTGAATTTCGGGACATAAGGACCCAAACAAACTTAGGAGATGAAAGGGGTGTATGATTAGCTTTTGGATTAGCGACTTTGGATGTTCTTACAGATATTTCATGTGATGGCATTGCAGCTTTTTTCTTTGGGATCCACATGGTTTTGATCTTTGCTTTGGTGGGCCTTTGTGGCCTATGGATTTGATGTAGATTGAGATTTTTCTTCTCTTCACCATGTATTTTGGAGGGGACATGAGGAGCCTTAGATTCATGTGGATGTTTGGATTTATGCATTTTTTCTTTAACAACCAAAGTGCTTTTAGTAGCAATGGGATGGGTGTGAGGAGATGGATGATATGGAGTGATGGGGATAGGAGGATGGGGGTTATGTGTAGATGGAGGATGTTTAGGTAAGTGCCTTTGTTGATCCCGACTCATGGGGTATGTGAGAGGATGTTTATGATGGATGAAAGGATGGATAGGACGCAGATGGAGGAGGTTATTTAAGATATAGGAGCCCAAAATAGATGTAGGACCTGGAGGAAACATGGGCATTGTAGATGGAGGATTGGAGATGGTAGATGGAGGGATGTAAGGACCCAAAATGGATGGAGCAGATGAAGGAGGAATATGGATGGTGGTTTTGAGGTGATACGATAGAGGAGGAGGGATGGCAACATATGATTTGGTGGAGCGATGGAAAGAGCCTATATTTATTTTGGAAGAGGCTTGTTGAGGACATCTAGAGGTTGTACCAACATTTTTAGATTGCGAGTCATGAGTAGTACATCCAAGACCTTGTAGATACAAATGTTCTTTAGCTTGGATGGGCTCTATAATACCTTGCTCATGAAGGCCTAAACCTTTTTCTTGATAGTTCATTCTCTTGAGTATTTGATCAAGGACAGGATTTTTGTTATTTTGGAAGAATGATGCGAGTTCATTATTAGGTGGAAGAGGAGGGTTGGTGTATATACTTTGTTTTTCTTCTGCGAGGAGACCACCATGGAGGAATGTGAGAGGACCAAGGGGATATGCAAGCGGTGTGGGGATAGCATTTTTAGGCGATGATGGGGGATCATGAGAAGGAGATGATGGGATAGCAACATCAGGAGAGGGAGTAGGGACTATGATAGGATCCGGATTTGTGGTAGTAGGCTCATGCAATGTAGATGGAGATGGAGATGGAGCAATGGAAGCTTGAATGACAAGGGGATCATGAGGAATGGATGGACTAGACAGGTCTTGTTGGATTAGACTCTTCAAGTGGGGAGGCATGATGGGGAAGTGGATGGAGGGAGATTCATGAGGTTCATTGGAATGGGTTTTGGTGCTACTAGGGGTGGGAGGAGTGGATTGAATTTGGGTGGATCTAGGAGTAGAGGGAGTGGATTGGAATTGGGTGTCTGGGGATTCGTGGTTTGGAGTAGGTTCAATGGATTTAGTGGGGTTCAATGGTTTCAATGGTTTGACCAGTTAGGGGTGGTAACATCAATAATAGGTGTGGTATGGAGAAGGGTCTCATCACTAGTGACCGTGGATGATGGATCTAGATGGCATGGTTCCATGACTTCAAGATGTGGAGTTGGGGATGGCTTCTTTGTAATGAGTTCTTGGAGAACTTCTAAAATGAGAGACTTGCATATGGTTGGCTTGGTAGAAATGGATGAGGGATTATGGATTGGTGGACTAGGGTTAGATGGAGGAATGGGATTGAATGTAGGACCATGAGTAGATGGGGGATTAGGATTGGATGGAGGACTAGGAGTAGATGGATGAATGGGATTGGATGGAGGACTAGGAGTAGATGGAGGACTAGGATTGGATGGAGGGTTAAGGTAAGGATATTGGAGTGGTGAATTAAGATAGGGGACATGGATTGTGGATTAGGACAAGAGGATATAGGTGGTGTAGTGGGAAAAGAGGATGTGGGGGATGGATTATAATAAGGGTATTGGGATGGTGGATTAGGATGAGGATATGTGGATGCAGGATTAAGGTAAAAAGGGTGTGGATGTAGGATTAGTATGGGAAGATTGGGAAAGAGGATTATGATAGGGGGACATGGATGGGGAGTTGTAATAGGAATATTGTGATGGAAAATTAGGATAAGAGGATGTAGATGTTGTATAAAAGGATCATGTAGATGAAGGACATGAAAAATATGGGGATGAAGAAGATACTAGATATCCATTGTCAAAGGTGGCATAAGGAGCATGATTAGGCATGGATGAAGACATAACATGATAACTCATAGGAGTAATTGGATTTTGGAAAGTGGGTGGAGAAATCTTACTAGATATGATAGTGTCAAGGGGATCTATGTCGTATACCTCTTGATCGACAAGACTTTTGTTATTGTTATCAACGTAATTAGGGTTTCCCTTGACTACTATTGATGGAGGATGAGGATTCATGATGATGACAGGATAAAGAGGATGGATAAAATATTTTGGATGGGAACAGATTAAAGCTCAAATCGAGATTTTGGTCAAGCTCAGATCAGGATTGGACAAAAGCTTAGATTAGGATGATTGGATGATGCGATGGGATTCGATAGATGGATGATTGGATTGGGTAGATGATTTGATGAATTTGATTAAAGTACTAGATCAGTTTGATTGGATAGGATCAAATGATTAGATGATGTTGATTGGATAATTGTGATTGGATGAACTTAATAGGATTGGGGTGCTTGGATTGATTAGATGTTTGCACTTATTTGATTAGAGGAATGGATTGGTTTGATTAGATAGGAAGAAAAAAAAGGTACCACTAGATAGAGCTCAAAAAATGAGCAATTTTGGTTTTTGAATGAGGTTGATCCGATGCACGGTTTGTAAATGATGGCCCTAGGAAGTTAGGGGCGTGTCCACCACCAATGCGGGGTGTGGCTGCTCTGGGATGGTCAAATTATTGATAGGAGGAAATGAAAGGTACCACTGGATAGAGCTCAAAAAATTAAGCAATTTTGGTTTTTTAATGAAGTTGATCCGATGCACGGTTTGTAAATGATGGCCCCGGGAAGTTAGGGGCGTGTCCACCACCAATGCAGGGCGTGGCCACCCTGGAATGGTCAAATTCTTGATAGGAGGAAATGGAAGGTACCACTAGATAGAGCTTAAAAAATTAAGAAACTTTGATTTTTGGACGAAGTTGATCTGATGCACGGTTTGCAAATGATGGCCCCAGGAAGTTAAAGGGGCATAATCAACTTTCTGCGGTAAATTAGGGGCGTAGTCAGCTTTCTGCAGTAAATCAGGGGCATTGATAGCAAAATCAGGGGCATTGACAGCAAAATCAGGGGCGTTGACAACAAAATCAGGGGCGTAGACAGCAAAATCAGGGGCATTGACAGCTTTCAGGGGCGTAGACAGCAAAATCAAGGGCATAGACAACAAAATCAGGGGCAATGATAGCTTTAGGGGCGTAGACAGCAAAATCAGGGGCATAGACAACAAAATCAGGGGCGCTTCCACCGTTCTACAACAAAACAGGGGCGCTTCCGCCTTTCTGCAGCAAAACAGAGGGTGCTTCTATCTTTCTGTGGTAAAACAGAGGGCGCTTCCGCCTTTCTGCGATAAGACAGAGCTTGGTTTTGATGGAAAAGGCTATGGAAAGGACACAAAATGATAAGGTAAGGCCAAAGTATCAAATATTCCATAGATTTTTCACAAGAAACACTTCAAGCAAGCACAATCTTATAATTAATGTTAATGGTATGGCTAGGCAAGGTCTTAATCTAGGATGCACACAGCTTCTAAGGAGTCCTCAATATACTCTCGGTACATGAGGCACAACCGTGAACACCAGCCTGTCACAAACGTGAGTCGAGAACCCCAGCGAGATACTGAAAGGCTCAGACCAACTCTTCACGTCTATCTAGGTATCACCCTAGCTTCGATGCTCCACCAATTACGACATGACTAGATTGGGGTACAACTTTCGTTCTCCCCCCTTTATATACCCCACCGGTATGCATGGTTGGAATCGTCGCTTGGGGTGATGAAATTCCCAAGCAGGTCCCACTAAAAAAAAGACACTAACCATTTCCAACTACTCCCTAGGCTCACACGAAGTGCAAGGGGAAAGTGAAAACAAATTAATGCCCCCTTGGGTAACACAAAAATAAACAATCACAATAAGCAATGAAGTTTATTCCCCCTAATTAGACTATGTTCCAAAATAACAAGGATAGTTTTCAAAAATATGATCAAATAGATAGCCCTGCAAACAAATATTAGCTATCTTCTCCTTCATTCTTGGTCAATTACGCCATAATATGCTACAAAACATTAGCAAAAAATACCAATATTCTTGCCAAAACAATGTTAGAGGGTTACTACTTGAAAATAGCAAAACAGAGAGGAAAAATGAAACTAAAATGACTGTTTTACCTTCCAAACTGTGCTGATTTGGGGTGCTTCCACCTTTCTGCAGCAAAATAGGGGCGCTTCCACCTTTCTGCAGCAAAAACAGAGGCGCTTCCGCCTTTCTGCAGCAAAATGGGGGCACTTCCGCCTTTCTGCAGCAAAAATAGGGGCGCTTCCACCTTTCTGCAGCAAAAATAGGGGCACTTCCACCTTTCTGCAGCAAAAATAGGGGCGCTTCCGCCTTTCTGTGACCCTTTTTTGCAAAATACTTAGCAAAAATGAAGGTTAAATGCAAGATATAGGTCACTTCCGCCTTTCTATGGTAAAAAGAGGGCACTTTCACCTTTCTACAGTAAAAAGGAGGGCACTTCCACCTTTTTGCGGTAAAGAAGAGGGCGCTTCCACCTTTCTGCAGTAAAAAGGAGGGCGCTTCCGCCTTTTTGCAGTGAAAAAAAAGGTGCTTCCGCCTTTCTGTGACCTTTTTTCTGCAAAATACTTAGCAAAAATGAATGTTAAATGCAAGATATAGGGCACTTCTACCTTTCTACGGTAAAAAGAGGGTGCTTCTGCATTTCTATAGTAAAGAAAAGGGCGCTTCTGCCTTTCTGCGGTAAAGAAGAGGGCACTTCCGCCTTTCTGCTGTAAAAAGGAGGGCGCTTCCGCCTTTCTGCAGTAAAAAGGAGGGCGCTTCTGCCTTTCTGAAACCTTTTTCTGCAAAATACTTAGCAAAAATGAATGTTAAATGCAAGATATAGAGCGCTTCTGCCTTTCTACGGTAAAAAGAGGGTGCTTCTGCCTTTCTGTAGTAAAAAGGAGGGTGCTTCCACCTTTCTACGGTAAATAAGAGGGCGCTTCCTCCTTTCTGCAATAAAAAGGAGGGCACTTCCGCCTTTCTGCAGTAAAAAGGAGGGCGCTTCCGCCTTTCTGCGACTTTTTTATGCAAAATACTTAGCAAAAATGAATGTTAAATGCAAGAATATAGGGCGCTTCTGCCTTTCTATGGTAAAAAGAGGGTGCTTCCACCTTTCTATAGTAAAGAAGAGGGCACTTCCGCCTTTTTGCAGTAAAGAAGAGGGCACTTCCGCCTTTCTGCAGTAAAAAGGAGGGCGCTTCTGCCTTTCTGTAACATTTTTCTGCAAAATACTTAGCAAAAATGAAAGTTAACTGCAAAAACCCGTTTGTGGGTCCCACCGGGCATGCCAGAAATGTGATCCTAAGAATTTTACCCTACTTTAATGTGCAAAATAACTAAAAATGCAAGTGGAAAAATACTAAGAACACTTCAAGATTAGCCTAAAGAGTGATAAAACAAGAAGGAAAATAGATAAAACGAGATGCAAATGATTATACCTTCCTTGCTGTTGAAGACTCCTTGGTTGGTCCTTGATTTTGATAGATTTGTGTGCTCCTTGGATGGCTTGTGATGTAGCTAGATGCAAGATTGAATGTGCAAAATGATCAAAGTGGATGACTAAATGATAACAAGTGCTTGAGAATGCAAATTGGCAGCATAAGGTTACTCAAATCAAAAAGTGTTTGAGAATGTAAATTGGCAGCATAAGGTTGCTCAAATCCAAAGTGTTGAAAATGCCCTTGAGGAGGGAGGTATTTATAGAAGAATTTGAATTCTCTAGAGAATTCAATGGTCAAGATGCATCCAACAAGGTCAAGATGAAGGGCTATGGTGGGTTGAGAACCCACAAGCCCTCACATCTTGACATGTGGATGGTGAAGTGGCCAAGAGAAGATGAGATGTAAGTGAGGTGGCCAAAAGGTATATGAGGTGGAGGAAGGACAAGTACCTTCCAAGTACATTGGGAGATGGGAAGAATCTTGGGTGAATAAAAGTGAATTTTAAATTCACAATGATTGGAAGAATATGGTGGATAAGACAAGGTTCCCAAAAGGTGGGAATTTGTCACATGTGACTTGATGTGACAAGTCAAAGTTTCTAGAAGATGCATGGGAAAAGGGGATTCTAAGAAGAATACAAAAGGAATTAAAAATTCCTTGGGGAATGGAGAGAATTGACCAAGGTACTAATTAAGATTAATTAATCAGTAATTAGAAGATAAATAAGGATTATAAGCCAACTTGCAAAAGTTGGAGGATGTGACACATCCTAATCAAGGATTAGGCATGTGCACATCCCTAATGAAGAAATTAGGAGATAGATTAGGATTAGATGAAAATGACATGTGATGAATTAAATAAATATAATATTTATTTAATTTATTTGATGAAAAGAGGATTAAGGAGGGTAAGGTATTTAATTATTAATTAAATACCTTAGGGATTTGGCAAAATTAAAGATATTAATTAAATAATAGTAATATTACTTAATTAACTCAGATAAGAGGATGTTTAGATGAAAAGTGATAAATTTGGATAAATTAAGTGTCCAAATTTGGATGTTTACAGATGTGTTAATAAATTATGTGTATTAATGATCTGAGTATTAATGATTTGAGTTTCATTCTCATGTTGTAGAATTAATTGCTATGATTTTTTCATGTATGATATTTGTTGGTTAAGTTCATGTTTCAGAATTTACTTTATTTTTTGTATAGTTCATGTCACCTGAATAGAAAAGAACAACCTTTGTCACTAGGAAGTGATATTTCTTGTCATCAAAATTATTTTGATCTATAATAGGTTTATCTCCATAGAGTGCACTTCATACATACTCTTCTCACTACCCACAACCCTTGTGCAAATATCCATGACAACTTTCATGAACTTACGATCCTCGAATTGACACTTAGACTGAGTTGAATCTAGTTTATTCTTTATCCCAATTTTGTCCTATCACACGTTATTTCATAACAAAATCACAATTGATTTGTAATCCATTTTCATAAAGCCACATTTTACATAATGTCTACCATGATAGTTTCAATAACAATTTGAACCATAAAAAGAATATAATATAAAAACTGGTAAATAGGTTATAGTAGCACTTTAACAAATATATTTGAACCATCTTAGATACACTAACATTGGTAGAAGATATGCTATAAAACCATAACAATATATTTCAAACTCTATTGGGTATTTCTTGAAACACAATGGAAAAATGGATTTTTATAGATTACATATTTGATATATTTAAGGAAAGCTATGTACAAGAGTAGGGTAATTAGTCTTTAAATGAAAAACTATCAAATAAGATAGAACACACCACCAAAGATACTCAAATGAGTAAGATTTCACAATGGCAAAGATAAGGTCATAATTTATTTGTGTTGAAAGTGCTAATAGTCAGAGTATGCATGAGATATATGAATCTTTATAGAGGAGTTATAATAGAAACTAAAATTGTACGAACGTTGCTTATATATATTTTACTTGTGAATATGCTTCAAGGAGATTTGTGTTAACATGGAGGGATACATAAAATAACAATCGGGTTACAATAACAGTTTTTGGACCCTAGGTAGTAATTTAGAACCAATTCATTTGTTATTACTTAGACCACATTTGTTATCAATCATTCATTTAATATTATCAAATATAATACACCGAAACACCTAAGGTCTATAATGAGTAGGGGCACTAAGTAGCAAAGATAAGAATAAATTTATGTAAGATAAAGGCTTATGGTGAGATTATGCATGATTTGTTTAAATGTTTGTGGAGAAGTTATAGTAGAAATAAAATTACAAAAACATTTTTATTGCTTACATATATACTTGAAGGAACTTTAATTTTTTTAAATTTTCTATTATTATTTTTAATCTGATAGGAATCAGCTTATGCCTACAAACTTTTTTAACATGACTCACTATGTTGAATATAAGCTTGAAAGAACTTTTTTATATTTTTTAGACTACAGGAAGCGGTTGGGTATCCGTCCCACTATAAAATGTAGTGCACCTAGTAAAAAAATTTCACGTGACTAGTGGCACTGATGCGACACACCCTCCAATACCATGGAAGCTTGAAGGAACATTAATTTTTTTTTACTTTTCTATATTTTTTTTAAAGTTTCTAAACCCTAGCCAGTCGTTTTGATTGTATCTGGTTTAAGCCAATAGACTCATTTAAAGACCCCTTTAATGTCCTTCGACTATAGCCCAATCAAAATTTCTATCCAGCCCCATGGATGCACCGGGGGCATGGATGGAGACATACATCATATGCCACCAGTCATGTCATATCACTAAAAAACAAATATTTTATTAAAAAAAGTTGTAATTTATATCATATCTTCGAAGAAAAATGTATGTATCCATCCATGCCCCGCTCGTGCATCCACGGGGCTGGATAGTTGTTCCCCATGAAGATGGCTCTAGTCATCTACTGGAGAAAGAAGATGATAGCACAGGTAGATTGACTGACTGGCGAGCACACAGATGATTTTGGCACTGGCTATGGAGGCCACAATTTGCATCGATGGGTCAATGGGCATCCGATGCCCTGCCATCCCTATAGACATGCTACTAACTATTTTGTTATTAGTCTATACCCACCAGTTTGCTATCCGTAGTTATATAGTTTATTATATAGTTATTAGCTTGTACCAACCAATTTACTCTTCCTTTATTATTATTTTTTTTTTAGATTTATTTGTTTTGTTTTTTGTTTTTATTTTTTATTAATTTGTGTTTGTTAGGTCTTCCTTGTTCTTTACATTATATTTATAATTATACAATTATATATATATATATATAATTATGTATATATATATAATTATAAATACATTTATAATTATATATATTTATTGATATATATATATATAGAGTTTATATTTTTTATTATTTTATATATTTTTATTATTATTTTGTATTTTTTATGTTATTATATATATAGTTTTATTTATCCATTTTTTATTCATTTTATTTTATTTTATTTTTTATATATTTTATAAAAATATATATATTTATCTTTTTATTGATTATATATATATATGTTTATTTATTTATTTGTATCTAATTTATCTTGTATTGTGATATATTTTCATATTCATTTAGCTCCTTTCCTTATTTTTATTGCTTTTTCTCTTTATTTTGTGTTTAGTTTTTCATTCATTTCTTAATTTTTTTATCTTGTTTTATAAGCTTGCAATTATTTAGTTTTCTATAATTTGGTTCTTTCTTTTTATTCCCTACTTTGTTTCTCCAACTCTTTGATCAAGTTGTCCTTTCCACCTTGACTTTGGTACCATCCTCACTCCCCCTCGTCCTCCCCCCTCTCACCTTTTTTATTCCTTCTTGGTCTGCAACTTTCATTATATTTCTTTGCTTCCTTTTATCCTGAATCACAAAGTGTGATTCAAAATGTTGATGCAAAAACTTTGACACAACCTAATCTAAAAAAATCTTGCAATAATTTTCATGGATTGTGGAAATCTATTTATCACTAATTTTTTTGTTATGTTTATAAGGAAATAAAACATTCTTGTATAAATTTCCCACTGGCAAACCTTGAGGAGTTTGGTCACTCAAATTCTGAATTGAGCATTGGAGGAATTGAAAGAGTGGATGATATTACTATGGAAACAAAACTTTCTATTGTAATTTAAAGAATGGTCAGTTTTTGAACTTTACATTAGAAATTTAAGCAATAAAATAAATGATATTACAGTGAAATGAAGTCTAGTTTATAACTATTTCAAACCTTTTCAAAGTGTCTATAATTTAGTTCTGTTACATAGAAATGTTCAAAATTATAAGTTTTGAATGTTTGATTTTTAGTATATTTTTTTAACCGTTTTAGTATTTTTTTTGAAAAGAAGTTTTATATGAATTTGATTGTATAATTTCTTAGTTTATATTAAATAATTTTTTTTTTTTTTTTGTAGATGTATTATTAAAATTCAATTATATTAATTGAAAATGAGATGCTAAAAATTTATTGTAATTTATATTATTTTAATAGACAAATAATGTTGTCAATTAAATATAAATAAATATTATTTATTATATTAATTTTGTAATATTTTGTAATATTATTTTTATAGTATTTAATCAAAACATATATCAAACTTTACTTCTAAATCTTAAGAATATATAAAGAAACCTTTAAATCTCATAACACTAAATGTCTAAATTAAGTAAAACAAACTAAATATATCTAACTCTATTATAAGTTTTTGTCTACAAAGAAATATATTTCTTTTCTTTTTTATTTCATCCCACTCTTTATTCTTTGTAAACAATGATTTTAGTTTACCCAAGGGTTCTTTAATAGTTCTAGGTTTTCCACGTAGAAGGAGAGAAAATGGGCCCAAAATGCTAAATTATTTACACTCAAGATTAATGTAAAAGGGATGCAATGTACCTAAATGTGATGTATAAATGCAATAAATTGAAAAATAAATGATTTATTGATGCTAATCCTAAGAAATGCAAAATTCTAGAAAACACATTGTGATATGCAGAATAATGAAATAAATGCAATAAAGAACAAAATGAAGATGTTAAACAGAAACTATGCACCTGGAAACTGATGAAGAATAGACTGAAGATTGTAAAGACCTCTAAAATTTTGGAAAACTTTATTTTTGAGCCAACTAGGAAACTTAGGCCAAGCTGGGCGACTTAGTCCCAGATTAGGGAAACTACCCAAAAAGTTATTTTTTCCAAATGGGTATTTGAAACTGTAAAATTCCTAAAAAAATAGTACAGTGTAACAAAGTCGCCACTATGGGTGACTTAGTCCACTTTGGATTTTCTGCAAATCTGAAAGTGGAAATGGAAGCCCACAGCCTGCACTCTATTCTCTAATAGAAATCTGGATCTGAATATTCAAAAACACCTACAAAGCAGAAGATAATTTGTTTTCTAATGGGGGGTTTGCCTTGGTCAAACCTATAGTTGGTATTTAAACTTTGCAAGAGATAAAATCTACATAAAACCCTTGTCTTAAGTGTGTCTAAGACTAGGAAAATTTGAAGACAAAACCCTATTCTAATGTGCTAGAATAAGATGATTAAATGGAACTTGAATGATGCAAGACTTCAATCCAAGAAACCCTACAACATTTCAAATGAATGTAAATGACATGCAAACCTTAAATATGAAGATAGAGAGAAAATGGAAGATGGACTCACTTTGAAAACAAGTCTTTAGGTGTGATTTGATGGCTAGCTACATCTCCTCAACCTAGATTTCTCCATGATTCACCATAGGAATCCGTGATCAATCCTTTGCAATGTGAGATCTTAAACAAAAGTGAGCTTGAAGACCTGCAAAAACCCTAGTTTACTGCCCTAAAGCTTCAACTTTGCTATAGAAAGATTAATGAATCTTCTTGTGAAGGATATTTGGCTCTTAACTCTTGAATTTTCTTTGTAAAAATGACTAGGAGATGTGAAAAATGACTTAAAAACATGTATTTATAAGCATTAATACTAAATTAGTCATTATTTTAACTTCACAGACTGACATCCCTCAAGAATTTGAATTAGGCCAGTGATTTTCCCACTCAAAGGTGAAAAATACCTCAAAAGGGACTAAGTCATCACCCTGGGTGACTTAGTCCCACCAGGGATTTTTGAGGTGGTTTTTACAAAATTTGAGTGGTTTGAATGTTGCTTGTTAGGATTTGTATGATTTGTGAGTGGATTAGGCCTTAAAGTCCAAAATTAAGAGCATTAGGGGCCTAAAAATGCAATCTTTAAGGGGTGATTGATGTAAGGGTGTCTAAAATAGGACCTAATTAGGCCACATATTGTACTTTCTACAAAGGAGTACAATTTTCGTGTTCACATTCTTTAATTGTTTACACAACAAGTTTTAAATATTCTTTAGCTTAATGTTTATTTTAAAACTCTTAATTTGTTTGATAATGAACTCATATTTTTATTATTATTAATTCTTGTATTATTTTACTCTTTATTATATAATTTATTTATCCTTAAACATTAACCTTTCAATATTCTTATTAATAACTAATTTTCTAACTCTTATTTTTAAAATAATACTCAAATCATTTAATTATTTATTTTTAAATTTAATTTATTTTTATTTTTATTTTATTTTTGTAATATTTAATTTTCTAACTCTTAATTTATCTAATATTGAGCTTGGAATTTATTTTTAAAATAGATCTATCAACATATTCTTCATCTTTCAAAATTCTTAATAAAATAATTATGAATGTTTGTATGCCTTATTATTTGCATGAAAAAAAGTATATTTTTTATGTTTAGATAATTCTTATATTATCAAAACATATATCAACATGAGAAATCAATTGTTGTTAGAATTTTGAGGTTGCTCCCAAATTTGAGAATTGAAATCAGCTATTTTTATTTGAGTTTCAAGCTATAATGATACACATTTAAATATAAATATATTTGATTTAATTTGAAAAAGGTTATGTAAAAAAAAATCATAATCCACTATATCTTTTTGCATATATATATATATATAATTATTTTTTATGCTCTCAAATATAGAATTGAAACATACAATAAAATTCATAATTATTGTCTCATAACAATTATAATATATATCATATTACCTACCAACCTTCCTAAAAGAGTCATACAAATGTCACAATTATCATATTCCCTACTCAACCTTTTCACCTTGTGCTAATAGAAAAATTTCCTCCTTACATGTATCCATTCCAAGAAATTAATGCTTTGCTTCATAAAATGTGTTAATTCTCTATGATTAATTAAATTTATATCCATCATCAATTAGAAAAAAAAAATCAAGACTTTCCTTCGGAAGGAAACTCTTGATCACTAATTTTAGATATTTAAATGTATGCATAAATAATAATTGACACTTTGATTCATGGTCTAGAAAATAGTAATATTGATATAAAAAATGTGTGCAATCATCAAAAGAGAGTGATTTTTTAACTATGACTATTTTTCTAATTTCTATATTTAGTAAAAAATTCATCAATCATAATGATTTTAAGAACCTTCCTCACAAAAATGTGAATGCACTATGACTACAATGATTATCAAAAGTGTGTCTCATGAAAATAGAAATTTCACCATAACTTAAGTAGAACTAGGCATGAAAATGGTTAGATCTTTTTAACTATGACTATTTTTCTAATTTCTATATTTAGTAAAAAATTCATCAATCATGATGATTTTAAGAACCTTCCTTACAAAAATGGTGAATGAATTATGAATATAGTGATTATGAAAGTGTTTCATATGGAAATAGAAGTCTCACCATAATTTAAGTAGAACTAGGAATGTGAATGGTTAGATCAGTTTAGTTTTACTCTTGCTAAAAGTTTCACAATTTTAAGATTTATCTAGAGTGATTAATATGTTTAAGTTATTTTTATGTATTCTATTTATATTTCTATCATTATTAATTTCTTATTTACATTAATTTATATAGTATAATTGATAATAAGACTATGTTAGAGGTAGTATTTTCACTTAAATATGATATTAACTAGGTTTTACAAAGAAATGTAATAAATTCATGTCATGGGAAATTTTGGAATACCTCATCTCATTTATAGATCAAGTGGAATCAAAGAGGTTTACATTACCAATATCTATTGGGTTTATATTTATTGGGTAAAATTCAAATTTTATGGCCAATATTTTGATAAAACGAAGTAAAATTTATTTTGAAGGGCCTCTAAAATACTTTACATAAATAAAAGTATCCAAAAAAATTACAAAAAAAAATAGTAAAACTATAGCAAGCTACACAATATTCCAAACTTAACATTAAATAAATACCAATCCAAAGACTAGAAAAATATAACCTTTTTTATTATTTTCATCTTCTAATTCCTATTTATAAAAAGTATCATGCAATTCCATAATGTGTCATGGTCCCCAATCTAGAATTGGGGCATGCCCTCATATATTTAATCTTTTAAATGGGAAACCATAAATATTTATCAATATTCTTAAGCTTTTATATTAGGATCTTGATTCACATCACACTATTCTAACTATTGTACTAATTAACTTCTATAACCCTATTGATTTTTTATTTTATAGTCTCCATTTCATCTTCCAAAAAATTAAACTTATTATTGTGATTATCCTAGCCTTATTTTTTAACTCTTCACCCAATGTTTCAAGTTTCACATGTTTCTTACTATAATCATTGGCTTCTTTGTTAATTTGATGAGTGGCTTCCTATTTTTGGAAGATATTAGCATCCTCCTTCTACATTTGATCTTGCCCACCTTGTTTATTCTCTATCGTTGATCTAGCCTAATATTTAGTCTATTAATTTCAACATAGAATTATTCAAAAGGATGTCTTGTGCCTCAAAATCATCTTGCAACTACAAGGGAAGTTTTTAGGGCATAAAAAGCTATGTACCTGGTCAATCTTTTTTTTTGAGCTACAAAGGACTCATTCGCCTTTAGTGGCGAATGGGTCCTTATTAGGGTTTCTAAAACTGAGATCAGGGTTATGTTCCTTGATTTTTACACTCTCAAATTCCCTATTGTCAACTTCTAAAAGTCTGTATGCAATTCTATAGCTTTGATTCCTTGATTTTGGACTTTGAATGACAACTTTTGCAACTTGACAACTTTGACAATCTTGCTCCTAATTTGCTCCAATTAATCTTCAACCTAAAAATTTGCAATCACACACTCAAGGGAAGAAAAACTTGTTGATTTTTAGTGAAGAGGGGTTTGCTTCAGTCGAACCCCTTGTAGGTAATCAAACCAAATGATGAAATAAAGGAATGAAGCATGAAACATGAAATATACAATTGAGGTCACCTTAGATGATGTCTTGTGAAACAAATTTGTAATCTAACATGTAGTGGTCATGAAGAATGTAGATCTTGGATCCTTGACTGTGATTTGAACAATGGTTGCAAGTAGATATTCATTGCCACATCCACTTATTTACCTCAACAACATGAATGAATGCTTCAAACCCTTGACATGATATGATCTTTAATTGTTGCAATAAACTCTTGAAATCTCCCTTGAAATTACTTAAATGAATTCTCTTGAAACAATCAATAATGCTCTTTCTCTTGATCTCATGAAGTCACATAAGTTTGCTAGGAGAAAAAATATGAATAACTGCTTATTTATACTAAATTAGGAGATTAACCCAAAAATTCAAATGATTAAGGCCGACACTAGATCTGGAAAGAAACATTATTAAATTCTTACTACAATGAAATTTAAAAAGGTTGGGATCTCATTAAGGGAGGACCCATTCGCCACCTAGGGTGAACAAGTCCTAGCTTAGTTTACCAGGACCTAACCCCAAGGGATTGAAAGAGGGCTAAAAACCCATTCCAGATCAACTAAAAAGGGGGGTCCTATTAAGGGAGGTACCATTCACCACCTAGGGAAAATGGGTCCTAGCACCATTTTCCAAAACCAAACTTTTCCCATTGAAATATTTTACTAATTAAATTATGGGTGTCGGGATAGATCTTTGGGAGGTGTCAAAATTAAGGCTTAAATTTGAATTAAAAGGGGTTAATTACTCCAATTACCCATGATTAATTAATGAAAACCTAGATAAATGTGAAAGTTACTTATAACACTTTACAACACTTAAATAAGGTACAAATTTAAATATATTTTATTAAAAAGGGGCCCATTAGGCTTAATTAAAGAAATACATCCCAAAAAGGTGTGAAAGTGTGTGTTAGAACACTTTACAACACTTTTGTAAAGGATTAATTAAGGCAGGTTTTAGTCAAATAAAGGTCCTAGAATGTTGTGAATGGATACAACACATTACAAAACCACTCCAAGACATCATTAATTCAGTTTTAATGTCAATTATCAAACCAATTTGGCGAAAAGGCTACTTTTTTTGTTACTAAATTTTTCCCCTACTTTAGTGAGAGGATGACCCCATGTCAAACTCAAACTAAAGTAGACATCCAAGACACTTAAGTATGCAAAAATAATAAAGATACATGATCATACCCTATCAAAGGCCAATAAAAATAAACAAAAACAAAGGATCAAGTACAACTATTCCAACGCGGTGTAGAACGGGGTTGTTTGTCCATAACATATGTTTCTCACTCTAGGGTAGTGGAACCTCATTCTATCCACTAGGTGATTTGTCCCAATGAAGTGGTTTAGTGAGAAAGTCATGCCAGTGTATCGACTTGTCACTATATAATGAGAAATCCATGCCAGTGTATCAACTTCTTATCATACTAACCACACCAAAGTTATCCTCTTGATAACTTCAAGATGGCATCATGATGTAAATGCTTTTGACTATCATGTAAGAATTTTGTTAAAGGGGATTTTTCTTTGTTCATGTAATGGTCTTCCTCTTAGGGAGCATTGTTCCTAATGTCTCCAAGAGAGGACAAGTCAAAAGTGTTAGATCGTTTCCCATGGGATGCCTCATTCACATCATGCCATGATAGTATATTGTACACTCTTGTACCACACAAACCCAATGACAACACCACATCGCCAAGAAGATGACACATCACAAGAAAAAAGAAAAATCATG
Organism: Sequoia sempervirens; assembly: GCA_007258455.2. Classification (NCBI taxonomy): domain Eukaryota; kingdom Viridiplantae; phylum Streptophyta; class Pinopsida; order Cupressales; family Cupressaceae; genus Sequoia; species Sequoia sempervirens. The sequence continues at coordinate 167,080,460 of VDFB02271358.1, read as the reverse complement.
CCATGAAATTTTTCCAAAAGATATCATTTATGTATTCCCCCACTTTAAAGTGGTTAGTACACCATTAATATGAGAAATTGGTTTAAAGTAGCCAATGTTGTGATCTAAGACATGAGAGCTTTCCTATGAAAACCCTATGCCAAGTCATATGTTTTTGAAGTAGGTTGCATCATGAAATAGGAAGGAAGGGTTTCCCACACAAATAAATAAGGTATCTATGGATTTGGGGTTAGTATGTTTGTGCTACAATGTTGTCATAGAGCATGGAACTGTCATCATTCCCCAAATACTCATAGAACTAGAAGAATTCCACAAACAAAGAGAAAACAAAGAAAAATTCTTTTGGGTCAAAATGGAAGAGACCTAAATATCTTGATGCCTTGCATCATCCCTGAAAGGAAAACACAAGAAAAATGAAAAGATAAAGACGAAGCTTTTGGTTCAACATGGAAGAGACATAAATGTCTCGATGCCTTGCATCATCCCAAAAGGAAAACACAAGACAATGAAAAATGATTATGACATAAAGAAGAATGAAGGTACATATAGAAGAATGCACAAAAAGAGAGAGGCATAAAACAAAATGTCATGGGGGATCACATTACACGCATACAATCATAAAGAAAAACAAAATACTAGTAAGGCACAAGCGAGTCAACCTAAAGTAGGTCATCCACTTCCCAATCTCAGTCGGTATAAATGGAAGGCGGGAAACTACTGAAAGGGACAATGAAAAATGCATTGCTAGGACAAGGCTATCAAATTCTTTGCCCCACTTTGTGCAAGACAAGAATGATTTGAGATAAGTGAGGAAAATGACCTCCTGTCATTAGAGAAAATGATTTTCAATAAGTGTAAAACATGTAATAGTGAGAATGTTTTAAGGTTCTACAACTATTCCATGAAAAGAAGTAGAAGGGTATGTTATCCAATCAATGGATGGAAATCATTTCCATCGAATTGAAAACTGCTCAATACCAATTTGAATGCGTGACACTCATCAGTACTATGTCCAAGAGTTATGTGGTATCGACAATGTGGAACATTTGCATCTTTAGGATATAGTCTTATCTTTTTTTTCATTGGTGGTAATGTTATAAGTTATTTGTTTATAAGGAGTTGTAGTTTCCTTTCACTTTCAGGTGGTGGAAAAGGGTTAGTTTCTTTAACTTATAAGTCCTCTTTCACTTGCTAGATTCACCAACTTCTCTAGATGGGATAAGGGCATGAGGTCCTAAGATGATCTTGTCTTTGTTATCATTATCCTTAGGAGGTATCAATTTCTCTTTAGGAAGGATGACACCTATATCAAGAGGAGGATCTAAGAATATCCTACCATCACTATGAAGCATTAGGTATTCTTTAGGAGAACTTATGTTGAGAGGGGGATTTTGATATTCTAACCCTTTGGTTTCTTTAGTTGCTATTTGTTCTAGGAGTTGATGAATTTTATGTTCACTTGTTGTATCACATCCTTGTTTGCGTAAGATCATGAATCCTTTGCCATATGTCTCTTCAAGGATGATTGATGTGTTGGTTACTTTGTTAACATAGCATGGTTGAATTTTTTGTTGTTTATACGGGCTAGGCTCACCTATTGTAGGGAAATTAGTCTCAACTTGTTTTTCAGTTTCTGGGTGTAAAAGACTAAACATTTCAAGTTGTGCTGGTTGTTTCATTTAAGGATAAAAGGATGAATTGGACTCATGGTTGTTAAGGAAATCATTTATGAATTCATTCATGTTGGGACCATATTCTCTAATGATGTAAACATCATGAAGATGGCATGGATCAAGAGTTGTGTGAGCATGAGTAAGTTCAATTTCATTAAGTTCATTGCCAAAAATACAATTTTAAACATCAACCAAAGAGAACAAGGACTTCCACACATTGCCTAAATAGTTCTCCATTTTTGGAATTTTAGACCTAAACATGGTAATTTACTAATTTCACAATGCAATAAGCTGAAATGAAATGTTTTGATGCATTTTTTAACTTTTAACAATGCACTAAAATGAAACCATTTAAGTTAAATGCAATGAAATTGATGAAACAACAAATCAAGAAACTGAAACAGAAAGGTAACAACACCAAATAGAAGCTAACTGAGATATTAATATCTTGAAAATGTAGAGCAGTAGACAATAGGGACTCATTCACCAGTAAGGGTGAATGAGTCTTGGCTAGATATTTCTAAGATGTTTCTATGAATTTTAGAGTGAATTTTGATGCTTTTTCAATTCTGAGAAGGTTCAAATCAGACCTGATCATGGACTCATTTACTAGTAAAGGGGAATAGGTCATGGTTATGTATTTTTAAATTTTTATTTAATCATTTTAAATCTTTTATTTATATCTTTTAGTTCCAGGTTTGAGACAGTAAGCTTCAATTTCAAATTTTCCATAAATTCAATGTAAAAAAGTAATGAAAAGATAAAATGCAAGGCCTAATTTGAAAAGAAATTTTTCTTTTATTTTAAAATGCAATTGTATGAGGTCTAAATGAGATGCAAAATGACTAATTTTTTTTTTGTAATTTTTAGATTTAGAGAGATGTAAAACAATGCAAATCTAAACCCTATATGATATGCACGATTTCAATGCAAAATAATTAACCCTAAATGAGAACTTAATTCAATGCAAATCTAAATGAAAATGAATGCAAGATCTAACTTAAGATGTGAACCATAGATTTCATGGTGTGATGGAATGCTATGTCTCTTGTTTTGCTCAATTAGGGCCTTTCACCTAAGGGAAATAGATAGGTCACACACCTAAAATATAAGTGGTTCACTCAATCTCATGTATGTATGATGAAATTATGTCTAAATGAAATGATCTAGAGGTAGCTAATTGATAAAATTGATTGATTAGAAATATAAAACTATTGAAATGCAAATTTTTTGAAAACACATTGTGTAATGCAAAAACACCTAGAAATGTGAACAAAACTAAACAGAAATGGATGAAAATGAAATTGTGCACTAAGATATGAATGGAGTTTGGAATGGAATTTTTGAATGCTACTGATGCTTATTTTTAGGCCTAGTGGGACTCATTCACCATTCTGGGTGAATTAGTCCTAGTTATGGAAAACTATTCTAGAGCCCATTTCAGACAAATGGGTGTCTGAAAATGCAGAAAACTAAAAAAGGGCCTAGAAGTGGGACTCATTTTCCACCCATGGTGAATGATTCCATTTTTTAATTTATGAATATTCAAAGGTTGAAACAAGAGCCTTTGATCTGCACTTTTTGCTTCTCTAGGTGTTTGGTTCTAAAACTATCGGATTTAGGCCTAAAAGTGAATTTTTGTGGGTATTTTGACTTATCCAATGAAGAGATGACTTTAAAAAAAATTGAAATGCAATATTCAATAATTTTTAAGCCTCCAAGATGCCTAAATTTGTAAACACACAAGACAAGAAAGAGAAATGTTTGATTTTAGGGCATGGGGGTTTGCCTTAATCAAACCCCTTTTAGGTAATTAAACCAAAATGATGAAAGAATGTAATGAAGTGTGAAATAATGAAGTTAATACCTTTCCATGATGTGTGATCTTGAATTTCTATAGAAAAACATGAAGAATATGCCCTTGACTATCTAAAAATTGTTATCTTAATGACTTCAAATGATGAAACCCTAACTTGCTTGACTTGAGATGGAAGAATGATGGATGAATAATGAAGAATAGTTATGATTTAATAGGGTTTTGAGACATGATTTTATAGGAATTTTGCCTTATTTTCTTGTAAATTGGATCCCTAAGGCCAACATGTAAAAGTAATAAACTTAAATTTCAATTTTTCTCATTCAAAGGTCAAAATTGGCCAAAATGGGACTCATACACCACCCTAGGTGAATTAGTCCCACTTGATAGGGACTCATTTTCCATAGGTGGATAATTAGTCCTAATAGGGATCAATTGATAGCTAGGATGTTGGGAAGTAAGGAAATAAGGTTTTGATGGTGACTGGTCATATTGGCTATTTCATCAAATATTGCCTCAGGATGCATAATGTGGGGTAATAGGGGCCTATTAATGATGATGTGAAGGTAAATTAGGGATTGGGACATAGAATTCAATGTGAAAGTGTGATTAAATACACTTTACAACATTAAAATGAGGTCCACATAGCCTAAAAATGCACAACATCCAATGTGAATGTGTAAGACACATTTCAACACTAGATTACATTAAGTTTATTTTACAAGCCTTCTAGATTGATGTGAAGATACATTTAAATACAATTTATAATGTTGAATTAAGGGAAAATGGGTTTATTAAGTTTAGAAAAGTGTGAAATTCCTATACAACACCTTTACAAGACATCGTTAAATGCATTTGGAAGGGTCCAAGACCTAGTGTGGATGTGGAAAACACCTCACAACACTAGATCAAGGCCTTATTAAGCCCAATTTTTCATCAATTATTCCCTAAATCAAGCAAGTTGCATTTTTTTTATGGTACATTTAGCCCCCACTTTAGTGAGAGGATGAACTTGCTTCAAACTCACACTAAAGTAGACATTCAAGAGATGTCCAATCGTACCAATGCACATGCAAAAGAATGAAAAAGGTCGAAGGAGATTGCACAAGCCCACAGGATCCAAGATCCCAAGTCAACCCAACATAAGTGCAAAAGGACATACACAAGGTGAAAGAAATATAGTGAAACAAGATACGTGATCATGCAATGGAAAGAACTAGAAGAGAAAAAATAAAAAGGTGGATCAAGCTTCAATCATTTGTCTAGCTAGTTGTGGATCAGATCTAGGCTATTTTTCTTAAAAAGAGAATGCATACGAACTCTGGGGTGATGGAACTCTTAGCTATCCCCTAGGTGGGAGATCCAAAAAGGTAAAACATACACTAGTTGGTATGCACATAGGTGGCTATGGGGAAATTCGTGCCTCAGAGTGGGATTCTTGCTCAACCATACCAAATTTATATCTCCTGATAACTTTAATAAGGCGCCACAAGGAAAAATGGTTTTCAAGATCTATGAGGTAAGAAAAAATTTGTATGCTTGACACTCATAGACATTATAAATAGAAGAAAGTGCAAGAACTATTCAAAGGGACTTTGCTTAATTCATGCAATGTCTCATCTTAGGGAACATCATGCTTAATGTCTCCAAGTGAGGATAAGTGCAAACGGTCTCATCTTGTTTCCAAGAGAGGACAAGTGCAAGGTCTCATCCTGGGGAACATTGTGCCAAATGTGTCCAAGAGAGGAAATCACAAGAAGAAGAAAATCACATAATGAAATGTGAGTGGTGATGTATGCCCTCATTTTAAAGCAGTTACGAGCACTAGTACTACGAGAAATTTCCTTAAAGTAGAAGATGGGGAACATGAGAGCTTACTATGAAAGCCCTATGCTAAACCATATATTTCTGATAAGCTATGTCATGAAAAGAGGAGTATGTCACATGTGAGCCAACATAAGGCATGTCATCCACATCTCAAGATTGCTCTTATATGTTCATCAAAGGTTAACAACTAGCCAAAGGAGGTAATGACATGTGACATATGAGGATAAGGCTACATAACCCCTTGCCCCCACTAAGTGCAGTACAAGGGTGAGATGAAATGATTAATGAAATGCATGCTAGAGTGAAAATCAGTATCCATTAGAGGAATTAGGTACCCCCACATAGAGAAGCATGAAAAACTCTTTAAGATGTTGGATTATATGATTCAAAGAATTACATTCATCAGTGGAATGACCATGAACTCTATGATAGGCGCAGAATGAAGTCTTGTAAGAGCATTTCTTTCGAGTTCTAGGGGGAAGGGTGATCATGTGATCTTGGAGGAGTCTCGACAAGATGACCTCTTGGTCAATGGTAGAAGATGGTCTAGTGGTTTGCATCAAAGATACATCTTGTTTAGTACTAGATGTTGTACTTACACAAGTTTTTCTAGATTGCGAGATTTTGTTCTCACTCTTACAGGAGGAGGGAAAATCTATCAAATGCAAATCATTGGTATCTTACGAGATGTCATTAACATTAAGTGAAGGGTTTTTTGTTTGTGTCATATTGTGTAAAGGGTGATCTTCAAGACCACTAGTGTTGAGGAGTTCAGGATGGATGATTGTTAAGGATGATTTAGGAGCATGTTGTGTGAGATTGTTGATGTTGAGTGAAGGCTTGGTGATCTCTATCAAAGGACAATAACCAAGACCATGAGTGGTTTGTTGTGTGATAGGGTCTATAGGGTTGTGAATACCTTTATTCATTAGCACCACATCCTTTTCCACTATAGCCAAGTTGTTTCATAAGCTCATACCCTTTTCCATAAAGCTTTTTCATTACTTTGGGATAAGGTGGTGGTTGGTGATAATCGTCGTCAAAGGTGGTTGTGTAGTTTGTTGTATTTTCTAAAATGGTTGAGGTGGATGCTTTTGAAAGGTCATCTAGGTTTTGTGTTGAAATTATTGTTGTGCCTTTTCCCTTATTTGAATCTTTGTGGATGATTTGGTACTCACCCATGAAGTTGTCTTTGAAATCTAAGGAACCCCAATCATCTTCTAATACCATCATGACTTGTTCAATATGTTGTTGTTTGTCTTTTTGTTGAGTGGGTTCCACTTGTGTGGTTAGTGTTAATGTATTCAAGGGGTTCTCTTCAGTTTTCTCAAGTTGCAAGACACTATAAAGCTCATGATCAATGTCCATTGTGCACACTTTGTTGTTGTAGATGTATTTCATTTTTTGATGAAGAGTGGAAGGCACACCATTATTGCATGAATCCATGCCCTGCCTAGAAGAAGGTTATATGAAATATCATGAAGCATAACCTGGATCTATGTGTTCAATGTGACTTCTCCAATTGTAATAGGTAAAGTGACCACACCAAGTTGTGTCTTTTTGACATTGTCAAATCCCTTAATAGATAAAGGGGTATGTGCAGCATCATGATGGGCCAAAAATTGGCGATATGATGGGTATGAGTAGGGTATGTGGCTGACGACCTTTTTTTTTACCCAAAATTGATGAAACAAAAAGGGTTTTTAAAGGAGATTCTCAACTTTCCACCAATATAAATTATGCTTTACTTTGAATTTAATAAATAATTATTATTCATTTTCTATTTGAATTATGACTAAAGTCTTGATTTATAGGTTGATTGAAAAACATCTATAGCTTCCAAACGGTATCCAATTTTTTGAATCTAAAAATGTGTCACATTCTATGCTTTGAATACTATAAGACTAAAAAAAATGAATTTCATGAATTTTTGACTAACTTAAGGTGGTTAGACATACGAGTTTTTATATTTTTTAAAAGTGTTAATAAAAAAAATCATAATTAATTATTTACTTGGGAAAAAATTACAAAAAATATGCATCACATTGGGACATGAGTCCTCTACTTATATCTAAAATATTATAAAAATATTATCATTTTATTTTGGTTCAGGTGGTCAAATAGACACCTACTTATTTTTTCCCTAAAATTTAAGTACTACTAGATTGAAATTTCAAATTCTCACCAAATAGATTTAAAAAAAAAAAAACCTAGTAGTTTAGAAACTAGATTCAATTTGATATAGATTCTATTCTTACATGTTTTTGAAATAATATAGATATCTTATTCAAATTTTTATGTCAAGTTTCCTAACTCTAATTTTTCTAAATTTTTCACCACTCAAGGGCTTGTTTTTTCCATGATGATCCTACACATACCTAGAGATTCAGGTTGAATTTTTGACTTATCCACATGAAGACTATCCAAAAGGTTTACACTACACACATTAAGGTTTGATCCATTGTCAATAAGGGTTCGCTTTATCCCTATCTTATTGTATTGAGAACTAATCATGAAAGCTTCATTTTGTTTTTGCACTTCCAAAGGGGGGAGTTCACTTTAGTGGAAAACAATGTCAACATGTATTCCTTGGATCATGGCTACTATGTCAGTTGGTTTTTCATTAAAAGGGACAAGAACTTGTTGCAAGGCTACTTGGATCATGTTGCGATAGTGAGGGGATGCTTGAATAAAATCACATAAGGATATCTTAGCATGAGTATTCTTTAGTTGTTCAACAAGATTGTACTCCTGAATGTGTGAATTTAAGTGAGGATCTCTAGGAAAAATGGGATTTGGCAAAGGTAAGGGTGTTGGTGTGGGTTGTTGTGGTTGCAGATTATTTTGAGTGTTATATGTATGAGCAATGTTATTATGACTCGGTTGCTGCGACACATTATTTTGAGGTGGGTAGAGGGTGAATTCGGGTTTTTGTGGAGGTGAAGGTTTATGTGACGGTGCGTAAAGGATGAGTTGAGGTTGAATAATATTAACATGCCTTAGCAAATGAGAGTTTAATAGTGGCTTTTCATTGTCATGTAAGGGCATAATATTATTAGTGTCAATGTTAGCCTTGTCTTTTATCATGATATCCTCCCTAGAAGGACAGTTTTTAGGAGAACCAAAAACACATGTTTGTTACATTTGAGGGTTGGTTCTTCTAAAAGGACTTCATCACAAGTAGGGGAATAATCAATTATTGAACTGTTTTGCTCAATAAGATGTTCCTTAGGTGAAAGGGGACAACTAAGATTCTCATGACTCTCATTGGTTGTGTTTTCTAACAAAAAGTATCTTCTTCACAACTAGGAGAGATACTAGGAAAAGAAAAAATGTGATTATCATGAGGGTATGTACAGGATCATCATGGAAAAAATAGGGCCTTAAGTGGCAAAATTTTTTTTAAAAAAAGAGTTAGGAAACTTGATGTAAAAATTTGAATAATTTATCTATATTATTTCAAAATTATGTAAGAATAGAATTTATAGCAAATTGAATTTAGTTTCTAAACTACTAGGTTTATTTAAAAAACTAAAATCTATTTGGTGAAAATTTGAAATTTCAATGCAGAGTACTTAAGTTTCGGAAAAAAAAGATGCAAGTGTTGTTTGACCACCCTAACCACAATAAAATGATAATACTTTTTATAAGATTTTAGATATAAGTACAGGATGCATTCCTAATGTGATGCATATTTGTTTGTACATTTTTTCTAAGTAAATAATTAATTATGATTTTTTTAATTACAAATTTAAAAAAATATAAAAACTTGTATGTCTGACCACCTTAACTTGGTAAAAAATTCATGAAATTCAATTTTTTTAAAAATCCTATAGTATATGAAGAATAGAATTTGATGCATGTTTCAGATTCAAAAAATGTGATGTCTATTTGAAAGATATAGATGTTTCTCAATCAACCTATCAATCAGGACTTTAGTCATAATTCAAATAGAAAATGAATAATAATTATTTATTAAATTCTAAGTAAAGAATAATTTATATTGGTGGAAAGCTGAGAATCTCCTTTAGAAACCCTTTTCATTTCATTAATTTTGGGTAAAAAAAGTCATCAGCCACATACCCATCATATCGCCACTTTTTGGCCCATCATGATCCTGCACATACCCATGATCATTTATGACTTTGTTCCTTTGTTCCCTAATGTCTTCCAAAATAGGAGAGATAGGGGAAGGATCATAAAGAGGGTTGTTGTAGACCAACATATCCTCATCATTTATAATCTTATCTTCCTTGAAATCATTCTTACAAGCCAAAGAATGGAAATTAGGTAAGGTGAGGTTTAGGTATGTGTCTATGATTTCATTCTCTTTTGCTAAAATATCTTTCCAAGGGGGGTGAGGAGAAGGAAAAACAAGATCTTTATGATTTTTAAGGAGTGTTTCTTGTTTTTCCAAGATACCTTCATCATTAAAAGGAGATGTATTGGGAGAAGAACAAATATGATCATCATGGCTATCTATGTTTGTATGATCTTCTATCAAATTGTCCACACAAATAGAAGAGATAGGAGGGGTGTAAGTTTAAGGTTAACATTGTCATATTCACTCTCTTGCACTAAGATACTTTCACAACTGGGGAATGCATTGAATGAATGACTATCATGCTTATTGACTAACATTTTCTTTGCAAATTTGGAGAAGATTGAAACTAAAATTTGGAAAAAGTAAAGTATGCAAACTTAAAATGCAATGTAAGAATGAAATGCAATTTTCAGTATTCAAGCAAGATAATTTTTTGATTACACAATGCAATGATTTGAAAATGAAATGTTGTGAATACAAATATGAAATGAAGTAATGCATGAAATGGGATAATTTAATATAAATTTAATGAAATGCATGTTATAGAAACTCAACCAACTAATATAGGTAGGTGAAGGCACCAAAAAAAAACTTAAAAATAGGGTTTTCAGTTTTGTAAAGGGAAGTTTCAGGGGTGAAAAGGGACTGATTCACCCAAGGTGGCAAATAAGTCCTAGTATGGGCTTTTTTCAAAATTTTCAAAAACGTTCGAGTGATTTTTATGTTTTCTGAGTTCTATGATGCAGACCTAAGTTAAAAATGTAGAATTTTAGAAAATTTAAATGAATTTAGATGCCAACAATGCAACTTAAATGCACTTGTTATGAATGCAAAATTTGAAACCTAGCATGCCAATGGATCCATTCAAATCCTTATGCAAGATCAATGTGAGGCTAGACCTTGTTGGAAAGACACACTGCACATGTCATCTAGTGTTGTCATTGTTGGCAACCCTAGTCAGTGATTCAATCCACACATCAGCATTTGCTCATACCAGAAGTCAAATTGAAGCTAAGCAATTAACTGTCAAGCTAGAACACAACATCCGATAGAATTGTGTTCATCGATTCATATGCAATTTTCTGTTATCATTTTGACTTGTGGATCTTAGCGAAGGTTGTTAGATGTATGATCTATGATTTCCTTGAATCATAGAGCCTCGTATCGGTTGTTGTTCAAGTTAGAAGATCTGTTTGATTAATTTTTTGTTTATTAGTACAAAAAGCTGACTAAATGAATGTAGCGTGTTGTGGATCTTCGAGAAGTATTTGTTTGAAGTTTTTTTTGTTCGAGCATGATGATTTGAGTCCTAACTATGTTGTGACCAACTTTGGTTGGTGCGCATTGAAAATTATTTATGGATTGAGATGATGGTTTGTAAATATTTTATGTTTTATTGAAGCCGACATGTGGTTGATTAAATCTTTAGTTGTGAATATATATAAGAGATCACTTATATCATTTTAATGTGTGTACGAGGTGTATTGATGTGTGATTTGAAATTCAGAGAGATTGTATAGCAATTATGCACAGTTTCACTTGTGCATAAAAGGATTTGTGATGAGAATTAAAGCAAATAGAGCAGAAGAGCATAATCAAATAGGAGGTCAAGAAATAAATTAATGTGCTTAACCAAAATTGTAATTAGGCATTAGTAGATTGTATTTTTTCAGTTCAAATCTTCTAGATGTAATCCAAATACTTTTGTAAGATAGTGCGTCTTCTTTTGTATTTGAGTAGTGAGCTCTAGGCAGTGTGCTTGAATGCATGTGCATTCCTCTTTTGTAAAAAAATTTTGAGTATACTTAGATCATATTGTGGGTTGACCTCCACTATGGTTTTTCCGCTAACAAGGTTTCCACATAAAAATCCTTGTGTTATGTTGTTGTGGTGGCTTGTTTTGTGTTCATGCATCTTTCTTTTGGTTCAAAGCTATAAGTGGTTTAAAGATCAGATTAATAAAGTTAAAAATTGCAGAACACTGGTTCACCCCCCTCTTAGTGTTCCTCGACTTCAAAAATTGGTATCAGAGCCTAGTTCCTCGAAAGAAGTTTAAAAGCTTGGGGAAGATTTGGGAAAGTGATTCAATGGATTCAAGTAGTCTTCAACAATAAATTTTGGTGGCCCTAGATGATCTTGATCAATCCAATTTTGAATCTCATGAATGTTGAGAAATTCATTCAATCATTGAAAGATAAAATCAATGAGTCAAGGGAAAAGATAAAGGAACTCTATGATCAGATTAAGTAGAAAGAAAGTAAGAGCATGGAGGGTGAAAACTTGAGTCAAGCCTTCAAGGAAAAGACAGAGGAATGTGAAAAGTTTACCAGAGATAATGTTGTCCTAAAGCATGAGATGGAATCTATTGTGATGAGAATGAACAAGGAGATTGAAGACAAAAAGAAGAATGAAGAGAAGTTTACTGAGTCCTTGAAAGAAAAATATGAAGAATGTAGCTAAATTATTGATGGATTAAATCAGTTGGAGCTTGAATTTGAACAATCTAGAAATAATGAAGAAGAGATTTAAAAGTAGATTTTTGATCTCAGAGATGAACTTTCTACTACAAATGAATTCAAGGAGAAGTTCAAGATTAGCTCAGCCAAGCTTGATGAACTGATTGAAAGTCAGAGGAATAAAGGTGACAAGCGAGGTCTTGGATATGAGAAAGGAGAAAGATCAGGATTTTGACAAAGGAGATCTAGGCAAGGAAATCAAATGAACAAAGCTGGAAAGTATCTAGTAAGATAACCTAATGCTCAAAGATTCAATGGTTACTATTTTTTTTGCAATAAATTTAGTCATATCATTGCTCAATGTAGAAGTAGAATGAATCCAAGTGGTCCATTATTCTCAGGTCAGTGCTTTAATTGTAATTAGTATGGTCATAAGTCAAATGAATGCAGAAGTATGTCAAACAACTTTTTCAATAGAGATGTTAGATGTTATACCTACAATAGATTTGGCCATATTTCTAACTAGTGTAGATCAAGAGAAAATCAATGGAACAACTAGTTTGGACAAATAAATGTGGTGTGCTACAATTGCAACAAATCAAATCACATTACTAGATTTTGTAGAAGCAGAAAGGGTCTGGTAAATCAAAGGAAAAAAATGTAGAAGGATGAAAAGGTAAAAGGAAAAGTTACTACAGATGAGATCAGGAAGAAAATGAAGAAGAGTCCCTCTGATGTAGGAAATGATTCCACACTAGAATCTGTTTCTAGCAATTCCCCCGAGAATTAGTTTATGGCCTCTAGCCTAGGGGGAGTTCTCAAGAAAATATTTTAACCCCGTTGTCAGTAGTTGATACTGGAATGTGGCAAATAGCATTGATTGCATTAGTGATGTGCAGATGTTTTGGAATTTCTTGTGGAGAGAATTTATGCAAACTTGAAGGTCCATAGAAGAATTTTCTTTCACAGTCTATGAAAACAAGGTATTGAAAAGACCAAAGGAAAAAGCATTTATTACGATGAAAAAGTTAGGTTCATGAATGATAAAAGGTAATTTTAATCCCCCATTTTTCAGTTTGCATTTTGAGAAGAAGAATTTTGTAGAGCTCTGAAGCAAACTTTGGTGAACTTCAGTGAAGATTCAAGTCTGAAGGCGATTTGGTGATCAAACCCTAATCCAGTGAAAGGTATTTATCTGTAAACTTGTGAACTTGAAAATTCTTGAAATGGTTGCTCCATTGGTTGTCGACATTAAGGATAGACCCCGTCTGAAATTCAAATGGCATCCCTTCAAATCCATGAAACAAAAATTTTAGGTGCATTTTATTCTATTTCATCTTATGTTTTACATATTGAAGATATTAGGGCATACATTCATGCAAATGTTGAAGAATTAGGAAGCTCCCAGTTGTTGAATTTGTATACCAATCACATTGTGGGAGAATATTTTTCTGTGAAACCTAAATTTAAGACATTGGAGGAGAATAAATTCACACAAATTGTGAAATTTCTCATGTTCAAAGAAACTGAATGGATTTGATATATATTGAGTCGAGTGCATGTCAAGCTCATCTGGTTAAGTCAACCTTTCAAGATTACAAACGAAGCCATAAGGACTATTATTGGTTTAAATTTATCTTGTGGGTTGCCAATATTGAAAGTTGTGTAGAATCAAATAGTTACAAATGCAACCATTTCAGTGTTCGACAAGAGAGATATGGCACTTCATGATATTATTGAAGTGGATGTTAGATTTGATTCTATGGTCATTGGGTATAAGATCTATCACTCCAGTCAGGATAATTTTGTATCTAGTACAACATTCTATGTAACATATCAAATGGTCAAGGAAAATGCAGATTATGACCTGTGTGAGTTAATCTAGAGCCAATTAATGGGGAATCTAGGAAAAATAAAGAAAGATAAGAAGAATTCCTTCAAGTAAAGAAATATGTTGTTGTGTTTATTCTTTTACTTCATGAATGAAGTTTTAGGAGTTGGAAAAGTTCATTGGAAAGGTGATAAACCTATATTTGTTCAAATTAGAGACATCTTGTATGGAATTGGTGATAGTAAAGCTAGAAAAACTACTATCTTGGGTTATTTCAAGAATTTTTAGAATGAAATGCAAGCCATGGAAAATATTCCTACTTCCATTGTGGAGAAGTATAAGGACACAATTTTCTTCATGGTTGATATTCATCAATGTTTGATGGAAGCTGATGATCCTAGAACAGTGTGGATAGTTCCTATGGGTTATGAGGTCGAGCAACACATTTTGGAGCTATATGCTCAACACTTTCTAAGTAAACCTCAGGATCCGACAGAAGAGAGGTTTGGTACCTTTGAGGAAAAGGATATGCAAGTGAATGATCAATTTTTCAGGAACCTATGATAATTCTGAGAGTGAGAAAGGAAGTTGAAGCTTTTGCAGAAAGCATGGGTATATCAATTGAAGTTGTGAGAGAAGCTAGAAGGAAAAGAGAACAAGCTGAAGCAGGAGAGCCAACTAGAACTAAGTCTGCTAGTTTGGCAACATCCTCTTCTATTTATAGATCCACAAGGAGCAGTGCTCTCTCATCTGGTCCTGTAAAGAAGTCAAGTCCTATGAAAGGTCAAGCCAAGACATCTGGTAGAGAAGGAAAGAGGAAGAAGGAAAAGAACACAAGAATCTATGTTGTCTCTAAAGATGAAGAAACTTAATTTGATAAGGAGGTAAGAGAAATTAAGCATAAGGGATCAAAGGAAACAAAAGTCACTAAGGAAAATCCTTTCGATGAAGAGAAAGCAAAGAAAAAGATGAAAACTAACAAATAAATTATGTTTGTAGAAGAAGTGGAAAAATCCTTGATTAAGGATGGTAATCTTAGACCACTTTGTGAATATTATGACACCTTTGATAGTGTTGGTGAAAGAATTCTTGAGGAAGGAACAATAAAGTATTTGAATAATTTCAATATGACTCTCATTGAAATAATGTCTGAATTATCCAAAGGTCTATATGAAGTTTTAGAAATGAGGAGAGTTAATGCAAGAAATGAAGAAGAGCAAATGAGAGAATGGATACTTGTTGATCTGTGTCTAGTGATGTCTATAGAAGAGATGAAGAATATTCTCAATGAAGTTAAAAGGGATTTTAAGAGAAAAACAAGGGTGAATAAGCTGATGGTTGGGTAGATTGAAGAAGTTGCAAAGGATACTGAGAAAATCCTTAAGGAAATTCTATTGAAGAACAGATACAATGTTGTTTCTGAAGAAGTGCGTGTTGAAGATGCTCCATCTAGTCTGGTAAATGAAGAAGATACATTTGATCATACTCTAAATCCTCTAGATATACATGATGTTGAAATTCCTATGGAGAATGAGGCTCCTGAAGTTGTCAATTGAAGAAATTGAGATTCCTAAAGCCTAGGAAGCATCAATGACTAAAGAAAAGAAGGTTGAGGAAAAAGAAGTTCATGTGGAAGAAAGAGACACTGCAAAGGCAATGAACAATTTTTTGGAAGAGAAAAAAGAGGAGTTTGATTCTAAACTAATTAAAGGTCCTATCAACTTGGTTAATTTATCTCCCATTGAGAAACTAAAAGTTGTGTCATTTTATCAAGCCAAGGCAAGGGAAGAGATTTTGAAATCTCATATTGAAGATAGTGAGTTGTTAAATCTTGCATCTGGTATTCTAGAGAAGATTATGCCTTCAAATGTCAAGGAATCATCTAACTCTCCATCCGATTAGTTGAAAAAACTTGTCAATTTTGTAAGTACTCAATTTGAGCCACATGAGAAGTTAGCTTTGGATAAGGTTTAGGAGTTTGATGTTAACAAGTTTGGTAGGTTGAAAGGGATGATTGTGAATGAAAAATATTTGCTAGCTACCTATGTAAAGAACATGCAAGGTGCTTTTTATGAAGGTGGAAAAATTTATAAGTCATGTTTATCATTGTCTAAGTTCACCGAGGATATTAAAAAGAAAATGAAAGAGTATGAGAAGCAGTTAGTAGATATCTCTCAAGCATTTGATCCTCTAACTGTTTTTGTTGGAAAGCAAAAAGGTCAATTCATATCCCTACTTGGCATGATTAAAATCTTGAAGAATGAAGAAGGAAAAATTGTTGAAAGACTTTATGAGCTCAAAGGATTGACTAGTCCTAAGATGGAGATAATGCTTAGTGTATGGAGGGTATGTGTAGGATCATGATGGGCCAAAAAGTGGTGATATGGTGGGTATTTGTAGGGTATGTGGCTAATGAATTTTTTTTACCCAAAATTGATGAAATGAAAATCATTTTTAAAGGAGATTCTCAGCTTTCCACCAATATAAATTATTCTTTAGTTTGAATTTAATAAATAATTATTATTCATTTTCTATTTGAATTACGACTAAAGTCCTAATTGATAGGCTGATTGAAAAACATCTATATCTTGCAAATGTTATCACATTTGTGAAATCCAAAACATGCATCACACTCTATGCTTCACATACTATAGGATTAAAAAAAGAAAAATTGAATTTCATGAAGTTTTGACCAGGTTAAGGTGGTCAGAGATAGGAGTTTTTATACTTTTTAAAAGTTGTACTATAAAATTCATAATTAATTATTTAATTGGAAAAAAATTACAAAAAAATATGCATCACATCTGGACATGAGTCCTCTAATTATGTATAAAATATTATAAAAAAATATTATCAATTTATTGTGGTTAGGGTGGTTAGACAGACACCTACTTCTTATTTTTTCCTTGAAATTTAAGTACTACTGCATAGAAATTTCCAAATTTTCACCAAATAGATTTAAAATAAATAAATAAACCTAGTAGTTTAGAAACTACATTCAATTTGCTACAGATTCTATTCTTACATATTTTTGAAATAATATAGATAACTTATTCAAATTTTTACCAAGTTACCTAACTCTAATTTTTCTAATTTTTTTGCCACTTAAGGGCATGTTTTTTCCATGATGATCCTACACATACCCTTGAAGGAAGCACAAGATGCTATGGTGGTCAATGATACAAAAAACCTTGAGTCAGCAAAGATGCAATCTTACTTTTTTGTGGTCACATGACTATCTTAGATAGTCTCAAAAAGAGTTGGGACACTAGTTTGAGCTTGTTGAAGAATAATTTTGCAGATATATTCAAGTTTACGTAAGTTGTAGAAGCATGTTTGTACATATGCAATTTGTTCATAGTAATTTTGTTTGATTTTTGGTATGTGGATTCCTACCTTTACCATTGATATCAAAGGGGGAGAGTGGGATAGTGAAAAATTCTTTAATTATCTCAAGGGAGTTGTGTTTTTGAAGCTTTGAAGGTTTGCAGTGTAATTCACGTTGGTATTGATCTGACACTTAGTCATTTTGCACTAAGTGTTGTCATCAATACCAAAGGGGGAGATTTTTAAAAAGAGACATTGCACATGTCATATGGTGTTGTCTTTGATGGAAACCCTAGTCATTGATTTGAACCACATGTCAACATTTGCTCATACCGGAAGTCAGATTGAAGCTAAGCAATTAACTGTCAGGCTAGAATAGAGCATCTGATAGAATTGTGTTCATCAATTCATATGCAATTTTCTGTTATAATTTTGAGTTGTGGATCTCAGGGAAGGTTGCTAGATGTATGATCTATGTTTTCCTTGAATCATAGAGCCTTGTATCAATTGTTGTGGAAGTTAGAAGATCTGGTTCATTAATTTTATGTTTATCAGTGCAAAAAGCCGACTAAGTGAATACATAGTGTGTTGTGGATCTTCAAGAAGTAATTGCTTGAAGTGTTTTGTGTTCCATCATTATGATTTCAATCCTCACTATGTTGTGTCTGAATTTGGTTGGTGAGCATTGAAAATTATTTGTGGATTGACTCGACGATTTGTAAATATTTTATGTTTTATTGAAGCTGACATGTGCTTGATTAAATCTTTAGTTACAAATATATGTAAGTGATCATTTATATCATTTTAATGTGTGTACAAAGTTTATTGATGTGTGATGTGAAAGTCAAAGATATTTTAGAGAGATTATGCAAAGATTCACTTCTTCATAAAAGGATTTCTAATGTGAATTAAAGTAGACAGAGCAAAAGAGCAGAATCAAATAGAAGGTCAAGAAAGTGATTAATGTGCTTAACCAAAACTCTAATCAAGCATTAGGAGATGCTATTTTGTCAATTCAAATCTTCTAGATGTAATCCAAATACTTTTTTAAGTCATTGAGACTTCTTCTGTATTTGAGCAATGAGCTCTAGGTAGTGTGCCTGAATGCATGTACATTCCCATTTTGTAAACACCTTTTGAGTATATGCAAATCATATTGTGGATTGACCTGCATCATGGTTTTTACCCTAACAGGGTTTCCGTGTAAAATCCCTTGTGTTATGGTGTTGTGGTTTCTTGTTTTGTGTCCATACATTGTTCTTCTGGTTCAATGCTATAAGTGGTTTAAAGATTAGATTAATAAAGTTAAAAATTGCATAACACTTATTCAAACCCCCTCTTAGTGTTCCTTGATTCCAATAGACCTATGATGAAGGACTCCAAATAAAAAAAGAAAACTATTTCAAAAGAAAGTTCACCAAAATGAACTATAGATTTTAGGGTTGGATGGAATGCTATGTCTCTTTTTTCTCAATTAGGGTCTTTCACCTAATGGAAAGAGATAGATCTCACACCTAAAATATAAGTGGTTCACTCAATCTAAGGTGTGTATGATGAAATTATTTCTAAATGCAATGATCTAGATGCAGCTAATTGATAAAATTGATTGATTAGGAAAGTAAAACTATTGAAATGCAATTTGTTTGAAAACACATTATGTAATGCAAAAACACCTAGAAATGTGAACAAAATTGAACAAAAATGGATGAAACTGAAAGTGTGCACCTAATATATGAATGGATACTGAAAATTAATTTTGGAATGCTATTGATGCTAATTTTTTAGGCCTGGTGGGGCTCATTTGCCATTCTGGGCGAATCAGTTCCAATTCTGTGAAACTATTCTTGAGCCCGTTTTAGACAAATGGGTGTCTAAAAATGCAAAAAACTAAAAATAGGCATGGAAGTGGGACTCATTCACCATCCATGGTGAATGATTCCACTTTTGAATTTCTGAATATTCAAAGGTGGAAACAGGAGCCTTTGATCTGCACTTTATGCTTCTCCAAGTGTTTTGTTCTAAAACTGTTGAATTTGGGGCCTAAAAGTGATTTTTTGTGGGTATTTTGACTTATCCAATGAAGAGATGACTTGAACAACTTCGCAATTCAAGTTTCAATAATTTCTAAGCCTCCAAAATGCCTAAATCTGTAAACACACAAGACAAGAAAGAGAAATGTTGGATGTTAGGGCATGGGGGTTTGCCTTAGTCAAACCCCTTTTAGGTAATTAAACCAAAATGATGAAATAATGTAATGAAGTAGGAAATATTGAAGTTAATAACTTTCCATGATGTGTGATCTTGAATTTGTGCATAAAACATGAAGAATCTACCCTTGAATGTTTGAAAATTGCTATCTTAATGATTTGAAATGATGAAACCCTAATTTGCTTGACTTGAGATGGAAGAATGATGGATGAATAATGAAGAATGGTTATGATTAGGGTTTTGAGACTTGATTTTATAAGAAATTAACCTTATGTTCCTATAAATTGGATCCCTAAGGCTGACATGTAAAAATAATAAACTTAAATTTCAGTTTTTCCTGCTCAAAGGTCAAAATCGGCCTAAATGGGACTCATTTGTGACCTTGGGTGAATCAGTCCCACCTAGCAGGGACTCATTCACCATAGGTGGTGAATTAGTCCTAGTAGTTCCCATTTGACTACTAGGATGCTAGGAACTAAGGAAATAAGGCTTTTATGGTGACCATGTCGGGTATTTCATCAAATATTGCCTCGAGATGCCCAATATGGTGTAATAGGGGCCTATTAATGATGATGCAAAGGTAAATTAGACCTTGGAACATAGAATTCAATGTGAAAGTGTGATTAAATACATTTTACAACATTAAAATGAGTTCCACAGCCTAAAAAGGCACAACATCCAGTTTGAATATGTAAGACACATTTCAAAACTAGATTACATTAAGTTTATTTTACAATCCTTCTAGATTGATGTGAATATGTATTTAAATACATTTCATAATGTTTAATTAATGGAAAATGGGTTTATTAAGTCTAGAAAGGTGTGAAAGTCCTTTACAACACTTTACAACACCTTTACAAGACATCATTAAATGCATTTGGAAGGGTCCAAGACCTAGTGTGGATGTGGAAAACACCTCACAACAATGGATCAAGGCCTCATTAAGTCCAATTTGTCATCAATTATTCCCCAAATCAAGCAAGTTGCTAGTTTTCTATAGTACAAGATGCAATGAGAGACTCCAAAAGTCAGAAATTTTTAATATTCAATATGTCAGGTTCACCAATTTATGTTTAATGAACAAGATGATGAACCAATATTTTTATAAGGGATGTTTCACTCAATTATGTGTATGATAAGATGTAAATAATAATTAGAAGTTCTAGCTAACTATTATAGGAACTATGGGGGAAGTTTTTAGAGAATAAAAAGTTGTGTACCGAGTCAAAAAGTTGTTTTTGAGCTATAGAGGACTCATTCACCTTTAGTGGAAAATGGGTGAATGTTAGGGTTTTGAAACTAAGATCAGTGTCCTACTCCTTTATTTCTACACTCTCAAATTCCCCGTTATCAACTTTTCAAATTTTGTATGCAATCTTGTAGCTTTGATTCCTTGATTTTGCACTTTGAATGACAACTTTTTCAACTTGACAACTTCAACCATCTTGCTCTAAATTTTCTCCACTTAATCTTCAACTTATAAATTTGCAATCACACACTTAGTGGTAGAAAAACTTGGTGATTGTTAGTGAATGGGAGTTTTCCTCGGTCAAACCCCTTGTAGGTAATCAAACCAAATGATGAAATAAAGGAATGAAGCATAAAACATGGAATATGTAATTGATGTTACCTTGGATGATGTCTTGTGAAAAAAATCCACAATCTAACATGTAGTGGAAATGAAGAATGTAGATCTTGGATCCTTGAATGTGACTTGAACAATGGTTGCAAGTAGATGTTCAATGCCACATCCACTTCTTTAGATCAAAAATATGAATGAATGCTTCAAACCCTTGAAATGATGATACAATCTTGAATTGTTGCAATAGATTCTTGAAATCTGCCTTGAAATTCCTTATGAATGGTCTTGAAGTTCTATATAATGCTCTTTCTCTTGATCTCATGAAGTCACATAAGTTTGTTAGGAGAAACAATGTGAATTAACCCCTTATTTATACTAAATAGGGAGATTAACCCCGAAATTCAAATTGTTAAGTCCAACACCAAATCTAGAAAGAAACATTATTAAATTGCTACCAGAATGAAATCCAAAAGGGGGGTCTCATTAAGGGAGGACCCATTTTCCACCTAGGGTGAATGGATCCTGGCTCATTTTACTAGGACCTAACTCCAAAGGATTGAAAGAGGGTTGAAAACCCATTCGAGATCAACTAAAAAAGGGGGGTCCTATTAAGCGAGGACCTATTCACCACCTAGGGAAAATGGGTCTCGGCACCATTTTCTAGGACCTAACTTTTCCCAATGAAATATTTTATTAATTAAATTAAGGGTGTTAGTATAGATCTTCAGGAGGTGTCCAAATTAAGGCTTAAATTTGGATTAAAAGGGGTTAATTACTCTAATTACCCACAATTAATTAATGAAAACCTAGATAAATGTGAAAGTTTCTTATAACACTTCAGAAAACTTAAATAAGGTACACATTTAAATACATTTTATTAAAAAGGGACCCATTAGGCTTAATTAAGCAAATACATCCTAGAAAAGTGTGAAGGTGTGTTACAACACTTTACAATAGTTTTTCAAAGGAGTACAACACCACTCCAAGGAATCATTAATTCAGTTTTAATGTCAATTATCAAACCAAGGGAAAAGGCTATTTCTTTTGTTACTACAGTTTGTTCGAGAGATTTATAGATATAGGAAGATATTTCTAAGAAATCATCTAGAGCATCATCCAACATTTCAAACTATTCCTTAGAAAAAGTATCGTCATAGACATTGAAACATTGTAGAAATAGATCTAACATGGTTCATGTAAAGTTCACCAAAATGTGAGATAAGGGGAATTTACTATACACAAGTCTCTTCATTCTCAAGAGAATCCCAGGGAATAAACCACCCTTATCCACCTGAACATAAGCTGAATGAAGTGATTGTAAAGAAAGTGTATACACACTAATTATCATAAAAGACTACTTCAGAATATGAGAGCAAAATTTCTATATTTTTGTCTTTGAAAGGGGAGCTCTTGGCCAAAGGATAACAAGGTGGATTCAGGATTCCAGTAAGGTGCACTAGAGTCCAAATGGCATGTTAGAGTCCTAAGCAACAAATCACTCCTAAACTCAGGCAGGTAAACTAGAGCTTCACTATCTATCCCAAATCTAAGGTGTGCTTAACGAAATGATAAGATAAGGAACATAAACTAAAGAGAAGTAAAAATAGAGCTAAGAGGGAGATTACATACAACAAAATGTCTGAATCTTCACTCTGAGTTTCACTTTAACAACCTACACATAATATGAACAAGGAAAAATGTTGGGGCTGTATAGGGGCTTTCCGTAGTTAAACCCCCGCTTTGGTGTTCCCACCTCCACAAACAACTAGATAGATAGAAAGAGTGTAATTGAAATGGACAAAGGGAGTGGTGAAAGAAATCCATGCTTTAGGAGGAGAACCCACACTACCATGTACCAACTAAATAAAGATATCTAGTCTATTCACAAATAGAAAAGAGTGAGAGAGTGTTACCAATAGGCCTCGAACCCCTCTTGAACACATAGACATACTATTGGATGCTTGCTAGAGAGATTTTGCCATTGGTGGGACCTCAGTCTGATAGAGCTTTGCTTGTAGAAGTGTCATTGCAAAGAGTGAAAGAGCTTGAGAAGTGAAGTCAAGTTGGAGAGAAGATTGAATGAATGAAGAGAACCCCAAAATGAGAGAAAATGAGGGGTTTTGTTGCATGCAAGGGTGGAAAAGATCCATTACACCTGATGACTTGGTTGTAGGGACATGTGTGAAGAGCCAAGATTCGATATTCCTTGTTTCAAACTCACAAAAGTACCAGGATGCTAGCACGTTGCTCAGACATCTATGCACCATGTAGGCATCCAAAACAAAAGTTTTCAAGAAACTTGTCATCAGTCTCCTGTTGCTTTGCCATTGGACTACATGGAGCTAGAATTATGGAATTTCAACCCATGATGTTTTTTTCATTAATGCGTTTAGGTGTCATGAATGCTAGGAAAAGTTCTAAAATGTGGAATTACCCCTAGGTGCAATTCTATGTCATTACAAAAGTACAATATGAGGTCACCACAAAATTTATCATGTCAATTTAAAGTCTTCATTTGACCTATTGGACCTAAATTGAGCTATTTGTTTTATTCTAATCTAGGGAAAAAAATTCATCAATCAATTGTGTCATTTTGCTTGTCAATTGTGTCATAGAATTTCTTCGCATCATTGATCTTGCACATGCGTCACACACCTACAATTACATCGCACACCACAACTAATGCATCATTGGGGTCAATTGTGATCAACCCCATAGTAGTTGCATCATTTATTTACACATGTGTCAATTCCCCTTGCACTTGTAGCACTTTATAACAATTACGCCATTCGTAGTCACATTTGCGACTCAAAAATAAAATGTGATGCACCATTTCAGATGTATCGAAGCGCAACCACCCCTCCCCTAGAACCTAATAGTTGCATCATGATGAGGTGATTACAGTGTACCACAATTACCTATGTTCATGAATGCAATTGTGTCGAACCTTGTGTGATGCAATTGCCTGCTAAAATTTTCCTACCTAAAAATGCATGAAAATAAATTTTTTTGACAAAGTTGGTTTCAAGTACGTACCAAGTTAGAAGCTCCCTCAAGTCATAAAAAAGTATGGATGTGGTAACCTTGGTGTGTGGAGTGTGGAACTGGTGACATCTTCTCAACTTCTCTCTCAGAGCTCCTAAAATTTCTAAATTTGGAATGCACAAATGACTAATTTTCTTAAGCAAGGTCATATTTATATACAAAAAAATTAAGGTTTGCACTAAGCATGTGTACTGGGCACACTATTTGATCACTTTGAACCTAATTTTGACCTTCCAAATGACCTAAAAAATCAATTATGTCACCACCATTGAACTCATGGCTATCAAAATATCTTATCAGAACAATTTTCCATTTTTTAAAAACTTTTTTGATGATTTGCAAAATTCCCATGAGGGGGCATACCTCCACCATGCTTTCACTGAGGAATGTTTGGAATAAAATTATTTGACACAATGTGATGAACTGCATTATGTCAAAGACAGGAAAAATGTAGAGAATAAAAAATGTCTTGGTCTGCAATCGCCATTTTTCTTGTTCTTCTTCCTTGTGTAATTAAATAATTCTAATTATTTAATTATCTTTGATCATGTTCTTCTATTAATGAAATAATTTTAATTATTCAATTAATTCATCTCTTGACCTTTATTCTACTGTGATTAATTAAATAAATTTAATTGTGCCGCTAACACTCTTTTCTTCAATAATTAAAAATATCATTTATTTAATTATTTACCTTTCATCATTTGTCTATAGTTAAATATTTTTTATTAATTATTTATCTATCCATTAACCTTTCATCATTCATCTATAGTTAAATAATAATTATTAATTATTTATCTATTCATTAACCTTTCATCATTTGTCTATAGTTAAATAATAATTATTAATTATTTATCTATTCATTAATCTTTTAGTTCTTCCATAGTTTAATTATTAAAATTTTAATTATATCTCATCATTCCTTCACTATTAAATAATTAATCTAAGTTAATTATTTAATTCCTCTTATTTAATTAATTGGCTGCACCATCAATTAATTAAATGCCCATTTTCTTTTGCTTCCACAAATAAATTATTTATCCTCCACTTGATCAAAGATTCCTTTCTCATGAATTAATTGATTTTATTATTTAATCTCTCCATTATCTCATTTTTAATCTTAGCCATCGATTGTCACTAGTCTATTTTTGAACTTAACCATCCATTTAATAGTCGTCCTTAGCCCACTGCTATGTGGTACATGTATCCTCAACCTTCAATCTAAGAATATTTCTAGAAGATCAATCCCATATGTATGTTCGAATGGATGTCTAGAAAAGAAGCTCTTCTCCTCCATTTTTTATTTAACAACCACATATCTTTGATTTCCATGCTTATTGTTTTAAGGTATTTGCACACACATATAATGAACTAAGGGCAACTTGCAAAGGCTATTTGAGGAGAGACAAAGGAGGTTATTCAAGTTCAAACATTGGGAATTTATTGCTTTGTTTCTTTCATTTCATTCCTCATATTTGATTGTTCTTCTTTATTTTGATTGGAATTTTAGCTTAGATTAGTGTTGTGGTTGTCACTTTATCTATGCTACTTGATTTTCCTAGCTTATAGAATCACAACCTCATCAGTCATTGAACCATCCTCTAGCTCAACCACCGCCTAGGCAATAACCTAGGGGTACCTTTCTCTACTTCGCTAGGAGTTGGCGACTCTAAATACCCATGGCTTCAATTTGCTAGGGTAACTATATTGGACCTTTCACCCTATTGCAATGCAATGACCTACCACCTGGCTCAAGAAAAAGATTCCCCAAATTCTCTGGTAGAAACACTCAAGATCCAGAGGAACATGTTCTGGATATGACTGCAGTAAGTGAAATTTTCGGTGTTCAAGAAGAGGATGTCTTTGTAAGGCTTTTCATTGACAATCTAATTAAAAAATCAACCAAATGGTCTATATGATTAGAGAAGGGATGCATAACTAGTTGCGATATCCTACACAAAAAAAATTATAGTGCTTCAAGGGTCATATTGATGTTGTTGCTTTACTTAGATGATTCTTCCAAATTGTAATGGAAAGGAAAGATCCTATGGGGGATTTTTTTTATCGATTCAATCAATCTCTTCAAAATATTCCTACACTAGAAAAACCAAGCAAAATAATTCAATTCCATGTATTCACTTCCACCCTAGATCCTAATGTCCACCTCATTTTAAAAAGAGATAAGATCTCATGGATTGAAGAGGCTCAAATTGAAGGAGTGAACATCGAAAATGACTTAATTAGAGTGGGAAAATGGAGGCTTGATGATATTTCCAAGCCTATTGTTAACCACTCACCATCCATTTGCAACTTTTGTGGATTTCCAGCTATTGTAAATCACCCTTGTTCTATTGATGAGAAAATGAACTTAAACATACTAAATGGCATACAACCCCCACATGAAAAGAATGAAGATGAAAGGAAGGAAGATCAATGTTGGTATGCCCAAGCATATAGCCTAAACACCTCAATTAAATTAGAGGAATACTTCAACTCATCAACTGATGACGAAGACTTGACACCATAAGGAAATTATGTCCCATTTTAGTTTTTTCCTCCATCCCTCCCTATGGATAATTCATCTCCTTGTAGTTATGCCAGAGAAGATCAAGGGTCAAATTATCTTTTCATTCTAGAATATGAAGCTTTTACCTTTGAGGATGTTACTAATGAAACTTTACATGCAATTGAGGAGAATACAAAAGACCCTTCAAGTGAAAACACCCTCGGTGGGGTAACATGGTCAATTAGTTTAAACCCCTTATTCATTTTTGATGAATTTGAAATTCATGATAATCTTACATTTGAAGGTCCTTAGTTTGGTTTGTCAAAATCATTGGAAAAGGAATTTTTTTATTTTTTGGTTGATAGTGAAGGGAAGGGTACTGTAGTGATGAAGGATCAAAATTCCATAGAATCACAATGTAGTCATGGTGATAAGGTAGTTTCTTGTTAAACAAAAAGATATGTCATTGCTAAGGGTATAAAAAATTCAAATTTGTCTCACGGACGAGATATTATTGCAATGATGAACTCTCAAGAAATAGCCAAAAAAATTCTAGACATTTCTTTGTAGGGTTGTTTGCATCATAAGGAGTTCTATGATGACAATGTGTGGTTATTTAGGAATATTGAAGCCTACAGATTCTTTTGCCACAATGCCCATGTTTGGATAATTCTAATTTCCACCTTACTCAAAAAACTACATGCATTAACGAGCCTTTAAAGGTCTAGGTCATTCTTCTTGCAACCTGTCAATGGTTTTGTGTGAGTTGGTCTTTCCTCTTTCCTTGGTAGGTGCCACCCTACCTTGTACATAGTCACTTTTTGGTGTGTCATTTTTGGTTGCATTTTGTTGTGTTTTGGGTTTTCATTTTTGTTCCTCTTCTTTGCTTCACTCTATGCCTAAAGGATATAGGACTAGTCATAACACTTATGAGTCCCTTGCTATGTCCTTTCCAATCCTCATCTCTAGTTAGATCTATTGTTACCCTAATTTTGGTCCTCACCCTTAAAATTGACTTGCCATTCAAAATTTAGGTTAAGTCTCAAGTCGGACGGTGTTTTGTGAAGTATCACTAACTTGGGTGGTGTTTTATTTATTTTATCTAACTCTCCTTACCACCCTTCATCATTTTTCTTCTCTTTTTTTTTATCACAAATGATGGTTTATCACATTGGTATAACTTCTTGAATACTCTAAGTCTTCAATTTGCAAGGTTGGCAGTCCATACTCAAGGTTTGTGAACTAGTCAAAAAGAATGTCAGTGATAAGTTTCAAAGTCTTTCAGATTTGGGTAGGAGTTTAAGTGGGTTCTAAAATCATCGGAAATGTTTTTTTTTGGTTTTGTGAACTTCTCATTTTACCACCCGAGGGTATTTTTCATAGGAGATTAAAGGAATAACCATGCAGTTTGTTTTGTTAAGCCACATTTTAATTTTAAATGACAAACCCATTAATGTAGAAGTAAATAGTAGATGCCATTCAACTATAGTAATTAAAATCAAAATAAAAGAAATAATTGCATATAAAAGAAGACCAACACTAGAGTTATAAAATGCTATATTTTTACTATGTATATATTGATGGCATTACAAAATTCATTGGTTGTTTACAAGAAGTTGGATAATATCAAGATAATAATTTCTTCAGGAACATAAGGAAAGCATAAGTATGTCGATTGCTTTCACCACCACTTCGAGGCTCTCTATTTGGGCTAGTGATAGTAGGTTCTCATGAGACTTTAGGAATTGGGTAAATAGCCCTATGTTGTTCCTCACTAGCCTTGCATGGAGAAGGGTTAATCTTTCTTCAATGGCTTCATTTTGAGTTGTAGTTGCAATGCAGATGGCTTTGCCAACTAGTCCACTTCGTGGGTAGTTGCTAAGCCTAGCAAGGGCCACATTAACTTGATGGAGAAACTCAGGTTGAACCAAATGCACCGTTGCTCTCATTCCCTAGTCTGAATGTCTATAGGTGTGAATAATAGTATACACAAAATACTCCAGGAGTGTAGCATTGTGTACATGCACTTGATTTAGAAACGCTTCTCCTAGTATACTACACAATACCTTCTCTTCGATCTATCTCTAGACGATGAAGACTTCCTTCAGCTGGTTGAAAAATTGCTTGCAGAGAGGGTTGCACTCAATCTCCTTGATGAAAATGAAGTCATTTACGGACAATCTATCCCTCTAAGGACTCGCCATCTTAGAAACTCCAAGATGGTGAAGTGTGGCGGTGCATGTTGAATTTGCAGAAGTTTTTCTAGACATTTAAGATGAATATTGATAAGACCATGGTTTAATTTATATTCTGAATTGATCATCTTACTAGATAGCTCACACGTGTGATTCCATTGCACCCTTGTGATAGTTATTTAATGATTAGTTTGTGATTCATGCTAACCATAAAAGAATTGGTAGCCATGGGACCACTTACTTCTACTTCTAAATTACAACAAGAAATTCTTGATTAAATTGCCTAAAGTCACATCATTGGAGATGTAGTCATTTCAGCTATTCATTATTTCCTAGCTATTAGTTTTCAAGATGAAAAATTAAGCGAAAAGAAAGCGTTACTATATTTTGCAACTGATTAGTAACCGTCAAGAAAGGAGGAAGACCCCTATATTTGGGTGGAGAATGATTCAGTCAGAGTCTGATTTGTGGAGAGTGCATTGTGTTGTATTCGAGGGAGGAACAATTTTATTTTGCTTTGAATTCCATTCATTTATGGTTGAAAAAACTCATAATCTATGAGTTGTGACTTTTAATGTAATTATGATCGTATTGGCCTATGTGTCATGTGCATAATTGGAATACGTATTCTGTGTGAAATCTATCCTACTACATTTATTTCATTTATTACAATTATGAAGTTTCTCTATTTCATTCACATCAGTCATTAGTCATTCCAATCTGTGTCCTAGTTGATTAATGATTCTCAAAGGTTCACTTTGCATTAGCAAAATTTTTATGGGATGATGTTTGTCACCTTTATTTCTTTTTGGTTAAAATCACATTAATTATCTATTAAATCATAAGAGGGAGCTATACCTCTAAAATTCAAAGGAAAGTCACAAATGCAATTATGACATTTCTAGAGTTGTTAGTGGCTTGGCCCAAGTGCATTATGGGCTAGAGAATTGATACTTTATATATATTTCTTGAAGGCCAATCCATTCACTAACAAGTATAATAAACTATTTCCATTCTCTTTGATAATACATGTGCAATTAAGATTTCAAATAATCTAGTGAAAGATTCTAGGAGAAAGCACATTTTAATTAAACATCATCTCTTGAGAGAAAACTTTCAAATTAGGAGGTCAAATTAGAATATGTGGTTACCAAAGAGTAGATTGTAGATATATTTATAAAACCTCTTCCCAAAGAGAGATTTGACTATCTCATACAAAACATAGGAGTGACAACTCCTTCCTTTTAGTGAACAATCAAAAGAAGCATGGGTTCAAGGGGATTAGTTTTATACTCTTCCCTAGAGTATTTCCCTTAGGGGGAGAGTTGCAAAGAGTTTCTATTGCTAGTAAAACTAGTCAAGGGAGGAGTACTATGATTTTTTCATATTCCTTTGTCATTGATGTCAAAGGGGGAGAGTTATAATTGAAAGATCTAGAGATTTGGATAGGGAGAGTTACAAGAAATAGGGAGAGGATTTAGAAATTCAATGTATGTTTCTATCAATGAAAAAGGGGGGGAATATTACAAATTGTTGTAATTGATGTCAAAAGGGAAAAAAAAATTCATTGATGTCAAAGACCTACATTATGGAAGATTCTTACTTATTTTGGTGTATTCTGGTGTTCTCATGGCCTAGTAGTGTTTTTTGCATTTAGTAATGGTGGTTTGATCTTCTTTGGATTGAATCTATGTTAGGGTTATGCTTTATTGGGGTTTTAACCCTTATTATTATAAGCCCTAAGTGCACTATTTGGGTGTGCACTTTATCTTCTAATTTGTTTTTGACTGGCTATTAGTTTTTCTTGATCGATTAAGTGATGAAATATGCCCCTATGCATTCTTGGTTTATAGGCCTCTCTTACCGCTTGCCTCAGTTCCAAAATATTTCCCTGTGTCTAAAGTTAATACTTTAGTGGTGAAATGCATGATGTTAGTGGAATAACTATTGAAATTGTTCCCATCCATGAGATAAATGGTAGGCCCCATTTATGGGATTGTGATTGCATGGAATGGTGATAAGTGGTAATATTTTGTGAGCCCATGCCAAGAGAGAGAAGGAAGGAAGAAAGTCCTACAAAATTGTGGGTAGGTGACACATATAAAAGATTGTCCCTAAAGGAAAGTGTGTTGTGTGTATCTGACACATGTTGCATGTCTACTTATACATACAGGATATGGTAGGTCTTGTTTCTAGTTGTACAGTGTTGTAGGAGGTTGGCATGTGGAAATTTTTTGCGTGCTCTCAAGAAAAAGGAAAAGGAAAGAAAAATTTGTGGTATTGTAGGAGGTTGAAATGTGATTGTATTTTGTGTGTTTGCAAGAAAAAATAAATGGTAAGAAAAGGTTGTGTGGTGTTGCAAGAGGTTGACACATGGCAGTGTTCTATATTTCCACAAGTAAAAGGGAAAGAAAAGAAAAAGTTAGGTAGAACTATGGAAAGTTTACACGTGTCCAAGATGAATTATTAACATTAGGTTAGATAGCTACTATGTGTCCACGAAGAAGAGAGAGAAGGTTGTGTAGATGGTTAGAATGTTGACACATGGCCATGTTCTACTTGTAAAGGGGCTCAGAATGTTGACACGTGGTCATTTTATGCTTGTCTACAACAAGAAAGGGAAAGAGGAGAGAGAACACTATAGGGTCTCAAAATGTTGCATGTGGCAATGTTCCCCTTGTTCTTGAGAAGAAAAACAAATATGAGTGAAAGTACTATAGGTGAAAACAATTCCAACACATGTTCAATACTTTTGAACGGTGGCTCTATAGATTTACAAAAGAATGACACATGTCCATTTTGGCATATGTTGAGAGACTTTTCAATGTGACATTTTCATTCACATTGGTGATAGAATATTCTCCTATTAGAGGTATCTTGATTCAAATGTGCATTATCTAATTTTTCCATGAAGATTGAAGATCAATGATTCAAATTCAAATATGCTCAATGGTTAATTCTTGGTTTAGAGTTTTCTCTACATAGGCCGAAAAGGTAGCAATTGAAAAAAAATTAGAGACCAACTTATACTACACCAAACACTCTAATTTTTGGTTTGAAATGATAATGTGATGTAATCTACAAATATAGATAAACATTTAAGCATATTTCTTCAAGTTGTTGAGTGTATGAGTAACCATGTAGTTTCTATGTTTTTATATGGTTCTATTCAATCTATTCAAGAACTTCATGTTGACTCATTAAAGTAAAATAATATTTGTGCAATGTAGAGTGTATGTATGTGAAGCTATGAAATTGATAAACTAGAATTGTAATATCTCTCTATAAGGTTCATGAAAGTGATTTGTTTGTAAAATTTTCTATAATCATCTTTGAATAACTCTTTGGTCGGTACCACAACTCATGTGAGGTTGGTGCCTCCTATTCATGGATTTGGTGCTCTATTTGTGAGGTTGGTTCTTTTCAATAGGTTGGTTCTTATCAGTTTAGAAAGTTTGTATTGGTATCTCCAATAGGCTGGTTCTTGCAAATCTATTGTAATATTTAAAATTCTTCATGAGGATGGTTTTGCACAATACATTCAAGCAACTCATATCACTGTGGTCTTTTCCTTAGGGGTTTCCACATATATCTAGTGTTACTTTATGTGAATTCTTTTATTGTTGTCTCTAATATTCTCAATGATGCATGAATTTTAACTGATGCATATATTGAAGTTAAAAGTTTAATGATATGCTAATTCACCCCCCCCCCCTCTCAGTATATCGAAGTGTTCAACAACTTGTGCAAAAATAGTGGCTTAAGTGTATATTTTTTATGTTGAAATTTTATATGAGATGCTTGCATACTTTTCTTTATTTAGTGTATTGATGGAATTCAAGATTAAAGGCTAGACATATCTATTTTCATGTTCAAATCAAATTGGTCACCAATTTTTGTTTTTGAATTTATTAGTGAAAGGCATATCATTTCCAAGAATATTTGAGCTTATGTCATTTTGGGTGTGAAATATCATTTATTATACAACCTTATTCACATTACATTATATACAAAAAATATTGTATAAATAGAATAAAAATTTTAAGGATGAGAAAAATAAATTGAAGAATAAACAAGGAGGATCACAACATACACATGTAATGTAATTACAAAAGTCCAAAGTAAAAATTATATAAAAAATAGTGAGCAACGTGAGCAATACAACACATTTTTAATGTTACTTGTGTCAATATCCACCAATAAATGTCTCTTTGTATCATCCACATGCTATCCAGGAAAATAGAAAAATAGAGCCAAGAAAGTTCCTAAAGGAAAAAATCACAAAATATAGTAAGTAGTAAGAAGGATAGTTTTATGGTAAATTGTATACCTCCTTTTAAAAGTTCTACCATTTTACTCATTGTAAATAGTGTCATACCACCCATGATGTCTTAGTGGGAACAAATTTTGTCTTCAATTTATTTGAGTGTTCTTTTGTGTTTTCTTGATTTATTTCTATCTTTTATAATTGACTACTTGATAACTTTTTTAACAAATATTGTTGGTAATGACATTTATTTTATCTATTTCAACTCAAGTATGATCATTCTTTAGTATCTAGGAAAATAGACATATATAATTGTGAATAAATAGTGACTTAAATGTACATTTTTCATATTAAAATTATATGAGATGCTTGTAATTTTTGTTTGTTTTCATCAAAAGAGCTTTATTTGTGATCATATCAAAAGAACTTTATTTGTGATCATTTGGATAACAAAATTGGAATTTTAATGGAATTCAAAATTGGATTGGATATATCTATTTTCATGTTCAAATCAAATTGATTGCAAAGTTTTCTTGTTGAATTCATGTGTACAAAGTGTTTCATTTTCAACCAGTTTTGAGCATCTATCATTTTGGATTTTAAGTATCATTTATTTTACAACCTTATTCATAGTACATGCTACACTTAGTCATTCATTTTAGATAAATATGTTATGAAGCCATGATTCTAATAGCCTAAAGCCATCTTCGTTAAATCCTTGTAAAGCTATGAACATTTTGTTTTCAATTCAATAAAGAGATAATACTTTTTAAAATATCAAATTGGTTTTGATTATATTGAGCCACAATCTCTATACTATTGAAAATAATCTTCAAATTCTTATTGAATTTGAAAATGTTAATTAATAAAAAAGTCATATTAAAACAATTTTAAATTTTGAATTGATTTTTTTCAAGACTTTCAAATAGAATTAAATAAACATTTAACCATAACAGTGACATTTTAAGAATAATTTAATGAGGTAACAAAATTTCAATATCTAATCCAAATATTATTAGACCACAAATTAAAATGTTGGCATAAAGTCTAAATGCTACACTATTGTTTGATAAATCTTGTCCTTTAATTATGTAAGTATTAGGACATGATACTAAGAAGGAATCATTGTTTCAACTATGTTAAGTTTTCTTTTTAGGATGCATAAAATTTCAGGCATACGGCAAATTCACCGTCAGCAATTCACCAATGGAAAATTCACGGCCAACAACTCACCACGAGAAAATTCACCGTCATGACAATTCACTGCACGAAAAATTATTAAATGAATTTTTCACAGTTAATTTTCCACGATGGTGAATTGCTGAGGGTAAATTTTTCTAGAGCCAAATTTATGAATCCCTATCAAAACAATGCTGTTGCAACTGACCATTCTGTAACGCTAATTAATATCCAATCCACTAATGCATACCTCCATTGTCAATAGGTTTTTTTATCAAACGTGCTACACAATTTCAAAGACAACTAAACTCTTGAGAGATAGTCTGTGTTGGTGACAAACGAATTTAATCACATTTTTAATCATTCTTTCCCTCGTCCAGTCTTTCTATATCCGAATGACACCCAACTTTTGACCTAAGTATTCCTAAGACCAGTTTAATAATGTACATCGAATGTATAGTCTACAATGCCAACATAGAAAATAATGCATACAACGAACCTAACGTATATGGGTCAATTTTTGTACAGAGAAAATGAATTATTATTCTTTTATCTGTCAAATCAAATAAATGAAAAGAAAGGGAAGCCAAATTTGTATCTTCAAATACAGTCATAAGATTTGTCTTATGAATTCATAATAAACATGGAATTTCACAAATGTTGAATTTTGTACAATCTGTACGTTTGAAATAAATGAAGCATTTCTCACATTTTAAGAGAAGAAAAAATAGAAGGAAGGAGTAGTAAGCAAACGTTCAACCATGAATAAATTGTGGAGAATTAATATTATTAAATTTTGTAAAATTTTTACGTTTGGAAAAATGGAGCATTTTCCAGTTTCTAAGAGAAGAAAAATCAGAAAAAAGTAGTAAGCAAACATGAAACCATGAATAAATTATTAAGAATTAATATTTTTAATTAGTTATGAAGAGAAAGTTATGAACATAATTATTTTGGATAGTGGACCTAGTTCGATTGGCTAAACCATCTTGTTGCACGCAATAGGTCACAAGGTCTAGTGGGCGTGTCACCCCAGCCTGTCACCGTCACGTGGAAAAGCCAGGCGCACTGCAGTTTATAGGGTGGTACAAGGTCTAGTCTCCCCACTGTCCTCGTGGTACACAAGGGTGTGTCACGCCATCACCAGTCACGTGAAAAAGCCAGACACACTACAGTTTGTAGAGTGACGGATCCGACTGATTCCTGTAGTCGAAAAAAAAAAAATACAGAAATATTTTATCTTTTCAAAAATATAGACTACAGTCAATATAATTTTAAAAACCACTTAAACAAATCAAAACTTAAAATATGTTATTTAAACCTGTTTACGCTGAACAAATTGACAACTGCAGTTACATTTTCTGTATAATTCTGTTGTTCAACGGATTGTTCTATTCCCTCACAGCAAATTCAATAGACGTCATTTCTGTCTCTTCCTTAGCAACGTATGAGAAAAAGACTCCAAAGTGTGTTTTGGTTTGAAACGCCTCACTTTTTAATTGACCGTAGAATATATTTGTACAGATGCTTTGGCGGCTCCCAGTCGCACTGAGTGAAATCACATGGAAATTTTTAATATGTTTGAAATACATAAATAAATATAAATATTATGTTTGGTAACATGGTAGTAGTTTTGACATTTGAGTTCATTGGGCTTTTAATAATAGCTGGGCCTCCATTTTCTCTTCCTGACCGGCAGATCTTGCATGCCTCTGCACGCATGTGCACAGATTTGCATGTTGGGGTAGACATTGAAAATACACTCCCGTATTGCATCAGTTATCATGCATTTAGTATTTACTAATTAAATAAATGAAAACAAATTATTTTTTTATTTTTTCCTTTTAACTCTCAAATAAGTAAATGTCATATTTAAATAAAATTCATTATTTAAATTTTATTTTTATATTAAGATATACTAAAAAAATTATTAAAATTTTATGTTTTTCCACTTTCCACCTCAGAGTCAAATAACCAATCAGTCTAATCATGTCCATTAATCCTCTCAAAGGAAAATCTATAAATTTACCATTCCATAAATTGTTTCGAAGGACTTTTAGTATAAAATACAATGCCATGGTGTCATTGTGAGCAACCACATTCCATCCTTCATCAACATCAAATATTTTGAGCACAACTACCATTGGCATATCAAGATCTACATGTGAGTGAGAGTTTTTGAATTATTTTATTCATGTTTTATAGTTTATTTGGTTAAATTAAAGTGTGTGTAGATGTGAAATATGTTTTAAACTAGAGGTTTTTAATCCTCATTTGTATTTCATGTTTTTCTATATACTTTCCTAGCATGCCTAATGAAACTTCGTCACTCTCTGACCCTTATTCTTTTAGGTCTTGCTAACCTAATCTCATCGGTATTTAGTCACTTCTTTTAATGTATTTTTGGGCGCACTTTTGCAAGGATTATTATAGCTCAAAATGGATCCCATAATTGAGTTTGCAAGGCCATGAGAATAAAGACTGGCATATAATATGACCTATTTTGGTGAAAAAATTATCACTTTTTGTGTCCTAACGCTTTCATTGGTTGTCTATACATTATATGGATATGTAGCATATGGAGTTGTAGTGTAGGAAAATGCATATCCTTGCATTTTCACACTTTTTAGGACCCACCTTGCTTCATTTATCCTTATTTATGTCTTAATTGGTCCTATTTTACATCCACAAGCCTAATAAATTATATCCTTTTATGGCTAATCCCGACAAACATCAAAGGGTAAATGATAATTTAATTATTTTGGCCATTGGGATCTATTGGGCATATCTTATGCCTCCCATGAGATACCATAATGCCATGCTGATCACTCTCTGTGAGCGATGGAATGCAAATACATGCACATTTCATCTGCCTACATGAGTGACAACAATCGCACTAGAGGATGTGCACTGGATTCTTCACATGTCAACTCGAGGCGAGTGAGTATATTTCCACATAGACCACAACTTCTTGGAGCAAAGGGTTGCCTTACAATATTGTGTAAATGGTCCAGTTCATGATGCATGAGTTAGAGAATGGATTGATTTATCCATGTTCCTATATTCACAGGAACGAGTGGTTTTATGTATTATGATGCACATCATAACACTAGTTCTTATCCCTAATGGCCAAAGTGCTCACCTACAGGGAGGACTAGTCCACATGATTCAAGGGATGGCAAAGCAGCAGATAGTATACGCCTGGGGTTAGAGTGTGCTAGCACATCTCTATTATAATTTAGGGCAATTTTTATTCCAAGAGGTTGACAGTATGGTGCACTGCACACTTTTATAGGTGTGGTTTCTTGAGCACATTACATGTACCAGACCAGTTGGCTATCCTTGTGCAATAGTAGTAGGATACCCATGGGCTTTCAGGTATCCTCTGCAGTGACTCTAGCAATATGATGATTTGCATTTTTAGAGGGTACGATTGGACCAATTAGATGAGGATGAGATCCTTTGGAGACCTTATCAGCTAACATTGCAGTGGCCAGATCATACGAAATAGTTGAGGAGGATTCAGATGGATAGATTTTTGGTTGGATGTCATGACCATGTAGTACAACCATTCTACTATGATCAAGTCATGCAAAAATTTGGACAGGTGTAGATACCACCTCAAACACGATCTGATTTTAGGAGATCAATGTGAAGTGCTAGGAGACTAGGTGATACTGTGTGACTCAGTCTTAAGCATGTAGCTAAGAGTGACTCCAACTTCTTTAATCACGACCAGCTACTAGTGCCACAACAGAGCATGAGGAGTGGTGGGAAATGACTTGACCAGCACCAGTATTCCTAATGGATGAGCTGGTGTGAGATGCAAAGCCACTGCCAGATAACAAAGATGAGCGGGAGGATATGGTTGAGGAGACACTCTACAGGCCTACCGATATATTTACTGATGTGATTGATTATGAGGATCAGGAGGGAGAGGAGGAGGATGAAGAGTATGAGGAGGATGAGGAGGAGCCAACCTTGAGTGAGGATGATGAGGCAGTAGCTAAGGAATAACATGAGGGAGGAGATTCCTCTCCCATCCATAGGATGAGGTCACAAGCAGTGGCTACAATTGGCACTAGTACTCATAGTCAAGGGGAGGCTAGCACCACCTCCATTACCCTAGTACAAGATAATATTGAGGTGACACATCTGACTACTAACATAGGTAATGATATTTAATTATATGCATATACTTTGAGTGTTTATGTTGTTTTATATACATGTATATCATGATGATGGTTACTGATTATGTGATGTTTCTATCTTGAAGGAGCAATGAGGGACTGGGAAGAGTTCTATCGTTAGGATGCCGCAGAGATAGTACCTATATCTATCGGCAAGGAGGAGATGGACCCTGACTATATGGCCCCACTGATCGTGGAGGAGGAGCCAAATTA
This sequence comes from Sequoia sempervirens, assembly GCA_007258455.2. Lineage (NCBI taxonomy): Eukaryota > Viridiplantae > Streptophyta > Pinopsida > Cupressales > Cupressaceae > Sequoia > Sequoia sempervirens. The sequence goes on along the minus strand of VDFB02271358.1, from coordinate 167,041,821 downwards.
CTCAAAAATTTCACGAGGATATGGGAAACATATGAGAACATGAGGAGATGACTTTGACAAGACGAGAGTGTAGGATAGTCATCATAGACCACAACAGAGGTCGAGAGACTACATGTGGAGCTAGCATAGGTATGAGTGGAGAGGGATCACATGGAAGAGGAGTGTCTTATGGCAGTTGGTCAAGTACAAGGTTTATAGTATGCACTGAGACTTGGCAGTTCGCGGTCACAATCACACACGACCATCTCACGATGTCTAGGGACTAGATCATAGGCACCAGAGCCCGAGGGGTCTAGCTCACAAAGACCTTTGTGATTTTGTATATGATATTGAGGTGTATATAAAACTTTGATATATATAGACATGCGCATTTGGTGTTATTATGATGTGTCTCTTTGTGTTTGAATGTTAAATGCAATGTGATTAATTAAATTACTTTATGGCAAACATATTTAATTAATGGCTACATGACTTAACAAAACCTATCTGATCTAATTAAAACATATTGCAGTTTTGTTTTAGATACAACATGATGATGGAGTATGTTATGTTAAATTAAATGTAACTTACCACAACACACTAGATTAATTTAAATAGCATGAAGCCTAAAGGAATTGTAAATAATCACTTTAGTGTTTAAGACAAACATGTAAGAGAGTTGTTGAAAATGAAGCAATGTGAAAGCATATAAGGAAAGATCCTATAATGTTTTAACAACACTGCTTTATAGTTCATACTATTCAAAAGGGATTAAACATAATATTGACGCAAATCTACAACATTGATTGGTTCTTTAAGGGGTGTTCCATTGAGTTCCATTAAGAAATACACACCAGACCCATAGCTTTTGTCGACAACATAGGGTCCTAACCAATTAGGACTGAATTTTCCATGTTTATTAGGGTCGGCATTCACATTACGTTGATTTATAGATAGAACTAAGTCACCCTTGTCAAATGTGTGAGGGATGACATTGAGATTTTAATAATGTTGTTGCATTTTGCAATAAGCTTAAAGATGCTCAAGAGCGTTAATGTGTTGTTCATCGAGCATTTCAAATTGATGTAATTGTTCAGTCTTATAACTTGTGTTATTGTCAATCAAACCTTGAAGAGCAATTCGTAATGTTGGGATTTCTAACTCCAAGTGCATAATTGTCTCAGTACAATAAACTAGGTTATAAGGTGTTGATCTGGTGGAGGAATGAACACTTGTGTGATAAGCCCAAAGTGCATAATGCAGTTGTGTGTGCCATTCCTTATGATTGGTGTTAATAGTTTTCTTTAAAATTTGTTCAAGGACTTTATTAATGGACTCTCCTTGACCATTTGATTATGGGTAATAGGATGTTGAAAAATGGTGTTGGATATGGAATGTTTCCAAGAACTCCTTCACATCATTATTCTTAAATGGTGTTGGATATGGATATGGAATGTTTCCAAGAACGCAAAAGGGGATGGGGCATCAGCTAAATGGTAGGTCAAGGCTTGTCTTTTAATTGATTTTTGTAAAACAAAATTAAGGTCAAACTCAGTTAACAACATAACCCATTTAGCTAAACATCCTGATAAGTCTATTTTATTGAAAAGAAGTTTGAGAGGATCAAATTTTGTCATGACTTGTATTTATGCATTTAGTAAATAATGTCACAATTAATGAGTAGCGAATACAAGGGCTAAACATTGCTTTTTGATTGGTGCATATTGAGTTTCATAATCGATTAAGGTTAGAATAATTTAATAAATAGGATGTTATTTTCCATTATCGTCTTTCTAAGCTAACAAGGCTGCAAGAGCATGATCAGATGTGGTGATGTAAAGGATGAATGGATTGTTTGGCATGGCAAGATGTAAAACATATGGAGTTGCACGATATTCCTTCAAGCTCTCAAAAGCCTATTTACAATCTTCATTCCAATCAAAAGGAACATCCTTCTTAAGGAGATGTGTGAAACGTAACGTTATATCAACTAAAGAAGCAACAAAATGATGGATAGCTTGAATTCATCCTTGCAATGTGTGTAATTGGAAAATATTCGTAGGAGATGGCATGTTTACAATAGCATCAATTTTCTTTGTGTCCACTTTGATGCCTCTATGAAATATGATAAAACCTAAGAGTTTCCCACTATCTAATCCAAAGATAAACTTTTTTAGATTGAGTCTCATGTTGTATTTATGCATTTGTTCAAAGATCTTGTGAAGGACAAACACATTATCTTGTCGTTGTAAGGATTTAGCGAGAATGTCATCAACATAATATTCCAATATTTTATGTATGTAATCATGAAATATTAATGTCATTTCTCTTGGATATGTTGCGCCTGCTTTATTTATTCCAAAAGGCATCATAACCCAACAAAACATTCCCCAAAAAATTGTGAATGTTGTTTTGTATTGATCTTGTGGGTTAATGAAGATTTGATTATAACTAGAAAATCCATCCATGATTGGCAAAAAAGCATGTGCAATAGTTGAATCCACAGTCATATTGATATTAGGAAGTGGGAAATCATCTTTGAAATATGCTTTATTCAAATCATGAAAATTTGTACATATCCTAATACAATTATCAGGTTTGTGAATTGCGACAATATTTGAGATCGAAGGAGAATAATCAATAGAGAAAATGAAACTTGCATCAAGGAGTTTTTCAAGCTCCCCTTTAACATGCAAGGGTATCTTAGGAATCATTTTTTGTATCTTTTGTCGAATAGGCTTAGCATCATTTGCAAGAACAATGTTATGTATGACAATTTTTAGGTCTATATCGGGCATATCAAAATATTTCCAAACAAAACTTTTAGGAAAATCATGGAGTAAAAGTGTAGTATCCTCTTGTTCTTCATCATCAAGGAACTTCCCAATCTTAATGACCTTTTATGTATCATTGATGTCCATTGGTATATCAATTGTACCTCCTAGGGGGAGTGCATTTGGTTGAGGAAGCTCAAGATCATATCCAATTCCATGGTTTTCTCATGATCATCGGTATTTTACGGCTTGGAACTTATCATAGTGCAATTGAAATGTCTTTTAGAGGAAGATGATTTATCAATATGGCAAAGCATTTGTTTCAAGGCTTCATCACTTTCAACATACTCCTAAGATGGTGAAGAATGCATATCAATAAATTTAGGATTTTTAGTGTAATATTGGTTCTTGGTTTACATGTGATGGTGTTCATATTGAGTGATGGTCATTGAGTTACTTTTGTCGTCTTAGAAAGGAATATCCTAAACTAGTGTTCATGTCTTGTGTATTAGGATCAATAGGGGCACAAATTCCTTGCTCATGTTTTTCACATCCTTTACCATTGTACACTAATTGTTTCATAAGATCATACCCACGTCCATTAAGTCTCTCCATTTCCTTGGGACTTGGGGGTTTTTGATAATTTCTATCTTATCCAAAAAAATTGTGTAAGATGTGTTTTCATCTAAGGGAGGTGAAATAGAGGAAGGGGAAGATTCTTGTGAATTTTGAGTGGAGAAGACTATTGGTTGATCTTTTTTTTTTGTCTCCTTGTGGGTAGCTATATATTCATCCATGAATGAAGGAGTAAATTCCAATGTTCCCCAATCATCAACAAGCAATTTAGACACAGATTCTATTTCCTGTTTATTTGTCTGAAAAGGATCAATATGAGAGGTTGGAATTAAAGTATTCAAAGGACTTGTTGTTCCTTTTTCAAGTTGCAAACAACTCTCAGGCTTAGGATCTATCTCAACTTGATATACTTCGTTGTTATAGATGCATTTCATTATGCAATGAAGAGTTGAAGGTATTGCATGCATCTCAAGAGTCCATGGTCTTCCCAAGAGAAGATCATATGCATGATCATAGAGCATGACATGAATAGGAGTTTTCAAGGTAACCACTTCAACTATTATAGGTAAATTAATTATATCAAGCGATTGTTTTGTTGTGTTGTCAAATCCTTTGATGGATAAGGAATCAAGTTTAATTTTCAATTTATCCACACATAATCGATCAAGAATTTTCACACTACACACAATGAGGGTAGAACCATTGTCAATGAGGGTTCACTTAATTCCTATTGTATTATATTGGGAAATGATCATAAAATCCTCATTTTGTCTTCTTAATTCTAATGGGGCAGCTCATGTAGATGAAAGGTAATTTCTAAATTAAGAGTATTCATTCCCTCTAGAAGAGCTGCAACATCGCTTACGTTTGTACCAGGAGGAACCACTATTTGTTGCAAGGCTATTTGAAGCATTGAATGATAATTGGGTGAATTTAGAAGAATATCCCAAAGGGATATCTTCACAGGAGTATTCTTAAATTTTTCAACGAGATCATACTCCCTAAGATGTTAATTTAGGTGAGGAGTACTAGGGAAAATAGGATTCGGTAAAGGTAAGGATGTTGGAGGGGGTTGTTGGGGTCGCGGATTGTTTCGGGTGTAGTGTGTGTGGGAAATATCATCATTTTTTTGTGGATAAAGGGTAAACTCAAGTTTAGGTGGAGGTTGAGGTTGATATGAAGGTGGGTAAAGAAAAAGTTGAGGTTGAATAATATTAACATATTTTTTTTTTTTGTCGGTCATTACAATCCTTAGTGGATGGCTTGTGTGAGATGAACCCTCAAGAGCTTCTTCTAACATACTCAAGTCATCACTACTAAAAGGTTGAGGAGATAAGGTGTCACTATGTGGTTTAGGTTTGCCATCACAAGTCTTAGTGGATAAACTTAGTGAAAGGAAACCGTGAAATGTTTCATCTAATCTATCCAAGTAATTTCTACTAAGAGGTTGGGATGATATGGTTGTCTTAAAATGAAGCATCATTTTGATTGGTTCATGTGATGTTTTAAATGGTTTTTTTTTTCTTTTTTCTAATGAATCTGATCTAAATGAGGTAGGAACTAATGTTGAAAATGAACATTTTAAAAATCTAATGCAATCTATGATTTCCATTAAAGTAAATAGTATAGATGCAAATGATTCAAGGAAAACAGTAATTAACGATACAAAAATAGAGCAATGATTAAATCTAACAGGAATTTCATAAAGGGGAAACAAAATGTAGAAAATAGAAATGCAAAATTTACAATGGGACTAAGTTGCCCAAGGTGGAAAATTACTCCAATTAGCATTATTTTTGAAGTTTTTCTGAATTTTCTAATTGAGATGAATGTGTTTAGGACTGTGTAACGCAAATATATACCATAAATGCAAAATTTCACTATTATGCTATGAAATCGGATGCAATAATGTAGGCTAAAATGAGTTGTTCACTAATGCAATTTTAAAACCTTAGGATGCAATTTAATCAATGCAAAATGCAATGCAAATGAAACCTAGGATGCATTGAAAATCATAAAGGAATAATTGTTCAAAAGACATTAGTTCACCAAAATGTAAATGATGATTTTGGTTTTCCCTCGCAATGCTTTGCTCCTCCTAGGGTTTTTCACCTAAAAGGAGAAAGGGGATTGGATGGGTTCTAAAATGCAATGGTTTACACTCAAGATTAATGAAAATGAGATGTATTATGCCTAATTAAGATGTTTTAATGCTCTAATGTGAAAATGAAGTGATCTAATAATGTAAAACCTAAGAAAATTAACTTGTTTGAAAACATAGTGTGATATGCAGAAATGCAAAATGAATGCAATAAATAATAAAATAAAGATGTAGAACATGAACTATGCACCTGGAAACTGATGAGGAGTAGACTAAAAGTTGTAGAGGCCATTTTTATTTTGGAAATTTTGATTTTTGAAGAAACTGGGACATTTACGCCAAGCTGGGTGACTTAGTCCCAGACCAGGGAAAACACCTAGAAAGTTGTTTCTATCAAAAGGCTTTTTGATTCAGTAAAAATTTATGAAAAATAAATGCAGTGGGACTAAGTCACCACTATGGGAAACTTAGTCCACTTTGGATTTTCTGCAAATCTAAAAGTGGAAACGGAAACCCACAACCTACACTCTTCTTTTTGATGGAAATTTGGATCCGAATATTCAAAAAACCCTCTAAAATAGAAGATAAATTGATTTCTAATGGGGGGTTTTCCTTAGTCAAACCCCTAGTTGGTAATTAAACATTGTGAATGACAAAATCTACATAAAAACCCTAGTCTTCAGTGTGTCTAAGACTAAGAAGAGTTGAGAATGAGATAAAACCCTATTTGAATGTGCTAGAATGGGGTGATTAAATGGAACTTGAATGATGCAATAATTTAATGCAAGAAACCCTACAACACTTCAAATGAATGTAAATGATATGTAAAATGTAATGTAAATCTTAAATTTGAAGATAAGAGGAACATGGAAGATGGAATCACATTCAAAACAAGACATTAGGTGTGATTTGATGGCTAGTTGCATCTCTTCAACCTAGATTTCTCCATGATTCACCATAGGAATCCATGATCAATCCTTTGCAATGTGTGATCTTGGATAAAAAGTAAGTTGTAAGACCTGCAAAAACCCTAGTTGGCTTCCCTAAAATTTCAACTTTGTTACAAAATGCTATTGAATCTTCTTGTGTAAGACACTTTTTCTCTTGACTTTTAATTTTTGATTTTTAAGGATGATTAGGAGATGTTAAAAATGATTTAAAATGTGTATTTATAAGCATAAACACCTAATTTTCTCATTATTTAGAACTAAGAAGCCGACATCTATTCAAAAATTAAATTGAATTGATGAAATTCCCGCTCAAAAGTAGAAAATACCACAAAAAGGCACTAAGCCACCACCTTGGGTGACTTAGTCCCACCAGGGATATTTTTGTTGTGTTTCACAAAATTTGAGTGGTTTTAATGATATTTGTTGGGATTTAAGTGGTTTCATGAATGAATAAGGCCTCAAAGTCCAAAATCATGATTATTAGGGGCCTATAAATGAAATTTTAAAGGGTGATTGATAGAAGGTGTCTAAACTAGGACCAAGTTTAATGCAATTTTAAGGGGTGATTGATAGAAGGTGTCTAAGGGTGTGTGCTAAATGTTCAAGTTTTCAAATTTATTTGATTTGGATTTAATATTCTAACCCCCGACATTCTCTCACCCTCAAACCTTAGGGTGGGACTAATACACCACCCTAGGCATATTAGTCCCCATAGGTGGGACCCATATGCCACCCTTGGTGTATTAGTCTCACTTGCAGCCTCTTTAGGGTTTTGAGCAAGAAATATGTGTTTTTAATTCAAATGTTTGCAAATGTCAGCATTTGAGATCTAATAAATGGGAAATTAGATAGAATTCCTATAAAACTAAGGTTTCAAATCATTATTTCACCTAGCAATTTTATCTAAGACATAGAGCTTTCAAGTATCAAAGTATCCTAGCAAGTTTATGAGATCAAGAGCAAGTTATCAAGCATTTGGAGCAACATTCAAGATTCAAGCATCATGTCAAAGTCTTCATCCATCATGTGTGTTTGTGAGCTAACATTTGTCATGTAGGTTTCATGATTCAAGAAAGCATTTAAGAAAAATCTTCAAGCACTCAATCAAGATTCAAGATCCACATTCATGCTAGCCATTACACACAAGTTTGCAACATTCATTTCAACGGTTTCGTGAGTTGCAACATTGCATTTTTCATTCATCATTCCTTCATGCTATTTCAGTTTTTTTAAGGTTTAATTACCAAAATGGGGTTTGACCAAGTCAAACCCCCATCCTCTAACAAAACATTTCTCTCTCTATCTCTCTCTCTATCTCTCTTGTGATGTGTGTTTTGCATATTTATGTGAATTAGAGTCATTCGCCCAACCTAGCGATTTAGTCTCCGATATAGCCTTTCGATAGCATTGAATAGTGTCAGATCTGGGTTTGGAGGATTTGGAAATATACTTAGAAAAAGCTATAGGTAGACTAAATTTACCAACCTAGTGCATGGAAATTTTTTATCACCATTTAGTAGATCCTAATAATTGATAGAAGAATTTCCAAAATTTTCCCTGAAAACCGTATAGCAAGACTCATATTCCCTACCTGGCGTATTAGTCCTAGAGCAAACCCTAACAACAATTTTTAAAGTTTACATATATTGTCTTGGCATCTCCATTCATCCAAGTACTTTTTTGTTCCATTTAGTTTATTATCTTTATTTCATGCTTTCAATTTTCTAGGTTTCATAGTAAGTTTGCATAAGTTTCTCCATTTCTCCCTTTTGAAGCTTCATTTAATGGTGATCCCCCATCCAATTATCCAAGGAATCCACTAGCCATTCCTCAATCGAGTCACTTGGTTCTAGTATCTAGTTTCCTAATGAATTAAAGTGTGAAATAGGGCCAATCCCATCTCCCAAAAGGTGGAACCACTATTTCCCTTTTGTTCAAATATAAAGTTTGATTGACATGTTTGATAATGATCAAGAGTTTGATTTGACATTTAGGTTTACACTTCACAACTTGATATTTCTATTTGACCAGAGATGAAAATATATTTAGATGAGATATAGAACACATAATGTATAGAATTTTTAAAGCCATGACAAATGTGATAGGTGAATAACTACCCAATATGGGAAAAAACAACCTATGTGATTTACTCTAAGCTAAACTTAACACTACACTAACAATTTTGTGGCTTGTGTGCTCATGAGCTTCAAGGGTGTTGTGGACTCCAAGGTTTCATGCATTTTTTTGGGTGTGGGTGCATTCTATATTTATCATGAAGTCCTAGGTGCTTTTGCTACCCATGGTTGCTAAGTTTATTCTCTTTGTTGGAGTGTTTTCAATCTTATTGGCTATATAGATTGTGTCTCCTATTGAGGTGGAGACCTATCCCTTTGAGGTGGAGAAGGGTTTTAATGGTATGGTGGGTTTATTATGCTTCTTCGGCTAGTTTCCTCCCTTGCAATTCCTATTCAGGTGGAGGCCACTCCTATTGAGATGGAGTTTGGGTATGCTAGAGAGTCTTTTTAATTGTGGATAGGGTAGTCTTGATGACTTCTCCTATAGAGGTGGAGAGGCAAGTTGGATGGAAAGGCTTATCTTCTCCATCAACTTTACTTTTGTTTATGGCTCTAAAATTGGTTCTCTAAGAGACAAGATTGTTGCAAGATGGTTATTTCAAGGAATGTTGATAGGATCAAATTTTCTAAGCATGACTATGTATTGGTGATTTGGGTTTCTAGTCCCATCAAAACCTACTTGTAATGTTTTTAGGTCCCTTTTGAAACAAATGTATTCTTTTCCACCTTTGGGGTGGATGTTGTCATTTTTGTTGTAGCTTTTTGGGTGACCTATAGGCATGTTCTTGGATTGTTTTGCTGGCTAGGAAGCTTGTTTAATTGTTCTTGTTTTTTTTGGATTTGATCTACTAGTTTTGAGGCCTATTTCGTGATGTTATATGGGATCAGGGCCATAAACACTACTTTTCAATAAAAACATGATACATAAGAAACATTGAATAAATAGTAGAAAAGGTGTAAAGATGAGAAAAAATAATTGAAGAATAAAAAGGTGGATCACAATATACATGGTGTATTTACTAAAGCCTAAAGTAGATAATATACAAGAAAATAATGAGCAACATGAACAACATGACACATTTTCAATGTTACTTGTGTCAACAGATCCACTAATAAATGTCCCTTGGCATCATCCACATGCAAGCAAGGAAAATAGAAACATAAACCCAAGAAATTTCCTAAAAGAAAAAATCATAAATATAGTAAGTAGTACTTGAAGGATAGTGTTGATGGAAAATTGCATACCTTCTATTAAAATTTCTACCATTTTAGTCATTCTAAATAGTGTCATACCATCCATGTTGTCTTAGTGGGAATAAATTTTGTCATCAATTTATTTGAGTGTTCTCTTGATTTATTTATATGTTTTATAATTGACTAGTTGATGGTTTTGGTAAAAAATATTGGTGGCAATGCCATTTATTTTATCTATTTCAACTCAAATATGATCATGCTTTTGTATCTAGGAAAATAGACGTATATAGTTGTGAAGAAATAGTGGCTTAAGTGTATATTTTCCATATTAAAATTATATGAGATGTTTGTATTTTTTGTCTATTTTCATCAAATTAACTTTATTTGTGATCATTTGGACAACAAATTTGGAGTTTTAATGGAATTGAAGATTGGATTGGATATATCTATTTTCTTGTTCAAGTCAAATTGGTTGCAAAGTTCTCTTGTTGAAGTCATGTGTACAAAGTGTTTCATTTTCAAGAAGATTTGAGCATCTATCAATTTGGGTTTTAAATACCATTTATTTTACAACCTTATTCATAGTACATGCTACACTTAGTCGTCCATTTTAGATAAATATGTTAAGAAGCCATGTTTCTAATAGCCTAAAGTCATCATCATTAAATCCTTGTTAAGCTATGAATGTTTTCTTTTCAATTCAATAAAGAGATAATACTTTTTTAAAATATCAAATTGGTTTTGATTATATTGACTCACAATCTCTATACTATTGAAAATAATCTTCAAATTCTTATTGAATTTGGAAATGTTAATTAATAAAAAAATCATATTAAAACAATTTTAAATTTTGAATTGATTTGTTTTCAAGACTTCCAAATAGAAGTAAATAAATATTTAACCATAAAAGTGACATTTTAAGAATAATTTAATGAGGTAACAAAATTTCAATATCTAATCCAAATATTATCAGACCACAAATTAAAATGTTGGAATAAAGTCTAAATGCTACACTATTGTTTGATAAATCTTGTCCTTTAATTATATAAGTATTAGGACATGATAGTAAGAAGGAATCATTGTTTCAATTAAGTATAGTTAAGTTTTCTTTTTAGGATGCATAAAACTTCAAGCATACGGCAAATTCACGTCAGCAATTTACTAATGGAAAATTCACGGCCAACAATTCACCGCGGGAAAATTCACCATCATGACAATTCACTGCATGAAAAATTAATTGAATGGATTTTTGACGGTTAATTTTCCATGACGATAAATTGCTGACGGTGAATTTTCTTAAAGCCAAATTTAGAATCCCTATCAAAACAATGTTGTTGCAATTGATCATTCTGTAACGTTAGTTAATATCCAATCCACTAATGCCAACCTCCATTGTCAATAGGTTTTTTTTTCAAACGTGCTACACAATTTCAAAGACATCTAAACTCTTGAGAGATAGTCTGTGTTGGTGACAAACGAATTTAATCACATTTTTAATCATTCTTTCCCTCGTCCAGTCTTTCTATATCCGAATGACACCCAACTTTTCACCTAAGTATTCCTAAGACCAGTTTAATAATGTAATCGAATGTATAGTCTACAATGCCAACATAGAAAACAATGCATACAACGAACCTAACGTATATGGGTCAATTTTGTTACAGAGAAAATGAATTATTATTCTTTTATCTGTCAAATCAAATAAATGAAAAGAAAGGGAAGCCAACTTTGTATCTTCAAATACAGTCATAAGATTTGACTTATGAATTCATAATAAACATGGAATTTCACAAATGTTGAATTTTGTAGAATCTGTACGTTTGAAATAAATGAAGCATTTCTCAACTTTTAAGAGAAGAAAAAATAGAAGGGAGGAGTCGTAAGCAAACGTTCAACCATGAATAAATTGTGGAGAATTAATATTATTAAATTTTGTAAAATTTCTACGTTTGGAAAAATGGAGCATTTTCCAATTTCTAAGAGAAGAAAAATCAGAAAGAAGTAGTAAGCAAACATGAAATCATGAATAAATTATTAAGAATTAATATTATTAGTTATGAAGAGAAAGTTATGAACAGAATTATTTTGGATAGTGGACCTAGTTCGATTGGCTAAACCATCTTGTTGCACACAAGAGGTCACAAGGTCTAGTCTCCCCACTCTACCCTGGCATGTCACGCCAGCGTGTCACCATCACGTGAAAAAGCCAGGCGCACTGCAGTTTATAGGGTGGTGGATACGAGGTCTAGTCTCCCCCCTGTCCCTGTGGTACACGAGGGCGTGTCATGCCGTCACCGGTCACGTGAAAAAGCCAGGCGCACTACAGTTTATAGAGTGACTGCGGTCAAGTGAAAAAGCCAGGCGCACTACAGTTTATAGAGTGACTGATCCCCATGGTACACGAGGGCGTGTCATGCCGTCACCGGTCACGTGAAAAAGCCAGGCGCACTACAGTTTATAGAGTGACTGCGGTCACGTGAAAAAGCCAGGCGCACTACAGTTTATAGAGTGACTGATCCGACTGATTCCTGTAGTCGAAAAAGAAAAGAACAGAAGTATTTTAACTTTTCAAAAATATGGACTACAGTCAATATAATTTAAAAAATGACTTAAACAAATCAAAACTTAAAATATGTTATTTAAACCTGTTTACGCTGAACAAATTGACAACTGCAGTTACATTTTCTGTATAATTCTGTTGTTCAACGGATTGTTCTATTCCCTCACAGCAAATTCAATAGACGTCATTTCTGTCTCTTCCTTAGCAACGTATGAGAAAAAGACTCCAAAGTGTGTTTTTGTTTGAAACGCCTCACTTTTTAATTGACCGTAGAATATATTTGTACAGATGCTTTGGCGGCTCCCAGTCGCCCTGAGTGAAATCACATGGAAATTTTTAATATCTTTGAAATACATAAATCAATATAAATATCATGTTTGGTAACATGGTAGTAGTTTTGACATTTGAGTTCATTGGGCTTTTAATAATGGCTGGGCCTCCATTTTCTCTTCCTGACCGGCAGATCTTGCATGCCTCTGCACGCACGTGCACAGATTTGCATGTCGGAGTAGACGTTGTAAATACACTCCCGTATTACATCAGTTATCATGCATTTAGTATTTACTAATTAAATAAATTAAAACAATTTTTTATTTTTTTTCCCTTTTAACTCTCAAATATTTAAATGTCATATTTAAATAAAATTCATTACTTAAATTTTATTTTTATATTTACATATATAAAAAAATTATTAAAATTTTATGTTTTTCCACTTTCCACCTCAAGTCAAATAACCAATCAGTCTAATCCTGTCCATTAATCCTCTCAACTAATCTTGGTCATCCGTACTCTCCAAGGAAAATCTATAAATTTACCATTCCATAAGTTGTTTGGAAGGACTTTTAGTAGAAAATACAACGCCATGGTGTCATTGTGAGCAACCACATTCTATCCTTCATCAACAACAAATATTTTGAGCACAACTACCATTGGCATATCAAGAACTACATGTGGGTGAGAGTTTTTTGAATTATTTTATTCATGTTTTATAGTTTATTTGGTTAAATTAAAGTGTGGGTAGATGTGAAATATGTTTTAAACTAGAGGTTTTTAATCCTCACTTGCATTTCATGTTTTTCTATATACTTTCCTAGCATGCCTAATGGAACTTCGTCACTCTCTGGCCCTTATTCTTTTATGTCTTGCTAACCTAATCTCATCGGTATTTAGTCAATTCTTTTAATGAATTTGTGGGTGCACTTTTACAAGGATTATTATAGCTCAAAATGGATCCCATAATTGAGTTTGCAAGGCCATGGGAATAAAGACTGACATAATATGGCCTATTTTGGTGAAAAAAATTATCACCTTTTGTGTCCTAACGCTTTCATTGGTTGTCCATACATTGTATGGATATGTAGCATATGGAGTTGTAGTGTAGGAAAATGCATATACTTGCATTTTCACACTTTTTTGGGCCCGCCTTGCTTTATTTACCTTTATTTATGTCTTAATTTGTCCTATTTTACATCCACAAGCCTAATAAATTATATCCTTTTATGGCTAATCCCGACAAACATCAAAGGGTAAATGATAATTTAATGATTTTGGCCATTGGGATCTATTGGGCATATCTTATGCCTCCCATCAGATACCACAATGCCATGTTGATGGCTCTCTACGAGCGATGGAATGTAGATACATGCACATTTCATCTGCCTACATGAGTGATGACAATCACACTAGAGGATGTGCACTGAATTCTTCACATGTTGATTCGAGGAGAGCGAATATATTTCTGCAGAGACCGCAACTTCTTGGAGCAGAGGGTTGCCTTATAGTATTATGTAAATGTCGAGTTCATGATGCATGAGTTAGAGGATGGATTGATTTGTCCATGTTATTATATTCACAGGAACCAATGATTTTACGTATTATGATGCTCATTATAGCACTAACTAGTTCTCATCCCTAATGGCCAAGGTGCTCACCTAGAGGGAGGACTAGTCCACATGATTTGAGGGATGGTAGAGAAGAGGATAGTATACGCCTAGGGTCAGAGTATGCTAGCACATCTCTATTATAATTTAGGGCATGATTTGTATTCTGAGAGGTTGACAGTATGGTGCACTGCACACTTCTATAGGCGTGGTTTCTTAAGCACATTACATGTACTAGACCAATTGGCTATCTATGTACGATAACAGTAGGATACCCATGAGCTTTCTGGTATCCTCTATGGTGACTATGGCAGTATGGTGATTTAAATTTTTGGAGGGTACAATTGGACCAATTGGATGAGGATGAGATCCTTTGGAGACCTTATCAACTGACATTGCAGTGGCTAGATCATACCAGATAGTTGAGGAGGATGCAGATGGATAGATTTTTGGTTGGACGTCATGAACATGTAGTATGACCATTCTACTAGGATCAAGTCATGTAACAATTTGGACAGGTGTAGACACCACCTCAAACATGATTCAATTTTAGGAGATCAATGTGAAGTGCTAGGAGACCAGGTGATACTATTCGACTCACTCTTGAGCATGTAGCTGAGAGTGACTCCAACTTCTTTAATCGCGACCAGCTGCTAGTCTCTGATGCAGATGATGTTAGTGCCACAACAGAGCATGAGGAGTGGTGGGCAGTGACTTGACCAGCACCAATATTCATGATGGATGAGCTAGTGTGAGATGTAGAGCCACTACTAGATGATGAAGATGAGCATGAGGATAGGGCCAAGGAGACACACTACAGACCTATCGATATATTTACTAATGTGATTGATTATAAGGATCGGGAGGAAGAGGAGGAGGATAAAGAGTATGAGGAGGATGAGGAGGAGCCAACCTTGAGTGAGGATGATGAGGCAATAGCTGAGGACCAACATGAGGGGGGAGATTCCTCTCCCATCCATAGGATGAGGTCACGAGTAGAGGCTACAATTGGCACTAGTACTCATAGTCGGGGGGAGGCTAGCACCACCTCCACACCCTTAGTACAAGATGATATTGAGGTGACACATCCGACCACTGACATAGGTAATGATATTTAATTATATGCATATACTTTGAGTGTTTATGTTGTTTTATATACATGCATATCATGATGATGGTTATTGATTATGTGATGTTTCTATCTTGCAGGAGAAATAAGGGACTGGCAAGAGTTCTATCGTCAAGAAGCCATAGAGATAGGACTTGCATCTATCGACAAGGAGTAGATGGACCCTGATGACATGCCCCCACTGATCATGGAGGAGGAGCCAAAGTCACTCAGACCTTTCATGAGGCTATGGGAAACATACAAGAGCATGAGGAGATGACTTCACTGAGAGACTACATGTGGAGTTAGCATAGGTATGAGTAGAGAGGAATCACATGGAAGAGGAGTGTCTTGTGGCAGTTGGTCGAGTATAGGGTTTTTAGTATGCACTGAGACTTAGTAGTTCGCGGTCATGATCACACACGACCATCTCACGATGTCCAGGGACCAGATCACAAGCACCAGAGCCTAAGGGGTCTAGCTCACACAGACCTTTGTGATTTTGTATATGATATTGAGGTGTATATAAAACTTTGATATATATACAAATGCACATTTGGTGTTATTATGATGTGTCTCTTTGTGTTTGAATGTTTTTGAAAAGGAAAAAATAGGTTTTACAGGGACTTGAAACTGCAGAGTTTAAACAACAAAAGAAAACAAAATCTTTGTGTTTGAATGTTAAATGTAATGTGATTAATTAAATGACTTTATGGTAAACCCATTTAATTAATGGCTACATGACTTAACAAAACCTATGTGATCTAATTAAAATATATTGCAGTTTTGTTTTAGATACAACATGATGATGGAGTATGTTATGCTAAATTAAATGTAACTTATCACAACACACTAGATGAATTTTAATAGCATGAAGCCTAAAGGAATTATAAATAATCACTTTAGTGTTTAAGACAAACCTGTAAGAGAGTTGTCAAAAATGAAGCAGTGTGAAAGCGTATAAGGGAAGATCCTATAATGTGTTAATAACACTGCTTTATAGTTCATACTATTCAAAAGGGATTAAACATAATACTGATGCAAATGCGCAACATTTATTTGTTCTTTAAGGGGTGTTCCATTGATTTCCGTTAAGACATACACACCAGACCCATAGCTTTTGTCGACAAAATAGGGTCCTAGCCAATTAGGACTAAATTTTCCATGTTTATTAGGGTCGGCATTGACATTACGCTGATTTATAGATAGAACTAATTCACCCTTGTCAAATGTGTCAGGGATGACATTGATATTTTAATAATGTTGTTTCCTTTTGCAATAAGCTTAAAGATGCTTAAGAGCATTAATGTGTTGTTCATCGAGTATTTCAAGTTGATGTAATTGTTTGGTCTTATAATTGTTATTGTCAATCAAACCTTGAAGAGCAATCTGTAATGTTGGGATTTCTAACTCTAATTGCATAATTTCCTTAGTACCATAAGCTAGGTTATAAGGTTTTGATCTGGTGGAGGAACAAACACTTGTGCACGATAAGCCCAAAGTGCATAATGTAGTTGTGTGTGCCAGTCCTTATGATTGGTGTTAATAGTTTTCTTTAAAAAAATGTCAAGGACTTTATTAATGGACTCTACTTGACCATTTTATTGTGGGTAATAGGGTGTCAAAAAATGGTGTTGGATATGGAAATTTTCCAAGAACTTCTTCACATCATTATTCTTAAATGGTGTGCCATTATCAAAGACTAATGCAGAAGGAAGCCGAAAATGAGAATTTATGTGCTCAAGGATGAATCGAAAGATCACCTCAGCAGCCATAGATCGAAGAGGAATAGCCTCTACCAATTTCATGAAATAATCTGTGGTAATGATAATAAACATATGGCTAGTGGAAGATGGCAGGGATATTTTTCCAATTGTATCTAGCCTCCATATAGCGAACAACCAAATAGGGATTTGGGCATGGAGCTCATAAGCAGAAGCATGAAATAAATGACTATGCTCTTGACATTTATGACATCACTTAACATACGCATAATAGTATTTTTCCATATTTTTCCAGTAATAACCAACACAAAGGATTTTTTACACGAGGATCTTTGCACTAAAATGATCGCCAAAACTTTTGGAATGAGCCAGCTCGAGTGTTATATTAATTTCAAAATCCTTAAGGCATCTGAGTAAGATGTTGTCAAAGGACCATTGATATAACACATCAGCAAGGATGATGTACTTGGTAGCTAATTTTTTTAGATGAGCGTGGGTGTTACTTGCGACAGGTTCAAGAAGGGTACCATCTTTTATATAATTATAAATAGCATCATACCATTCACTCGAATCATTCTTGTTTGTGACTAATGCAGCAATAGTGATATTAGTAATGGAAGGTATCATGATAAGATGAACAGTGAATATAATATCTTGGGAAGGATCAGAAGCAGATACAAGGGAAGCAACACTGGCCATTATGTCTGCATGTCAATTATCTTTTCACGAGATGTTTTCGATAGTGAAGGAATTAAATTTTTCCAACAAGGACAGTGTGATATCTTGATTTTTTGGATAATTTATCATGTTTAGCTTGATAGTCACCATTGATTTTCTTGATTACTAATTGTGAGTCACCAAATATCCTAATGTCAGTAATGCCCATAATTAAAGTGGCATGTATTCCAGTGATTAACACCTCATATTAAGCAGTGTTATTTGTACATAGGAAATTTAAATGATATGACAAGGGAATAGGTTTTCCTTTAGGTGGAATTAATATTACTCACACACTAGAACCTGTCCTACACATAGATCCATCTAAATATAATGTCCATGTAGAAACACTAGCTATCAATACACTGTCATCAGGAAAAGAATCATTATTAGGGAATGCAAAAGGGGAAGGGGCATCAACTAAATGATGGGTCAAGGCTTGTCTTTTAATTTCTTTTTGCAAAACAAACTTAAGGTCATAGTCAGTTAACAACATAACCCATTTACCTAAATGTCTTGATAAGTCTGTTTTATTGAAAAGATGTTTGAGAGGATCAAATTTTGTCATGACTTGTATTTTTGAATTTAGTAAATATAATGTGATAATTTATGAGTAGTGAATACAAGGGCCAAACATTTCTTTTTGATTGGCGCATATCATCTTTCTGAGTTAACAAGGTTGCAAGAGCATGATCAGATGTGACAATGTAAAGGATGAACGGTTTGTTTGGCATGGTAGGCTGTAAAACATATGGAGTTGCATGATATTCCTTCAAGCTCTCAAAATCCTATTTACAATCTTCATTCCAATCAAAAGGAACATACTTCTTGAGGAGATGTGTGAAAGGTAATGTTATATTAGCTAAAGAAGCGACAAAATAATGGATAGCTTGAATTCATCATTGTAATGTGTGTAATTGGGAAATATTCCTAGGAGGTGGCATGTTTACGATAGCATCAATTTTCTTTGTGTCCACTTTGATGCCTCTATGAAATATGATAAACCCTAAGAGTTTCCCACTATCTAATCCAAAGATAAACTTTTTTATATTGTCTCATGTTGTATTTATGCATTCATTCAAGGATCTTGTGAAGGACAGTGACATTATCTTGTTGTCGTAAGGACTTAGCAAGAATGTCATCAACATAATCTTCCAATATTTTATGTATGTAATCATGAAATATAAATGTAATTTCTCTTGGATATGTTTCGTGTGTGTTATTTAGTCCAAAAGGCATCATAACCCAACAAAACATTCCCCAAATAGTTGTGAATGTTGTTTTGTATTGATCTTGTGGGTTAATGAAGATTTGATTATAACCAGAAAATCCATCCATGAGTGGAAAAAAATCATCTGAGCCAATAGTTGAATCCACAATCATATCGATATTAGGAAGTGGGAAATCATCTTTTAAATATTATTTATTCAAATCACGAAAATTTGTACATATCCTAATACGATTATCAAGTTTGGCAACTGCGACAATATTTGAGATCCAAGGAGAATAATCAATAGGGAAAATGAAACTTGCATCAAGGAGTTTTTCAAGCTCTCATTTAGCATGCAATACTATCTTAGGATTCATTTTTTGTATCTTTTGTTGAATAGGCTTAGCATCATTTGAAAGAACAATGTTATGTGTGACAATTTTCAGGTCTATACTGGGCATATTAGAATATTTCCAAGCAAAATTTTTTGGAAAATCATGGTGTAAAATTGTGTTATCCTCTTGTTCTTCATCATGAAGGAAATTTCCAATCTTAATGACCTTTTCTGTATCATTTATGTCCATTGGTATATCAATTGTACCTCCTAGGGGGAGTGCATTTGGTTGAGGAAGCTCAAGATCATATCCAATTCCATGGTTTTCATATGATCATCAATATTTTGCGGCTTGGAACTTATCATAGCGCAGGTGACATGTCTTTTAGAGGAAGATGATTTATCAATAGCACAAAGTAGTTGTTTCAAGGCTTCATCACTTTCAACATACTCCTAAGATGGTGGAGAATGCATATCAAGAAATTCAGGATGTTTTAGCGTAAGATTGGTTCTTGGTTTACATGTGATGGTGTTGATATTGAGTGATGGTCGTTGAGTTGCTTTTTTCATCTTAGAAAAGGAATATCCTAAACTAGTGTTCATGTCTTGTGTATTAGGATCAATAGAGGCATGAATTCCTTGTTCATGTTTTTCACATCCTTTACCATTGTGCCCCAATTGTTTCATAAGCTCATACCCACGTCTATAAAGTCTCTCCATTTCCTTGGGATTGGGGGGTTTCTGATAATCTATCTTATCCAAATTTGTTGTGTAAGATGTGTTTTCATCCAAGGGAGGTGAAATAGAGGAAGGAGAAGATTCTTGTGAATTTTGAGTGGACATGACTGTTGGTTTCTCTTGTTTTTATGTCTCCTTGTGGGTAATTATGTATTCATCCATGAATGGAGTAAATTCCAAGGTTGCCCAATCATCATCAAGAAATTTAGACACTGATTCTATTTCCTATTTATTTGTCTTAAGAGGATGAATATGAGAGGTTGGAATTAAAGTATTCAAAGGACTTGTTCCTTTTTCAAGTTGCAAACAACTCTTAGGCTCGGGGTCTATCTCAACTTGATATACATTGTTGTCATAGACGTATTTCATTATGCAATGAAGAGTTGAAGGTACCACATGCATCTCATGAGTCCATGGTCTTCCCAAGAGAAGATCATATGCATGATCATAGGACATGACATGAATAGGAGTTTGCAAGCTAACCACTCTGATTGTTATAGGTAAAGTGATTATACTGAGCAATTATTTTGTTGTACTGTCAAATCCTCTGATGGATAAGGAATCATGTTTAATTTGTGATTTATCCACACATAATCGATCGAGAATTTTTACACTACACACAATGAGGGCAAAGCCATTGTCAATGAGGGTTCACTTAATTCCTATTGTCTTATATTGGGAAATGATCATCAAAGCCTCATTTTTTCTCCTTAATTCTAATGGGGCAGCTCATGCTGATGAAAGGTAATTTATAAATTAAGAGTATTCATTCCCTCTAGAAGAGCTACCACATCGCTTACGTTTGTATTAGGAGGAACCACTATTTTTTGCAAGGCTATTTGAAGCATTGAATGATAATTGGGTGAATTTAGGAGAATATCCCAAAGGGATATCTTCATGGGAGTAAATTCTTAAATTGTTCAACGAGATCATACTCCCTAAGATGTGAGTTTAGGCAAGGAGCACTAGGAGAAATAGGATTTGGTAAGGGTAAAAATGTTTGAGGGGGTTGTGGATTGTTTCAGGTGTAGTGTGTGTGGGAAATAGCATCATATTTTGGTGGATAAAGGGTAAACTTAGGTTTAGGTGGAGGTTGAGGTTGATGTGAAGGTGGGTAAAGAACAAGTTGAGGTTGAATAATATTAACATCTTTTATTTTTTGGTGCTCATCACAATCCTTAGTGGATGGTTTGTGTGAGATGAATCACTCAAGAGCTTCTTCCAACATATTTAAGTCATCACTACTAAAAGGTTGAGGAGATAAGGTGTCACTAAGCGGTTTAGGTTTGTCATCACAAGTCTTAGTGGATAAACTTAGTGAAAGGAAACCATGAAAGGTTTCATCTAATATATCCAAGTCATTTCTACTAAGAGGTTGGGATGATATGGTTGTCTTAAAATGAAGTATCATTTTGATTGGTTTATGTGATGTTGTAAATTTTTTTTTTTTTTTTTTTAATGATGAATCTGATCTAAATGAGCTAAGGATTAATGTTGAAAATGAACATTATAAAAATCTAATGCAATCTATGATTTCCATTAAAGTAAATAGTATAGATGAAAATGATTCAAGGAAAATAGTAATTAACTATACAAAAATATAGAAATGATTGAATCTAACAAGTATTTCAGAAAGGGGAAACAAAATGCAAAAAATAGAAATGCAAAATTTACAATGGGACTAAGTCGCCCAAGGTGACAAATTACTCCAATTAGGGTTATTTTTGATTTTTTTCTGAATTTTCTGATTGAGATGAATGTGTTTAGGACTATGTAATACAAATCTATACTATAAATGAAAATTTTCACTATTATGCTATGAAATGGGATACAATAATGTAGGCTAAAATGAGTTATTCACTAATGCAATTTTAAAACCCTAGGATGCAATTTAATCAATGAAAAATGTAATGCAAATGAAACCTAGGATGAATTTAAAATCAGAAAGGAATAACTATTCAAAAGACATAGGTTCACCAAAATGTAAATGATGATTTTGGTTTTCCCTCAAAATGCTTTGCTCCTCCTAGGGTTATTCACCTAAAAGGAGAAAGGGGATTGGATGGGTTCCAAAATGCAAGGGTTTACACTCAAGATTAATGAAAATGAGATGTATTATGCCTAATTAAGATTTTTTAATGCTTTGATCTGAAAATGAAGTGATCTAATAATGTAAAACCTAAGAAAAGTAACTTGTTTGAAAACATAGTGTGATATGCATAAATGCAAAATGAATGCAATAAATGATAAAATAAAGATGTAGAACAAGAACTATCCACCTAGAAACTGATGAGGAGCAGACTGAAGATTGTAGAGGCCATTTTAATTCTAGAAATTTTAATTTTTGAGGCAACTAGGACATTTACACCAAGCTGGGCGACTTAGTCCCAGACCAGGGAAAATGCCTAGAAAGTTGTTTCTATCAAAAGGTTGTCTGATTCTGTAAAAAATTATGAAAAAGAAATGTAGTGGGACTAAGTCGCCATTATGGGTGACCTAGTCCACTTTGGATTTTCTACAAATTTGAAAGTGGAAACAAAAACCCACAACCTACACTCTTCTTTTAGATGGAAATTTGAATCCGAATCTTCAAAAAACCCTAAAAAATAGAAGATAAATTGGTTTCTAATGGGGGGTTTTCCTTGGTCAAACCCATATTTGGTATTTAAACTTTGTGAATGACAAATCTACATAAAATTTGTAGTCTTAAGTGTGTCTAAGACTAATAAGAGTTGAGAATGAGATAAAACCCTATTTGAATGTGCTAGAATGAGGTGATTAAATGGAGCTTGAATGATGCAAGAATTTAATGCAAGAAACTCTAGAACACTTCACATGAATGTAAATGATATGTAAAATGTAACACAAACCTTAAATCTGAAGATAAGAGGAACATGGAAGATGGAATCACATTCAAAACAAGTCATTAGGTGTGATTTAATGGCTAGTTGCATCTCTTCAACCTAGATTTCTCCATGATTCACCATAGGAATCCATGATCAATCCTTTGCATTGCATGGTCTTGGATAAAAAGTGAGTTGTAAGACTTGCAAAAACCCTAGTTTGCTTCCCTAAAGTTTCGAATTTGTTACAAAATGCTATTGAATCTTCTTCTGTAAGACACTTTTTCTCTTGACTTTTTCTTTTTTCTTTTTAAGAATGACTAGGAGATGTTAAAAATGACTTAAAATGTGTATTTATAAGCATAAACACCTAATTTTCCCATTATTTAGACCTAACAAGCCAACATCTATTCAAAAATTAAATTGAATTGATGAAATTCCCGCTCAAAAGTGGAAAATACCACAAAAGGCACTAAGTCGCCACCTTGGGTGACTTAGTCAAACCAAGGATATTTTTACTAGGTTTGACAAAATTTGAGTGGTTTTAATGATATTTTTTTGGGATTTAAGTGGTTTCATGAATGAATTAGGCCTTAGAGTCCAAAATCATGAGTATTAGGGGCCTGTAAATGCAATTTTAAGGGGTGATTGATAGAAGGTGTCTAAAGAAGGACCAAGTTTATCGCAAAATTGTCTCTTTCTTCAAGAGTATACAATTTTTAGCAATAAACTTATGCATGGCATATTAAGGGTGTGTGCTAAATGTTCAAGTTTGAAAATTTATTTGATTTGGAAATATGATCATAGTAATTGTATAAAGTGGTTTCTCTCAAAACCATATGAAATGACTTCTTGGAAAATGTTGTTCAAAATTGGATTATAATTATGTATTTAAAATACTATGTACAAAAAGGCAATGTGGAAATGTTTTTTGTTTCTTTTGGGTTTCAAATACTATGAAACCTATAGGAAATAAACCGCATTAAGATTGGAAGTTGTCATGAGTTATACTGAAATAGAGAGATCCTCTATCTTTTATTCTTTCCAAGATTAATTAAACATATGTAAGGTCATGTTAGTGAGACATAGATTGACCTTTTGCCAGTGAGTCTGTGTTTTTCCAATGAGGTTGTATTTTGCTAGTGAGGCTAATAAAATGAATTACATAGTGTTTTTCTCTCTCTGCAAAGGGTTTTCAACTCATAAAATCATTGTGTTATGGTTTCTCACAATTTGTGGTCTATTTGGTCTTCATTTTTTATCATTCAATCTTGTGTATCTTTCAACACTTGAATTTCTTTATCAAGAATTTAGTCCTTCTTATTTGATTGGTTTAATTTCAGCATTTGAACTTCTAAGTTATAACAAAGAAACTGGGTGCATAATTCTACGAGAAATAAATAAATTGAATTTGTTTTAAAATATTGATTCACCGCCCTCACTCTCAGTGGTTTTCATACTCCAAAAAGTGGTATCAGAACTAGGCCCTTGCACAAATTTTAACCAGCTTAAGGGTTCCTGGTAGTGGAGTACCTGCATGGAAAAAATCAAAATAAATAAAGGGAAAAGAAACATTCAACAAAGTAGTAAACAATAAGCACTACTTGAACCAAATACAAAGAATGGTGGAGAAGCAGTTCTAGACAATGACTCGCAAATAGAAGAGTATCTTGTATCTAGAACACCTCAGTTTGAAGGCACCAATTTCATTTTTTGGAAACATAGTATGGAGATCTATTTATATTCCTTAGGATTTGATGTGTGGGAAGCAATAGAGAAAGGTTGTTTATTATCTTCAACATCTTCTACTATTGATGAGAATAAGGCTCTTGAATTCAATGCTAGGGCTATAAATGATATCTTTAGTAGTTTTCCAAATGAGATTATTGCTAAAGTTATGTATGGCAAGGATGCCAAGGAGGTTTGGGATAAACTGATTGATATGTATCAAAGAGATGAGTTGTTGGAAATGACACCCTTACAAATTGATATAAGAAGTGATACATTTGAAAGAGAATTTTTTTTTGTTAACAAAGAAGAAGATTGCTCTGTGAGAGATTATGAGTAAGAGTTTCATGAAAATGAATGTGAATTTGATCTTGAATGTGAACTCACTTGTGCTCTTGATGAGATGAAGAAACTAAGAGTGGAGAATCAAAGATTAAGATTGTAGGTTCAAGAAGGTATGGATTCCAAGGTCAAGATACTTTCAGATCTTAAAGATGTAGAAAAACTGATAATATATTTGAAAGTTCAAATTTTAGAAGGTAAGAAAATAGAAGAAGTCAATAATTAGCTTAAAGAAAAAGAGGTTGATTGTGAGAAGTATGAATCAAAGTTAGTCTCTTTGAGAAATTAATTAGGATAAGCATCTTCCAAATTACACAAGTCACTTCAGTTTGAAAAGATTATTGAGTGTTTATTTGAGATGTTGAACAATCAAAAACATCACAAGGATGTTATTGGATTAGGATTTGAAGAAGGATAGTGTTCTAATGTTAGAAAAAATCCAAGGAAGAAGATATAATTAAACTATCATTTTGTTGCTCCAAATGTTTTAGTCAAGAAGAAGACAAAAGAATTTTCACCTACACAAATTAACAATCACAAGGTCAAAAGTTTTTTTTATTTAGAACAACAACAAAGGCCTGAGTTTGAAAATACTTTTTACATTTTTTGTTATTCATGTTATGAGTTTGGTCATAGGGAAATGGATTGTTGGATGCATGCAAGGAAAATGGGATGTAATAAGAACTCCTTTGAATGGTTAAATAGAAAAAACAAAATCATATGTTATACATGTCATAGGTTTGGACATATTGCTTAATTTTGTAGGAGTAATCTAGTGAAATTAGTTAATCACCATAACAAAAAAGACACTAAGAAGGTTTGGAGAAGAAACAACGAGAAAGGAAAGGTTGAATATAAACTTGTGCATACTACACAAGTGACCTCTATTAGTGCTTAAAGACAAGGATGAAGTTAGGGGGAGATGCTTATAGCTTTATCATTCAAACCCTATATTAATGAGCAAAGAGGTTGCATCTTTGCAGTGATTTGGTGTTCTTATGGTGGTAATAGTTTTATTTTGATCGTTGCAATATTAACTTCATTTGAATATGAAAATGATATAATGCTTCAATTCCTTCTCCTTAGGTAACTTGTTGCAAATATCTATGAGCAGTTCCTTGATTATTTCTCAGTGCTATTATTGTGATCTTGTTCAGCAAAGAGTTTTAGTAAAGGAATTCTTTGATAGTGGCATTTGCAAGATAACAATGTGGCATTTTGATAATTCCAAAGAGAGAAAGTTGTTTTATGAACAAAAGCTTCAAGATACATTATTTGTGATGTTGTCATTTAAGGTGTATATCAAGCATGCAAAAATCCTAGTTGGCAATGCTTCTTCATTTTTTAGTCCCAGAGAATAGATCTCAATTTCCTTAAGTACCTTTGTGCAGATATTTACAACATTTGCAATCTAACAAGGATAAAGATAGTGAATTGTCCATTGAGGAGAAATGAACTTTGAATAGTTCTACTTGGGTTACAGTGATAACGTATTATTATCTACTTTGGTTTGTTATCAGATGGTATTATTTTTCTCTTGATGGCTTGTTTTCCCTGTGTGACAACAAACAAAGGTTTTACATCTTTTGAAGAAGGTTTTCATCTTGTGACTACCCTCACTTTTTGATAGGTGACAATGAGTTTAGTAATGGTCTTGCATGAACATATTGAACTTCAACAATTGATATGGTAGAAGGAACAACAAGTGTCAAAATGATAAGTGGACAACATGGAGTAGTTATCCTTTATCCAATTGTAGATCTCTCAATATAATGGTGATATTTATTCTTCTCTTTCCTTATTGAGCAATAGTATGGTGCTTAAGTAGTGATCTTCATTAGATGTGATAGTGCTATATTCTGTTTTCATTGCTCTCTATTTGAGCAGTATGCTTAAATTTTTTTCATAGAGTGGTATTTTGCAACTCATTCATTTTGTATTTCATTATCTAACATATTGAGGTATTGTTTTTGGAAATTATTGTAGCAAAGGTATAGTGATAGTTGTAGGTACTGTCAGTGATGATGGATAGTGTGATAGTACTATGTATCAGACATGACTCTCACATGTTTTTATGCAATGTTGTTTGAATATGTTGGTTTATCAATATCATGGTCTATATAGTCCTATCTATACATGTTACCTCTATCACAGATTTCCCAGGTTGCATATGTCAAAAAGGATTGTCAATTCACAAAATTGTGATGAAGATATTATAATAAGCCAATGCTCTTTCTTGTGTCATGCTAGCAGAAAAATGACAATTTCTTGCTCTTAGTCATTAGGGTTTGGACCTCTCAATTAAGGGATATGTCACTAATACCAATGTGATGATAGAATTTTCCACTTGTCAATCATTGTGGAATGTTTACTTTGATCTAATAGTGCTCAATATCTTGACAATGTTGGCATAGTATTACTTTGACAAATATTGCTATTAATAATGTTCAATAATAGTTAACACATTCCAGATGGTTTTAGTGGTTGCAAATATTTTTTCCTGAAGTGGTGCTATTGAGTAGTTTTATTATTGCAATATAATTGATTCATGCATGGTACATTGATACTTTCTTTCTCGTTTCAATATATTTCATTCCTTTGTCAAGTTTGGTTTGCATTGCATGATGAAAAAATGCACAATGTTCAATGACAATAAGGGATCGTGTGAAAAACAAAGTTTCTTAACCATTTTATCAGTATAATAGTTATATCTTGATGATTATTGAAAGTGGTTCATATCTTTTTCCACATCTTTGACTATAGACAATGACATCTTGCCAGTTTAGTAGTGTGATAACAATGCTTGGTTGCAAAATATTTGGGTTTGCACATTTAAAAAAAGTGAACTGCAAATAGTTCATGCACAATATCTCTTCTAGTAAAGGATGTGATTGTGGGTTCATAGTGATGATGTTCACTATTCATTCTTCACTCAGTTCTTGGTATAGTGATTTTAATGCTTGCTCCTGATGTAGTATGATTGGTACTATGATATTTATTTTTGACATAGTGATATTCATATCATAGTAAGAATTCAATTATTCCTAGTTATTTCAATAGTGTGTTAATCATAGCTTGATAATAGAGATTTACAGCTCTCAGTCAGTTGGGACAGTGACATGGTGATGGCTATTGTATGGTGGAGTGATAGTGAAATGATTGGCTTACTATCTCAATGTTTAGTGAATGGGATAGTGACACCATACATTGTTTGTGGCAATCCTTAATCATAAAATTTGTTGTATTAGTGCATCTTCAAGGTCTTCTTGAAGGGGGGGAAGAGAAATATGATATAGAGTGCACTTCTAGTGATTGGGTGAAATGATTAGTTTGGCATCAATGCATGTTAGTACAAGATAGTGTTATTCAAGCTACTATTTGTATTGGATAGTGTTCAATTGAGTTGTTTGTCATTGATGAAATGGTGAATTGAAGTATGCATTGGAGTAGGTCCAAATGGTAGTCATCATTGCTTGACAGTGTTCAATGGATAATATGTAGTGTGACAGTACTCAGTGGATAATGTGTTTTTATTATGGATAGTTTATTTAGTCTTTTTGTTTGTGCAATCACATTTTTCATAAACATAGTGTACTTACTCATACAGTTGCTTGTTGACACCTTAATGAAAGTGTGCTAATCTAGTGTGGTGTTGATGATAGGGTAACAATCTTATTAACAACTTTTCGTGATTCCCTTTGTCATTGTTGTCAAAGGGGGAGAATGGCATTCAAATGGCTCTAGTGATGGAGGATGAGGATGCAAATTTTTTGTGTCTTGACATCAATTCCAAAGGGGGAGTTTGTTGGCATTGCAATGGTTTTTCATTGATGTCAAAGTGCTCTAATGATATGTCATGTCAAAGTGATCTAATAATATGTTAATTTTATTTTTGTGGTAGTGTGATTGTTTTATGGTGTTGGATAATTCATCCTTTGTTTCATGTATGATGTTCAAGAATTCTTAAGATAGTTTTGTTGCAATGTTGATCATGAAGTTGATGCTTGTTGTTGTTGTACAGTTGATCATGGTTGCAAATAATAAGGTTGATGTATTGAAAGGTTTCATGCATAGGTAAGGTTTACAAGTGCTCTTTCATATGCTAATGATGTCACATTATCCAGACATATTGTTTTTGTACCAAGCTTGCCTTAGTATTGAGATGATTCATTGCTCATTCATTGATTAGTTCATTGCAATGGTTCATTGCAAAGTGTTAATTTGATATTAATGCTTAAGACAAGGTCATGTTACAAAATGAAAAAATGTAGATTGTTGAAGAGTTTCATAAGTTTCTTCAATCTATGGGTATGTACAGGATCACCATGGAAAAAATAGGCCCTTAAGTTGCGAAAAATTTAGAAAAATCAGAGTTAAGAAATTTGATGTAATAATTTCAATAAGTCATCTATATTATTTCAAAAATATGTAAGAATAGAATCTGTAGCAAATTGAATGTAGTTTCTAAACTACTAGGTTTTTTTTTTACAAAGTCTATTTGGTGAAAATTTGAAATTTCAATGCAGTAGTACTTAAATTTTAGAGAAAAAATAAGAAGTAGGTGTCTATCTAACCACCCTAACCACAATAAAATGATAATATTTTTTATAATATTTTAGATATAAGTAGAGAACTCATGTCTCGATGTGATGCATATTTTTTGTAACTTTTTTCCAAGTAATAATTATTTATGATTTTTTATTACAACTTTTAAAAAATATAAAAACTCATATGTCTGACCACCTAAACTTGGTCAAAACTTCATGAAATTCAATTTTTTTTTAATCATATAGTATGTGAAGCATAGAATGTGACACATTTTTTAGATTCAAAAAATGTGATACCTTTGAAAATTATAGATTTTTTTCAATCAGCCTATCAATCAGACTTTAGTCATAATTGAAATAGAAAATGAATAATAATTATTTATTAAATTCAAAGTAAAGCATAATTTATATTAGTGGGAAGTTGAGAATATCCTTTAAAAACCCTTTTCGTTTCATCAATTTTGGATAAAAAAACATTGTCAGCCACATACCCTACACATACCTGTCATATCACAACTTTTTGGCCCGTCATGATCCTGCACATACCCCTATCATTCTATATTTTTTTCATTTTATGGTTCATCTCACGAGGAATCAATTTCTAGAACGCAGCACAGATATGCAAAAGGTCATTACATGATTTCAAACTTATTATTTTGATAAAGAATTTCTTCATCAATTAGTGGTTTATTCAAAATTCTAGAACAGACTTAAAACCTTAAGTCTTCAATTCTAGGGTTTGTATTGTCTTTGAAGAATGACGAAGTCTTAAACATACTTTATGTCATATTTTGAAGGTGACTTACTCTAGCAAGTTAAGGATGCTTTATGCAATGGTTTGAAGGGTGATTAAGGACATTGTTTCACCAATACCTTCTAGGGTTCACTGACCCAACAAGTAATTTTTTTATAGTTCAATTCTACCAAAGGTTTTATCTTATTGAATGAAACAACAAATAAGGGTTTCAGAGCTCATTGTATGAAACAATGTGTATCAAACATTGATAGCAGAAAAATATCAAAGGTTCATTGACATAATGTTGGACATAATTGATTATGTGCATTTTCTTCAAAGATTTGGTGATTCTACATTTGAGATTTGTAGTTTTTGAGCTCCTCATTCAGTTACAAACTATCTTCAATAGTGGTATGGCTCTAATATATTTTATCTAGTTATTGATATATTTATATATATGGCATATGCACAACATATTGAGGGTGTGTGTTGAATGTTCAAGTTTGCAGATTTATTTGATTTAGGTATATAATCATAGTAAATGTATAAAGTGGTTTCTCTCAAAACCCTATGAAATAAATTCTTGAAAAATGTTGTTCATGGTTGGATTGTAATTGTGTACAAAAAGACAATGTGGAAATGTTTTTTGTGTTTTTTAGGTTTTGAATACTATGAAACTTGTAGGACATAAACTACATTAAGACTAGAAGTTGTCATGAGTTATAGTGAAATAGAGAGATCCTATGTCTTTTATTATTTCCATGATTAATAAAACAAATGTAAGGTCATGTCAGTGAGGCATAGATTGACCTTTTTCCAGTGAGGTTGTGTTTTGCTAGTGAGGCTAATAAAATGAACTTTTAGAGTGGTTTTACTCGCTATAAAGGGATTTCCACTCATAAATCATTGTGTTATGG
The DNA here is from genome assembly GCA_007258455.2 of Sequoia sempervirens. Lineage (NCBI taxonomy): Eukaryota > Viridiplantae > Streptophyta > Pinopsida > Cupressales > Cupressaceae > Sequoia > Sequoia sempervirens. Next base: position 167,010,788 of record VDFB02271358.1, on the reverse strand, counting down.
TTTCTCATTATTTTTTGTCTATTTGTTCTTCATGTTTTATCATTTGATCTTATGTATATTTTAGCACATGAATTTCTTTATCAAGCATTTATTCTTTCCTATCTAAATGGGTTAATTTCAGAATTTGAACTTCTAAGTTAGGGTATGTGCAAGATCATGATGGGCCAAAAAGTGGCAATATGATGGGTATGTGTAGGGTATGTGGCTGGCGACTTTTGTTTACCCAAAATTGATGAAATGAAAAGGGTTTTTTAAAGGATATTCTCAACTTTCTGCCAATATAAATTATGCTTTACTTTGAATTTAATAAATAATTATTATTCATTTTCTATTTGAATTACGACTAAAAGTCCCAATTGATAGGTTGATTGAAAATATCTATAGCTTTCAAATGGTATCACATTTTTGAATCTGAAAATAGTCACATTCTATGCTTCACATATTATAGGATTAAAAAAAATGAAATTCATGAAGTTTTGACCAAGTTAAGGAGGTCGGACATATGATATTTTATAATTTTTAAAAGTTGTAATAAAAAATTCATAATTAATTATTTACTTGGAAAAAAATTATAAAAAATATGCATCATATGAAAACATGAGTCCTTTTACTTATATCTAAAATATTATAAAAAATATTATCATTTTTGTGGTTAGGGTGGTCGATAGACACCTACTTATTTTTTCCTAAATTTAAGTACTAGTGCATTGAAATTTCAAATTTTCACCAAATAGCTATTTTTTAAAATAAACCCTAGTAGTTTAGAAACTAAGTTTCAATTTTTTACAAATTCTATTCTTACATATTTTGAAATAATATAGATAACTTATTCAAATTTTTACGTCAAGTTGCCTAACTTCATTTTTTTGAATTTTTGGCCACCTAAGGCCTATTTTTTCCATGATGATCCTACACATATCCATTATAACAAAGAAAATAGGTGCATATAAGTCTATGATAAATAAATAAATTGTATTTATTTTAAAACACTGGTTAACCCCCCCTATCAATTTTTTTCATACTTAGATAGCTTGGGATGTGGATGACATGCCTTAATTTGGCTCGCATGTGGCATACTTTTTTTTCTATGTTTAGCATTAAATTTTGGGGGAAACACTTTATTCATGATGTAGTTTCATTCAAGAACATATGACTTCACATAGGGATTTCCGAACAAGATCTCATGTTTTCTTCTACTTTAAAGCAATTGCTCATAGCAATGGTGTTACCAACTGGTTTAAAGTGGGAGCATACATTGATAATATCTTTTAACATTAAATTCATGGTGCAATTTTATATTTTCTTCAATTGCATCCTTTTCTTGGTGGTATCATTTGGTTTTATGTCCTCCAAGAGTGCAATATTTCTTAGCGTATGACTTTCCTCTTAGTGGCACTGATGCGACACACTACATTCCTTAAGTTGTGAAACTTTTACTCTTGACTTTTTGTCTCTTGGATACATTAGGAATGATGTTCGCTAGGTTGAGACCTTACATGAACTGAGAAAAACCCCTTTGAACGTACCTTACAAAATTTTAATGTTTACAATAACCATTTTATGGCCACCTTGCATAACACACTTTGCTTTCCAATGGAACCATCTTATTTGTTCATGGGTGCTAGCTTATGAAGTTTTTCTTGTGTCATGAATCTCATTGTTCATGTTGTGTGGCACCTTAAATCAAAGTTATTAGGAGGTATAACCTTGGTATGGCTAGTACGTATGGGAGCTTACCATAGGCATGACTTTCCATATCCACTTGCTTATTTTTGTGGGCACATACCAACCGTGTGTGTGTCTCACCTCTCTGGGGTCTCACCTAGTCAATACCAGATTCCACTAGCCCATGTGAGTGTGCATTTTGTTTGCATAGTGGACATCATGATCCACTTCCAAACATTTTTTTGGACAAAAAGCTTATCCCTCGTCCACATCATGTTGGATAGACTATTAATGCTTTATCCACCCTTCTTTTCCTTTTTCTTTCTTCTTTATGTCTTTGACAATGTATGCTTGTATCTTCTTGTTGCTTCATACATCATTCACATGTGTGTTTTTTTTTTCCTATGTTGGTTTGCCATAGGATCTTGATCATGGGGGTTTGATCTTCCTTCTTGATCATTTTCATCCGATCTCACTAGAATTTGTACATTTTAAACCCTATTGATGCTTATTTGTCTACTTTAGTGTGAGTTTTACGCAAGGGAATCCTCTCACTAAAGTGGGGGCTAAATGTAGTGTCAAAAATTATACTCCCTTCTTGGAGATAGTTCAATTTCACACTCTACTTGGACCTATTTTAGTACCGTTGCATTTATTTCCTTTAAATCATCATTAATAGGCCCCTACGACCCTTTATTACATATCCCAAGCCCTATTTCAACTAAAATCTTGACAAATTCAATAAATGGATTTAATATCCTAACCCCCAACATTCTCTCACCCCAAAAACTTAGTGTGGGACTAATACACCACCCTAGGCATATTAGTCCCCTTAGGTGGGACCCATATGCCACCCTTGGTGTATTAGTCCCACTTGGGGCCTATTTACAGTTTTGAGCAAGAAATCAAGGTTTTTAATTCAAATGTTTGCAAATGTCAGCATTTGAGATTTTATAAATGGTAAATTAGATAGAATGCCTATAAAACTAATGTTTCAAATCATTATTTCACCTAGAAATTTTATCTAAGACCTAGAGCTTTCAAGTATCGAAGTATCCTAGCGAGTTTATGAGATCAAGAGAAAGTTATCAAGTATTTGGAGCAATATTCAAGATTCAAGCATCATGTCAAAGTCTTCATGCATCATGTGTGTTTGTGAGCTAACATTTGTGATGTAGGTTTCATGATTCAAGCAAGCATTTAAGAAAAATCATGAAGCACTCAATCAAGAGTCAAGATCCACATTCATGCTATCCATTTAACACAAGTTTGCAGCATTCATTTCAAGGGGTTGGTAAGTTGCAACATTGCATTTTCATTCATCATTCCTTCATGTTGTTTTAGTTTTTTTAAAGGTTTAATTACCAAAATGGGGTTTGACCAAGTCAAACCCCCATCCTCTAACAAAACATTTGTCTCTCTCTCTCTTTTGATGTGTGTTTTGCATATTTATGTGAATTAGAGTCATTTGCCCAACCTAGTGATTTAGTCCCCGATATAGCCTTTCGATAGCATTGAATAGTGTTGGATCTGGGTTTGGAGGACTTGGAAACATACTTAGAAAAAGATATAGGTGGACTAAATTGCCCAACCTAGTGCATTGAAATTTTTTATCACCATTTAGTAGATCCTAATAATTGATAGAAGAATTCCAAATTTTTCCCTAAAAACCCTATAGCAGGACTCATATTCCCTACCTGGCATATTAGTCCTAGAGCGAACCCTAACAATAATTTTTAAAGTTTGTAGATATTGTCTTGGAATCTCCATTCATCCAAGTACTTTTTTGTTCCATTTAGTTTATTAGTTTGATTTCATGCTTTCAATTTTCTAGGTTTCATAGTGAGTTTGCATAAGTTTCTCCATTTCTCCCTTTTGAAGCTTCATTTAATGGTGATCCCCCATCCAATTATCCAAGGAATCCACTAGCCATTCCTCAATTGAGTCACTTGGTTCGAGTATCTAGTTTTCTAATGAATTGAAGTGTGAAATAGGGCCAATCCCATCTCCCAAAAGGTGGAACCACTATTTCCCTTTTGTTCAAATATAAAGTTTGATTGACATGTTTTATAATGATCAAGAGTTTGATTTTTGACATTTAGGTTTACACTTCACAACTTGGTATTGCTATTTGACCAAAGATGAAAATATATTCAGATGAGATATAGAATACATAGTGTATAGAATTTTTAAATCCATGACAAATGTGATAGGTGAATAACTACCCAATATGGGAAAAAACCACCTACGTGATTTACCCTAAGCTAAACTTAACACTACACTAACAATTTTGTGGCTTGTGTGCTCATGAGCTTCAAGGGTGTTGTGGACTCCAAGGTTTCATGCATTTTTTTGGGTGTGGGTGCATTCTATATTTATCATGAAGTCCTAGGTTCTTTTGTTACCCATGGTTGCTAAGTTTATTCTCTTTGTTAGAGTGTTTGCAATCTTATTGGCTCTATAGATTGTGTCTCCTATTGAGGTGGAGAAGGGTTTTGATGGTGTGGTTGTTTTATTATGCTTCTTCAGCTAGTTTTCTCCCTTGCAACTCCTATTGAGGTGGAGTTTGGGTATGCTAGAGAGTCCTTTTAATTGTGGATAGGGTAATCTTGGTGACTTCTCCTATAGAGGTGGAGAGGCGAGTTGGATGGAAAGGTTTATCTTCCCCATCAACATTACTTTTGTTTATGGCTCTAAAATTCATTTTCTAAACGACAAGATTGTTGCAGGATGGTTATTTTAAGGAATGTTGATAGGATCATATTTTCTGAGCATGACTATATATTGGTGATTCAGGTTTTTGTTCCCATCAAAACCTACTTGTAATGGTTTTAGGTCCCTTTTGAAACACATGTATTCTTTTCCACCTTTGTGGTGGATGTTGTCATTTTTGTTGTAGCTTTGTGGGTGACCTATAGGAATGTTCTTGGATTGTTTTGCTAGCTAGAAAGCTTGTTTTATTCTTCTTCTTTTTTTGGATTTGATCTACTAGTTGTGAGGCCTATTTCATGATGTTATATGGGATTAGGGCCATAAACCCTACTTTTTAATAAAAACATGATACAAAATAAACATTGAATAAATAGTAGAAAAATTGTAAGGATGAGAAAAATGAATTGAAGAATAAAAAGGTGGATCACAATATAAATGGTGTACTTACTAAAGCCTAAAGTAAATAATATACGAGAAAATAATGAGCAACATGAACAACATGACACATTTTCAATGTTACTTGTGTCAACATCCACTAATAAATGTCCCTTGGTATCATCCACATGCTAGCAAGAAAAATAGAAACATAAACCGAAGAAATTTCCTAAAAGAAGAAAATCATAAATATAGTAAGTAGTACTTGAAGGATAGTTTTGATGGAAAATTGTATACCTTCTATTAAAATTTCTACCAATTTAGTCATTCTAAATAGTGTCATACCATCCATGTTTTCTTAGTGGGAATAAATTATGTCATCAATTTATTTGACTTTTCTTTTGATTTATTTATATGTTTTATAGTTGACTAGTTGATGGTTTTGGTAAAAAATATTGGTGGCAATGCCATTTATTTTATCTATTTCAACTCAAATATGATCATCCTTTTGTATCTAGGAAAATAGACATATATAGTTGTGAAGAAATAGTGGCTTAAGTATATATTTTCCATATTAAAATTATATGAGAGGTTTGTATTTTTTTGTCTATTTTCATCAAATTTACTTTATTTGTGATCTTTTGGACAACAAATTTGGAGTTTTAATGGAGTTGAAGATTGGATTGGATATATCTATTTTCATGCTCAAGTCAAATTGGTTGCAAAGTTTTCTCGTTGAAGTCATGTGTACAAAGTGTTTCATTTTCAAGAAGATTTGAGCATCTATCATTTTGGGTTTTAAATATCATTTATTTTACAACCTTATTCATAATACATGCTACACTTAGTCATCCATTTTAGATAAATATGTTAAGAAGCCATGATTCTAATAGCCTAAAGCCATCATCATTAAATCCTTGTTAAGCTATGAATGTTTTCTTTTCAATTCAATAAAGAGAATACATTTTAAAATATCAAATTGGTTTTGATTATATTGACCCACAATCTCTATACTATTGAAAATAATCTTCAAATTTTTATTGAATTTGAAAATGTTAATTAATAAAAAGGTCATATTAAAACAATTTTAAATTTTGAATTGATTTTTTTCAAGACTTCCAAATAGAAGTAAATAAACATTTAACCATAAAAGTGACATTTTAAGAATAATTTAATGAGGTAACAAAATTTCAATATGTAATCCAAATATTATCAGACCACAACTTAAAATGTTGGCATAGAGTCTAAATGCTACACTATTGTTTGATAAATCTTGTCCTTTAATTATGTAAGTATTGGGACATGATAGTAAGAAGGAATCATTGTTTCAACTATGTTAAGTTTTCTTTTTAGGATGCATAAAACTTCAGGCATATGGCAAATTCACCGTCAGCAATTCACCGATGGAAAATTTATGGCCAACAACTCACCACGAGAAAATTCACGTCATGACAATTCACTGCATGAAAAATTATTAAATGAATTTTTCACGGTTAATTTTCCACGATGGTGAATTGCTAACGGTGAATTTTCCTAGAGCCAAATTTACGAATCCCTATCAAAACAATGCTGTTGCAATTGACCATTCTGTAACGCTAGTTAATATCCAATCCACTAATGCCAACCTCCATTGTCAATAGGTTTTTTTTATCAAACGTGCTACACAATTTCAAAGACAACTAAACTCTTGAGAGATAGTCTGTGTTGGTGACAAACGAATTTAATCACATTTTTAATCATTCTTTCCCTCGTCCAGTCTTTCTATATCCGAATGACACCCAACTTTTGACCTAAGTATTCCCAAGACCAGTTTATAATGTACATCGAATGTATAGTCTACAATGCCAACATAGAAAATAATGGATACAACGAACCTAACGTATATGGGTCAATTTTTGTGCACAGAAAATGAAAGATATATTTTTCATATGGTATAAATTATCTCTGTCAAATCAAATAAATGAAAAGAAAGCGAGGCCAACTGGGTATCTTCAAATACAGTCAAATACTATTTACTTTGGCTTTAGCTGTGTTTATTTTTAAGTTTTAAAACTAAATGTGTGTTTAGTTTTTATTTTACATTTGGTATTTTTCTATACATGTTTAAATATATTATAGAATATATAATATTATATACGAAAAATATAATGTAATAAATATATATAATATTTTTTATATAAATATAATTATATTAATATACATTGTAAAGTTTTATATTTAAAATATATTTATAAATTTGATTTTTTTTGTATAATTAATATTTATATTATTATAAATATAATATTATATCACATTTATTATAATATATTATATATAATATTATTATATCAATCTATAATATATTAATATATATTGTAAAATTTTATATTTAAAATATATTTATAAGTTTGAGTGTTTTTCTTTATGTATAATATTATATTTATAAAATATTATATCACATTTATTATAATATATTATATATAATATTATGATATTACAATACAATAGTATAATATATGAAAATATAAAATATATTATATTAGAATATATTATATCATATATATAATATAATATAATACAATATAATATAATATTATTATATCAATCTATTATGTATTCTAATATAATATATTTGTTTCATACTTTCCAATCTATGTCTTAAATTAAGGTTACATATCTATTAGGGTTAGGGTTAGGATTTCTGAGATAAGATAAGGGTTAGGGCTACAGTAAGGATCAAGGTTAGGGTTGGGGATTAATTAGTATTAGCGATGGGTCTAATTTGGGTTAAGATTCAATTAGAGTTAGGGTTAGGGTTCAATTGATGTTCAATTAGGGTAAAGGTTCTAGGATAAAGTTTAGGGTTAGGGTTAGGGTTGAGATTAGAACTCAACTAAGATTAGGGTTAGGCTTACAGTTACTGTAAGAGTTAAGATTAAATTAGGACTTAATTAGGGTTATGGTTAGGGTTCATATTCAATTAGGGTCAATGTTCAAATAAGGTTAGGGTTAGGATTCAACTATAGTTAGGGTTAGGGTTCAATTATGGTTAGCATTCAATTATGGTTAATGTTAGGGTTTAATTAGGGTTACAGCTAGAATTAATGTTAGGGTTAGTGTTTACATTCAATTAGGGTTGAACTTTAATATATTTTAAATATAAAATTTTATAATATATATTAATATATTATAGACTGATATAATAATATTATATATATATATAATATAAATATTATATTATAAGAAAAAAAATTACTCAAATTTATAAATATATTTTAAATATAAAATTTTATAATGTATATTAATATAACTACATTTATATAAGAAATATTATATATATTTATTACATTATATTTTTCATATATAATATTATATATTCTATAATATATTTAAACATGTATAAAAAATACCAAATCTAAAATAAAAACTAAACACACATTTAGTTTTAAAACTTAAAAATAAACACAGCTAACACCAAAGTAAATAGTAAAAATTATCAAATAGTTTAATTTTAAAAATTTCATATAAGTTGGATATCTTCCATGATGTGGAGAATAATGCCTTCAAATGTTTGATTCCTTATTGATGACTAATTGTCAGATTGTCAAACTAGAGTGACAGTTTCTTGAAAGTTTCCAAGTCATTTATTGTAGATAAAGAAAGTTATACGGCAGCCAAGGATGGTACAACCATCGAATGTCATGCACATGGATCTCCATTCCTTTTTGTAGGTTGCATAGTGCCCAAATCCTCCATTCCTTTTTGTAGGTTGCATAGCCAGTGCCCAGATCTTACACAGATTTGTATGTCGAAGTAGACGTTGAAAATACACTCTCGTACTACATCAGTTATTGTGCATTTAGCTTTAATTATTATTATTATTTTCTAAACTCTTAAATGGGCACATGCCATATTTAAATAAATTTTATTATTTAAATTTTATTTTTATATCTTAAAATAATAAAAAATAATTAAAATTTTAAGTTTTTCCACCCTTCACCTCATAATCAAATAACCATTCATTTTAATCCTATCCATTAATCCTCTCAACTAGTCTTGTTAAGAGGGAAATCTATAAATCTACCATTCCATAAGTTGTTTGGAAGGAATTCTAGTATAAAATACAATGCCTTGGTGTCATTGTAAGCAACCATATTACCATATTGGGAACTACATGTGGTTGAGAGTTTTTTGAATTATTTTATTCATGTTTTATAGTTTAGTTGGTTAAATTATACACTGGGTAAATATGAAGTATGTTTCAAACTAGAGGTTTTTAATCCTCATTTGTATTTCAAGTTTCTCAATCTACTTTCATAGCATGCCTAATAGAGCTTTATCACTCTCTAACCCTTATTCTTTTAGGTCTTACTAACCTAATATCATTGGTATTTAGTCATTTTTAATGAATTTATGGGTGCACTTTTACAAGGATCATTATAGCTCAAAATGGATCTCATAATTGAGTTTGAAAGGTCACACAAATAAAGATTGACATATAATTTGACCTATTTTGGTGAAAAAAATAATCACTTTTTGTGCCCTAAGGCTTTCATTGGTCATCCATACATTGTATAGATACGTAGCATATGGAGTGTTTCATATGAAATAATTCTATATTGTTTATAATTTACATGGTCATCTATTTTAAAATAATTATTATTCCTTGTGTAAGATATTTTATTATCTATTGTATAAAAAAAATTATTATCTATTTGTTATTGGGTTCCTCTTTTGGTTGTGGGTTATTACCTATCTATTTCGTTCTTTCAAACTTTTATGCCCTAGTTATATTGATGGCCATGGTGTTGAACACCCAAAATAGTGAGAGGGGGTGTGAATCAATATTCACTAAAATTCATTATCTTCATCAACTTTATAGATTCATTCAATGCATCACATTATACTTGCGGTAATGGAAATGAACATAGAAAGCTTGCATCACATCAAAGAACACAAGAACACCAAATTTACATGGAAAATCCAGAAAGGGGGAAACCATAGTGAGGATTACCTCACAATATATTATAACTAGTTACAATGTTTGATACATAACGGTGGACTCACTATCCAAAAAAAAAGGCTCACTCAGTGGTCACTACCAATGGGCTCATTGCCCAAAATGGAAAGAGATAGAAGAAAGGGTGGTTCACTATTAAAGATGAACTGCTAACAATGCATCTGACATATATTGAAGATAGAGTTCCACTGAAACTCAGAAAATTAACTTAACACACTTCATACTTCTTGATGTAGATGTTGTTAGAAATTGGATTGCATCAAATGGTTGTCATCAATGTCAACATAGTACCAAATGTATGAGGCATTTACCAAAAGCTATTCCCTATCAAAAATATTCTTTATCACTAAACTGGTGTGCTGGTTTTTGGGTCTAGATTCTACAAGACAAGCTATGTCTCTGTTATCTTAATAGATGTCATCATGATTCACTTAGACAACTATATTCAAGAACTTGAGAAGTTTTGTGTTGGGAGCAATAAGTTATCAATGACAAAGTTTAACTATGTACACTACAATTATGGTAGTATGATGAGAATTAGATGTTACATCATATTTGGAAGTTGTTTGATTGTTTGAAGCTTTTATGTTTAGGTCCCAGTCTTGGCTGACCTGACACACGTTATGTATTAAGAAGATTGACTATAACTTGGGAATGTTTTGTATAGATCCTAGCTGACCTAATATGATGTACTACATGAATTCTATATAAGATGTTTTGAAGTGAAGAAATGTAGAGAAGAGAGAGCGAGAAAGGAATGAGTGTGTGAGTTCCTAAATGATTTATCAATTGTGGATTAGTTGAGAAACTATCATGTGAGGTAGTACTTCATATTTTTAGCTTAATTTGGAATTGAATTTAGCACAAGGAAGGTGTATTCCATCAATTCATACTTCTGGCAGTGAGCCATAACTTTTATATTCTAGAAGAAAGCCATTTTTCTATCTCTATTGATGTCATTCAGGGAGGCTTCCAAAACAAACAACACAAATACAACACTATTCAACAATTATTTGAAACTCCAAACCCTCACAAGGGAACTTCTTCACACAAACACTCTTCTTCTCTAGTAGGTCTGAAGACCTAAATTTTAGAACCTCTCACTAAACCCTCACAACCAAAAATATCTTTATCCTTTTAGACACCCATCAAAGCATCCTACAACATAACTTAGAATCTCATGCAACTCTTTTGAGACATCAACTTCAAATCATGGCTTCTACGTTGACCTGGGCCTTGAATTAGGCCACTTTTACAAAGAGACACCCCTTTAATCTTATTTCCAACCCAAAAAGCCAATGGGGAAGCACTAGCTTGCTATCAAAACTCTAGATTTCATAATTTATTTGTAGTGACACATTCCCCAAGAACTCTACCATGAAACCCTCATTTCTTGCAAATTACATGGGGGTTTATTGAAAAACTACCTTCTTGACCTTACCAGGCCTTGTCACCGACTCAAACACCCTTAAAAAATCCTACACATACTTAAATGATCAATAAATATCATTGGCCCTAAATATTTCATCAAACCCTATCACTAAACCTCCATTTTCATGGTAAAAGCTCTCTTAAACTCCCGAGGACAATCATCAAAACTCTCACCCAACCTTACACCCTACTTTATTCAACTAGCCTATATCTAAACCTCCTCTTTAGGTCCTATTTCACTATTCACATGGATTATAGTCAGTGAAATAGTCCTTAAAACATGATAAATGCTCACAAACCCTAAAACAGGGTATACCCGGGTAGTCACAAAGAAACAAGAATAAAATTCTTCAAATTCTCTTTGATCCTCTCAAACCAATCAAAAAATGTAGCTGACTCATGCTTTCAATTAATTCATGAGTAATTTTAGAAATTGTATATCTATATGATACCATATAGGCCTGTAATCAATGAATTGCACATAAAATTTCCAAAAAATAGTGAGATTTTTATTGGTTTTTTGCTTCAAATACACCAAGGAAAACTTTATGTTGATGTTTCTCACCTTTTTAAACTTATTCCCACCAAGAAAAAGCACAAAAACTGACTCAACATCCCTCAACTAACTTTCAAACGCCCCATGACTATTGGGGTTCACAAAGTTGCATTTTTTTGCAATTTTTGATAACAACATTTTGCTCTTTTTTGCATTATTTTTCAAATTGACTCCCCTAACCTCCTAAAACATTATAAATGGTCTAGTTAGACCTTATTCAACCTAAGAACAACCTCACACAATAAAATGGCATTTTAGCCTCCTTGACAACTATTGTCAAAATTGACAACTTTTTGACATGATTTGCAACTTTTACAATATAGACCCAAAAGACACCAAATTTTCCAATTACATCAAAATGGTCTCAATAGACCTTATGTGAACTCAAACACTCCAAAAAACCTAGACTCAAATTTTCATGAGACAACTAGAGCCAATCCATTGAAATGGATTGGTGCTCCTGCACCATACACCCCACCTAAAAAGGTTTCCATGTCTCTTGGAAACTGATCTTCAATTGTTCCTCCTTTGAAAGCTTCATTTCTTTAACTTGAAAAATATGCATTGACTGGTAAATTCTAAAAACTTGCTTTGCGCTTACCATTCTTGTGCACTTGGTCAACTTGATAATACTTCCCTTGATTTGTTGAACATCCTTTGACCTCTTTTCCATCTGTGACTAATATAGAACCTGCACCAAATACCCTCTGCCTTGTCCATATAGCATACCTATCTTCATGAATCTATCCTTTCCTTTCTACTTGTCTCACTCTGTCCTTTCCTTTAAATTTATGCACTAGATTCACTATCCTCAAAGCCTTTTCATTATCAGACCTATATACCACTGTGCATTATCAAACTTATCTCATCCTTAATATTATAGCTCAGTCCATTAAGATATCTTACCACTCTTTATTCCTCATATTCCTCATGTTTTGTCCTTATAGTTAACCTATAAAACTCCTCAGTGTATGCCTTCACATCTAGGTCCTTTTGCTGAAGATTTTGAAGTATTTTAGGCAATTGAACATTATAATCACTATGAATGAACTTACCTTTGAGTTTTGTCTTCATTCTCTCCCAAGAAGTAATCTTGGTCTTTCCCTTTTTCTTCCTTTTATCTTGCACAAAGTTCTACCACAACAAAGCGTGTCCTTTCAACTTGGTCTTCGCCTTGTTCACCTTGTGATCTTCATCTACTTCCTCACTCTCAAAGTAATTCTCCATGGCTCCTATCCAGTTCAAGAGCTCTTCACCATATAATTTACCTCCATACATAGGAATTTGAATCCAATTTTCTTTGTCCATCACCTTTCACAACCTTCAAAAGCTTTAGCATCCTCACATCCTCTAGATCCAACTCTTCCTCTTCACTAGAGGTTTATTCCTCTTCAAAATCACTTTCATCCATAGTGACCCCAACATTAGACTTCAATGCAACAATCTCCTTCTTCAAGGTTTATAATTCTCTAGCCTGTTGATCAATCTTTCTAACAATAGTGCTTCCTTTGGGAGGCATCTTGACTCCTCCAATTCCACCATTCATTGCACACAAACTTTCAATCTTCCCCCTCAAGAGACCTAATTCCTAGGATCTAATACCAATTGATTTCATTCAAGGATGATTCCAAAACAAACAGTACAAATCCAACACTATTCAACAAGTATTTGAAACTCAAAACCCTAACAAGGGCACTTCTTCACACAAACACTCTTCTTCTCTAGTAGGTCTGCATACCTAAATTTTTGAACCTAACTCTCACTAAACCCTCACAATGAATAATATCCTTATCCTTTTAGACACCCATAAAATCATCCTAAAACATAACTTAGAATCTCATGCAACTCTTTTGAGAGATCAACTTCAAATCATGGCTTCTATGCTAACCTAGGCCATGAATTAGGCCACTTTTACAAAGAGAAACCCCTTTAATCTTACTACCAACCCAAAAAATCAATGGGGCAGCACTAACCTACCATCAAAACTCCATATTTCATAATTTATTTGTAGTGAAATTTTCCCCAAGCACTCTACCACGAAACCCTCATTTCTTGCAAATTATTACATGGGGGTTTATTGAAAAAATACCTTCCTAACTTTACCAGACCTTGTCACTAACTCAAAAACCCTTTAAAAATCCTGTGCGTGCTTAAATGATCAAGAAATATCACTTTCCCCAAATATTTCATAAAACCCTTGCACTAAACCTCCATTTTGATGGTAAAAACTCTTAAACTCCCTAGGACAGTCATCAAAACTCTCACACAACCTTACACCCTACTTTATTCAACCAACCTACATCTAAACCTCCTCCTTAGGAAACATTTCACAAGTTACAAGGATTATAGTAGATGAAATGGTCCTTAAAACATGCTAAATGTTCATAAACCCCAAAACAAGGTATACCCAGGTAGTCACAAAGAAACAAGAATAAAATTCTTCAAATTAAATTTGATCCTCTCAAACCAAAAAAAAAATGCAGTTGACTCATGAAACTAATGAATTCATCAAGAATTTGCACAATCTTGTATCTGTACAGATACCGTACAGGCCTACAATCAATGATTTACATAGAAATTTTTGGGAAAATAGTGAGATTTTTATTGGTTTCTTGCTTCAAATCCACCAAGCCAAAATTTACATTGATGTTTCTCAACTTTTAAAACTCTTTCCCACCAAGAAAAACCACACCAACTAAATCAACATCCCTCAACTATCTTTCAAACTCCCCATGACCGTTGGTGTTCACAAAGTTGCATTTTTTTTGCAATTTTTGATGACAACATTTTGCTTTTTTGCATTATTTTGAAAATTGACTTCCCTAACCTCCTAAAACATTAGAAATAATATATTTAGACCTTATTCAACCTAAGAACATGAAATAACACAAGAAAATGACATTTTACCCTCCTTGACAACTTTTTGACATGATTTGCAACTTTTACAATATAGAACCAAAAGACACCAAAATTTACCAATTATATCAAAATGGTCTCAATAGACCTTATTTGAACTTAAACACTCCAAAAAAACTAGAATCAAACAACCTAGACTCAAATTTTCATGAAACAACTAGAGCCAATTTATTGAAATGGATTGGTGCTCCTGCACCATCTATGGTAGTGAGCCCTTCAAGTTTCAGCCCTATTGGACAGTGAGTCCTTATTTTAGGTAGTGAGCCTTTTTGTAATGAGTTTTGATATTCTCTATAGTGTGATTTAATCCTCATTGTGGTTTTTTCCTCATTGGGTTTTCCACGTAAATATGGTGTTATTGTGTTTATGTGTTGGATTTGAGTTTATGCATTGGCATTCAATGATTAATCATTTAAGAAGTATTAAGTATTATTTCTAGTGATTGATTAAAGGTTTAATTTTGTGAAAAATAATTCACACACCCTCTCAGTTTTCCTATTCAACAATTGGTATCAAAGCTTGGTCCTTTGGAATAAGTTTAATAGCTTGAAGGAGATCTTCGTAGGTTGAACAAATGGAGAAGGGATCTAACTTGGATGGAGAATTAAGAATAGAGACTTATGAGTTTGAAAGTGAAGATCTAAAAGAAAATGTCAAGAAATTAGATGAATGCATTCAAAAACTAAGGAATCATATTCAAAAGTTTAAATTGAAACATTAAAAAGTTATCCAAGGACTAACAGAAGCAAAGGAGACTATTGAGAATCTAAGAATGAAACTAGAAGAAAGCAAAAGTGTGGAAAAATTTTATGAAATTGTAAATTGAACAAATCAAGGTAGAGGAAGGATTCTTGAAAGATATTATTAATCAGAAGACATCAAAATGTGATAAGCTTGAACAAGAAGTAGTAACCCTAAGAGCTAATATGGAAAAAAGAAAAAACTCATGAAGAAATGTTTAAGATAAGTTCTACAATGCTTGATGAGTTGATTTTATCTCAAAAACCTTCAAATGATAAAGTTGGTCTAGGACTTGAAGAAGGGAAAAGATCAAAGACTAAACCCGTTCTCAACAAAGTGGACAATCAAAGGAAATTTCAAGGAAACACTTATCAAAACAAGAACCGAAGGAAAAATACCAGAAGGTTTCCCCTCTGAAAACCTAATGCTCAAAGGTTCCCATATTTTAATGGTTTTCGTTTCTCATGCAGTAAGTTTAGACATAGAGCAACAAAATGTAAAAGTCAAATGAAGGTCAAAATAGAATGAGTTAGAATGTTGGATTCCTTACTGGAAAATGATATGTTTGCAACAAGTTTGGACATAGAGCTATTGAATGTAGAAGCCAAATGATGATGAATAAGTTTAATAATAGTGGAAGGATTTAGTATTTTTAAGACTATTGTTACACTTGCAATATCTACGGACACAAGGAAAATCAGTGCAAGTCAAGGATGAATGCAAATTCGTTTGATCAAGGATATATTGTGTGCTACACTTGCAACAAACCAGGACACATCTAAAAATTTTGTAGGAGAAAATTTGGGAAGAAAACTAATTTGGAAAAAAAGATCAAGCCTATGAACAAGGTAGATCTCAAAGAAGTAAGGTTCCTGGGTGATCCAACAATAGTGGTTTATAATTTTTGGCCAAACTAGACATTGATTTATTTATTTTTAACTAAATCTTCACATTTGGGCACCTATAACGGTTAAACCGTGAGGAATTTGGAGATGATGAAAACTAGAGTCTTGTCACATTTTGTCCGTAGATTCTAAAAATATTCTTTTCAAAAATTTTGGAATCAGATTGCACTTCTTTTTCTATCTCCCATGAAAATAGGTTTTTTTCAAAAAACAACATTTTTAAAAAGTGACGCACACCGTATAACGCATAATTTTTTTCCTTGAAAGATAAAATTCTAATTCTTTCAAATTGAGATTTTTAACTCCTATATCTAGTGCTTCCACTTGGTTAGATAGTTTTTTATTGAATATGTTTTCTTTAATCAGGTTTCAAAGTTAAATCAATTACAATTCAGACATAATGCAACTGTATAATGCATAACTTTTACTGTATGTCTTGAAATTCTTCTTCTTTTTTTTGTTGGATCAAGGACTCCAATATTTGGTTTACTCATATTTTAAATTTTTTTTTTGATAATCTTCTACCACATGTACAGAACATAGAGTTTTGTTTTCGGTGAAAAACCTATATTTAATAAAACTTAAAAAGAAAATAGATAATATAATCAAAACATATTAAAATTATATTCACTGGATAGCTCGTTTTGAGGGAAACATGATACTAGTTGGGTTTCTAAGATCTCCTCCATTTTCATTGTCAAATCCAGCTTTGAAGTGTAAAATTCTGAGCAATTTTGGTGCCTGAGAGGATGTGGGTGAAAATAAGTGGGTTTAGTCGAACAAAAGTTTAATGCTCAGTTGAATAAGGGTTCGATCGAACCCATTTGACACACAATAAAAAACACATTTGAATGGGGTTCAGTCGAAAAAAAAATTAATGCTCAGTCGAATAAGGGTTCGACTGAATCCATTTGACACACAATAAAAAATACATTTGAATGGGGTTTGGTCGAACATTCTAAAAATGTTTGGTCAAACCCCCTCTATTAAGAATTAATATTTAATATTACTATAAATATAAATTATAATAAATAGTATACTTATTATTGCTATATATTATAATAATTATATTATTATAATATATAACTATTATTATAATATTAAAAGTATATAATTAAAAACTATATATATTATTATTATAATATTAAAAGTATATAGTTAAAAACTATATATTATTTTTTTCTAATCATGGTTTTTCAAATCTTGTATTTTTTAGGCTCAAGACGAGTGTCATGAAAACACTCTCCTTAGGAAGGATAATGAGAAGCTTTGCTTGGATAACATGGCAATTAAAGAAGCCATGAGAAATCCCATATGCACCAATTACAGAGCACTTGTTGTTGCAGATTTGTTAGCTTTCTGCTTATGGGTATTCTTTAACTATTCTTAAGTTTTTTTTAATGGGCCTGCATGGATTTTCTTAGCTAGAGAGAATGGATAGTATGGATGGAAAATTTTATAGAAAGCACATATCATTGACTTGAGAGAGAGATATGGAGGGAGTGGGAGAGAAAGGGAGAGTGAGGGTAGGAGGGAGATACTTGAGAGAGAGAGGGGGGGAGTGGGAGAGAGGTAAAGGGTTTAGGGTTTAAGAGTTAAGGATAGAGGGGAGAGAGGGAGAGGGGGTGGCAGGGAGAGACTTGAGACAGAGGGGGGAGTGGGAGAGAGATAAAGGGTAGGGGGTGTACAAGGGTTTAGGGTTTAAGTGTTAAGGATAGAGTGGAGAGAGGGAGAGGGGTTAGGAGGAGAGACTTGAGAGAGAGGGGGGGGAGTGGGAGAGAGATGATCTGGGAGGGGAGGAAGGGGTTTAGGGGTTCAAGGGTTAAGGTAGAGGGGAGAGGGGAGAGGGAGGAGAGACTTGAGAGAGAGGTGGTGGAGAGCGATAAAGGTAGGGTGTACAAGGGTTTAGTTAAGGGTTAAGGCAGAGGAGAGGAAGGGGGTGAGGGAGAGACTGAGAGAGAGAGAGAGGCAGGAGAGACAAAGGTAGGCCTAAGGGTTTAGAGGACAAAAAGGAGAGGGGTGGAGGAGACCTGAGAGAGAGAGAGAGGAGGAGGGACAGAGATAAAGGGTGTGTAAAAGGGTTTAGGTTTACAAGTTAAGGATAGAGGGAGGAGAGGGCTAGGAGGAGAGACTTCTGAGAGAGGAGTAGGAGAGAGATAAAGGTTAGGGTTTTAGAGTGAAGGGTTAAGGGAAGAGATGGAGAGGCAGTAGGAGGGAGAGACTTGAGAGAGAGCATGGGGGAGATGAAGAGAAATATAGGGTAAGGGGTACTAGGGTTTAAGTGTTAAGAGTAGAGGAGAGAGAGGGAGAGTGGGTAGGAGGGAGAGACATTGAAGAGAGAGAGGGGGAAGTGGGAGAGAGATAGAGGGAAGTAGAAGGGCTTAGGGTTTAAGTACAGGCAGATGGAGAGGGGAGAGGGGGGTAGGAGGAGAGACTTTAAAGAGAGGGGGGAGGGAGAGAGATAAAGGGTAGGGTGGGCCAAGGTTTTAGGGTTTATGGGCCAAGGGTAGAGGAGAGAGGGACGAGAGGAGGGGAGAGACCTGAGAGAGAGGGGACTGGGAGGAGATAAAGGGTAGGGGTTTAAGGGTTTAGGTAGAGGGGATGTAAGGAGAGGTGAGGGAGACTTTAGAGAGAGAGAGAGGGGAGGAGGAGAGATAAAGGGTAGGGGTGTAAAGGGTTTAGTTTACAAGGATAGAGGGGAGAGAGAGAGGGAGAGGGGGTAGGGAGGAGACTTGAGAGAGAGAGGGGAGGAGAGATAAAGGTAGGGTTTAAGGGGTTTAGGTGAGGGGAGAGAGGAGAAGGGGTGGGAGGGAGAGACTTGAGAGAGAGTGGGGGGAGTGGGAGAGAGATAAAGGGTAGGATTTAAGGGTTAAGGGTACAAGACCTCGAGAGGGAGAGTGGGTAGGAGGGAGATACTTTCAATCGAGAGAATGGTGCAAGAGCACCTAGGCTAAACCTCATTTTGTTAGTTATCATTTTTGTCTTGTATCTGACCTTAGCCAAGTCAGAGTAAAAATAGTGTGTATGTTTTGGACCTTAGAAGGTCATAGTTATGGCTAGGTGAATTAGTCATTAGGACTAAGGTCACCATACTTAGTCTTGTTAATTACTTTTGCCTTAATTAGCTTAGTAGTTTGGATTGGGAGTTGAGTCTTAAATGTGTTTTAAACACATCTATGATTGTTAGAAAGATGCCATGAGGAAGTTAAGGGAGTTGGATGCTCGAAATCAAGGAGTTAGAGGTCCTAGGAGTTAGGAAGAGGACATAATGATAAGTTGCAAAAAGTTGATGCAAAGTTGCATGACAACATTTGTCAAGTTGCATGCAACTTAGTTATCTTGGATCCCCTAAAAGATAGGAGTGCGGGATTGACCAACATCCCTAGAAACATGGAAAAAAGGAATCTATGAAAGGTGTGGTTCAAATGCAAGAAGATTCAGTCGTTGTAATCAATTTTTTGGATTTTGAATATAGAAGAATTCGGTAATTTCTATGTTCTACCAACTGGTTTGAGTGACAGTGTTATTCCTTGAATTAGATGCTTTGAATTAGTGTTATATTTGTGTTTACAGGGTAGTCTTAAGCATTTTCCATTTAGTAATCAAGTTTTTTTGTGTTAACTTAGTGTTTTGACTTCATAGTTAGGGTCTAAAGGTTATTCTAGTCCTATCCTAACCAGTCAGCCTTTCTATGGCTCCCCCATGAAATCTAACCACGGGGTCTTCCTGAGGATGGATGGATATGTTAGGGGAGCCAGTAGTCTATAAATACTTAGTAGTAGGAGTCGTGGAGTTGAGAAATTTCATTTAAAACCAAACCCTAGGAAAGTTCAATACCCGGTTAGAGGTTTGGGCAATGAAAAGTTGAAGAGAACAGGCAGGGGAAAGAGATACTATACAGAACAAGTATAGTTCTAGGTGGGGAATAACCATATCTAAGAATGCTAGAAGGATTGTGGCTGAATCAATCCATTTGTGTGAGAGATGAGCAAGAGATCAGTGAAACCCTAGCAATTAGGCCTATTAGCCCTATTTTCCCTAGATTGTAGGAAACTAGCGTATAGAGGAGCCAGGGGTCTGAAACCCTGTGAGTCTTTTAAAGGATCAAAAAGGGTGTCTGAAAGTGCAAATTTTTTGCTAGGTTGTTTGGAGAATTTGAGCAAGAAAGCCAAAAAGGACACTATCAAGGGCTACAAGGGATTAGGCCTTCTCAAAGCAAATCCTTGGAATTGGTGAGGAAGATTGAAGACCATCCAATATTGATCTAAATGGATGTGAAATGCATGATTCTAGTATCTCTGATACCCCTACAAGTAGTTCAAGAGTTTATGTGAAGTTGGCACTTAGATTCTTCTAAGTGTAGGAGAGAGTTTGCTAAGTTCAAAGAGGTGTCAGTCTTTCAAGGTGAAGCACAAGTGGAAAAATCTTGGAGAAGAGTTGGAGCGGTACTTGGTTAATCATCGAAGCCTAACAAGAACCTATTGGTATCAGGTTCTAGGAAGAAGACAGTGAAAAAGGTCTTTTAATAGATTGTGCAAGCAAGCCTTTGGAACACTTACACCATATTGGTATTAGAGCCTTTGTTTGATCAGGCTTGTGATTGATGTTGTAACCCACTGAATCAGTAGGAGAGAACACACCAAAGGAAGAAAGAACCATGGTGACTAATGTTGAGTTAGCCTAGAAGGTAGAAGACAAGAAGAGGATAACCAGCTGCTAAGTGAAAGGTTGTCTCGAATGGAGAATCTCTTGGATGAAGTCCAAGAAAAGGCAGACTAGGTAAAGGATAAAATAAAAGAGAAGGAAGAGCAGGAAGCAAAGGAAAAGGAACTAGACTTGGAGGAGGAAGCACCAAAACCTGACCCCGTCCTTGGTGAAGAACCCTTCTTGAAGGCACTGCAGGCTTTAAGTGGCAAAGCTTTTGAAGGAGTGCCACTATTTAGTGGACAAATGGACCCTGATTCAATCATAGACTGGATTGAAAGCATAGAGAATCACTTTGAATGTGATGGAATAACAGAGGCCCAAAAAGTAAAGGTGGCCAAGTCAAGGTTGAGAGGTTCATCTCTCACATGGTGGAAGTTTGTGAAAACTGAAAGAGAGAAAGAAGGAAAGGGTCCTATAGTTACATGGAGAGGCATGGTAACCAAGATCAAGCAGACCTACTTACCTGATGACTATGAAGTCCAGTTGCATAGGAGGAGACACAATCTTAGACAAAAAGACATGGATGTCCAAATATACACCGAGGAGTTCCAAAAGTTGTGCCTTAGATCAAAGGTGGTTGAAGATGAAAGCATCAAGCTAGCAAGGTATTTGAATGGGCTTAAATGGTCTATTCAAGAGGATATGAGCCTAGTGAACTTCAAAACCATATGCCAATGTTATCAAATGGCCTTAAAGATAGAGGAGAAAGGAAAAAAGAAGAAGGAACAAACCTCCAAAAGTAGGGGTAAAGGAAAAGACACCAGAGGAAAAAGAGGTGGCTATGGTGGAAGGAGTTCAAAACCAAGGGCTCAAGGAGAAGTCAGGTACCCTGAGCAGCAAGAAGGAAGCTCTAGTATAGGTGGTAGAGGAAGAGGCTCTAGCTCTAGAGGAAGAAGTGGTGGACAAGGAAGGGGTAGTTACTTTTCCAATATGAAGTGTTAGCACTGCAATCAAATGGGACACCCAGCTTATAGATGTCCAGAGAAAGGTAGTACTTCTCATGGAGGTACAAGAGAACTAATCTAGTTCATGATGAGACAACTACAGTAGAGAAACATTTTGAAGTACCATTGAATTCTTAGGAAGGTGAGAACCTCATGATGAGGAGAATTTTGATCAAGGAGCTGGTTAGAGAAAAACTAAGCCAAAGGAGGTCCCTGTTTAGGATAAAGTGCAAGATGATGCAAAAAGTGTGTAGAGTCATCATTGAATCAGGGTCTACTGACAATATTGTGTCAAAGGAGACAATCAGCAAGTTGAAGTTGACAAGGATATCCCACACCAATCCTTACAAGGTCACATGGCTCAATAAAGGCCAACATGTCTTGGTAAATGAACAAGCATGCGTGGAGTTCTCAATTGGAAGGTACAAGGACAAAGTCTTATGTGATGTGTTACCTATGTATGCATGCCACTTTCTCCTAGGTAGACCACGGAAATTTGATCGCCAAGCCATGCATGATGGAGTGAAGAACTCTTACACTTTTAAGAAGGACAAGGTGACATTCAAAATTCAATCACTGTTAGAAGATGCAGAAGTGCAAACACCAGGTCCTAAACTACTCATGGTGGGTGAAAAAGAGTTCATAGAAGCCTTGGAAGGAGGAGTTGGCTATGCAGTGATACTAAGGCCAAGAGAGGTAAGTGATCAAAAAGTAGCTAAAAAGCTAGAGTTACCTAAAGAAATATAGAAAATGTTGCAGACCTATGAAGGCATTGTGAGTAGTGGACAACCAACAACATTACCCCCTAAAAGAGCCATAAGTCATAGGATAGACTTGATACCAAGGCTACTCTACCAAATAAGGTAGCCTACAAGATGACTCCTCAACAAAATGAGGAAATACCTAGGCAAATACAAGAACTCGTAGACCAAGGTCTCATGAGGAAAATCATTAGCCCATGTGCAGTACCCACTATCCTAGCACCTAAAAAGGGAGGAGAATGGAGGCTTTGTACTGATTCAAGGGCCATAAATAAGATAACTATTAGGTATAGATTCCCTATCCCTAGGATTGAAGACCTCATGGATTGTCTAGGTGAAGCTAGGTACTATACCAAGATATACCTAAAGAGTTGTTATCACCAAATTAGAATACATGAGGGAGATGAGTGGAAAACAGCTTTCAAAACCAATGAGGGTTTATATGAGTGGCTGGTTATTCCATTTGGGTTGTCTAATGCCCCCTCCACATTCATGAGACTCATGAATGAAATCCTTAAAGACTACATTGGTAAATTTGTAGTGGTGTATCTTAATGATATACTAATTTATAGCAAAACAAGAGAGGAGCACCTCAAACAGATAGAGTTGGTTTTCAAGAAGCTGCAGAAGGAGAAATTAATGATCAACTTAGAAAAGTGTGAATTCATCAAAATAGAGTTTTTGCTATCACATGGAAACTTGAAAATGGACAATAGTAAAGTGGAAGCCATCCTCAATTGGCCTACTCCAAAGATAGAAACAAAGGTAAGAAGTTTTCATGGTCTTGCTCAATACTATAGGAAGTTCATAAGACAATTTAGTGTTATTTGTGCTCCTATGTTGGATACCATTAAAGGAGGAATGAAGACTAAGTTTGTATGGAATGAGCAAGCTCACAAAAGTTTTGAGTTATTGAAAGAAAAGATAGCTACCCAGCCTATTTTGGTGTTACCAAGCTTTCAGAAGCTATTCACTATTGAGTGTGATGCAAGCAATGTGGCTATTGGAGTTGTTCTCAGTCAAGAGTGCAGACTGGTGGCTTTTCATTCAGAGAAGTTAAGTGAAGCCAAGAAGAAGTATTCTTCTTATGACCTTGAGATGTATGCATTGGTCCAAGCTTTAAGGAAATGGAGGCACTACTTGCTCCCCAAGGAATTCATAGTGTACTCAGACAACCAAGCACTTAGTTTCTTGAATTCACAAGAGAAACTGAGTCACAAACACATGGAATGGGTGGAATACCTGCAAGCTTACACTTTCAATATCAAGCATAAGAAGGGAGTACTCAACAAGGTGGCAGATGCCTTGAGTAGAAGAGCCCTCGCCATACAAGAAATTCAGTTGAAGAGCATGGTAATAGATCATTTCAAGGATCTATATGCAGATGATGAAGATTTTGCATACATTTATAAGGTATGTGCTAAATACAAGAATCATTTTCATAGTAAATATGCTAAGTATACTTTGCAGAGTGATCTTTTGTTTAAAGGGAATCAGTTATGTGTCCCTAGAGGCTCTATTAGAGAGAATTTGATACAAGAAAAGCATAATGGTGCATTGAGTGGTCACTTTGGGATCACAAAGACTCAAGAACTTGTTCAAAGATTCTATTATTGGCCAAGAATGAATCTAGATGTTAGGAGGTATGCAGAGAGTTGTATAGTGTGTCAAAAGGCCAAAGGTACTTCTTCAAATGCAGGCCTATACCAACCACTGCCTATTCCTACTATGCCATGGGAATGCTTGAGTATGGATTTTGTAGTTGGGTTACCCAAGACAAGACAAGGCATGGACAGTGTTTATATGGTTGTAGACAGATTCAGCAAGATGGCTCACTTTGTGCCATGTAAAACAACCAATGATGCTAGTCAAATAGCCTCTCTTTTCTTCAAGGAGATAGTAAGAATACATGGGTTACCTATAAGCATTGTATAAAACTGAGACACCAAGTTCATGAGCCATTTTTTGAAGACACTTTGGCAGAGATTGGGCACTAATTTATCTTTTGGATCTGCATACCATCCCCAAACTAATGGTCATACCGAAGTTGTAAATAGAAGTATTAGAAATTTATTAAGGTGCTTGACCAAGGAGTATGGTCAACAATGGGATCAGTTGATAGGACAAGCTGAATATGCTTATAATGATACTGTGAACAGATCAACAGGGAAGAGTCCCTTTGAAATTTTCTATGGATTACATCCTAGAGGAGTCTATGACCTGAGAGACTTAAGGGATGGAGTCAAGGGAAGTGGATATGCTGATGATTTTGCTTATGCAATGCAGGAGATTCATGATACAGTGAGGAAGACATTGGTAGAAAATAACATAAAGTATAAGACTAAGGCAGATGAGCATAGAAGAGAAGTGCAGTTCAATGTTGGAGACTTGGTCATGGTGCATTTAAACAAGTCTAGGATTCCAAAAGGAGTTCCTCACAAGTTGCAAATGAAGAGGATAGGTCTATGTCCTATCTTAGCAAAGTATGTAAATAATGCCTTTAAAGTGCAGCTAGCGGAAGACAGTGGACTATCCCCTATTTTCAATATTATAGACTTGGTTCATTATAAAGGACCACCACCAAACATGGATCAGAACCTCCATGAAGTCATCCAAGATGTGGAAGAACTCAAACTGCCTTCTGCTATAGTCAAACAAGCTGACAATATATTGGATACTAGGGTCTACAAGAAGACTAGAACCAAGGAATACAAGGAACGTCTGATTAAAAGGCATGGTCAACCTGATGCTGATGTAGTGTGGATCAAGGAATCAGAGTTCAAGAAGTTGGGCATTGATCTCAACTTACTCAATCCAAGGGTCGATTGAAATCTTTTGTTTTGGGGAGGATAGTGCAGGAGCACCTAGGCTAAACCCCATTTTGTTAGTTATCATTTTTGGCTTGTATCTAACCTTAGCCAAGTCAGAGTTTAGTGTGTTTTTTTTAGACCTTAGAAGGTCATAGTTATGGCTAGGTGAATTAGTCATTAGGACTAAGGTCACCATAGTTAGTCTTGTTAATTACTTTTTCTTTAATTAGCTTAGTAGTTTGGATTGGGAGTTGAGTGTTAAATGTGTTCTAAACACATCTATGATTGTTAGAAAGATGCCATGAGGCAGTTAAGGGAGTTGGATGCTCAAAATGAAAGAGTTAGAGGTCCTAGGAGTTAGGGAGAGGACATAATGATAAGTTGCAAAAAGTTGTTGCAAAGTTGCATGACAACATTTGTCAGGTTGCATGCAACTTAGTTATCTTGGATCCCCTAAAAGATAGGAGTGTGGGATCGACCAACATCCCTAGAAACATGGAAAAAATGCATCTATGAAAGGTGTGGTTCAAATTCAAGAAGATACAATTGTTGTAATCAAGTTTTTGGATTTTGAATATAGAAGAATTCTGCAATTTTTGTGTTCTACTAACTGTTTTGAGTTACAATGCTATTCCCTGAATTAGATGCTTTGAATTAGTGTTAGATTTGTGTTTATAGGGTATTCTTAAGTATTTTCCATTCAGTAATCAAGTTTTTTTGTGTTAACTTAGTGTTTTGAGTTCATAGTTAGGGTCTAAGGGTTATTTTGGTCCTATCCTGACCAATCAACCTTTCTATGGCTCCCCCATGAAATCTAACCATGGGATCTTGCTGAGGAGGGATGGATATGTTAGGGGAGACAGTAGTCTATAAATACCTAGCAGTAGGAGTCATGTGGATTTGAGCAATTACATTTAAAACCAAACCCTAGGCGAGTTCAATACCCGGTTAGAGGTTTGGGCAGTGAAAAGTTGAAGAGAACAGGTAGGGGAAAGAGATACTATACAGAAAAAGTACAGTTCCAGGTGGGGCATAGCCTTATCTAAGAATGCTAGAATGATTGTGGCTTAATCAATCCATTTGTGTGAGAGATGAGCAAGAGATTAGTGAAACCCTAGCAATTAGGCCTATTAGCCATATTTTCCCTAGATTGTAGGAAACCAGTGTACGGAGGAGCCAGTGGTCTGAAACCCTATGAATCTTTTAAAGGATCAAAAAGGGTGTCTGAAAGTGCAATTTTTTTGCTAGGTTGTTTGGATAATTTGAGCAAGAAAGCCAAAAAGGACACTATTAAGGGCTACAAGGTATTAGGCTTTCTCAAAGCATATCCTAGGAATTGGTAAGGAGGAAGATTGAAGACCATCCAATATGCATCTAAATGGATGTGAAATGCATGATTCTAGTATCTCTGACACCCCTACAAGCAGTTCAAGAGTTTATGTGAAGTTGGCACTTAGATTCTTCTAAGTGTAGGAGAGAGTTTGCTAAGTTCAAAGAGGTGTCAGTCTTTCAAGGTGAAGCACAAGTGGAAAAGTCTTGGAGAAGAGTTGGAGCAGGACTTGGTTAATCATCAAAGCCTAACAAGATCCTATTGGTATCAGGTTCTAGGAAGAAGACAATGAAAAAGGTATTTTAATAGATTATGCAAGCAAGCCTTTAGAAAACTTACACCAGAGAAGGGGGGAGTGCGAGAGAGATCTAGAGGGTAGGGAGTAGAAGGGTAGAGGGGAGAGGGGGAGAGGGGGTAGGAGGGAGAGACTTGAGACAGAGAGGGGGGGAAGTGGGAGAGAGATAAAGGGTAGGGTTTAAGGGTTTAGGGTAGAGGGGAGAGAGGGAGAGGGGGTGGGAGTGAGAGAATTGAGAGAGAGTGGGGGGGGAGTGGGAGAGAGATAAAGGGTAGGGTTTAAGGGTTAAGGGTAGAGGAGAGAGAGGGAGACTGGGTAGGAGGGAGAGACTTTCAAGAGAGAGAGGGGGGAGTGGGAGAAAGATAGAGGGTAGTGGGTACAAAGGTTTAGGGTTATAGGGTTAAGGGTTTAAGGGTTAGGGTTTTTTTTTTTATTTGCATTGATTTATGTTTTATATGTGTACAATAATTTTATAATTAGATAATACTTAATTTTAAAATTTACATAATTTCCCATGGAACAATTTGATGGAACAAATTATATAAGTTGTATATAAGTGTATATTAGATTCTTGAACTTAAGAATTCCATGAAACAAATATAAGTTGTATATAATTGTAATTTAGGAAAAATGATTTTAAAAAACTTCACTATGTTTCAAATAAGGATTGAAAGCATATATGTGGGTTTACATGGAACCAAAAAAAGTGAGAGATGATGCTATCGAAGATTATCGAACTTCAGAATTTTCCATGGAACAAATATGTACATATAATTGTCATTTAGGAAAAATGATTTTAAAAAAATTCGCTACATTTCAAATAAGGATTGAAAGCATATATATGGGTTTACATGCAACCAAAAAAAGTGAGAGATGATGCTATCAAAGATTCTTAAACTTAAGAATTTTCCATGGAACAAATATGTACACATAATTGTAATTTACACAAAATGATTTACTACTATTTACAAGTTACTATAAGTTCTCATTTGAACATGTATATGGTTACAAGTGAACTTGAAAACCATGGATATAATCTAAGTCTAATATTCTAGTTCAGCCCGCTCTTCAATAACATGTAGAATATTTTGATGATCATCACTATCTAGTCTCCATTTTCTTCCGCCACGTGCATGTGGAATTGCATGAAGATGTAGAGTGGTAGCAATTATTAAGTGACTATATTGATATACCTTGTTATTAGGTTGATAGTCAACAAAATGAATCCCATGCTGAACAACTTTGACTTTTTTTAGATATGTCCCTTGCACTAAAATAGAACCTGCATGGTAAACATGAACCTAAGGTAAGACATATGAATGTGTGCAACATTTTCGTGCTCAAGGTTTGTACAATATATATTTAATGTTTATAATGTAATGTGCACATGTGAATACAATGTATATAAAATTTTAAATTCAAACTCACCTATGGGAAATGACATTCCATCACCTGTTTCAGTTTTTTTAGCTTATTCCTCTCTTCTGTGCAACACAATAAATAATAGCTAACACCTTTGATGTTTCCAGTCTCTGTTATGACTGAAAAAATGTCTCCTATACACCAAATTTACACAAAAAAAATTCTAAAAAATAGAAATGTCTCTAAAGATCATTAACTAGATATATATAATATTTAAATTATTGAAAACTTACACATGTGCACCTTTTCTAACCAATCCTGAAATATGGTCATAATCAATTGAAATCAAAGGAATGTATTCAAATCTTTCTTCCTCATTTTTGTCATATGTTTCTAAAACAACTAGTGGCGCCGTATACCATATACCAACATATCCAAGTTCTTGATTGTTGCATGCATAATCAAAGTTTCCCTCAATGCACTCAGTGCAAAAACAAGAGTAATCCCTTGTGTCTAATATCCATCCATGGGGACTATCTGAACTCCTAACACAATGCAAAGATCTTGTTTTTCTACCCTCTTGCATCCATGCATCATCTTCTTCCACCTAGATACATATGTACAACAAAAAACTTATGAACAAATATGTATATATATATTTTAAATTTAAATAAATTCAAATTTTTGATTTAATGTAATTTATACATACCAAATCTCCCAAGACACTCTATGTGGAATGTGTCGGTTTGTTCTAGAAGATGTGCCACCACATTTGATGCAAAGTGTTTCTTGCACCATTCAACAACATCATGTGCATTGTCTAGACGATCTTCTAGATAACTCATTTGATGCTTTCTTAAAGCTCGTTTGATGCAAGCTCCTGCTCCATCATGCTCACCCTTTCCATGCCCACTCTCAAAAAAACTCCAAACATGTGGTATTTTGTAGATTTTATGATATCTACAAAGTGCATAGAATGGCCGTGAAGATTTGAATTGTGTTGCACATCCATCTGACCATACAAAATGATTTTCAAATTTTACACCCCTACTTCTCAAATTCTCAAAAAATATTGTAAAGCAATGTTGGACAAAAAGTGTGTCATGCTCTTTATCATCACTAATATAAAAGTGATATTCTTTCTTAATGGCTCGTTCTTCATCTATACTCTCAACACCATCCAATTCTGATTGTGCATGTTGATAACACACATGAACCATAATAGTGATCTACTTTGAACAGTAATACTCTGATTGAATCTCCTTTTGATGTACAAATGAGTATTTTTTTGCAAATTCAACTACTGATGGAACTGTTCCACGTGGGGAAGTATCTCTCAATGTTTGGAATTGTTGTTTGCCACTTAGCAAAAAAGGAATGATGTATGTATGGTCGTATCAATTTTTGAAAATCTTCCATAAATTTTCCAATGGGAATCTCCTCTTCTACATAGTTCAACCTTGTGGATTCTTTCCCAAAATTTGTTTGCAACTTTACATTCTTGTACCTTGTGTTAGTAAAATATATGAATAACTAATAAACCACACTTGATCAATGAAACATTACATCAAAGAGAATCCAAATAACAATCTATGAGAAATTGAAACAAATAAACTCTCTAAAAATAATACTTACCTCTTGCAATTTACTGTCTTTGTTAGGTCAGTATCCTCAATTCTTGAAGGAAATTTAGCCAAATTTCCACATGTCTCACAAATTCCTTTTATGCAGTTTATTTGAGGTCCATTTTCATGATCACATAATATAGACTTTATGAAAAAAATTTCCTATTTAGGAGGTGCATTTTGAAACCAACATCTTTCTTCTCTCATCTTTCAAAAAAAGTTCAAATGAAGATTGGGAAAACTTGTTTATCTTCACATAATATGGTTTTAACCTTTTAAACATTGTTTTCCCAATCTTTATATGAGGATATGCATTAAAAAAGTTCATATACATCTCAAATTGTGTTATGTCTAGCCAATGTTTGATATGGTTTTCATAAATACTAGGTCTAATCCTGTGTCTCAGAACATCTCTAGTATTTGATGATGGATGAGTCTGATCATGCCAAAAACCTGAGACCAAGTTCCATACAACATCTTCAATCCTGTGAGAATGGGGAGCTCTACACATAATTTTCCAATTTCCTTCTAAACTCTCATCCAAAAACTTTCTCTTTTTCTCATATTTTATCAATGTGGTTCTACTATAACCAATTTTAGTTGAAATTGTAGACATTTTTCTTTTTCTTGCTATATATTGACGTACAGTAGATGTCAACATCACCCTTCTTGTAGTGGCCTTATCCACTGATTGAGATCCTTTCCCAATGGAATCTAACCTCTTTTTAACATTTTGAACAATATCCTTTTGTAATCCCATGTGTTTCTTCTTATTTGATGTAGAATGTACACCCAACAATTGTAATGACTCTTTGAGCTCATCATGAAGAAGTAAACGTGACAACAATTGGGTTTTTCCAAGTGTATCAGGATGATTGATCATTTCATTTACAAATTTAGTTATTGACCTCTTTCTCCTATTATAAGGTCGGTTCACATAATATTTCAGTTTCTCCATATCCATTTCAAGTAAATGATCTAAATTTCTATGAGAAATTTGTTTCCTCACCTTCTCAGCTAGTTTTATATGCTCATCCATACCAGTAGGAGGAAGTGATCCCAACCCTCTCCAGCATGCATTGTTTGAACTTGTGTGTCCTCCCTATCTTCAAGGACCATGCATTCTTGAGCAGATTCATTTGATCCAATGTCTAGATTTGGCTTGACTTGAGCATGAAAACTTCATGCTTGTTGAGCCCTTCCTACATGTCACAAAATATTTTGCAAAAAAAAGTGAGAGATGATGTTATATAAGTGAAGTTTATGTATGCAAGAAAACAAACTAATAAAATATGATGCTATAAGTGAGAGAAGATTGTGCTAGTTTTATATGCTCATCCATACTGTTGATGTGTTTTTTATGCACTTCTCAACACAGGCAGTGTGTAGGTGCACTACCTCTCTTGAAAGAAAATCTTCCACAATTAGATTGCAGAACACTATCCCAAGGTCTCCAATTTTAGGTCTTGACAGTGCTTGGAATATCTCAGTTGTTTGATGTGATTTTTTGGAATCACAAGGCAGTCTTATGTAGGTAATACAAAGTGTGGGAAGTTGGATCTTGAAATGGAGATTTAAGATAGGGAAGTTATTGTGCATTTTGTTGTAGGTTCAAACAACATTTGTAATCTACATGTTTATCATTGGATTTAACTTTACAATGTGCAATGAACCTTAGCATAGGTTACTCATTAAATAAAATGAAAAAGGGCAGGGAAGAGAGGAGGTTCCTGGATCTGCAACTAATTGTGAACAGTGATGATGGAGTTTCTACAATGGACAGCTTCTTAAAACAATATTCCACTTAACTAGAAATCTCACAGTCTCATGGAATTTGTGCTATCTTCTAAGGTCTGCAAAATGTTTCATTTGTCATTCACCATATGCATGCATGAACAAAGATGAAAGTTTTGGAGCAACTTCGAATTCAAGTCCATGCTAAATTTACACAACTATCTACCATCAGCAAACAACAAAAAGTATGGACTAAGAAGTCATCAACACAACAAGAATTTTCATGATCATAGGACAACATTCCTAAAATCTACCAAAGCAAGGAAATAGTTAACTACAATAGTAATAAAAGCTAAGTTAAACAGCTAACAATGGAGGTTGAATCAAGCAACATGTGAGAAACTCAGAAAAATACACCAAGTCAATGTCTTTTCTTTATAAATTTCTCTAGCATGCCTTTACAACAACACAACTCTCTTTGCAAATGAGAGGAGAGCCCTATTTATAGTTCCCAAAAGATCTAATGAATTGCCAAGATCAATTCTTATTGTGTGGCCAAGATTCATTACAAAATAGGGTTTCACCTACCCCCCAATATATCACAATTTAAAATTACATTTTGTCATTTTCCCTATTTTGTCCTCTACTAACAACACTGTAGCACTTTTGTCTTTAGCTGATTGCCCTTTTTACTATAGCTACTCTTTAGGAAGTTCTTCATCTTTGGCGGGGCTATCCTCCTACCTCTTAGAAGCTGTGTATTCTATGAACTTGAGGATGACTGCTTGGAGCTTGTCTATTTCAATGATTTCATATCATAGCACCTGGTAGCTCCATTCTTTCACGCTATCTTCTAGCCTTTTCCATTCCTCATCATACTTTGTGCCCTGGTCCCTAAATAGCTCTGATTGATTAAAGGCATGGGCAACAAAACTCAGGAATTCCACTATGATTTCACTAGCCATCTTGTCCTTCATCTTTTTCTAGAAGTAGGGCTTTATCTTTTCCAGATCCATTTGCACTGTGGGCATGTCATAGTCTGTCATCAACTTGACATAACAAGCACACTTTGCCCTGATTTCCTTGATCCATTCGATGTCCAAATCCATTTTGCTCATGATTTGTTCTAGTCTTTCCCTCTTGTTGTCAAAATCCCATCGCCATACATCCATTAGCAAGTGATCGTATTTCTCAAATGCAAGCTCCTTTTCCCACATCGCCTCTAGCATCTGAAAGATAGCCTCAATCCTCAGAAAGGTGGAGTCGTAAGTCATAGGGAAGTCAATGCAGAGCTTCCTCATGCCCTCTAGAGATTCCAATGGATCTAAGAACTTGTTGGTTGTTTGCACAGCCTGGCTAATTCCCATGTTTCTGACATATGAGACTTGTCGGAACCAGTCCTTTGTGGTCTTTTCCAAGTTATTCCTTCTTTCCATCTTATCAATCTACTCTTTGGATAGCAACTAGGGTGCGGTTGTGGATGTGGTAGGCAAGTCATCCACTGAAGACCATTTTTGTATGTAATTTGTTAAGGTCGCGACCTATGCCTTGAGCTCATCCTTCGAGATCTTATCCTGCTTTATCAAATGCACCACCGTAGCCACTGACTCCTCAAGGTGGCCAACTTTCTACTCTCTGGTGGCAGTCCCCAAGTCGATGGTGGAGATGTTGTAACTTACCCTAGCTTGGCCAATCATAGGCATTGCTATTTGCACTACTCAAGACCCAGACACATCCATCGTCACCCTGGATCAGACTTTGGGCTTGAGCCAAGATGGCATCTAATCTCGCCCTTGGGTCCTTTAATATAGGGGTTTTTCATTTGAGCTGCCTCTCTAACCATTCAGGCACAACAGATTTCCCTTTAGGTGAATCATGGCCACCCTCACCCTTCTCGGTCAACGCCAAGGTTTCTACTCCCTTTTCTTTTGGGGACTTTTCTTTCTCCTTGGCAGCATCTCCCTCCTCCTTATCAGAATCTTGGGCGAACACGAGGCGTTTGATAGGAAGCATGGTGGATAGTTCTTGTATGGGACTTTCTTGCTCTGTCGTCTCTTCTTTCTTTTCCTCAGCATGTTCAATCTCATGCACATGTTCTACTAATTGCTCGACTTCGACGCCCTCAACAGTTTGGGTCCCACCCTCATTTTGTCTTCTTGCTGTCATTCTTCTTCTTCAAGGGGCAGCCTTTCTTCCTATGATTTGGTGTCCTTTGGTTGTTGGGCCAGTTCTTCTTCAAGATCATCATCAAAGGCCTACATGATTACCCTACCACCAGTGCTACCTTCCTCATCCCTACTCTCTAAGGAACCAGTTCCCTCCTCCTCATTGGCCACCCTGTCAATTACTCGGTGCTCATATTCTGGGTGCTTGTGGTATTCATCAGCCTCCTCATAAGCTCCCGAAGCTTCTCATTCTCATTCCTCCCACTCCTTAGAGATTAGCATGGTGGCTTCCATAGCCAGTGGCCCTATCGATGGTTGTGAAGGCTGAGCAGTAGCGAGGGATTTTGTAAGGGCTTCTTGAAGAGTGGGATCCATTAGGATCTAGGATAGCTTAGGAGGAAGATTCTGCATATGTCTCGAGAGAGCCTTAGGGATGGTGGAAATGGGGATAGGTGCTCTCATAGTTCCCAGAGGGATTGATGTGGTTGGTGACATGGTAGTGGAGGAAGGGGGCATGGTCATAGCAGAAGAGGAGTCGACAATTATTATAGACTTGGCTAGAGGCAAAAGGGCGAGATGGACAGAAATGTCCACTGTTGGTGGGGATGTGGCAATCATAGCTAGAGAGGTAGGTGGCGTAGTGGCAAGGGCAAGGAGAGCAAAGAGAGGTTCCAATTGATCTGTACCCCTCACCTCATCTTCCTGGGTTGAGGGTTGTTTTGTGGTGCTCCATGCTTGTTTGAGCCTTTTGGAGGGTGAGCCTCCTATTTCTTTCCTTGCATAGACCTTGGGGTCTAGAGACTATTCCATTTCTGTCCCCTTTCTCTTCTTGGATTTGGTGACTAGAGGAGACTTGGAGGTCCCACTGGTAGAAGTGGTGGTAGCGGCATCCTCTATGGCACTTGGCTCACTTTTGAGCCCTTTGTAAGTCAAAATTACTCCTTGCTACTTTAATTTAGCTACTTGCCCATCGACCCACTCTTTAGTATGAGTCAAGATTGGCTTGGTTATAGTGTCGAGGTCATCGACCTCCTGCTCATCCTATTCAATTGATGGTATCAACAAATTGGAGACTGCAGGGTACCTAGGGTGCATTATGGTGCTCTCATCTTCCTCAACTTGGTCCAATATGGGGAAAGGTTGTACCTTCCTTACAAACTACACAGTCATTCACATATAGTGCCTTGCCCATACCTCTTTATCATCCTGGAAATCCCCCCAGAAGTCTTCAATGTGATGTAGATGAGCGAACCCTAGTCCCAATGCCCTCCTGACATGACCATGCAGGTCTATCTGTGGGTGAGTAGTGTGTAGGTAGAAATGGTAATCTTTAAGCTCTTTCTCAGAATTACCAACACACTGGGATGTTTGTAGTCTATACATGTCCTAGCCTAAAGTCATGGGATAAGAAATCGCTGCTATTTGTTTACTATTGAAGATTACTTTTATGTGTTGGAGTTGTTAGAAAAGCTCTAGAAGGATGATTCGATCGCTGGGGTATCGAGGCAACCTGTTTGGCCTTTTAGTGAAGCCCTGGGCATGGATGTATGTAAACTTCAGATACTGAATGAAGAGGAAGGCATACTACTTCAAAAGCACCCTGGCACTGCGAGAGACCCTCCTCTCGAAGTCTCCAGCAATCATTCTGATAATATAGCCAATGAAGTCATCATTTACTCTGCAGTATTCCCTTTTGAAGTTCTGGTACTAGAGTTGTGGGTACCTATCGTAGGCCTTGAGTCTTCACCTCTGCTCCTGATCGGGTGCCATAAACAACCCGTTGTATTCTCTCTGATCTGCCAAGGAATAGACAAGGTAGGATGTCATATAAAATTTGGAGCTCTTCTTCATGTTGAATAATTGCTCATGGAAGCAGTTGCTTATTATACCTCCCCAATAGAATGAAGTCTTTGTGGTGACATCCTCATTCCCTCAAAGAATTTTCTCAATGAAGTACACCATCCATTCCTGAAAGCAGGCGGCTGGAGGAAGACACATAACTCTACTTAACATGGTGACCAAGTCGTGGTAATCTTCATGGAAGTCACTACGAAAGAGTTCTTGAGGAACCTTTGCAGCGCTGCCCCACTTTTCTTTGAGCCAATGCTAATTTATTACCTTTTTACAGCCCGCTGAATTATTGTCCCATGCTGATTGGCATTCTTCTATGTTGGGTGCTTCCATTTCTTGAAATGTGGGAATGTGGAAGGTTTTTGTGATCCCTTAAGGTGACATATTGGCAAGAATGTTGCCCTCCCTATCAATGATTGTCCTTGTGTTGGCTTGATATGCCTCCCAACAAGCCTTGACCAACTCGGGGGCCATGAGGGATGGAGGGAACCCAGTAACCTTTGCTATTCTACTTTGCCTTATCAGCCTTGCATTTTTTGTTGTTGGATTGACCCTGACCCTTTGTGTGAATTTGTCAATATTGACGTGGCCTATGTTGGTATCAGTGATCTCCTTCCAATCCATGGTGACTTTTGAGTGTAGAGGCTCACCCTAGAATTGGTATTTCATCTGGTCCTTGTCCTCTTTCCCTCAAGGAATCTTGCCTGACCTCTTCCCTTTGTCCTTCTCAACAGGGGTCGTTGAAGGTCCCATGCCCGATTCCATATATCTTACAAGCAAAGGCGTAGTCAACATAATAGATCACAAAAGCATTCATGTTAGCTGAAAGCCTAAAAATAACATCCATTTTAAATAATACATCTATTAAGCACAACATGATCTTTTATCTCTTAATGTCATTGACCATCTGATTAAGGGCATTTGAACAGTTCAGGCTCGAAGGGTCAGACTTCCTCGGCAAGAATGTTGTTTGAAAGGGAAAATAGGGGGGAGGGCTCCAGGAGATTCTCTTCAGTCAAATTTTAGTACTTTGAGAGGTTCATAATGAAGAGGACCGAAATTAAGCACGTGGGTCAAAGTTAGATTTCAGATTTGGGCTCATTTGGATCGGTTTGGGCAAACCCAGAAGTCTCGGGCCAGAGAGCCGTCTAGAGATGGTAGTTTGGAATAGCAGACTCAAAACGAAATTTTGGAGATGGAATTCTAGGGTCCGGTGTCTGGTAGGCTGCAGAGCAACTAACAGTTTGTAACATCACTTTTTAGTGTTCAAGTCTGCGGTACCAAGAAGGCGCTCATCTTTCGCTGTTTGGGATGGCAAACATCGGATGGAAGTCTGAAGGGGGTAGCCTGACAGTTAGGGCTTAGTGCAGTAAGGCTCCGGTGGGATCTACAAGTCTTGCTGATAGCCGGGAGCAAGACCAGACCCGGTAGAGGGCCCCACCATTAAACTTTGTTTTCAACCCCACAGCGGACGAAAGGGTAGAGCCCGAAGCTCGGAGGGGTGGGCAAGAATTTCCCCTCGGGATGGCAGATAAGGAAGCACAAAGACCCGACGTTCGGAGCTCGATGGGGATAAGGGTGTTCTAAGTTTAGCTGGGACTCGAATCGAAGAATGAAGGCCCGGGGCCCGGATAGCGGGGCTCCGCTAGAAACTCGAAGGCAGACATGGCAAAAACCAAGAGGAACTCTAGAGGGAAAGATCCACGAACTTGAAGGGTGCCCGATCAACTTTGAAATGCCCACAGAGAGGAGAATGGCAGACCCTGGAGCTTAGAGGGGCGAGGAGAGTTCGTTGTTCTTACACAGTGGCATCCAGGGTGACTTCCAATCAAGGAAGTTTGATGGCCTGGGCCCAAAGGAGGAAATTTCCATCGGTACTAAGGTTCATAGCTTTGGTATCGATGACCAAGATAGGTCCCTGGCCTGAAGCGGATGATTTCCCTATGCGAAGAACAGTCACGGCAAGGTGGAGCTCTGGATTGGTGATGAGGGAACCCTCGAAGGTTTCTTAAGTTTTCAAAACATGGGTTTCGTGTGCAATGCCATATTTTATCATTTTCATGTCTTCTTAATAATTGTTATTCATTTAAATCCTTAGAAATCACAAAAACAATGCTAGGGAGGGTGAATGGAGGACTTACCTCAAACACTCGATGCAGGGAAATGTGGGATCCACTTACGATCAATGAAGTGATGGTGAGAGCGATGAGCGTGAAGGTGTCGAATACGGTGGGATCCTCTAGCAGGTTCTCTGATCGCTCTGCAACTCTATCAAGTGATAATGATGGGCTTGAACGGGTCTTTTATACACCTAATCACCATTAATGACCCTATTAAATGTAGGTACAATGAGAGAAAATTTGGTGAATTTGAAAGTCAACAACGACGGCGAGAGACCTAGGGTTCGATGGCCAAAGGGGTACAAGATGGCAGCCACTTGAAGATTTTGACTTGGTTGGTTTGGCGGCAGCAGAGAGAGAGTTGGGGCTTAGAGGGCGGAGTTCTACCAAAGACCTGCCGTTAGAGACAACGGAACCATTATGGAATTCCAAACTTAGAATTCTGGAAGATCAAGCTCGAAACAATTGATGGTAGATGATTTCCCGCAAACCCCTCAGATGGAAAATATGGTGGTGGGACCTAGAAGGGGGAACGCCACTAGAGGTTTGTCGTGAGTAATAGCGAGACACTCTCAGAACCCTGGGAGTAGAACTCCGAGGTCTGAGGTCCAGAGGGTTAAATAGCCATCAAAATTTAAAACAAATTGCAGGTGGAGAATGGGAGTTCGGACCTCGAGGTCAGGGAGGACGCGAACTGAACACCGTTGGGAATGGCAGGCGCAACGGGGAAAGCCAACAAAGGAAGCCCGAACGGCCAAGGCCGGTAGGGCCCAGGGCCGTCGGCAGGGTCAAACTGCCAGGGGGACTCCGCGAGGCACCAGAAGATGACAAAATTAAGAGGGGATGACATGGTCAACTTATGGTGGGACTTTAAATCAACATTGACCATCCGGGACACAAAAAAGGGGGGCATGCAAAATGAGGCGGCGACAAAATTGACTCGACAAGGAGAAAGAAAATAGGGTCTGCATTCCTAACGGGGTGTGTGTGATAAGGGCACAACAAATGGCAACTCTGCTGGAGAATTCTCCCGAGTGCTCTAAGGACAAATATTCATTTAGGACCTAGAATCTCTAGTTTCGCAGACTAGGAGTGGCTTCCATAAATGAATCTGGGAGAACGAGATCCTTAATTGGGTTAGGCTACAAGACATCTTAGAAGTGTGTGTAGTGAGTTCATTCCTTTCCTCGGGATAGTGAGCAGGGTTACCAATTCAACCAAGCGAGCTACATAAATCATCTAACACCAAAAGTAACCTAGACATTGATCCACTGCCAGTCAGTCGTCTATAGCCCCAATAGAGTTTTCGTTGCAATCCCATGGATATTGCCCTACTACCGGCCGAGTGTCCATAGCCCTGATAGAGTTACCCAAACACCCATACAATCACTTATTTTTCATAATTCCTTCGCTCTTTTTCTTTGATATTCTTTCAATGTTCACTTCTAGTTTATCATTCAGTTTGACCAAGTAAGCATTGAAGCCTATGGTGGGTTTGAGACTGCAATGGTCACTGGAGCACACTTAAGATTTTTCACTCACTAGGGTGTCATAACAACCATGGAATAGTCCTTCAGAAATGCTTATCATGTGTTTTGTGCGATATCCAAGATTTGTGTAAGAAGATCCAATCCAGGGTCAAGTTCTAAACAGAGCTCAAACAAGGAAATCATTCATGGATAGCTTTCAGAGGTTGATAGTCGAGAGTGAATGTTTAGCTGAAGAAAAAAAAGGATGAACAACAAAGTAAACTGCTTGTCGAGCAAGCATGGCCACCGCTAAGGGGTGGGAAACAAATTTTTAAAACAAAACCGCCAGGAGGGAGAAAACAAAAGAGCGACACAAAACAAAAAATGCAAGCAAACCAAAAAAGCAATCTACCCTAACCAATGTACAAATATTTACAAAGAAGAGCTCGAATGAGCTCAAACCTGGAAGTAATGCTTTAGGTGTTTCCTGTTGACCGACAATGGGATGTTCTCACCAGTTAAGGTCTTTAAGCAGAAGGCATTATCTCCCAAAATCTCAGCTATTTGAAAGGGGCCAAGCCAAAGCTTGTTGAATTTGTTGTGTCCCCCTTTCTTTTCATGGGCCTTGTCCCAATCCAGGACCAGATATGTAATTCTAAAGGCTTTGATCTTGGCTCGACGATCAAACCATCTCTTAACTATTCCCTAATGTTTGGCAAAATTTTCTATAGTACAGTCTTGGACTTCCTCTAAATGCAAGAGCTTAGCTAACCAAGCTTCCCTACGATCTCCTCCCTCATATAAATCATTCATGAATTGAAGAGTAGGAATCTTCAGATGGATAGGAAATATAGGTTCTAGGCCATAAACAAGGTGGAATGGGGAATCACCAAGGGTCACCTTGTGGCGAGTGCGATCAGCCCAAAGGGAAAAATGAAGTTGGGTATGCCAGTCTTTGAGATTCCTATCTAGCAGTTTTTTTATTACTGTAATCAAGTTTTTATTTGTAGATTCAGTGAGGCCACTACCTTGGGGACAGTAATTAGATGAAAATTTAAGGGAAATCCCATAGTCACATTCCCAACCAGCAAATTTCAAAAAAGAAAAAGTTGGTCCATTGTCACATACCAAAGCATAAGGACAACCAAAGTGATTTAAAATGAAACTTTCTAAGAAATTAGTAACTACTTCAGTTGTGCATTACTTACATACTATTGCTTCCATCCACTGAGTATAGTAATCAGTAGCGGTGAGAATGTACCTATGTCTTGCAGATGATGGAGGGCTTACTAGACCGATAAAGTTGAGACCCCATTGCGCAAATAGCCTTACCTCCAGCATAGGCTGCAGTGGGACAACAACATTCTTTTCCTTGGTAGCAGTGGTCTAGCATGTGTGATATGAATAAACATGACAATGAGCATCCTTGAAGATAGTTGTCCAATAATACCCCGCTCTTAATATCTGATGTGCTTTGGAAGAACCAGAACCATGGCCCATGCCAAATTTTTCATGGAACTCTTTCAATACTTGATCTGCTTCTTCCTTACCTAGGCATCTTAAGTAAATGCCTTCATGATTCTTCTTGTAGAGAATGGAACCTTGTAGCATGTAACCATTTCTTTTCAACCTGAGGGAATGCTTTTGGACCCCTTGCAGGTGCAGTGGACACTTATGGTTCAACAAATAATAGACGACATTCTGGTACCACTCTCCGGGGGATACATCTTCAAGCTGGTACTATTGCACAGTGAGTTTGGGTCTAGCTTTTGCTGCTGCTTTAGCAATCATGCGACTAAGCACCTCTCCCCTTACCAACTTCATTGGTTGGATCTCCATGTCAAATTCTTGGAGTAGGGTGACCCATTTAGCTCTTCGTTCACCCAATTCATTTTGCATGAGCAACATTTTTACTACTGGGTCTAGGAAAATGGCAAATACCTTATTGCACAGGTTGTAGTGTCTAAATTTCTTCACCCCTCTGACGAGAGCATATGCCTACTTTTCTACATTGTGGTATCGCAATTCAACATCCTTCAGGGGAGCACTCATGAAGGTGATTGGGTGTTCATTTCCTTCCTCATCCTTCTGGGTCAACATGGTAGCACAAGAATGCTCCAAAGTGAACAAGTAGATGTAGAATGGCTTCAGATAATCTAGGCTGACTAACACATGTGCCTTAGCGATGGCCCGTTTGATTTCCTCAAAAGCTTGTTTGGCATCGGGTGTCCACTCAACTTTGGAATCTTGTTTCAACATAGCATTGAGAGGTTTAACAATCTCCACGAAACCTGTGATGAATTTTCTGATGAAATTGATCTTTTCAAAGAAGGATTTTAATTCTTTCTTGCTGTCTGGGGGTGAAATTTTGAGTAAAGACTCAATACGTTTAGGGTCTATAGAGATACTCTATTCTGAAATGATGTGCCTAAGGAATCTACCTTCAGTCACTCCAAAAATGCACTTCTTGGGGTTAAGGGAAACCTCGAACTCCCTACATCTCTGAAACACTTTACATAAATCAGAGATGTGATCACCTTCTTTTTAGAAAACACAGTTAAATCATCCATTTAGATGATTATGCACTTGCCAATCAGATCCTTGAAAGTGATATCCATGGCATGTTGGAAGGTGTGTGTAATGATAGAAGTGTCATATGTATTTAAATCTTCATAGCTCCATGCCCCCACGTCATGATATTTCTACAACGCATCCGTTATTCATTTATTTTCCTTTGGCATGCATACCTTGCCAATAAAAATGTTCTTGATTTCCTTAGCTGTCCCGAGGTTGTGAGCATCACACTGGTTGCTTATGGATTCTTTCTTTCTTTACTAGTTCTGGCCTTTGATATGGTCTAAGTCGAATACACACTCTAGCTGAACCATGCCTCTGGGGATTGTATTGGTTTTAAGGTTAATAACCCCTTCTATGTCCAGTTCAGCTTCTTGCGGATCAGCTTCATCAATTATTTGAGGTACGAAGACATCAAAACTTGTGATGAATTG
Organism: Sequoia sempervirens; assembly: GCA_007258455.2. NCBI lineage: Eukaryota > Viridiplantae > Streptophyta > Pinopsida > Cupressales > Cupressaceae > Sequoia > Sequoia sempervirens. The sequence goes on along the minus strand of VDFB02271358.1, from coordinate 166,968,307 downwards.
AAGAATATGTTTGTCATCATTGAAGACCTATGAGTGGGTAACATTATTTGGGACCAATGGTGTCGATGTTAGCTCAACCATGAATTTATTGAGCCCAGATAAAAAGAGGGGTTGTAAGGTGTTGGCCGCTTGAGCCAAAGCATCGGTTGTTTGATTCTAAGTATGAGGGATCAATTGTATATTGAATGCATCTAAGCCTTCTAGGAGATACCAAACCCTATGCCTATAATTGGTGAGCCTTCTATCAAGACAAGAATATAGCTTCCTGACCTGTTTAACCACTAGTTCAAAATCCCCAAAAACTTGTAGCATTTTCACATTTTTCTTCAAGCCCATGAGAAGGCCATGGACCAGGGCCTCGTATTATGCTACATTGTTGGTGCAATAAAATTGCAATCTATGGGCAGAAAGAAAGGTCTTGCCCATTGAACTAATGAGTTTGAACCCATCTCTGGCTCCTTGCTTGGACTTAGATCCATCACCTTAGAGCGTACAACATGCAGACAGTTCTTTATCTTCTAGTCTAATTAAGTTCATGTTCCCTCTCAGTTGGGTGACTGGTTCTGTGATTTTAGGGGAATTTTTTGGGTCGATGTAATGACCAGCAGGTGGTTTTGTTGGTACCTCCTTTGACATTTCAATCTGAGGAGCAACTGATCCTTTAACATGTTCGACTATCATTTGACATAAGCAACAATCAAACTCAAAGTGGGTAGCATTGTGTACCCTACACTAGTTTAGCAATAAGAGATCTTGGAAATTCGTCTGGGCACCCAAGCTGAGTTTGTCACTAACACACTTTTCCAAGAACCCCCCAAAATCATTGAGTACTCCCCAGTCATCGTCTTCATCAGGCCTATCATCTAGTTCCACCAGCCCTTCTGTACTCAAAGATATTTCAGTGGAACCTATCGAAGAACTGCACATCACTAGGAGTACTTCGTCAACACATTCCTCCTAGAGCTTGTCCTTTTTTTGGTAGGAAAAAGGATGGTAATTCCCCAGGTCAGTCTCGGAAAACAACACCTTGTTAATATTATTATACTCTGTGATCATGTATTTCATACGGGGTTCACAATCGATACATATTTGATTTGGCAGCACCTTCCATAGTAGCCACATGTGAGAAAGGTCTATGGTAGTATATCCATTCAGTGCCTTGGTGAATTCCCTTCCCAAGATGATTCCATATGCATTGGGAGCATCTGCCACTTGAATATCAATGACTTGTTGTATTCTTGGGTCTATGGAAATTTGCATCAGAATCTGATTTATTTCTCCTACGATGATAATCTTTGTTTTATTGAGCTGGGTCACCTTCCTTCTTGAAGGTGTGGAGGTGATGCCAAGAGCCTTGCATATTGTCAAGGGAATGACATTGGAAGATGCTCCCGAGTCAAGCAAGCAGTTATGCAGGTTCTTCCTAAAAATCCTGATAGTGGTCAAGAAAGGGGGAGTTTCCAATCTCCTTTGGAAGATACCCGTAGGCGTATCCATGTGAGCTACTTGACCCTTGTTCTTATCACTGTCTTTATCCCTATTCTGCCTAAACGGTAGGTCCTTGGAAAACTACCTATTACTCTACTCTGGTTCCTTTTCAATTTGTTTACTCGCAGATTGATCTACATGAATATCCTTCATTTTCCCAGTATTATCTTGTATCTCTGGCTCCTTCCTAGGCTCTTCAAAGGTAACCTTCTTAGCTGGTGTTTCTTGCGTTGTACTGGAAGACGGGGTTCCATTAAGGACCCTAAAGAAGGCATGCCTTGTAGCAGGGACTTTGAGTAGTTTAAAGGCAGACAAACTGATTTTTACCTTCTTGAACTCTTTTGCTACATATTCACCCGTTTGCTCAATTTATGAACTAAAAGCTTGGCCTATGGTAGAACTAGGAGGTTGGACTTTCATTTGACTAGATGGATTTTGGGATTGGCCTTGAACCTAATTTTGTGACTGGTTTCGAGATCCGTTCTTGTTGAGGTATTAGGTAGGTATATGGGGAAGTCCAGGGTTGTTGTTGGCATTAGGATTAGGTGGAGTGGCAAAATTGTTTGGTGGGGTAGAAGTTGTAAAGGGTCCACCCACTTGTCTATTCCTAAGGAAGTAGGGAGTCAACCTTTGATGGAACATGTGGACCTCATCTACAAATGGCTCCTCTTTATCTACTGGACCATTATCTACTGAATCAAAAAGTTGAGCCAAATTTTGCTCATTACTTACCTCTTGCACTTCTCCATCCTCAATAAGAGGAGGCTCGACCTTGGGCTCGTTGTGGTCGCCTCATGGAAATGGTGCTTGATTAACCATGAGATAGGAGGAATCGTATGGCTCAGATGGGATGATGTGCCTACAACCAGCATTGTCTACTGCATTCTGTACTTCTACCTAAAATATTTCAGTAGCTGTCTGGAATTTGGGGCAATCCAACTCAAAATGCCTACTAGTTTTATGAATCCTACACCATCCAGACAAGGCTGCCTCGGCAAGGTATACTCCACTGGTCATTTTTTCGTTGCTTGCTGATTAGTCGAAAGGCATAGAGACACCTCTGTTATTGGGACTAGTGTTCCATACGTGATTCTACGTCTAAGAAGGTATCCTTTCTAAATTTTGATTAGCATTTTTCCCCCTATCATAGTTCCACCTGGAGGAAGTGCTTGCTTCTCGATTATCTCTACTGTCCCTATGGTCTCGGTTGTCCCGATTAAGATTGGCCTAGAAATTACACTGGGAGGCTTATAACTAATTATTCTAATTTTTTAGGTGCGTCATTTCCATGGACATTTTCTTTATCATCTCAGTCAGTTCCTCTAACTTGTCTTTCTCAGTCCCATTCCCAGGTGACGGTGCTAGATTTTGGAGAAAAGCGGGTAGGGCTTTCGACTGATTCTGATAAGCTAGAGGAAATTCTAGTCCTGATAGGTACAATGGCACCTGGGGCTACTAGGAATACACCTATTATTGTGGAGCAGCCTTAGAATAGTTATATTATGTTTGAGGCTATCAATAGGAAGGCGCGGAAGGCACATAATTCAGTGGCTGCCCTAGATGTGGGACAATGGGCAACTAAGGAACTTGATTTATAAAAGGGGTCTGATGAGTGAATGCTTGATTCAGTCCTTGAATCTGTATCGGGTGAGCTATCAGCCCCAAAGAAGGTAATGGGTTGGAGATATTTTTCCCCAAATCTGCATTAGCGACAACAGCCTCTGTATAGGTGGTCACCATGGTAGTGAGTGTTGGGTGCATCCTTTTCACCAAAGCCAACGTGAGGTTATCCAATGTCACATAGTAGACCAGGAGACCCACAACATCATTATGAAGGTATGGGTCCTGAAGCCTTGTATAAGCCTGATGAAAATGATCATTGAAGGACCCAATAGGTTCGTTGACTTCCTTTCTGACAGACATAAACTACTGGTAAAGTTCTGAAGGGATGATGAGAATCTTATATTTCTATATGAAGACATTCTTCATCAGATTCCATGAGGTAATGGATCCCCTTGGTAGATTGATGTACCAATAGAAGGCTTCTTCTCCCAACGAATGTGGAAAAAGGCGGCATGTGACATCCTCACCTCGACATGCATTTTGGTAATTGTTGTCTTGAATATTCTAATATGCTCCTAAGCTATTCTTTGTAGGTTGCATGGATGGAACTTTGAACAAAATCCCTCCAGATTCTTGGGCATATCATGATAAGCAGTGAAATGTATCAACGAAGGGTTATGTGCTAACGAAGCAATGGAGGGTGGCGGAGGTGGTATCAGCTATTAGAAAATAGCAAGTTGGGGCTATACCCACAATAAAACAACAATTTGGGGCTGCACTTGAGCTACTGCTGATTGGACTGTGCCCTGGGCTGGAAGGGCTGAGAGAGGAGCAATCCCCTGGCTGCCAGAGATAGGAGGTACAAATGCAGTCTGAGATAGTTGGGTGGAAGATGAAGGCCAGCCAAATTAAGGTGAAGGTGGAATAGAAGTGGGTGGAATGGAGGAAGAGGAAGAGGGAATGCTACTTCCCTTAACTCACTTCGCCCTTGCAGCAAGCTGCAATTCTTCAAATTCTCCCTTGTTTGGTGTTGATCGTAGAACCCTTTGAAATACTTTCAGGGAGAATGATCTAATTTGATCTAGCTTTGCCTTTAACCTTTAGCGTTTGTATTTCCACTTCAAGCCCTCCTTCTAGCACCAGTTCTGCTGATGTGTTTTTCATGCACTTCTCAACACAGGCAAAGCGTAGGTGCACTACCTCTCTTGAAAGACAATCTTACACAATTATATTATAGAACACTATCCCAAGGTCTCTAATGTCAGGTCTTGACAGTGCTTGGAATATCTCAGTTCTTTGATGTGATTTGTTGGAATCACAAGGCGGTCTTATGTAGGTAATACAAAGCGTGGGAAGTTGGATCTTGAAATGGAGTTTTAAGATAGGGAAGTTATTGTGCATTATGTTGTAGGTTCAAATAGCATTCGTAAACTCCATGTTTATCATTAGATTTAACTTTACAATGTGCAATGAACCTTAGCATAGGTTACTCATTAAATAAAATGAAAAAGGGTAGGGAAGAGAGGAGGTTCCTAGATCTACAACTAATTGTGAACAATGATGATGGGGTTCCTACAATGGACAACTTCTTAAAACAATATTCCACTTAACCAAAAATCTCACAGTCTCATGGAATTTGTGCTATCTTCTAAAGTCTACAAATGTTTCATCTATCATTCACCATATGCATGCATGAACAAAGATAAAATTTTTGGAGTAGCTTCAAATTCAAGTCCAGAATAACTTTACACAACTATCTACCATCAACAAACAGTAAAAAGTATGGACTAAGAAGTCATCAACACAATAGGAATTTTCATGATCATAGGACAACATTCTTAAAATCTACCAAAGCAAGGAAACAGTTAACTAGAATAACAATAAAACCTAAGTTAAACAACTAACAATGAAGGTTGAATCAAGCAACATGTGAGAAACTCAGAAAATACACCAAGTCAATGTCTTTTCTTTATAAATTTCTCTAGCATGCCTTTACAGCAACTCAACTCTTTTTGCAAATGAGAGGAGAGCTCTATTTATAGAGACCAAAAGATCTAATGAATGGCCAAGATCAATTCTTATTGTGTGGCCAAGATTCATTACAAAATAGGGTTTCACTTATCCCCCAATATATCATAATTTAAAAATTACATTTTGTCATTTTCCCTATTTTTTCCTCTATTGACAAGATTGTAGCACTTTTGTCTTTAGCTGATTGCCCTTTTCACTATATCTACTCTTTAGGGAGTTCTTCATCTTTGGCAAGGCTGTCCTCCTGCCTCTTAGAAGCTGTGTATTCTATGAACTTGAGGATGACTGCTTGGAGCTTGTTTATTTCAATGATTCATATTGCAACACCTGGTAGCTCCATTCCTTCGTGTTATCTTCCAACCTTTTCCAATCCTCATCATACTTTGTGCCCTGGTCCCTGAACAACTCTGATTGATCGAAGGCATGGGCAGCAAAACTCAGGAATTCCACTATGATTTCACTAGCCATCTCGTCCTTCATCTTTTTTTTGAAGTAGGGCTTTATCTTTTGCGGATCCATTTGCACTATGGGCATGTCGTAGTTCGTCATCATCTTGTGATAACAAGCACACTTTCCCCTAATTTCCTTGATCCATTCGATGTCTAGATCCATTTTGCTCATGATTTGTTCTAGTCTTTCCCTCCAATTGTCAAAGTCCCATCACCATACATCCATTAGCCAATGATTGTCTTTCTCAAATGCAAGCTCCTTTTCCCACATGGCCTCTAGCATCTAAAGGATAGCCTTGATGCTCAAAAAGGTGGAGTCGTAAGTCATAGGGAAGTCAGTGCACAGCTTCCTCGTGCCCTCTAAAGATTGCAATAGATCTAAGAACTTGTTCGTTGTTCACACAGCCCAGCTAATTCCCATGTTTCTGACATATGATACTTGTCGGAACCAGTCCTCTATGGTCTTTTCCAAGTTCTTCCTTATTTCCATCTTATCGATCTGCTCTTTGGATAGCAACTGGGGTGTGGCTGTGGATTTGGTAGGTAGGTCGTCCACTGAAGACCATTGTTGTATATAATTTGTTAAGGTCGCAACCTATGCCTTGAGCTCATCCTTCGAGATATTATCCTACTTTATCAAATGCACCACCATAGCCACTAATTCCTCAAGGTGATTGACTTTCTACTCTCTAGTGGTAGTCCCCAAGTCAATAGTGGAGATGTTGTAACTTACCCCAGCTTGACCAATAATAGGCATTTCTATTTGCACTGCTCAAGACCCAGACGCATCCATCGTCACCCTGGATCAGACTTTGGGCTTCTTCTCCTTCTTTGTCATGATTTGGGCTTGAGCCAAGATGGCCTCTAATCTCGCCCTTGGGTCCTTTAATACAGGGGTTTTTCTTTCGAGCTACCTCTCTAACCATTCAGGCACAATAAATTTCCCTTTAGGTGAATCATGTCCACCCTCACCCTTCTCGGTAAAGGCAAAGGTTTCTACTCCCTTTTCTTCTAGGGACTTTTCTTTCTCCTTGGCAACATCTCCCTCCTCCTCATTGGAATATTGGGTGAACACGAGGCATTTGATAGGAAGCACAGTGGACAATTGTTGTATTAGACTCTCTTGCTCTGTCGTCTCTTCTTCTTTATTTTCCTGAGCATGTTCAATCTTGTGCACATGTTCTACTAATTGCCCAACTTCGAGGTCCTCAATATTTTGCGTCCCACCCTCAGTTTTATCTTCTTGTTGTCATTATTCTTCTTCAAGGGCAGCCTTTCTTCCTCTGATTTGGTGTCCTTTGGCTGCCAGGCTAGTTCTTCTTCAAGATCATTGTCAAAGGCCTACATGATTACCCTGCCACAAATGCTACCTTCCTCATCCTTGCTCTCCGAGGAACCAGTTCCCTCCTCCTTATAGGCCACCCTGTCAATTACTCGTTGCTCATATTCTGGGTGCTTGTGGTATTCATCAACCTCCTCCTCATAGGTTCCTAAGGCTTCTCATTCTCGTTCCTCCCACTCCTTAGAGATTAGCATGGTGGCTTCCATAGCGAGTGGCCCTGTCGGTGGTTGTGAAGGCTGAGGGATAGCGAGGGCTTGTGCAAGGGCTACTTGAGAAGCGGGATCCATTATGATCTTGGATAGCTCAGGAGGAAGATTTTGCATATGTCTCGAGAGAGCCTCAAGCATGGTGGAAATGGGGATATGTGTTGTCACAGTTTTCAGAGGGAGTGATGTGGTTGGTGACATGGTAGTGGAGGAAGGGGGCATGGTCATGGCAGAAGAGGAGTCAAAAATTATTACAGACTCAGCCGGAGGTGAAGGGGTGAGATGGACAAAAATGTCCACTGGCGGCGGGGATGTGGAATTCATAGCTAGAGAGGTAGGTGGCACAGTGGCAGGGGCAGGGAGAGCCAAGAGAGGTTCCAATTGATTCGTACCCCTCACCTCCTTTTCCTAGGCTGAGGGTTGTTCCGTGTTGCTCCCCGCTTGTTTTATCCTTTTGGAGGGTGAGCCTCCCGTTTCTTTCCTTGCATAGCCTTTGGGGTCCGGAGACTATTATGTTTCTATCCCATTTCTCTTCTTAGATTTGGTGACCAGAGGAGACTTGGAGGTCCTACCGGTAGAAGTGGTGGCAGCGTCATTGTCTGTGGCACTTGGCTTAGTTTTGAGCCCTTCGTAAGTCAAAATTGCTCCTTGTCACTTTAATTGAGCTACTTTCCCATCGACCCACTCTTTAGTACAAGCCAAGATTGGCTTGGTTATAGTGTCAAGGTCATTGACCTCCTACTCTTCCCATTCAATTGATGGTATCAGCAAATTGGTGATTGCAGGGTACCTGGGGTGCATTATGGTGCTCTCATCTTCCTCGACTTGGTCTGGTATGGGGAAAGGCTATACCTTACAAACTACATAGTCATTCACATATAGTGCCTTGACTGTACCTCTTTATCATCCTAGAAATCCCCCCAGAAGTCTTCAATGTGATGGAGATGTGTGAACCCTGGTCCCAATTCCCTCCTGATGTGACCATGCAGGTCTATCTACGGGCGAGCAGTGTGTAGGTAGAAATGGTAATCTTTTAGCTCTTTCTTGGAGTTACCAACACACTAGGACATTTGTAGTCTATAAATACCCTGGCCCAGAGCCATGGGATAAGAAATCCCTACTATGTGTTTTCTGCTGAAGATTTCCTGTATGTGTTGGAGTTGTTGGGAAAGCTCCAGAAGGATGATTAAGTCATTGGGGCATTGAGGCAACCTGTTTGGCCTTTCAGTGAAGCCCTGGGCATGGATGTATGTAAACTTAGGATATTGAATGAAGAGGAAGTAATACTACTTCAAAAGCACCCTGGCACTGTGGGAGACCCTCCTTTCGAAGTCTCCGGCAACCATTCTAATAATATAGCCAATGAAGGTGTCGTTTACTCTGTAGTATTCCCTTTTGAAGTTCTGGTACTGGAGTTGTGGGTACCTATCGTAGGCCTTGATTCTTCGCCCCTGCTCCTAATTGAGTGCCACAAACAACCTGTTGTACTGTCTTTGATCCACCAAGGAATAGACAAGGTAGGAAGTCATATAAAATTTGGAGCTCTTCTTCACGTTGATGAATTACTCATGGAAGTAGTTGCTTATTATACTTCCCCAATAGAATGAAGTCTTTGTGGTTACATCCTCATTCCCCCAAAGAATTTTCTCAATGAAGTACACCATCCATTTCTGAAAGTAGGTAGCTATAGGAAGACCCATAACTCTGCTTAACATGGTGACCAAGTCATGGTAATCTTTGTGTAAGTCACTACAGAAGCGTTCTTGAGGAACCTTTGCAGCACTGCCCCACTTTTCTTTAAGCCAGTGCTGATTTATTACCTTTTTATAGCCCAACAAATTATTGTCCCACACTGCTTGGCATTCTTCTATGTTGGGTGCTTCCATTTATTGAAATGTGGGAATGTGGAAGGTTTTTGTGATCCCTTCAGGTGACATATCAGTGAGAATGTTTCCCTCCCTATGAACGATTGTCCTTGTGTCAGCTTGATATGCCTCCTGACAAGCCATGACCAACTCAGGGGCCACGAGGGATGGAGGGAACCCAACAACCTTTGCTATTCTACTTTGCCTTATCAACCTTGCATTTTTGGTCATTGCATTGATCCCGACCCTTTGTGTGAATTCATCAATATTGACGTGGCCTATGTTGGTATCGATGATCTCCTTCCAATCCATGGTGACTTTTGAGTGTAGAGACTTGCCCTGGAATTGGTATTTCATCTGGTCCTTGTCCTCTTTCCCTCAAGTAATCTTGCCTGACCTCTTCCCTTTGTCCTTCTCGATGGGTGCCGCTGAAGGTCCCCCACCTGATTCCATATATCCTGCGAGCAAAGGAGTAGTCAACATAATAGATCACAAAAGTATTCATCTTAGCTGAAATCATAAAGATACCATCCATTTTAAACAATCCATCTATTAAGCACAACATGATCTTTTATCTCCTGATGTCATTGATCTTTTGATTAAGGGCATTTGAACAATTCAAACCCAAAGGGTCAGACTTCCTCAGCAAGAATTTTATTTCGAAGGGAAAATAGGGGGGAGGGATCTCAGAGATTCTCTTTGGTTAAATTTTAGTACTTTGATAGGTTCGTAATGAAGAGGACTGAAATTAAGCACGTGGGTCGAAGTTAGATTTCAGATTTGGGCTCATTTGGATTAGTTTGGGCGAACCCGGAAGTCCCAGGCTGGAGAGCCATCTGGAGATGGCAGTTTGGAATAGCAGACTAAAAATGGAATTCTAGAGACAAAATTGTGGGGTCCGAGGTCCGATAGGCTGCAGGGCAACTAACAGTTTGTAACATTACTTTTTAGGATTCAGGTCTGTGGTACTGGGAAGGTGCTCATCTTTCGCTATTTGGGACAACAAACATTGGACAGAAGTCTAGAGCAGGCAGCCTAGCAGTTAGGGCCCGGTGGGGTAAGGCTATAGCGAGATCCGCAAGTCTTTCCAACAGTCGGGAGCAAGACCGAACCTGGCAGAGGGGCCCACCATTCAACTTTGTTTTCAACCCCACAGTGGATTGAAGGGCAGAGCCCGGAGCTCAGAGGGGTGGGCGAGAATTTTCCCTCGAGACGATAGATAAGGAAGCACAGAGACTCGGTGTCCAGAGCCTAGCGGGGATAAGGGTGTTCTAAGTTTAGCCGAGACTCCAATCGAAGAATGAAGATTTGGGGCCCGAATGGCGGGGCTCCGCCAAAAACTTGGAGGTAGACATAGTAGAAACTGAGAGGAACTTGGGAGGGCGGGGTCCACGAACTTGAAGGGCACTAGATCAACTTTGAAATGCTCACAACAAGGAGAAGGGCGGACTCCAGAGCTCATAGGGGCGGGGAGAGTTCGATGTTCTTACACGGCAGCAACCAGGGTGACTTCCAATCGAGGAAGTCTGACGGCCCGGGCCTGAAGGAGGAAATTATTGTTGGTAGTAAGGTTCATAGTTATGGTATGGATGGCCAAGACAAGACAAGTCTCGGGGCCTAAGTGGATGATTTCCCTACACGAAGAATAGTCGCGGTGAGGTGGAGCTCTGGATTGGTGATGAGGGCACCCTCAAAGGTTTATTAAGTTTTCAAAACATGGGTTTCATGTGCAATGCTGTATTTTATCATTTTCATGCCTTCTTCATGATTTCTATTCATTTAAATCCTTAGAAATCATGAAAATAATGCTCGGGAGGGCGAACGGAGGACTTACCTCAAACACTCAATGCGGGGAGATGTGGGATCCACTTATGATTAATGAAGTGACAGTGAGAGCAACAAGTGTGAAGGTGTCAAAGATGGTGGGCTCCTCTAGAAAGTTCTCTTATAGCTTTGCAACTCTATCAAGTGGTAATGATGGGCTCGAGCGGGTCTTTTATACCCCTAATCAAAATTAATGACCCTATTAAATGCAAGTATAGTGAGAGAAAATTTGGTGAATTTGAAAGTCAGCAACGACGGTGAGAGACCCGGGGTCCAATGGCCGAAGGGGCGCAAGACGACGGCCACTTAAAGATTTCAAATTGGTTGGGTCGGCGGCAGTGAAGAGAGAGTCAGGGCTCGAAGGGCGGAGTTCTGCCAAAGACCCGCTGCCATTAGAGACAATAGAACCATCATAGAATTTCAAACTCAGAATTCCCAAAGATCGGGCCTGGAACACTCGATGGTAGAGGATTTCCCACAAATCCCTCAGACGACAAATATGGTGGTGGGACCTGAAAGGAGGGACACCACCAAAGGTTCACCGTGAGTAATGGTGAGACACTCTCAGAACCCTGGGAGCAAAATTCTGGGCTCCGGAGGGTTAAACAGCCATCGAAATTTAAAATGGATTGTAGGCGGAGAATGGGAGTTCGGACCCTGGGGTCTGGGAGGACGCGATCCGAATGCCATTGGGAAGAGCAGGCGCAATGGGGAAACCCAGCAAAGGAAGCCCGAACGGTTGAGGCTGGCAAGGCCTAGGGCCGTTAGCAAGGTCAAACTACCAAGGGGACTCCACAAGGCACCAGAACATAACAAAATTAAGAGGGGACATCACGGTCAACTTACGGTGGGACTTTAAAGCAACATTGACCATCTGGGACACAAAAAAGTGGCCATGCAAAATGAGACGGCGATAAAAATGACCTGACAAGGGGAAAGAAAAGAGGGTCCCCGTTCCTAACAAGGTGTGTGTGCTAAGGGCACAACACATACCAGTAGAAGGAAGCGATCTTGACCCATCTCCAACAAGGATTTTTTGAACTTGGGTCTCCTCCCTAACTTCAAGGTCCATGTGTTCTTCAATGGATTCATTTTATCCAATATCTAGATTTGGTTCGACTCCAGCTTGAGGAATCCCTAGAGCATGAAACATAAAAATAATTTGAGAACATTGAAGTGATGAAAATAAAAGACCAAAGACACATAACAAAAATATTGAAACAAAAAGAATTAGCTTAAGGAATTGGAGTTAAGGATCATATAAACATTGCAACTTCCATGACCAAGATGACTTGAGGACATTTAAAAGTATTTATAGTCATTCAAGTGCAATGATGGTTAGAAACCTTTAAAAAAAATGTGTGTTAAGACATAATTTAAAGAATAATCTATCATATATAACTATTATTCCTTGGCACCATATAGCTTGATTTTTGATGTATACATGTGTTAGTCTCTAGAAAACATGACATTGCATTGGCTTTAAGTATAATTTGAGTTCTAAATTTCAAATAATTCTAAAGCTTAGAATTGGACATTTATTAATATATTTAAAAAATATTTTTAAGGAACTATTGATCATTATATTAAATTCAATGGGAGTTTAGAAAAATACTAAGCTAATTAGATATTGCAATGTAGATTGGATAGGGGATATTGATCACCAAATATCAACATTAGAATGCTACTTCATTGTACATGAAGGTGTATTTTCATGAATAATTAAGAAAAAATAATGGTTTCTTTCAAAGTCCAAAGTTAGAATATATAAGAATTTGCAAAGCCATAAAATAATTAATGTGGTTGAAACATTTATGAAAATCAAAGTGGCATAGTGAAGGACACAAAATTTAAGGTTTCATTGGAGAACTAATCATGTATTGAAGTACACTATCATTTTCTTTATGAACAAAGTAAAGAGAAAATTATGTAGATGCAATACTAAATAATGATAATGTGATGACAAAAACATTAAACAAAGGTATTGGTAAAAGATACGTGTAAGGTTTGTAGGGAAGGATTTAATGTACAATATTTTAGTTTAAGAGTATATTTTAAGTTGGGGTATTGTATGTTGAAAAATAGTCATACATTAAACATTTCTAATTTTAATAAGAAAGCCAATGCAAAATGTATTCACATACAAATTTATGTTTAGGTGTACTAACCAAATTATTGGGTGGAGTAATGCACAAATTATGTATTCCATCCCATCAAATGAATACTCATGTTTTTTCAAAGTAAAAGTCTTAAACACACACTTGAGAGTGAGAGAGAGAAGAAACAAGCATGTACCTTGTTTCTTTCTATGATAATTTTCCAAGTTTTGTTCATGCCTCTTATGTTCTTCTTTTGACAATTTTCGTTGAGATGAAATTTTTCTTTTTCTTTGTTGTCCCATTTTCTTCTTCAACTTAAAGATGACTCAAAACAAGTCCTCTACCAACTTAGTTAAATTATCCTCCAAAAATTTCCTTGATTGATAAAAATGAAAAGTTGTTGAGCTCCAATATTTTCCTCCTTGATAAATGTGCAAAAACTCCTCCAAAATCTGCACTCCAAGTGATATAAATGAGAATTAATCTTGCAATTTGCTATCTAGAATAATGAAAAATAAGCTTCTATTTATATAAATATGGGATGGGAAAAAAAAAAATTCTAGTGTACATGGAATAACTAGATCCTAGTTTAAATGAATCAAGTAGTAAAAAAAACAAGTTATTTCATTGTGGAGTTTTTTGTTATTTAATTCATAGGTATGCACAACATATCTAGTAATTTTAGAATTTTGTTAAAGTGTCAAAAATGTATATTAGAGGTATAATTTGAATTGAATTTTCTTAATTATATTTGAATTGAATTTCAAGTTACTTGTCAAAAATGTATAATAGAGGTATAATTTGAATTAAATTTTCTTCATTATATTTGAATTGACTTTCAAGTTATTTGTCAAAAACGTATAATAGAGGTATAATTTGAATTGAATTTTCTTAATTATATTTGAATTGAATTTCAATTTTCTTGTCAAAAAGATTATATCTTGTTCTCAACTCAATTGTTCATGTTGGTTAAGTCATTTTTAAAAAAAATATTTATTGTGATCAACATGAATGAACTTAATTATAAAGTGGCATTGATTTCCCTAAAATTCTACTAGAGATCAAATGTATAATGAATATAAGGAAATGTAAGTTATAAGAGATCATAAAATAAGAAAACATGTATGTATATTGAATATTTAAAGCAAATGCGTACATATATTATGTGTAAACATGTTTAAACCATAAGCAAACACATGTACATACATGTAAAGGGATTCAACACATATAAACATAACACATATTATAAGCAAAGAGGCAAATGTATGTATATATCATATAAGAAAATATATGTACATATCATATAAGCAAAATGTAAATTAAAGATCATCAAATTTTGAATAAGAAAGATAAACAAATAAGGAAATGTAAGTTAGAGATCATCAAATCTCAAATACTAAAGATCATCATGTATAAGAAAATACATGTGGTAAAGATCATAAATCTAGTGTACATGGCCTAATATGAATGTCTACTCCTAGTCGAATGGCCATTTGAATGAGAACGGTCATGCTCTGATGGATGTGTTGAGCCCTACAAATAAAATTGTGTACAAGATGTGTTAAATACATATAATTTATATTAAATAAATTTTATGAAAGCTATTTTTAAATGAACTTGTAATTTTAAATATCAATCTAGATCTATGCATACATAAATATTTCATGTACATATACACGCGTGATTATATACAAATGTAAACCTCACATGTCCACTGGTACCAAGGCTAGGAGCGATATGAGGTATGTCCACCTGTAACAATATATATACATATATATATCAACTTACATGAATATCTAGTTAAAAAAACAATTGAAACATAATGAAAAAATAATTGAAACATGCACATGCACACATACATGAATATCATCTAATATCAAATGACCTATGTCCTCTAAAATGGTCGCCTCCACCATATCCACCAAACATTCAAGCAACGAATCAACATCTGCATCCATATGATCTATCCCATGTCATGCCAGAAATGATGAATGTAGAGGACTATGAAGGTGAGATGGTATCGGCGATGATGAACCAAAACCAATCAACATATCAATAAAACCCATAGTTTGTGCAGCTGTCGAATGAACTATAGGTGGATCCCGATGCACACTAGTGCTCGGCTGAGAATGATGGGATCCTAGAATTGAATGACCTCTACATCTCAAATGATCTCTAACATGCTCTATACCAATCCCATTGTCTAATGCAATGTTGGCATATGCCCCCAACAGGTCCTCAGCCAAACAATGGAGAGTCATGCATGCCATATCTCTTGTAAGTGCAACGAGTTGTGTAGGAGTAGGGATGCCGACAACTATAAAAGGATCCATGGTGGTCCACTATGCTAAAAGTGGCATGGATCAATAATTTATGGACATCAAATACTGACCTACATGATCACCAAATATCCTAGTGGTGGCAGCCGCAATGTCACCTATAGTGTCAATTTCTTCCTTTTGGGAAGCAACGACAACCTCATCTACTATGGGGGCTAGAGCTGGGGTGAGATTAGGAGACCTCTCACCAACCAATACCCTAAACACTGGGGTTGGTCTATCTGCTCGACAATAGGTGGGCCTATCAGCAATCCTGCCATGCCCCTAACTAGCATATGGAGGAATGTCCAGGTAGTTAACTTTGAGGCCCAAATGGACCTAAGCATACAAATGCTGAACAAAATACAATGGAATCTAGTCATTGTTTGGGTATAGACCATGCACTGTGAGAAATCATGGGTAGATCAATGAGGCCATAGCATGATCGACACATCTAGTGACCATGGTATCCCCTAACCTTACACACATTTTGATAAAATGGAAAACAAATGGCTTTTATCATTTCTTTGGTGACACTATCTTGTATTTGTTTAAGGGGAATGTCACCATGTACTACTTATCACATGCAGGAAAGAATAACAACCACTTTATCTAGGGAATATGCACTAGTCCTCTCAAGTTCATCTTTTAGTTTTTCTAGGCTATGCAATATTAACATGCATGGTTCACTTTATATCTGCAAATTTGCACCCTGTGCTAATGAATCTCTCATTTTTTTAATCTCATTATTGGTATTTGCAAACAAAGAATCTAGCGCACGTGGAACATGATCTGCATTTTCCATGTTATATATATATATACAGTACACCTAAAAGACCAATGAGACTTTGGTAAAAGACCAATGAGACTTTGGTAAATAATATATCTAGATAAAGGGAATACAAATTGAAAATTAGTTGTAATAATTCATCTACTCATCAATAATATTTTCATACCATTAACAATTTAAAAAGAATTGGAAGACAACTATAATCTATAACATAGCATCCTTAAATGGTTCAAATTTTAAATGAAATGATGAAAGAAAGAATAAGAATACAAAGATTAGTATAAAATTATTTGAAAATAATTGGGGATAAAAATATTTAATCTAATAGTTTTAACATAAATGAACTTCAAAATAGGATTATGTAAGTGAAAAAAAGTTCTATTGCCTTCATTGAACCTAAATTTATCTAGTTAAGATATGTCTAAAATTAAGAATTCACACTAGAATATCAATATTCCATAAGAATCTCATAAAGAGGATGAATTTAATGGAAGATAATATAAAATCCTCCATATGAGGATGGATTTTATCATTACAATATGAGTGAATCATCTCAATTATATAGCCAAGAACATCAAAAAATTATAGATTGGAAAGCGGAATAATCAGACATTTATCATATTTTTATATGTATAAAGTTTAGATACCATCAAACTATTTAAACTTATAGATTGCATAAAGCTATAAATTGAATTGTTAAAACTAATTTATTAAGAATAAAATCTAATAAAGTTTGACTTCATATTGCATACTTACATTATAAATATCTCACTAATCCAACCATACATTTTATATATGTTAAAAAATATATAATTGTTATGCCCATAATTTTTCACTATATCTTGACGTGGATCTCCTTCAACTAGATCAATTAAAAAATATTTTTAATGTTGGAGGAAAATGAATTTAATATCATTAGATTTTTCATGGAACTACCTCTCTTGATCAATGATAGATATTATCCACTCTCGAGAATGTAAATATGTTTGAGATAACTAAAAAATAATTTGTATCCCTTATATCCTTTCATTCAATGTAGCCTATCTATTAATTGAGATCCTCTACCACAATTAAGTTCAAATCTTCTAAGTTTTATTTCAATAGAAGCAACCGCTCATTGTAGAAAAGTTATTTGTAAGTGCTCAAGCCAAAACAAGTCTTTTTTTCTATTTGGATCCATATTTTTTCCCATTCTAGATCTCTTTCTAGCCATATTCTTATTGTAAGATCATAGTAAGGTAGTGCAATAGATTTAATCGCATCATTCCACAATTGTATCCACTTACCATTTTGATGAGGTCTAGGAACATCAACCAAAGGGATATTAGGGAAGAAAGGTGATCAATTTGATTGAGGTATGAAGTGTTGAGCTTGAAGGATAGATTATTAGGTATGAGAAATAAGAATTTTGAAAAGTTTAAAGAATTGGGAGGTGATATGTGAGATAGGTTTAATAGAATCTACTTAAATAAGGGTGTTTTGCGAAGAGGGGACAATGGAAAGAGAAATAACTAAGTTTTACTCTATCAATACAACTAAGTTTCCCTTAGTTCACCATCTCTTTAGTTGGTCCAAGTGAACTAGTGACTAGTATAAGAATATTTTTTTGTCTAAAATGGGATCTAAACAACTCATGGTATTTCTAGTTAGGATGTAGGAATTCAATTATTTTTTAGAGAGTTTATGAGAACTAAACCAACTTGTATCTTGATTTTTTCCACCATATCATATTCACCTCCTTGTAACCATTTAGTCATAGGGAGGGCATAAAAATCCATTCCCGCAATTTAACTTGAGATGAGGAGTCATTAGGCATACAATAAAGAAAAAATGAATAGGTATTCCTTCGATTAGTAGTAAGAACTAAGCACAATTGTTGTTGGAATCCACTCCTCAATAGATGATAAACTTAGCCAAGTATTGGGAAAGGTGGGTCAACCTTGCATCCTAATATTTTGATTTATTATTTTGTCCTCATATTAGGAAATGAGGCATCTCACTTTGTGTTGGTAGTTATTTGTCATTTGTTGAATGCTTCAAGGGAGGTGCCTAAGATGTTCTAAATGCATATAATATTATTATAGCTTTATAAGATGAAACCCTCTTATGACATATTCTTAATATGACATTTAAGAGCATGACTATAGAATATTTATAGTAAATTATTGACCAACATTATGAAAAATCATAAGAAATCTTTTAAGAAATAGCAACCGTGTCAAGGAAAAAGATGTGGACATTTACAAGAACTTTTTTTAAGAAAAAGTGGGAGACCGCTTATAATTTTATTTATATATAATATTTTACATATAGCTGGTTCAAGCAGACATACTAGCGGGAAAGAACCAACAAGAAAAACCCCAGTTGCAGTCTGAGTAACAATTTTTACAAAATATCAAAAAGACCAGTGAGGTCCTAGTACAAATGAACAATTGTTTGATTACAATGTTACAAATGCACATTGGTTGAATACATCAGTACATATGCACATTCTCTTATGCACCCAAAAGAAGACATCATACTAGATATACCTGTGACCCGAATACATAACATAGTGGAGATTACAAAACCTTACTAAAGATAAGACTGATAAGCTAGGAAGCCAATTTCAAAAATATGTAGATTTTCCACCATCATGCTAAAAGCCATTAATCGAGCTTTCTTTTGTTTCCACTCGTTTACCTTTTTGTTGGCAATCATGCTCAAATTAAGGTTTTGATTTGTTAATATCAGGCACATAACGATAACATAATTTATTTTTGGATGAAGATGGAAGTTGCAAATAATGAATGCAAACATGAATTCTCAAGAAAGAAATGGCATGATATTTTCTTTTTAAATCATCAATCTCCATGGAAATGGCAAATCTGTATCTGTTTAGAACCTGGTAGAGATGTGAATAAGTGTCATGCATTGTGGATAATAACATGCCTTGGAATATGTGAACATAGGTCTCTTTTTATGAAAAAAACCTTCTTTGAATAATTAACATTAGAAATTAATACAGTTTGGTGAGCATATTGTATAATCACACTAGAAACCAACAATGGAAAATTGAGTCTCAACTATGAATTCCACCTTATAGATAACATTCATACTAGAAGCCAAAAACTAAAGACCAAATTTCATATAAATAAAGTTCATCTGTTATATATCATTCCTTTGAGGGGTCCACAAGTACCTTGAGCCTTTTGAAATCCTTCTCCATCTAAATGCATCCATTCCAAGACCATTGGGAGGTGGGTATACAATATGAGCCAAGTATTAATTTCTAATGTTAATTATTGTAAGAAGGTATATAAATTATTCAAGCATCTTAATTCTCATGCAGAGTTACATCTTAGTCAATTTCTCAATGTATGAGTTCCATATATTTGTAAATTTTTCTTAATATAAAAAGATATTTTATTTCATTAAAATTAACCTAGATCTATTCCATGTTACAAAGGATGCTCTTATTTTAAATTATAAGTATATAATTCAAAATTAATTAGTAATTTTCAAGATAGAGTACACACAATTTCTTTAATTAAAATAAAATAATATTCTTATTTCCATGTGAGAGTTATGTAGAATGGTAGTTTGATGTCTCAAAAATATTTCTTTCATATATACTAAATTTTTATCATTACATTATGAGTGAATCATCTCAATTATATATCCAAGCACATCAAAAATTTATAGAGTGGAAAGAAAAATAATCACACATTTATCATATTTTTTGTAAGGTGTTTAAAAAGACTAAAAGTTACCCTAGAAAGACCTAATTAAGGAATCAAAAAAATGGAAAGTGTGTACCTCATTGTATGTTGACCTTTCCCATATAAAAATATCATGGAAATTCTAAATGAGTTGATATAAGAATTTTTATGAATGAAGGCACAAAATTCATAACACTAATCCTAAAAGCAACAAGAAAGTCAATGCATAAAATCTTCCTAGTAATTTTGAAAGAAACTTTAAAAGGTTCTAAATCCCCTTCACACCCTTTTCTAAATGAAGATAAAATAAACAAGTTACCAAATATTTCTTAGAGTTTAAGGTGGCGATTTTAATATGATTTGAGAATAAATAAGATAAATTAGATGAAATCAAGTTTTGTTGTAAAGGTGATGAATTTTGGGGGAATAAGATGAAAATAATTTTGAACCTAGTTGACTCATTAAATGGCAATAAAATGGATTTTAAAGGGGCTTTATTTAAAATATGTAATAGTTAGATATGTACTAATACATTATATTCTCTATTAGATAGTTATTTCTTCCATAAACATTTCTTACAATCTTATAATTTATTAATAATAGTGATGTGTGCATCCCTAGACACTCTTTGATAACCACACTATTAATGTTTCTATTTTTACTAGAGGATACTCTAATTGAAAAGCATGTAAAGAGGAAGGGTTAGTTAACCTTGATATTAATGCAATGAAAGGTGGGATTATCTTGATGGTATCAAAGTTATCTTAAAGATATATTGAAGGTTTTTCTTCTATGCCTGAACACATTTAGTGAAATATAATGAATATGTGTTATCCTAGAAAAATATGTATAGCATTAAGGATAAAATTTAGACTTTAAGTTGACAAAAAGTGTCAAATATTTAGAATAAAAATGGTGGGGATGGAATACAAGATTCAAGAATCTCCTTGTAAAAATTAATTGCAAGAATAAATGATTAAAACTAAACACGAATGGATGCGTCACCAATAATTTTTAGATAAAAGGACAAAAATTAGAGCCAAGATATCTTAGTTCAAGTATCAGGATAAAGGTATCAAATTCTTATTCAATGTTAACATAGCCTAGTTTGATAGATAAAAAGTTGGCCTCATTAATACTAGGGGATCATTCTCTAATGAGATTATTAGGAAGAGTAGGAGAGGAGAAATGAACCCATAATAATTATACTTTACAAATAAAAATAATAATAATGTTTAACCATTTCAAAATGTTAAATTTTTTTTACTCTGGTGATCAATAGCTAATTTGTACAAGGAGGCCACAATTTATAGGGAAATGAAGACTACATAAGAGGAGAATTTATTAACATAGTTGCTTGGTTGTAGTTGTTTCTTTAGCATTAACTATTTTCTCTTTTTTCTTTTGTTGTTGAATATTGTATTTGATCTCTTAAAACTTAAAGATATCAAGTTTCCACAATCCATTACTGTTTATCAATTTTATTATTTGATCTCTTAAAACTTATCAATGGTACTTGATCTTCATAAAGATTATTTTCTTATTTTTCAATTATTATCATCTTAGAAGGAATACCATTTGAATTAAGAGTAGGGAGAAATGCATTTTTCTTTTAAAGTATTATATTTATTTGATGGTTCCTTCTTAACCTCTTCCACTCCTTGGAAAAAGTTATCCAACCACTTGAATTTCCTTATATTAATCAATTTACTTCTATGATTTATGTATGTGGTTTTAGTGATTTACTCTTTATCTTTTCAATTTATTCATGATATACTTTAATATAGTTATAACAAGTATATAATAGTTTTTCATAATTGGATATTCCTTAAGAAGCTCTTTAAACATGAAATTATTTGATGAGGGAAGATATAAATTAAGGTTATTCTTTCTTACTTACCTCATGCTCATCCATATTTTTTGTCCATAAATATCTCAAATCAAATTGGAATTTGCAAAGAGGATAGCTATATTTTAAATATTCGCTCTTAGTCAAAGTCATTTATTTCTTTGTACAAATTTAAAATTGATTTATGTAATTTAATTTTTAATAGTTTTAACATGGATGTATGAAGAATAGTTTTAAATATATATGTATATATAGTGAAGTGGACATATTTTTATATTTTCCTAATACTAGAAAATTTAATAATACCTTCATTCCTTCTAATCCTAATAGAACTCTTTTATTATACATTTCATTCAAACAATCTAGTTTATTTCCTCTAAATTTATTCTTCGATTCATACATTTAGTTCACCAACCATTTTTGGAGTAATGTCATAAGACTCAAAGGAAAAATATGAAGAATTTTATCCAAGTTTCCATTGTATGCACCCTAAACTTTATATCATGAACTATTTGATATAATTTCTCAAATAAATTTGTTAATGAACTGTTTGATATAATGCCTCAAATAAATTTCCAATAGTTTTTGATATAATGCCTCAAATAAATTTGTTAATGAACTGTTTGATATAGGGTGCATACAATGGAAACACTATTTCTATCATACTCCATCAAAATTACCATGAACTATTTGATATAATGCCTCAAATAAATTTGTTAATGAATTGTTTGATATAGGGTGCATACAATGGAAACACTATTTCTATCATACTCCATCAAAAAATACCATGAACTATTTGATATAATGCCTCAAATAAATTTGTTAATGAATTGTTTGATATAATGCTTCAAATAAATTGAAGGTGCCCTAGTAGAAATGTATGAAAAATGTGGAAGCATAGATAGGGCATGTTAATTTTTTGATAGAGTAGAAATGTATCATAGAAATAGTGTATGTTGAAAAGGATTTAGAAACTTTCAAACAAATGCAGTTTCAATTCAAAAAAATTGAAATTTTTTGCATTTAGGGTTTAGAAATTTAACAAACAAATGCATTTTGAAGTCTATAAAATTTGAATTTGACAAACATGGAAGTTGGGTTGATGAACTGTGGAGAGATGAAGTCGAGTTTTTTCGCTGTTTGTTGTTCACGTTTGTCGTTCACCGCACACACAGAACACAGGACTAAACAAAGAGAAAGGGTTGTATGGATAGTCTGTACAATGGATTAGAAATCCACCACTTTACTATGGGCCCCATAGAATTGTAGGGGAAATTTCTTTTAATTGGAATGTCAGATTACTCTTGGGTGGGAGGGAATAGTGTAATAGGGACAAGATATTTGAATTGGAAGGTCAGATTACAATTTTGGAACGTGGAAACTAAGGATGGAAGGAAGGATAAAGGAAACAACCAATACTCATCTTACCTACCCAACCTTGCCTACCTTAACACCACCTACACTTACACCTACACTTGCACCTACACAACTATTTTACACTACTACTTTAGGGGGTTCGGTGAAACATAAAAATGATAGTGACAAGCTCATTTTTTTGGGTCTTATTTGAGGGGGTTCGGTCAAACATAAAAGGTGGTTAAGTTGAACCATTGAGTTAGACCGAACCTGTTGAGTTTGGGAAAAGGAAAACAAATGAAATTTCCTTCCTCATAAAATTTGTAAACCACTATTGTGGTTTGACGCAGAGAGAAATGGAAAAAAAATGGAGGAAGAAGGAAGAACCTAAGAACAAGGATGAGTCAAACAACCATGTCTCTGCATCTAGTTAAAATACCTCTTCCAAGTACTAAACCCAATAATGGTTTCAGGGGAGAAATCATAGAAAAATCTAACAAGCCACCGATATATGAGGTATCACGCAATGACACAAGGATAAGTGATGTAAAACTTCATTTTGAAGGTATTGGAGAAAATTCTAGTAGAAAAGAAGGAAATTAGGAAATTGTGGAACTCTTCTTGGTTTATAGTGTATTTGACAACTCAAAAGTTGAAAAACAACAGATGCAAGATTAGGTAAAAATCAAATGAATTCAAAAAAAGCACCATGACTTGGAGGAAAAGGAAATGATTCTATTGTATCAAATTCCAACATAGAGGCTTCGTCATCCAAAAAATGATTTGAAAACTTTAGCTGAGGGGAAGGTACTAGTAGAGTAAAGTACTAATGATGATGTCATAAGCAATAAATTACTTTTTGCAATAAAACCCTAAAAGTGGCAAGTTAAATAAAAAAAGGTTAAGTGGTCATTCTTATTCACATTGTGAATTGAACGAGCTAAGGAGTGAAGTACAACTGAGAGATAAGGAGTTAGGGCTGTGGCAAGAAAAAGTATGAAGAAAAATGTTAAAGCAATGGAGTCAAAGGAAATAGTGGTATTTGATCCATGTAGTGACGAATTGCAAAACTTAAGTTACAAATCAATTAATTTAACCATGAAAAGATTCAAAATTTTGAAGGATCACTTTCAGTTGAGCAAATATAAAAGGTCAAGAGTCTAGGGCACAAGGGTTTAGACATTTGGAGTGAAATTCCATACTTTTTGGATGTAGACATTGGTCATTTTGTCCTAAGAAAAATTCAAGTTGATCAGGTAATCTTTGACAAACCCCATGGGATTACAAAGGAAGCAATTGCAACAATTACAAGATTATGTAATAATGGACCCATTCCAGTAAAGAAGTCAGTGAAGAACAAAGAGGTTGAAGCCCTAACTAGAGTGATAGGAGACCGAAGGGCAATTCAAATTCATACTATAGTCAACCTTGTGATAAGGTATGTGGCATATGGAATTTCACGTAAGATTTATTTCAGAAAAATATAGAAGGTTCTACTTTGGTGATTGTTGTTTACATTGTGCATCAAATGATTGAAAAGAATGAGGATTTTGAATTGTGTGAGTTATTGAGGAATCAATTAATGGAGAAGATTACTATGACAAAGAAAAACAATTAATCTTTTTGTTTTAGATCTCTGGTTATATGTTTGATGATGTATTTTCTAAAGTTGTTACCATTGAAAGAGAATGTTGTGTGGAAGTCAATCTTACTAGTTGATAAACAGGTCTATTAGTATCTAGAATGTCTAGCAGAGAACAAAAAGATTTGTAAAGAACACTTTTTAAACAAAATAAATGCATGCAGCTCTAGTACAGTTTCCAATCAGGGAATGGGACATCTAAGGCAAGAAATTACTATGGGAAGGGGAAAGCAAGAAGAATCATTTAAAGTTCCTCTCCAAAAGTAAAGAAGCTAAAGATAAAGGAGAAATGAAGAAGATTTTACTAGAGAGAAGGTGTTGAAGTTTCTTGTGCATTCTGATGGACTAAAGAAGATTGGAGATGTTTGGTTGTCCCAACCAACATATGAATAGGATGAGATTATAGAGACCTTGGCTGATTATATAATTCATAATGAAATCTATCTAAGCGAATTGGAAAATTTCTTACTGGAAGTATTGATTAAGCAGATTGAAGAAAGACTAAAGGTACTATCACCATGGGAAACAAAAGAAAAATATGAGATTCAATTGGATATGGAAGAAAGACGCAGAAATAAATAGAAGAGATTGATTGAGAGCATAAATTAATTGAAGACATGCATCAAAAGTGTAAATAGTATGTATAGGTATTGTCTTTGGTGGCCTACTACTATCAAAAACTAAACTACAAAAGTAGATTCTATTGAGCTTGATTTGGATTCTATTGGAAAAATATATAATATCTTTAATGATAGGGATGGAGTGCAAAAGAAAAGGATCAATTCCTTACAGTTTGAACTTGTAGACACTCTAGTACAAAGGGACAATATTGTGAAAGAATTTCAGAAATTCAAAGAGATAATTCAATTGATATTGGAATAGCTTTCCAGTTTCCTACTAGAAGCTAAGAAAAATGAACAAAATACCACTATCCAAGATACTCTTTTGGAAACAATTGATTCGATAGTATTAAACAATAATATTTTTGTAAACATCAAATTGGCAGTGGATTCCTAGAACAAATTTCTTCCAAAATAAAAAATAAAAATAGAAAGAGATATTTTAGGAGTAGAAGGATTGAGGTAAAGAAACATTTTTTATATAATTTTTTGAATTCTATTTTTGAGTAGAAAATTGTGGTGTAAGGGAGAGATAAATATTCCTTTGCCATTGATTTCAAAGGGGGGGAGAGAGACCATATGAAAATTGGAAACCTTTTTTTCTCAACAAAAGGATAAAACTAGAAAGGATGGTGTTGTTGTCTTTTTACATCTTGTGTTGCCATCAATGACAAAGGGGGAGATTGTTGGAAATTGGATTACATTAAATGGTTATCATCAATGTCAACATAATACCAAATGTATGAGGCATTTACTAGAAGGTATTCCCTATCAAAGATGTTTTTTATTAATGAATTTGTGTGCTAGTTTTTGGCTATGAATTCTACTGCAAGACAAGCTATGTCTTTGATATCTTAATTTGGTATGTGCAGGATCATAATGGGCCAAAAAATGGCAATATGATGGGTATGTGTAGGGTATGTGGATGACGAATTTTTATCACCCAAAATTGATGAAACAAAAGGGTTTTTAAAGGAGATACTTAGCTTTCCACCAATATAAATTATGCTTTATTTTGAATTTAATAAATAATTATTATTCATTTTCTATTTGAGTTACGACTAAAGTCTAGATTGATAGGCTAATTGAAAAACATCTATAGCTTTCAAAAGGTATCACATTTTTTGAATCTAAAACATGCATCACATTCTATGCTTCACATACTATAAAATAAAAAAATAAAAAAATAAAATCATGAAGTTTTGACCAAGTTAAGGTGGTTAGACATACAATTTTTTATATATTTTTAAAATTTGTAGTAAAAAATTCATAATTAATTATTTAATTGGAAAAAAATTACAAAAAATATGCATCACATCTAGACATGAGTCTTCTACTTGTATCTAAAATATTATAAAAAAATATTATCATTTTACAGTTAAGGAGGTCAAATAGACACCTACTTATTTTTTCCTTGAAATGTCACTACTACATTGAAATATCAAATTTTCACCAAATAGATTTTTTTAAGAAAAACTAAACCTTCTAGTTTAGAAACTACATTCAATTTTCTGGGCAGGATCATCATGGAAAAAAGCTTTAAGTGGCAATTTTTAAAAAACAAAGTTAGAGAATTCACGTAAAAATTTGGAAGTTATCTTTATTATTTCAAAAATATATAAGAATAGAATCTGTAGCAAATTGAATGTAGTTTCTAAACTACTAGGTTTATTTTTTATTTTTTAAATCTATTTGATGAAAATTTGAAATTTCAATGCAGTAGTACTTAAATTTTAGGGAAAAAAGAAGATGTAGGTGTCTGTCTAACCACCCTAACCAAAATAAAATGATAATATTTTAGATATAAGTAGAGGACTCATGTCCCAATGTGATGTATGTTTTTTTGTAATTTTTTTCCATGTAAATAATTAATTATGAATTTTTATTACAAATTTTAAAAAATATAAAAAATTGTATGTCCACCTTAACTTGGTCAAAAAATTCATATTTTTATTTATTTTTAATCCTATAGTATGTGAATCATAGAATGTGATGTATGTTTCGATTCAAAAAATGTGATACCATTTGAAAGCTACAGATATTTTTCAATCAGCCTATCAATTAGGACTTTAGTCATAATTCAAATAGAAAATGAATAATAATTATTTATTAAATTAAAAGTAAAGCATAATTTATATTGGTGGAAAGCTAAGAATCTCCTTTAAAAACCCTTTTCATTTCATCAATTTTGGGTAAAAAAAAATTTGTCAAGCACATGGGTCATCATATCAATTACATATTGCCACTTTCTCGCCCATCATGATCCTACACATACCCTTCTACAAATTCTATTCTTACATATTTTTGAAATAATATAGATAACTTATTCAAAATTTTATGTCAAGTTTCATAACTCTAATTTTTCTAATTTTTTGCCGCTTAAGGGCCTAATTTTTCCATGATGATCCTACACATACCCAACTATGTCATTGGGAGTCACTCAAACAACTATATTTGAGATCTTGAGAAGTTTTGTGTTGGGAGCAGTAAGTTATCAATGACAGAGTTTAACTTTCTACAGTATAGTTATGGTATTATGATGAGAATTTGATGTTACATCATATTTGGAAGTTATTTGATCATTTGAAGATTTTATGTTTGGGTCCCAATCTTGGATGACCTAACACATGTTATGTATTAAGAAGATTGAATCTACCTTGGGGATTTCTTTTATAGATCCTAGCCAACCTAATATGATGTACTACATGAATCATCTACAAGATATCTTGAAGTGAAAAAGTGTAGAGAAGAGAGAGTGAGTGAGGAGTGAGTGTGCGAGTGCCTAAATTCTTTATCAGTTGTGGTTAGTTGAGAAACTATCATCTGAGGCAGTACTTCATATTTTGAACTTCATTTGGAACTGAATTTAGCACAAGGAAGGTGTCTTCCATTAGTTCATTCTTCTAGTAGTGAGCCATAACTTTTATATTCTAGAAAAAATCCATCTTTTGTATCTCTATGGCAGTAAGCCCTCCAAGTTGTAGCCATATTGAATAGTGAGCCTTTGTTCCAAACAATGAGTCCTTATTTTAGGCAATGAGCCTTTTTGCAATCAGCTTTGATATTCTCTATAGTGTGAGTTAATCCTCAATGTGGTTTTTCCCTCATTGGGTTTTCCATGTAAATCTGGTGTTATTGTGTTTATATATTTTATTTGAGTTTCTATGTTGGCATTTGATGATTAATCATTTAAGCAATATTAAGTATTAGTTATGGTGATTGATTAAAGGTTTAATTGTGTGACAATTGATTCACCCCCCCTCTTAGTTGTCATATTCAACAGATGTTAGTCACACACCAATAGGAAAATATAATTCTCATAGAAACTCTAGGGAAGCCTATCTTTCTTGAAAGACTCCACGAGGAAAACCTAAATTTAAGGCTAACTTAGCTTAATACCAAGCCTTGTTTATGTCAGGTCTTGACACACTAGGTTTGTTCAGGGTTCATTGTCATTATTTTATTACACACGAGGGATAAAAATCCTTACGGTATTGGAAGGTATCATAGGGATAAGAAAATATTTTTTGGTTCGGTCATTTAATAACTTCATGAAATCAACAAATTTACAACGATATTCATGAAATTAAAATAACCTACATTTATCAAAGTACATTTAGCATTAAGAATTCAATAATTTCATGGAATTAACAAATTTTCAATAAAAAACTCCATGCATTCATTATTTTTTTGAACATTTTCCAAAATTTAAAACATTTATTCTAAAATAAAGCATAAAAAGTTATTGAAAAATAAAATCTCCCAGGTATTATCCATGCATGCCTCAAGAAATAACCAAACTAGAGCAAACCATTCCATTCATCACCATATTTCTTTACAACTAGGCATGTAATGATGCAATATTTTAAAGAAAAGGGATTATTTTCCATTGGATAGTTTCAAATGCACCCTTAAATGGTGAAACACATAGTCTTGTCCAATAGGAACAAACAATCAGCTACATAAGATTTCATATTGGTAAATAGCTTTGAAATTGGCTCTAATATTAGTTAACTTCTAATGAAACATACAAGTTTTTAATCTGGAATGGATGTAGTAATCGAAAAAGTATCATTTTTCCTTACTTGATTTGGGAATAATTGTCATTGAATTAACCTAATTTTTCCTAGGTTTAATGTTGTAATGTGTTGTTACACATTCACATTGATCTTGGGCCCCCTTTTAATGGTGTTGTAAAGTGTTGTAAGACACTTTCACACTTATCTAGGGTCCTCATAATTAATTGTGGTTAATTGGAGTTAATTATCCCCTTTAATTGAAATTGATGCCTTATTTGTGACACATCCCAAAGATCTATCTTGACACCCATAATTCAAAATACATAACATTTAATTGGGAAAAATCAAGGTCCTAGAAATTGGTGCTAGGACCCATTCAACCTAGGTGTTGAATGGGTCCTCTTTCTATAGGACCCCCCTCTTTTGGCATATTCTACATGAGTTTTTTATGATCTTTCATTCCCCAAAGACAAGGTCCTAGAAAATTATTCTAGGACCCATTCACCCTAGGTGGAAAATGGCTCCTCCCAAGGACTCCCATTTTGAATTTCATTCTAGTAGGAATTTAATAAAAAAAAATTCTAGATCTACTGTCAGCGTGAATTGTTTTTATTTTAGGGTTAATATCTTAATTTAGTATAAATAAGGAGTTAATTCACATTGTTTCTCCTCACAATTTTATGAAGCATTCTAGAAATTTCAAGAGAGCATTATAGA
The DNA here is from genome assembly GCA_007258455.2 of Sequoia sempervirens. Lineage (NCBI taxonomy): Eukaryota > Viridiplantae > Streptophyta > Pinopsida > Cupressales > Cupressaceae > Sequoia > Sequoia sempervirens. The sequence continues at coordinate 166,938,428 of VDFB02271358.1, read as the reverse complement.
ACACTTCAAGAGCATTGTCAAAGGAATTTCAAGGTAGATTATCAAGAGTTTATTGTAGCAATTCAAGATCATTTCATTGTTTCAAGGGTTTAGTTCATTCATACATGTTGTTGAGCTAAGATTTTCAATGTAGCAATGAAGATCTATTAAAAGAATTGTTCAACATTTATTCAAGGATCAACATATACATTCTTCATGACCACTAAATTTTATATTGCAGATTTATCTTCCAAGGCATCTCCTAAGGTATCAACATTACATCATTTCATGTTCATGCTTCAATTTCCTTATTTCATCATTTGGTTTAATTACCTACAAGGGGTTTGACTTAGGAAAAAATCTATTCACTAACAATCAACAAGTTTTTCTCTACTTGATTGTGTGTTTGCAAATTTATAGGTTGGAGATCAAGTGGAGAAGAAGTTTAAAGAAAATTTGTCAAAGTTGTCAAGTTGCAAGATTGACCTTTATAGTGTAAGAACATAGAATTGAAGCTACAAAATTAAGTATAGATTTTTAGGAGCTAATAACTAAGAATATGAGAGTGCAAACATCAAGGAAAATAACCCAAATATTAGTTTTGAAAACCCTAATAGGGACCCATTCGCCACTAAAAGTGAACATGAGTCATTTTTTCCCTAAGAAAAAACTTCTTGCAACAAGGTACACACCTTTTTAAGCTCTAAAAACTCCCCTCATACATGCCATTATAGTTAGGGTCAATTTCTAATTGTTATTTACATCTTTTGGCCCTCATAATTGCATGAATTGTAGTGATTTTGTGTGGGAAAACTCTAGTGGTTTATCATCTTGTTCATTTCATTTTGGTAAACCCTATTTTCCACCTAATCATTAATGGTGAACTTGACTTACTGAACATTGCAATTTTCTATTTTTGAATTCTTTCATTGCATCCTAGGTTAGATCTTGCATTCATTCGCATTGAATTAAGATCCCATTTAGGGTTTATTGCATTGCATTCAAAATTTCATCTCATCTAAGGTTTAAATTTGTATTTTTTACATCTCTCTAAATCTAAAAAGTACAACAAAAATTGGTCATTGTACATATCATTTAGATCTCATTTATTTGCATTTGAAAATTTAAAAAAAATTGCAGTTCAACATAGGTACTTGCATTCATTTTTCCATTGCATATTCACATTGCATTTTTGGAAAATTTGAAATTAAAACTCACTATCTCAGACCTAGAGCTAAAAGAAATTACTGGAAGCTTACAAATCATTCAAAATAGTTTTAAAATACCTAACCAAGACCCATTCACCGTTACTGGAGAATGAGTCCCTATTCAAGTCAAACCTGAACCTTTTGGCATCTAAAAAAAGAATTAAAAATAATCCTAAAATCAACAAAAACATCTTAGAAAAACCTAACTGGTACCCATTCACCCTTACTGGTGAATGAGTCCATGTTAGCTACTGATCTGCATTTTCTAGAAATTAAAATCTTGATTTTAAGCTTTTGTTTACTGTTGTTACTTTCCTATTTTAATTTCCTAAATTATTGTCTCATCAAATTCATTACATTTAGCTTAAATTGCTTCATTTCAATGCATTTTTAAAATTCAAAATTGCATCTACAACATTCCATTTCTAGTTTATTGCACTGTGTAATTAGTAAATTGCATTTCATTCTAGGTTGTTGCATTGCCTCTTTCCATTTAGGTTTTGCACACTAGGGTTGTAAAACTTATATGAGCTTTACAAATTGGTTACCTATTTGCAATACTATTATAAGACAAATTTTGAGGCTCATGTCATCCCATGACATCTCACTCATTGTGGATCTTGGGTTTTTTTACTCTCTTTCTAATAGTATTGACAATCAATGGTACATGGCTCAAGATTTGTATACTTCCCTTCAAATCTCACTAGATGACCTAAACAAACTAGTTGACACATTCAAAAACTTACAAGCCCATATCCTTAGTGAATGCATAGACATTAGCTTGGTTCCCATTATACAAAACCTAAGGAAATTGCTTAAGACTAGAAACATAACACAAATTGTCTAATAGTATTAGTCACTTCATTCATAACTATTGGAATAAGGAAAATAGCAATGATATACATCCCAAAGTTAGCCTTACTAATGAAACTAAGAACGATGTTAACATAGATGATGATAATATGGAACCACATCCTATAGATAATGTGATAGAATTTATAAAAGCTAGACCTCATAAGGGCTCAACTAAAAAGCCTCTTGACATTGGTTTCTCACAAAACCACATACTTAAACAATGAACGATGACATTACTTTCTCTAGTGCTTCTTCTTAGGAAAAGGCATCTAGAGGAACTTCATCAGGTTTTATCTTATCCTTTATCAGTTTAGTATGAACTAAGTTGAGGGGTTCAACCAAAATAATGTTAACACACCACCATGGTTCTTGTCTAGATTGTTCAATAGGGGTTCAACGAAATACATCATGCCTAGGGATTGTTGACGAATGTTATTAAACCCATGAACATACAGAGAAGTTCTAAGTAGCTAAAGAAGAAGAATCAATTTTAATTTTAGGTAGTAGATCTATACCAAAAATGTTGAGAGCCAAACTGGTGTCAACAAGGGTATATCTAATGCTAATAATATTAATATTAACTATGATCATTAAAGGATTTGCTTGCTTTTGCACATCTAGGGGCAGAAGTTCCTATAGATCTATACATAGAGGAACATACTTCTAATAAATCATCTAGATCATTTTCCAATATATCAAAATATTCCCTAGAGAATGCATTATCTTAAATATTAAACTATTGCAAAAAATATCTAACATCCTTCATGTCAAGTTCACAAAAATGTAAGAGAAGGGGGATTTATTGCTCATGAGTCTCTTCATTCTCAAGAGAATTTGAGGGAGTGAACTTACCTTAACGACCTCAAGCATTACTTAATGAATAAATTTGAAAGAAGGTCAAATAAAGAGTAATTATCTAAGAGGGTTGCTTCAAAATCTGGGAGAGCAGGGATTCAAGATCTCTGCCTTAGAAGGAATAGCTCTTGGCTAGAGGACTACAACATTGGAGTCCAAGGAACATGTTGGCGTCCAAGGAAAATAGAGAACTAGAACCTTGAACAAAGATGATAAATTCCTACTAACATTCTCAAACCTGAGGTCTAAATTAAACAAAAATGATAAAGAAAGAACAAGAAATGATATAAAATATAAAGGAGGGCCAAGGATGAACTTACAACCATCCAAGTGCTTGAAACCTACCTCCAAGCCTCACTTCGAAAAACTATGCACAAAGCAAATGAGGAAAAATATTGGGGCTATTTCAAGGCTTGGCATAGTCAAACCCCTGATTTTGCGTTCCCACCTCCATGGATAGCCAAATTGATATATAAAGTAAATATAGTAGACAAATAAAGAGTGGTGAAAACAATCCCCACTTGAGGAGGAGAACTTGCACCATAGAATAACAAGTAAACATAGTAATCTATTCACAAATAGATAAGAACAAGAGAGCGTTACCAACATTCCTCAACCCCCTCTTGAATGCATGGACACACCATTTTATGCTAACACTTAGGGAACTTTGGCTATTTGAAGGACATCGGTCTGACAAAGCTTCACTTGTAGAAGAGATATTGCAAGAATAAGTAAAGAGTAGCGTGAGATTAAATGAGTGAAGTGAAGAATCTGAAAGAATGCCTAAAACGAGACTAAGAAAGGGAGTTTTTTTTTTGCAAGGTAGGAGGACCCATTAAATACTCAAAAATATAACTGTAGGGACATGTGTCATGAGTCAAGATTTCAATATTCCTCATTTCAAACTCATAAAACTTCCATGATGCTAGCACATCATGTAGAAGTCCACATGTCGTGCAGGCATCCAACTCATCTTTTTTTTGGGATGAGATGGATGACTATTTTCAGTTCATTATTGATTCTCATTTGGTTGGAATCATAAAAATTTGGCCCATGAGGTTCTTATCATAAATGCACTTAGGCGTAATAAATGCAAGGCTAAGTGTGAAAATGTGAAATTTCCCTTGGGGTGCAATTTTGTGATATTACATGAATGTTGGTGTTGATGATGACAACCCCTAGCATTGGATTTGTTATAGGTTTGGAGTTTTTGGTATTAATGTCAACACAATTTTGTTAGTGTTGTTATTGATGTCCTACTTTAGTATAATCGTAGAGGTTGGTGATATGACTTGTGTTTGAGGAGAATGTTGTAGTTGGAAAGTGTTTCATGTTGCAGATGTTGTGGATACATTGCAAAGGTGTTAATAATGTTTTTGATGAAATATTTTCATTTGATTTCCAAGTGCTTTTGAGAAAATTTAAATAAAAGTAAGTTCAGAATGGTAGATTGGTATTCAATGTTTTGCTTTACATTTCTTCATGGTTGACGATATGCCCATGTAGTTTGGATGTGATGATCAAAGGTGTTGAGAAGAGTTATATCCAAAGTTTCAGGTTCTAGATCGTATTGTAGTGGAAGATGTGTTTGAAATTATGCTTGTCTAGTGAAACAAGGTGTTTGGTACAAATTGGATTGCTCCACATATCTCTATAGTAAAGGCTTTGGTGTTGTGAATTTAAGAACACACTTATAATGTTTGTATCTAACTTCCCATGAATTTTTTGTTAGCATTTAGGTAGATTGGAGCAATAAACTGATTTAAATGATTTGTCGCATATCCAACTTCAATCATTTTTAGATTAAACAAATGCTTCATGAGAAATACCTTATTTGACGCTGAGGATTTTTCATATAATTTAGCCAAAGTTGTCATTAGATCCTCTATTGTCTTTTCTTCTATTATATTGAATGCCACAGATGGTGCAGGCACAACCAAATGGTTCCTAGTGCCTTTCTATCTAGCATCTCCCATTCTTCATCAGACATTGCAGATTCTTTCTATGATTTTCCTTTCAATGACTGCCATAGATCCTTTTAATACAAATAATCTTCCATCTACATCTTCCATAATTGATAATTCTAGACATTGAAATTCTCAACCTTGAAATTTCCTTCTTCCATTGCTCCCACTCAAATCTAGAGGTTTCCTACCAATTGACTGAAATGCACATGACTCTAATACCAGTTATTAGGATTTAGGTAGATTGGAGCAATAAACATTCATACTTATTTCCAAATTAAGTAACCTCAAAATAAAAATGAAGAATAACACATAGGAGATAAGCACAAAATTTAACCTAGTTCACCCAATATGGGCTACATCCATAGAAACTCATCCATCCAATGATTTTATTATCCAGTACAAAACATATTACAATCTCGTGAACACCATGTCACAACATACATATCAACTGCTTGTAACAAGCTTTCTGGAACCTTCTATAATTATATTTTTACAAGGATTTTTTTCATTTGATGTGCTAACGAGAAAACCTTGATGTTCCAATGGGAAAAATCCTTGTTGGGTGAACCAACAATTTAGTGGATGTCTATAGGCTAGTATTTCACTCTTAGGATCTTTCACCTAAAAGGAGAGAAATAGAACCCCAAAATTGAAGTGGTTCTCTCAAATAAAGGATTGTATGATGGAAACATGACTAAATGCAATGTTGTAAATGCAACTAAATGATGTGATTGAATGACTATTGATGCAAAACCTATGAAATATGCAATGTTTGAAAACACGGTGAGGCTTACAAAAGGCTTAAAAAGATGAACAAAAATGCAAATCAAACCAAATAGAAAGTTGTGTTTTAGAATATGTACACTTGTAAAGTTGAAGATGACTAGAAAGCACTTTGGAAATCTGGTAAATATGACTTTTATATTGACTGGGACTCATTTGCCACCCTGGGCGAATTGGTCCTAGGACAGGGTTTTCTGCCCAAAAAATTGTTTCTACAAACTAGGTGTCTAGATCTACATATAACTCTAAAAGTCACCTCATAAGGGACTCATTCACCATGCATGGAAAATTATTCCACTTTCATTTTTTGTAAAATCAAATCATTGTTCTACACCTTCACGCCTGTAGAACACTTTCTGACAGAAACCCAAATCAGGATCTCAAAAAATTCCTACAAATTAGCTTAAAATTGGTTGTCTAATGGGGTGTTTTCCTTGGTCAAACATCTAGTTGGGTAATCAAACATTAAATGGAAAAAAAATTGCATAAAACCCTAGCCTTAAGTGTGTTATAGACTAGGAAAGTTTGAAGTATGATAAAACCCTATTCTATTATGCTAGAACAAGATATGCAAATATGATTTGAATGATGCAATACTTCAACCCTAGAAATCTTACAACAAATAAAAAATGCAGATAAAAGGAATGCAAAGGGAATTTAAATGGAATGCAAACCTTAATTTGAAGATAAAGAGAAAATGGAAAATGGAATCACTTTGAAAACAAGTCTTTAGGTGTGATTTGATGGCTATTTGCATCTCCTCAACCTAGATTTCTCCATGATTCACCATAGGCATCCATCATCAACTCTTTGCAATGTTGAACCTTGAATGAAGAGTTAGCTTCAAGACCTACAAAAACCCTAGTTTGCTGCCCTAAAACTTCAACTTTGCTAATGAAACTTGTTGTTTGTGGAAGACTTGAATTTAGAATTTTCTTTTGTGAAATGACTAAGAGATGTGAAAAATGACTTAAATGAGTATTTATAAGCATCAACAGCTAATTTTTCCATTATTTAGACCTAAGATGCTAACATTCACCAAAAAATTAAGTTGAATTAATTAAATTACCTCTCAAAATTGAAACTTCCCTCAAAAGGGACTCATTTTCCACCCTTGGTGAATGGGTTCCACCAGAGGGGACTCATTCACCCAAGGTGGCGAATGGGTCCCACTAGTGGTTTTTGAAAGTGGGTTTCCAGGATATGGATGAATTGAATGTTGTTTGTCAAGATTTATGTGATTTCTCAAGTGAAACGATCCTCTAGATCAATAATAATGGGTTTTAAGGTCCTATAAATACTATTTTGAAGGATGAATAATGCAAAGGTACTCAAAAGCAGGTCTAATTACGTGTGAAATTGTCTCTATTCTCAAGAGTGCCTAATTTTCAATGCCACATTTAGCCCCCACTTTAGTGTCCATATGACTCTACATGCATATGTAAGCTAAAGGACTCTAAACAATGCACTTTATTGCATAAAAGGATACTCATTCAAAAGATGGGAGAACGAAGCCCTGAATGTAGTTATCTGCAAAACCACAACATTAGGAACCACATTCTACAACAAAAATTTGTTAATTGTCCAAAAATATTTTTTCTTTAACTCCTAAGAATCCAATTCGAAGGTAGATGTATGCCCCCCTTGATTCCGCTTGCTTCACGAAGGTGGAATCAAGGTAGAAATATAACCATGTTGAATAAGGAACATCATACCATAGGGAATTTCCAAGTACCATGCCACATAACAATAGATGATTGATTATCTTAGGTGCAGAATCATGATTCCAACACATCAAATGGTGTCGAAAATGGAGTTCTCTAGCTCTCGTTTTGTTGGTTTGAAGAAAAGATGCTTGATTAACTCTTAAGAGAAAATAACCCTAAATGAATAAAAAAGAGTAAAAGTGATGTAAATAGGTTAAAAGAAGTAGAAGAAAGTAATTTTTCACTTACTATTGCATTTTACCTACTTATAGTTTGAGAGTGATGAGTGAGATGAAAAGATATGGAGTAGACTGGATTACACACCTTTGCAACTGGATGAGCTTCGAGAGTAGGTGGTGCACGACGAGGTGTACTGTGAGGTGAGTCGATTATGAATTTTTCATTTTGTGATTTTGTAATTTGATTTAATGATTTTTAATGCATGGATAGGTTAATTTAAGATCTTAGAATTTTTTTTTGCAAAGTGTCCCCTTTTGTCACAAAGTATCCCTTTTGTTCGCAAAGTGTCCTATTTCTTTGTGAAGTGTTTGATTTCTTCATGAAGTGTCCCAAAAGGGTTCCTTAGTGTCTAGGGCCTTTAGAAAATCACACTAGATAAACTTTAGCACACTTGCATGATGAATAAGGGTATGTGCAAGATCATGATGGGCCAAAAAGTAGCGATATGATGGGTATGTGTAGGGCATGTGGTTGATGACCTTTTTTACCCAAAATTGATGAAATGAAAGGGGTTTTTAAAGGATATTATCAACTTTCCACCAATGTAAATTATGTTTTACTTTGAATTTAATAAATAATTATTATTCATTTTCTATTTGAATTATGACTAAAGTCCTGATTGATATGTTGATTGAAAAATATTTATAGCTTTCAAATTGTATCACATTTTTTGAATCTGAAACATGCATCACATTCTATGCTTCACATACTATAGGATTTTTTTTTTAAAATGAATTTCATGAAGTTTTGACCAAGTTAAGGTGGTCATACATTCAATTTTTTATATTTTTTAAAATTGTAATAAAAAATCATAATTAATTATATACTTGGATAAAATTACAAAAAAATATGCATCACATTGGGACATGAGTCCTCTACTTATATCTAAAATCTTATAAAAAAATATTATCATTTTATTATTTAGGTATGAGAAGAACCCTACTTATTTTTTTTAAAATTTAAGTGCTATTGCATTGAAATTTCAAATTTTCACCAAATAGATTTTTTTAATAAACCTAGTAGTTTAGAAACTAAATTCAATTTGTTATAGATTCTATTCTTACATATTTTTGAAATAATATAGATAACTTATTCAAATTTTTATGTCAAGTTGCCTAACTTTGATTTTTCTAAATTTTTCACCACTTAAGGGCCTCCTTTCTCCATGATGATCTTGCACATACCCATAATGTGAAAGTTAAGGATATTAGATAAAAAAAATTAGAGTGTAATGTTATGATTTTGATAGCTTCCAGCCCGATCATGACAACGGCTAGGAGGGAGACAAATTAGCTTTCTTAGAGATTTAGCCCCAACACTATTAGTAGCAGCAATAGAGCATTTACAGGTAGTAGGTATCTATTGGGCATAACTGATGGCACCTATGAGATACCATGATGCCATGCTTATGGCCCTATGTGAGCACTAGGATGTCAATACATGTAAATTTCACCTTCCTACCAGGGAGATCACTATCACACTCAAGGATGTACATCATATTCTTCAAGTTCCTATTCAGGGAGTGCAGGTAGATTTCTGGGGGGACCGGTCATTCCAAGAGAAGAGGGTGGACATGCAACACTGTTTGGATGGACTTGTTCATGATGAGCACATGAGAGTGTGAATCGAGCTTCTCATGCTTCTATATTTGTGAGCCCCCATTGTGCAATAGATTATGATGCATACAATGGCTCTTGTTGTCAATCCTGATGGACGAGCGACACACTTGGATGGAGGATTCGCACACTTGATTCAAGGGATGTATGAGCACAAAAATAGTCTATGCTTGGGGACGTTGCATCCTAGCATGCCTTTATTATGATCTTGGTCATTTTTTGTTTCGAGAGATCGAAAGTATGGTGCATTGTACACTTTTGCAGGTGTGATGCCTCGAGCATATTACATGCACTAGGCCTTTTGGGTTCCCTTGTGCTATAGCTACAAGATATCCATGAGCATTTTTCTATGCTTTGTGACACTTGTGGCAGTATGAAGATATAATTTTTTGTAGGGTGAGATTTGACCAACTAGAGGAGGATGAGATCCTATAGACACCTTATCTACTCACTCTATAGTGGCCAAATCCCACAAGACATCCAAGGAGGATGCATATGGATAGGTTTTTGGCTGGGCGACATGACTATGTTGTATGACCTTTCTATTATGGGTGAGTCATGCAATAGTTTGGGAAGGTACAGACACCACTGGGGGTGTGCCCCTTCATTAAGCAATCAGTTTGGAGTGCTTGGAGGCTAGGTGATATGGTTCAACTTACTATAGATCATGTTTGTGAGAGTGATTATGATGATTCAAATCATGACCAGCCACCATCTTCTGATGTCGATGATGTCAAAAGCATAGAGAAGCATGAGGAGTGGTGGTTAGTGACACGACCAACTCCTATATTTTCCATGGATGTCCCTATAGGTGATGTAGGGCTAGCACTAGATGAGGGAGATGAGCCAAGGGAGAGGATCAAGGATGTATGATACAGGCTGGTAGATATATTTACTGATGTTATCAATGATGAGTATGAGTCAGAGGTCGATCCTGACTATGAGGACCAGGATGGAGGAGAGGAGGATGAGGGTGATGAGGATTATGAAGAGGATGATTATTATGAGGAGTATCCAACCCTAAGTGAGGGTGATGACATAGTAGCTACGGATTGGCACAAGCATGGAGAGTCCTCACACACTTATATGACCAGATCACATGTAGTAGCTAGAGCATACATCGAGACCCATAATTAGAGAGAGACTAACACATCCTCCATGCCCCCTAGAGAGGATGAGGTTGATATTCCTCATACATTTAGAGACATAGGTGATGATTTTTAATTTTACGCATGTACTTTAGTATTGTATGCTTTGTATATATATATCATGATGATGTTAACTGATTGTGTACATTTTCTATCTTGCAAGAGTGACAAGAGATTGGTGAGAGTTCTATCATCAAGTTGTTGCGTAGATAGTGCCTACATCCATCAAAAAGGAGGAGTTGGATCTTGACTATGTTCCCCCACTGATAGTGGAGGAGGAGCCAAAGTTTCTTAGACCTTTCATGAGGTTACGAATAGTGTATGAGAGCATGAGGAGACAAATTTTTTGAGCTAAGAGTGTAGGGTAGTCATCAGAGACCTTAGCAGAGGTTGAGAGATTGCATGCAAAGCTAGCACTGTAAGTACAAGCAGAGAGGAATCATATGGAAGAGGATCATCTTGTGGCTCTTGGTCGAGTACATGGTCTAGAGTATGCACTCATACTTGGAATTTCATAGTCATGCTCACACATGACCATCTATGACATCTGGGGACTAGATCATGAGTGTCAGAGCCCGAGGGGTCTAGGTCTCATAGACCTTTGTGATTTTGTATATGATATTGATATGTGCATAAAATGTTTTTTGAGATATATATATATACATACATACATACATATATGTATATGTATGTATGTCATGCACATTTGATTTTGTTATTATTTGTCTCAATGTGTTCGAATGCTAAATTTCAATGTGATTAATTAAATAACTTATGGTAAAATAATTTAATTAATTTCTACATGATTTAACATGATTGATGTGATCTAATTTAAAATGTCTTTCAGTTTCAGTTTAGATACAACAATGTTGATTTGAAAAGAGTATCTTAAATTAGATACACCTATAATTCATATAAGGATCAAACTTAACATAACAAGAGGATAAATAGTATGAAATCTAAAGTAATTATAAAAAGGACTTAAATAATTACCTTAGTTTCCAAGAAAAACACATGATCAGTTGTTAAGAATGAAACAACGTGACAATTATTTAGAATGACACCAAATAATTTTAGACAACATTGCTTTAACAATCATACTATTCAAAAGGGTTAGAGGTAATACTAATTATGCAAATGTGTGGCATTAATAGGTTCCTTAAGGGGTGTTCCATCAGGCTCTATCAAGACATAGGCACCAAATCCATAAGTAGTATCAACTATGTAAGAACTAAAAAAATAGTGCTGAATTTATCTTTATCTTCATGGTCAACATTAGTATTGCGTTGATTCTCATAAAGAACAAAATCACCCTTATGAAATGTATGAGGAATGACATGAGTATTGTGTTTTTATTTTAATTGTTTGATGTAAGCTTGGAGATGCTCAAGAGCGTTAATGCACTTTTCATCAAGCATTTCAAGTTGGTGCAATCGTTGGTCTTTATAAGTGGCTTAATCAATAAGGTCTTGAAGAGAAATTCATAACGTAGGAATTTCTAACTCCAAGGGCATGATTACATCAGTTCCATAAACAAGGTTATAAGGTGTAGTTCTCATAGATAATCTAACACCTGTTCTATAAGCCCAAAGCACATAATGTAATTGGGTATGCCAATCCTTATGATGTTTTTTGATTGTTTTCTTGAGGATTTGTTCCAAAATCTTATTAGTGCTTTTAGCTTGTCCATTGGATTGCAAATAATATGGTGTGGAAAATTGATGTTGAACGTTGAACGTTTGAAGAAATTTCTTTACCTCATTGTTCTTAAATGGGGTTCCATTGTCTGAAATGATTGTGGAAGGAAGACCAAAGCAAGCAATTATGTGTTCCAATATGAAATGAAAAATTACTTCAGCTTTTTTAGATTGAAGTGGAATAGCTTGCACCCATTTTGTGAAATAGTCTATTGCAATTATGATAAATGTATGTCAAGCGGAAGAGGGTGGTGAAATTTTTCCAATAAGATCCAATCCCCATACTGAAAATGGCCAAATGGGAATTTGGGCATAGAGCTCAGAGGCAAGAGCATGAATCAGATTACTATGTTCCTGACATTTATGACATCGTTTAATGTAAGTGAAATAGTATTTCTCCATATGTCTCCAATAATAACCCATACGGATAAGTTTTTGCACTAACGATCATCCTCCAAAATTACCTCGATAGGCACCAGCATGAGCCTGCTCAAGGGCTATAGGAATTTTAGAATCCTTACGACACCATAATAAGAGACCATTGAACGATCTTCTATACAACACATTGGAAAGGATCATGTATTTGGCTACTAGTTTGCATCAACAATTTTGAGTGTTTGTCATTGTAGGCTAAGGAATGGTACCATCTTTTAAATAATTGTATATTGTGTCATACCATTCTCTCGAATCTTCTTGGGTTATAGTTAAAATTTCTTCAGAGCGAGTGTCAATTGAAGATTTCATGATGGGGTGAATAAAAAAGGTGAAGTTTGTTGAAGGATCATGTGGGTATGTAAGAGTGGCTACACTCATGATCATATATGCATGTTGATTTTATTTTCATGGGATGTTATCAATGGTGAATGATTCAAATTTCCCTAACAATTTCATTGTAAGATCCTTGTATCTTGATAACCTATCATGTTTAGTTTGATATGTCCTAGCAATTTTTTTCCTTACTAATTGTGAATCACCAAAGAGCTTGATATGTTTAACACCCATGGTTAAAGAAGCTCACAATCTGGTGATTAATGCCTCATACTTAGCTGTGTTAATTATACATAAGAAATTTAATTGATAAGACAAGGCTATAGGATTTCCATCGAGTAGAATTAATACCAATCTAGCACTAGAACCTATTTTACACTTTGATCCATTGAAATATAACTCCAATGTTTTAACACCAATGGTCAAGATACCATCATTAGGAAAGGAGTCATGATTAGGTAAGGAAAGAGGAGAAGGAGCATCAGCTAAGTGGCCAGTTAAGGCTTTCCCTTTGATTGCTATTTATGAAACAAACTTAAGCTCAAACTCAGTTAAAAAAATCACCCACTTAGCTAAGTGTCTAGTAAGGTCTATTTTATTAAAAAGATGTTTAAAAGGGGATTGGATTTTGTCATGACTTGTATTTCAACATTTAGTAAATAATGTCACCACTTACTAGTAGCCAATACAAGAGCCAAGCATTGTTTTTCGATTGGTAAATATCAAGTTTCAAAATAAATTAAGGTTTGACTAATGTAATAAACATGATGTTCTTTTCCATGAAATCTTGTCTTGTTGAGCCAACAATGCTGCAAGAGAAATGGATGATGCAGCTATGTATAGGATAAATAGTTTGTTTGGCACAACAGGTTGTAAAATGGGTGGAGTTGCAAGGTATTCCTTTAAACTCTCAAAATCCTGTTTACAATCCTCATCCCACTCAAAAGGTACACCCTTTTTAAGAAAATGCATGAAGGGTAATGTGTGATCAACTAAAGATGCAGCAAAATGATGAATAGCTTGAATTCGGCCTTGTAACATGTGCAATTTAGAAATTTTCTAAGGAGGTGGCATGTTAATAATGGCATCAATTTTCTTCATGTCCACCTCAATGCCTCTGTGAGATATGACAAACCCCAAAAGTTTACCACTATCTATGCCAAAGACACACTTTTTTTGCATATAATTGCATCTTATATTTACGTATTAGTTTAAAGATTTTTTCAAGAACATTTACATTGTCTTGTCTTGTTAAAGATTTAGCAAGAATTTCATCAACATAATCTTCCAAAATTTTATGTATGTAATCATGAAAAATAAATGTAATTACACAATGATAAGTTGTGCCAAAATTCTTTAAACCAAAGGGCATTACGACCCAACTAAACATTCCCCAAACAATTGTAAATGTAGTTTTGTAACCAGAAAATCCATCCATGAATGACAACAAAGCATGTCCAGCAGTTGAATCCATGATCATGTCAATATTAGGAAGTGGAAAATCATCTTTTAAAGAAGCTTTATTCAAATCACAAAAATTCATACATGCCCTTATATGATTATCGGGTTTAGTAACTATGATGATGTTTGAGATCCAAGGAGAATAATCAATAGGTTTAATGAAGCCTGCATCAAGGAGTTTTTCAAGCTTTGCTTTAACATGCAAGGCTATATTAGGGTGCATTTTTCTTATCTTTTGGAAAGTAGGTTTAGCATTTGCAGTGAGAACAATGTTGTGTGTCACAATTTTTGGGTCAATTCCTGACATATCAGAATATTTCCAAGCAAAATTTTTAGGAAAATCATGAAGTAAAGTTGTAGTGTCCTCTTGTTCTTCATCATCAAGGCACTTTCCAATCTTAATAAATTTGTCTTTATCATCGATTTCCATCGCCACATCAATTGTATCTCCTAAGGGGAGTGCATTAGATTTAAGAACTTCAGAATCATATGGTTCTTCAGTGATATCACTATCTTTTTCTTGGTAACTATCATAGCACAAGTAACCCATTTCATGGGAGTAGTATAGGATGTGTTAAATCATAAACTGCTAACATTTGTTTCAAAGTTTCATCACTTTCAACATAATTTCATGATGGTGGCAAGTTCATGTCAAGCAATTCAGGATGTTTGATTATGAGTTTGTGTTTTTGTTGACATGTAATAGTGTTGATGTTCAAATATGGTCATTGAGAAGCTTTTGTCATCTTTGAAAAAAATAGCCCAATCCAGTTTTTGTTTCTTGGGTATTAGGTTCTATAGGAACACGAATACCTTATTCATGCTTTCCACACCCTTTTCCAGTGTATCCTAATTGTTTCACAAGTTCATAGCCTTTTCCATAAAGTATTTCCATTTCTTTCGAATTAGGCAGAGATTGATAATCTATCTCATCAAAATTTGTTGTGTAGTATTTTCTTCCAAAGTAGAGGAGATAGATGTTTGAAAAAATTGTGTAGAATTTTGAGTTGACATGATGGTTGGTTGTTCTGGTTTCTCATATTGCTTTTACATGATTATGTATTCACCCATAAATGAAGGTGTGAATTCTAAGGATCACCAATCATCACCAAATAACTTAGACAATGATTCCTCATCATTTTCTTCAATTTCAAGAGGTTCTATATTAGATGTTGGAATTAATTTTTTAGAGGACTTGTAGCTCCTTTTTCAAGGTGCAAGGAACTTTCAAACTTGAGGTCTATTTCAACTTGTTAAATGTTATTGCTATAGAAATATTTTATGATATGATGAAGGGTCAAAGGCACTGCATTCATCCCATAAATCTATGGTCTACCTAAAAGGAGATTGGATGAAAGATCATAAGGCATGACATGAATAGGAGTTTGCAAAGTAGCCACCCCAACTGTAATAGGAAAAGTGATTATATTGAGCGATTGCTTTTTTGTATTGTCAAATCCTCGAATGGATAAGGAATTAGGTTTTATTTGTGACTTTTCAACATGCAATCTATCAAGGAGATTCACACTACACACATTAAGGGAAGAACCATTATCAATAAGGGTTATTTTGATACCTATTTGATTGAATTGAGCAATTATCATAAAGGCTTAATTTTTTTTTTGCAACTCTAAAGGAGGGAGCTCATGTTGATGGAAAGTAATTTCAATATTAACCTTATTCATTCCATATATTAAGGCTTCCACATCATTCAGAGTTGTTCCAAGAGGTACCACAATTTATTGTAATGCTGTTTGAAAAATTATGTGGTAATTTGGTGAATTTTGAAGTAAATCCCAAAGGGAAATCTTTGCAAAAGTATTCTTTAATTTTTCAAAAATATCATATTCCTGTATGTGTGGGTGAAAACAAGGAGCACTAGGCAGATTAGGTAAAGGTAAAGAGGGTGGGATTGGTTGCAGTGGTTGCAGATTATTTCAGCTATTGTATGTATGAGCAACAATAAGGTTACTAGATTTTTGTAACACGTCAATTTTAGGTGGGTAAAGTGTGAACTCAGGTTTATTGGAAGGATGAAGGTTATGCAAGGGTGGATAAAGAATGAGTTTAGGTTGAATCACATTAAAGTCCTTAGTTTTAGATTGTTCGGAATAGTCCTTAGTGGATGATGTGAGTGAGATGAAGTCCTATAGGGACTCATCTAACAATTCTATGTCATCAAAACTAAAAGGTTCGAAGGGTAAGTTATCATTAAATATGTTATGTTGGTCATGGAAAACTAGAGTGACATTAACCTTCATTGTTGTAGGTTGGGAACAACAAACCCTAGTGGATGACCTAGGGGAGATGAAGTCATGAAGGGATTCATCCAACAAGCCAATGCCATCACTACTAAAGGGTTTGTGAGATAGGTTATATGTAACTGGTTTAGGCACCTCATGGCAAGCTTTAGAGGATGAAGTGAGTGAGAGGAAGTCCTGAAGAATTGCATCTAACTTTTCTACATCATCTCTACTAAGAGACTTGGACGAGATGGTATTTCTAAATTGAATTGTTTGTTTGAATGGATGGTTTGAGGTTTTTGTTTTTATGTTTTTATGAATTGATGAATCTGATCTAAAAGAACTAGGAACTAATGTTGAAATGGAAACATGCAAAAATCTAAGACTATCCATAAATGCCATGAAAGGAAATGATGTTTATGCTAATGACTTAGGTATAATAGAAAGTACCCAAACCAAAATAGAAAAGGAATTGTAGAGAATAGAAAAGAACAAAGAAATGAACTAAATTCTTGAAACACTGATGCAAAAATTTTAGTGGGACTGATTCGCCCAAGGTGGTGAATGAGTCCCAAGAGAGGTATTTTCAATCTTTTTTTTTTTTTTTTACTTTTTTGGATATGCTCAATTTTGTACAAGGTAGATAAGGATTGGAAATGTAGAATGTTGGAATGATGTACTGGAATGAGATGTAATAATGAAATCTAAAAGATACTTTTACTAATGCAACTTGAAGAAGCCTTAGGAAGTGAAAACAATGCAAAAGATAAAGCAATTGAGTCCTAGGATGCAAATGCAAATTCAAATTAGAATGATATGATGTTCAATATGCAAGTTCACCAAAATGAACCAACAATTTTGTTGTTTCTATAGGCTACTATTGCACTCTTAAGATCTTTCACCTAAAAGGAGAGAGATAGAACCCCAAAATTGAAGTGTTACACTCAAATAAAGGATTGCATAATGGAAATATGACTAAATGAAATATTATAAATGTAGCTAAATTATTTTTAATCGATTGACTATTGACACAAAACCTATGAAATATGCAATGTTTGAAAACATAGTGAGGTTTGAAAAAACTTAAAATGATGAACAAAAATGCAAATTAAACCAAATAGAAAGTTTTGTTTCAGAATGTGTGCACCTGTAAAGCTAAAGATGACTAGAAAGCACTCTCGAAATCTTCCAAATATCACTTTTATGTTGACTAGGATTCATTCACCACCCTGGGCGAATCAGTCCCAGGACAGGATTTTCTGCCTAGAAACTAGTTTCTACAAACTGGGTGTATGGATTTGCATAGATAACTTTGAAAGTCACCTCATGAGGGACTCATTCTCCTTGCATGGCTAATCAGTCCACTTTCATTTTTTTGCAAAATCATATCTCTATTTTGCACCTGTAGACATGCAAAATTGACATCATGCATTCCTCATATTTAATTAAATTCATATTCACCCATTCATCAAATAAATCAAGTTCATTAAATTTAATCTCTAAAGTCCTCCATTTAAATTAAATAAATTCATCTTTAGCACTAACATCATCCTCTTTGATTAAATAAATCAAATCTTTATTTAATTAAATCTAATATCATTTTCTTCTCATTTTGATTTATTTTAATCCTAAAATCTAAGTCAAAAGTAAAAATCATCTAATCCCTCATTAAATTAGTCAAATCCTGATTAATTTAATCCTAATCACTTGTATTCTCTATATTTTTCCACTTGCACATGAAAATGCATTCAAATGATTTATTAAAATCTTTATTTATTTTCAACTTGGCATCTTTGGGTAATATTCTCCAAGTTTGAAATCTCCCCCCAAATTGACATGTACATCCAACAAGGCATTTAAGAGCTCTTACATGTCTCTTACATGTCTCTTGCACAAGTCAAACTTAGGATTCAACTCATCTTTTCACGATCAAATTCAAATTTCAAATCTCCCCCCTCTTTAGAACATTGACCAAAATGTCCTCATTCCTCAACCTCTCACATGTTGACAAGTGGTGCTTTATCATTGGCTTATCTTTTGTCCCACATCCTATATATTTTTCAATCCTCCATCATCATTTCTTATAAATAGAGAGTTTCTCTATTGTATTACTCCTCCACAACTCCACAATCTTAGGTAACTTGATACACATTCATCTTGCACTTGGTCATCATCTTGCATCTTTTTATCATCCAGGAGCTTATCAAGGGTTGGGAAATAGCTTCTTTCCACATAAGTACCAATCCGCTATGAGATAAAGTTTGATTCATACATTATTATGTGTTTTATTTAGCGTCCTTGTTTTCTTAGTTGCATACCTAACATGGTTTACTATTTCATCTATAGAGATGCTTTAATTTTCTTTGCTTTAACTAACCATGCTAATGTTTGTTATAGTTAAAGCATATGCAAATTTAGCATCTACAAAATGGCTCTAGAAGGAGATAATTATATAACAGACTCCAAGCTTACATCCATGCCCTGGTCAAGGAAGGAAGATTACAGGTGAATCCAAGCTAACATCGACATTTTTGGGATATAGCTTCACTTTTTCAATCAATTTTGTGTCAGGGATTGGCATTTTGCTTATCTTTGACTGCATGCACCACATTCTTAGAGCTCAATTTCTGAATTAAATTAGGAGCAAAGAAAGATTCAAAACAGACGAAGGTTGCACTATGAGGTAACTAATGCTTTATCTTTTTATAGATCTTATGCATGAGCCTTTTTTTTAAATGTTGTTGCTTCTTATTTTTATCCGTGTTAATTTTTCGTTGTCTTTAATGATCTAGGTATTGCATATCATATTAGCATTGATGTGGAATCAACTACTATTTCAAAATTGAGAGGTCATGCATGTGTTAATTTTATATACTGCTTGAATTTAAAATTAATCCAAGCAACAACTAGATCATTTCTTCTTTTATTTAGCATGTTTGATTCATCTAGATTTTGTTGGACTTATGGGATCGGGAACTAAGAAAATATTGCAATAGCATAGGCAATAGTGTGGATTGCAAGCGACTAATTCACAATAAATGAAGTTGGCAACAAAGAGAAAATATATGGTCAGTATTACTTATAGATCTCTTTGTTTAGGATTTTGTGTTTGGTAGTGCATAGACAAGATATATGGTTACAAAATTGGCTAGCACTATTTAGGATGTAGAAGCCTAAGCGACCATGTTTCCACCTCATTTATGGCCATTATAGCCCATCTTGTTGGTCTCTCCATGATCTTTTACAAACATTCTACACTAGCTATGCCATCTACCTTTCCTAGCTATGAATATGGTTACCAAAGGGAGTGAATGAATGATTATTTATTTGTGTCACTACTAGCTGATCCTTTCTTTTATGCACATTGTTTTCCATTTTCAAGGTCGGTGTGGGTATTTTTGTATGAGAAGAAATTGTGTTTGGCCGCGTCTTTGATTGTTAAAGATTAGTAATGTGACAAATTTCCTTCCTAGTGACTGTTATCCAAATCTTAGATTATTGCAGGAAATTAGTTCTACATTGCTTGCATATTTTTAATAATCCAAGTTGTCTCTACTTTACAATTGGTGACGATTAGGCAAGTGGAGTAAAAATGTGCATCGTTGGACCAATTTATTGTCAAAATCTATACTTGGTTGGTGTTCTCATTGCATTATTAATACATCCTGAATTAAATCCCTTTGCCTACACTTAGAAGAATGCTCATATTTTTAATCAAAACTATCCTTTCAATACAACTTTATTATTTGAAGATTGCAATTCTGCAATTATGTTGGTGGGAAAGCTCACACTTCAATGGGCAGTGATGGTGGATGAGTGGTTCCACCAAGGAAATGCCATTAATTCATGGGAAATGTAGTAAAAGGCACATAAAATCCAGTGATTGAGAGCTTTGTGATTTGAAAGGTTATCTTGATGCATTGGGTATCCACCCATAGCCTATGGGATTGTTGCATAGACTTTTGCTTAGCTATTGAGTAGGATTCTTTGTAGCTTCAAGGTAGATTTCTAACATTATAAGCTCATTAGTGGAGAGGATACATATTTCTTTGTGCAACTTATATCATGAAATTTTGCAGATTTGGAGTCATGGTGACTAAATGATATTCACATAGAGATTTACAATCATTGTCAAAAATCTTGAATCATTGTCATCAATTACAGGTTGGCATCAAGAAACGATGATGGTTTCTCTCATATAGGAATCAAATAACGACAGATTTGAATCAGAAAGTGGGCACTTGGAACTTGAAAAAAGTATTTTTAAATGCTTAATATAATAGTATAAGAGCATCCATTTTCCACTTTTGTTTTTTTGTTTTAGGCCAATTAGATCATTGATTTTTTTTCCAAGGTTGGATTAAAACTGAATTTAGACACTTACTAGCTTTTCAATTTGGGTTCTAAAAATTGAACAAATCAACTTCACATTTAGCTTGGTGTTTTAAAATGGATTCATCATTGTGTCGAGGCTAAAAAAAAATGTGTTTGAATTTAGTGATTTTGTCTTTGGTGCATTTTTGAGTGTGTATCCTCTCCACTTGCACTTCGTGTGATCTTGGGTGCAAGAGAAACACTCAAAATGCATTTTATTTCTTTGAGCCACCTTTAACGGAGGGCTTACTATGAGATACAACTCACAATAGGAAACTCATAGGAAAGTTCTTGCAAGCATTTTTATCAGTGGGCTATATCAAAGGTGTGAAATCATGAGAAATTAGCACCAATCTGTGCCAACAACAAACTGCACCTAATCCCATGCCTTAAGTGGAATGAGAATAGTTGAAGATCCTTAAGTGGCCAAATGGGTGAGTGGTGGCTCGAGTATTCATAGTTTGTTGTCATTAAGAACCTTGTTTGTAGTAACCAACTAGTCCATCCAACGAGTTTATCAAAGTGGTGCATTGGAAATTAGATTCCAAGTTACTTGCCATGTCTGATCTTGGTAAAAAATAGAGGTTAAGACTTCATTATTAACATACCTTTATATTTTTTCCTTGGTTGCATGTAAAATCATCTCTTCTACTACAAAGGGCATGAGGCAAGCCCACCAAGAAAAGTGTACCAATTGAGCTAGGATGTTATATTGCTTGTGAGTCATTTTGAAAACACAATGCTTGGATCCAAAACTTTGAGACAACATTAAAAAAATCATTCAAATTTCAAACCCTTTAAAAGAGAAAATATCTTTGAAAACTTCATGTGCTATTGCTTTCCCTTAGGATTCTCATCCTTAGAGGCTTCTAAGTTTTTGGATTCATATCTCAAATTTCTTTTCCTAAAGTCAACAATAGGAAACTATGCTCTTGAAACCTTTATTTTCACATAATGGACCTTGTGGAATGAAAAGGAATTGAGACATAGACATTTAGTTTGAAAACTAAGCAAGAAGTGTGTTTGTGGTAAAAGCAATTCATTAACCAAGATTAAATCAATTGAACCCCACACATGTTCTTGTTTATATTTTTATCATCTTTTGAGCAAACATTGGTCTTTTGGTTTGAACTACTCTTAGAGAAAAGCATGTTCTTCAATATCTTGGTCTACTAAACAAAGTCTCTCTAAGTATCTTAGGATTAAAATCAAAACTTTCATCCATCTCCCAAACATCAAAAATCAAAATCACCTCACAAAAAATTCTTGGAAATCTTGAGAAAATCCCTCATGCTAAAGTTTGGGCAAAACATTTGAACCAAATCAAAATAATCTTGTTTGATTAGAGGTGTGTAGATGAATCCTTATCCATGTATTTAGTCAAATTATCGATCCTTGTGAACAAGTCTATCCCTTGATAACATCCAACATCTCGTGGTTTATGAGTTCACTATCCAAAATCTAAAATCAAATGAAATCAAAATCATCTTGTTTGGTTAGGTGTGTCTAGATGAATCCTTCTTCACACTTTAGTCAAATTAGAATTTTGTGGACAAATTTACTCTAGGACAACATCCAACCTCTTGGAGTTTATGAGTTCACTATCCAAATCAAATCAAACCAATCCCGAATCAAAAAAAATATCAATCCAAGTCCTAAAGTTTAGTATCCTCTTCAAGGTTTCCTAAGAGTTCCAATAATTCACCAATCATCCATCTTTCATATCTCATCACCATCCTTTTTATCCTTAAAATCCTAGACTTTCTTTCTTGTACCTAGATTTTAGATCAATCCAAAGAATTAGAGGTTCACCTCCCATATTCTTGAAAATTGATCCTTATTTTATGGTCCAAACAAGAAGTTAACACAAGAAGAAGATGGAATATAAAATTGATCCATACATGATCAGTAAACTAAAACAACCAAACTATCAAAGCCTTAAAATGTCAATTGATTATCAACACTCACATTTATACAATCCATACATGGGATCACTATCTCCTACAAACATCAATGGTACAACAAATGTGATTATGCCTAGTCAAAATTTTGGAACACCTTTCCTGATGGTAGATTTAAATCCAAGTCCAAAACTACAAATCTATCAACCAAACACTCAATGCATAAGTATTCCACAAATAAACATTATCCCACCAAATCCCTACATGCCAAATGTGAATGTACCAAGTACAACTTTACCAAACATGAATATTTTGAATCCAAACTTGGTAAAATTTGGGATGGATATGTTTGCAAATCATAAAAATGTTGCTCAAAGTCCAAAAAATATGTTAACAACTCCATGTATTGATCCAAGTCAAGGTAACACCATTCAAAATCAAAGCTAGCTAAATCAAGGCAATGTGATTCCCAACCATAACAATGTTCAATTCCAACCTATCATGCCAAATTTGAACATCATCTCAAATTAGAACATTGTCCAAAATCAAATTGTCCATGATCCCATACAAACACCACAAGTACACATTCCAAATTTGATTAAACAAAAGAATCAACTATATCAAGGGAGTCAAAATGAAAATCAAGATCGAAATTCACTAGATCAACTTGCTTCACTTACCAAACTAATTAACTTATTGAGCGAAGAGACATCTTCACTCCAAAATCAATACACTCTACTAATGGTTGAACCATGTCATCAAAGCATTGAGTTGTGTCCACAAATGCATTAAGAATAATATCTCCAATGTCAAGAAGTCAGATATCAAGATCAACAACATCAACAACAAACCCAATCACCATGTCTCAAAGATCAATCACCACATCTCGAAGATCAATCACCACATCTCCAAAATCAATCACCACAAGGTCAATTTAAAGTAGAAGTCTCACAAGGTAAGTGGAAATACACACCACTAGGGAGACCAATCAAATCAGTCTTGCAACAATTGGTACAAGAAAATCTCATCAAGCTCCCCGTCTATAGGAACTATTAAGAACCCCTAGTTAAACATCCATAGTATAACAAGGAACACCATTGTCATTTTCACAAAACAAAGGGACACATAACATCAAGTTGTATTCAACTCAAAACTCTCATCCAAGACTTCATTGATCGAAAGGTAATCACTATTGGGGATAATGATGAAAATTCAACCACTGGTGAAAACATTGAGAATCTCTCTACCAAAATTTTTGAAAACAATGTTCAAGATCTCTCCATTAATGATCACATTGAAGATATTTCTACCCCATCTAATGATCAACTCACCATACATCAAGAGTCACTTTTTAGTGATCTATTTCAAGGAGTGTTAGATTTATTTGATCCCATTGACATAATCTATGATCCATCGACCAATGATCATATTCAAAATGTCTCTACATCACCTTATAAGTTAGAGGACATATCTCAAGAATTTATCCTAAAGCATGATCAACAACTTTCACCAAAGTCTAGCAATGGTCCTTTCCAAATAAATATTGACATTATTTGACCTCATGCTTACAAAAGGAATCCTCAACTCAAAATTTGACCTAAGTTCACCCAAAGATCAAGATGATATTGAGCCACTTCCCATTCTCAATGATGATATCTAAGAACCCTTTGTAAGAAATCCATCCTTTGAAACTGACCCATGTCAAGTGTAGACACGTGAAATTGACATCATGCATTTGATTAGGTCATATTCATCCATTCATCAAATAAATAAAGTTTATTTAGCAATCTCCTAAATTCACCAACTTATATTAAATAAATCAACTTGATCCTAACATCACCCTCCTTTTAATTAAATAAATCGAGCCTTTTATTTAATTAAATCTGAAATCACCTTCCATCCCTTTTGATTTAAATAAATAAAAATATTCAAGTCAAATGGGTCAAATAAACTAATCATCACTTAAGCTAATCTAATCCTGATTTACCTAATCTAACCACCCATCACATCCTCTAGCTTTTCCCACTTGCACCAATAAATCATTTTAATTCATTTATAAAATAAGCATTTTCCATGAACATGGCATCTTTGAGGAATATTCCCTCAAATTTGAATTCAAAAAACAACTGGACATGTACATCCAACAAAGCAATTAATAAGCTCTTACATGTCCCTTGCACAAGTCAAACTTAGCATTTAAATCTCAAATTCAAATTTGAAATCTCCATTTGGCACATTGACCAAAATGTGCTCATCCTCCAACCTATCACAAGTTGACAAGTGGCATATTTTCATTGGCTTGTTTTTTATCCCACATTGCTCTCTCATAAGCATTCTTTCAACTTGAGAATCTTTAAATGGAGATCATCTCCATTGATTTAATCCTCCACAATCTCAAGCACAAATGCACCATTGTCATTTGAATCTGTATCATCTTAACATTTCATCTCTCCAACTTGATCCACAAATCCTATGCAAAGTCACTCTCTTCATTTGAGAACTAATTTTTCCCATCTTACTCTATCTTCAAAGCATTTTATAATTTAGCTTATCTTAGCAAAAGATTGGGAAAGGGATTCTTTCCATAGAAGCACCAATCCACTATGAAATGGGATTTATTTCATGTTTTATATGCTTTAGTTTATATTGTAATTTGTTTGCATTTCGAAACATGATTTATTATTTCATAGGAATCTTAGATTTGTTCATTTTGAATTAAGGTAGATTTAAGATTCACATTTTGGTGCCCACCGTGGGGCTTGAACATAGCCTCCATTTACGTCCATTTCATTTTATTAATTTTACTTAGATTTCTAACAAGTATAAAGTTTTCTATGTCTCTCTAAATATCAATTGATACAGTAGATAGGGATGGTAAAATATTTGTTTTTACTCAAGTATAATCTTTGTTTTTGTTGAAATTTTGATTGGTGCAATGGACAAGGGCACAAATTATAGGGCATGCATAGTTTTCTGCCTTGTGCAAGTCTTGATTTTTAATCAAGCATTATAAACAGGTCACCGACATCTAACAGACATTTTGACTGACTATTTACGCAGGTCTACATTCACCTAGGAGGGCATTATTTTTGCTGTCCAACATTAAAATATCAAGCGAAACACTACTTTGACAGGGAAGTTCCTTATTTGCATTTGAATTTTGTATCCATCTATAGTTTTTCAGTGGTAGGTAAGCAACAAACAACAATAATACAAACATATCATAAAATATCTTACGTATATCTGCAACTGCACTATCTTGTTCACTCCATTCATATGCATTAATAATATTTGGTAGCACTATTTTGAGGAGTCTGGTTTTACACCTGCCAATCGCATTTGCTTGGAGGTTTTTGAAGCTTTTTCCACATACCCATTGATGTATATCCTGTAATCAAGGTATTCTATTAGGAGACATTTCTCTGATGGAGTTTTTCATATAGTTCACGTGCTTAGCCTAAGCTTCCATTTTGTTCTATGATAGTTGCAACTAAGAACATCTAACAAAAAATACTTATATCGATGTCCATACCCCGTTTCAAACCTCACATTCTTGGCATAGGCAGTAAGGATGTTGATCAAGGTTGTTGAAATTTGGCGTTGCAAATAGATCACATGCACTGTCTATACACCCACAATTTTACATACTCATTTACACAAGCTGGGAGGATTCGGGTCGAAACTTGGATTTTCACCTACCAAATACATTTTCTCTAAAGTTTCTAAAGCCTTTTCAAGAAGCCTCGAATGCAGCCTATTGAATTACCAATGCTCAATATTTAAATTTTGGGAGGAAATCAGCATATTGAACTCCACAGTATCCCTTTATTTAGTGTGTATACTACATTCACTGCACTCTGTTAGACAACATCTCTCTGAGGAAGTCTAAAAAACAATTCATGTGACTTGTCTCGTTTCTTTGAGGCATTCTGTTGAAAGGAGCTCGTACCTTGGTTGTGTCTCCATATTTTTGCATATTTTTCTACCAAAGCATTGTGCCATACTATCTACCAAAAATCAATCTATGCCAATCCTACAACCAATGCATTCCATGAGACGAAGTGGCATATCCTTCAAACAGTTCATACGCCTTTTTGATTCTGGTTTTTCATAATTTTATTCACCTGAATGTTGGTATGCTCAAGAAGTACTGTCTAGATGCGACCATTATTAAGGAAAATTTGAACCTGTAGATGTC
This sequence comes from Sequoia sempervirens, assembly GCA_007258455.2. Taxonomy (NCBI): domain Eukaryota; kingdom Viridiplantae; phylum Streptophyta; class Pinopsida; order Cupressales; family Cupressaceae; genus Sequoia; species Sequoia sempervirens. The sequence goes on along the minus strand of VDFB02271358.1, from coordinate 166,911,429 downwards.
GCCGATTGCATTTTGAGCAGGAATAAATCCATTTGTCTTTTACTATGCTCATGAGTGCCGCCAATCTTCTTAAAAATCACCTTTTTCATTCATTTAGGTGGCTAGTGTTAAATCATGGAGAGGCTGTATTTAATGATTACAAGTAAAGTCATCCTCATACATTTATCTTTGCCTGACAAATATGACCCATCTAATAAATCCCTCTACCTCTTGTGTGCTTTGTAGGTTGAAATTCCACACATGGCCTCACGTCAAAAGACATCAAATCAAGGAAAGATGAAATTATAGTCGACAAACAAAAACACAAAGCCGCTTCAAATAGAGTAAAAAAAAAAGAGGGAAGGAACATAATGCCACCACTATCCTATTTCTCTGACAAATAGTACATAGTAACCATTTTTTCCCAAGCCTACACACTACAATGATGCTTATAGAGGCATCACAGGTACATCGAATGACCAGCCAGTGACCATTCACAGTCTGTCGAGGTGGAGACTAAACAACCAATGTTTTATTTGTTATTTAGGACATTCAAAGCTACAAACAACATGTCCTCTATTTACTCTTAACCAGTTACTAGTGATATTAGGATTTTTTTAAGTAGGATAAGCAATAATCATTAGATCTTTGGCGTGTGAATTATGACCATTACTTGTTTAGGCATCAATCCTCACAATGTTGATTTAATTGTGAAATTGACTGTCCTGCCTACTATATTATTGCTTGAGAAGGTGTCGCTGTCAAAGACTAAAAATAATGATATCTCATAGCAGTATAATCTTGCACTGATGGTTAACCCCGCTGTCATGAATTAATTTTTGGGCTCAAAGGACAATTGGTCCCAATTTGTTTACATTATTGAGATTTAGGGGGAGTTTTTCAAATGAAAATGTCTGACATTGTAGATTCAATGGGTGGGTGCATGAAGATGGGTACCAATTTTCTGGCCACTTTTCAAAAAAGTTTTAAAAAATGTGCTCGTGTTATAATGTGCTCGTGTTATTTCGCATTAAAAAAAATGAAAAAGTAGAATTATTTGCCTTGGAATACCAACCCAAAGGCTTGGAGGGCATTCCTAGCAAGGCTAGAGATGTGTTTTTGCAAATTTTACATTTTTTCACATAATCAGGTTCATGCTCACCATCAAGATTGCATCTAGTTCAATATTGAAAAAATCAAAAACATGGGTAATGTTAGGTTCTCTCTTAGCTATCCAACGATGTAATTTTTTTCACTTCTTGACAATGTTAAGCCTTTCATCCATAATTTATTTTGTTTGTATGTCTATTTTTTGCAAAAAAGCAATGTTTGGTGTTTTTTTTGTTTTAAATTAACAGTTAATCAAAATTTCAAATAAATTACATTTTTATAAACTAGTCTCTATTCTACAATTTTTATTTTTTTTAAAAAGAAAGAAAATTCAATTATATTCTAAAATTTGTAGGGGGAGCATGGCCAAAATTTTGTTTTTCAGGAAGTGCCCAATTAGAAAATTAGTAAAAAATAAAATATTCATTAAAAAATTATTAGAAAAATTGTGCATGAACTAGGTGCTATTAGCTAACTTCTGACTATAGCGATTTTTAAAATACTACAAAAAAGCTGACCATGCTTAGGTCATACAAGAGTTGCTATGTTATGTTTTTCTAAAAAAACCAGCACCAATTTCTATACATCCCTCTTTTGAACCCCTTAATCTCAACCATTTTCAAAATAAATTAGTAGTTTAGAAAGTAGACTCGGAGCACTTTGATCCTTGTTTTTGTTCCATCTCAAAATTTTGAGTGTAACTATCCTCAATTTCACGTCCAAGGTCAACATTTCCTGATTTCAGAAAAAAGTGGCCACTTAAGCCCCCTTTTTGGGAACCATCTTGGTGCACTTACCCCAATTTAAAATTCCAATGTTTGGAGATTTACCTGCGATATAAGTTTTGATACATGTGGGGTACGATGGAATTAATGTAGAACAAAATGCTAGAAAGTAGACTGTCACCAAACTTTAATGGAGGACTTAAAGTGAAAGGATAAAGACTTGAGAATTCTTAAAAACACTCATTTACTTGGTACAATTGACTTTATTTTCAATGAGAAATAAAAATGCCTCTCTCATTTGATGCTTAAACTTTTTAATGTTGAAAAAAAAAGAAAAAAATAGACTAAATTGTTTTGCTTTAAGATCTAAAAGATCAGAGTTCTTATTAATGTTTTTCTTTTTGTTTTTAAAAAGGAAATCATGGATCTTTAAAATTGTTTCTTTTGAAACTACCAATCAAAAAAAATTTAATGTTTTGTCTTTTCAGGAAAACAAGGTAAAAGAAGGAAAATGAGGAAGGTGAAAACAAAGGAGAACAAAGAAAATGAAAACGAAAATGAAAGAAGGGGAAGCATAAGGAAGATATTTCGCAAGATCAAAGTGTTTTTTTTAACACTTTAGTGTTTGTTTAACACTTGTTCACAAAATTGTTATCTCTTCTTTCTTTGGACACTAATTTTTGTTTGGGTTTAAAAAGAATTTTTCTAGCTTTTTGCAAAGGTTTAAAACAAACATTAGGAATACAACTTACTAAAGTTTGTTTTTGGCTAACAATTGTACAAAATTTCTCTCATTTTTCATTTGGTGTTTTAAAAAGAACTCACATTTTGCTTTGTGGATTTAAAAAGAACAAGTACAACTTTGATTTTCATGAAGGATTACTTAAAATAAAGGCATTGAAAAAGGACGTATGTACTTCTCTCACGCTTTATAGCGATTTTGAGAATCAAAAGGCCTTTTTCATGACTTTAGGGTGAGATAAAGCAATCACCTCCACACTTCAATTTGGGTTTAAAATTGAACAAAATCTTGTGCGAGTGTGAGTGGGGGTATTATCACATATATTCTCTCTCTTTGTTGCCATCAAAGATTGATCGAGTTACGAATTTCGTCTTTACTCGCTTTTGTTTATCCTAGAGGGCTTGCCTTGGGGAAAAAGTGCTCAACCAAGGGAACGACTCAACCGGTAACACTCTAAAGCCAAGAGTATTTCCAATCGGTATATAAATGTGGGTATTGGAGTAAACACCAATATCACGCAGTTGATTTCGACAAGATGGATTTGAAAGGGGACTCTTGCCGTATGGGTCAATCTCCACGAATGGAAAGTCCAAAATAAAACCCTTGTTTGTAGTGGCCTATTAACTCATTCATCGAGTTTATCAAAGTGGTGCATTGGAACTTAGATTCCAAGAAGTTACTTACCATGTCCGATCTTGGTTAAAGTATAGAGGTTAAGACTTCATTCTTAATATACCTTTATACTCTTTCCTTGGTTGCATGTAAAATCATCTCTTCTTCTACGAACGGCATGAGGCAAGCCCAATAAGAAAAACGTACCAATTGAGCTAGGGTGTTATATTGCTTGTGAGTCAGTTTGAAAACACAGTGCTTTGATCGAAAACATTGGAAAACCAACATTCAACATGAGCATAAAATCTCAAACCCTTTAGGAGAAGCAAATATCCTTGAACAAATTCACATGTTATTGCTTTCCCTTGGGATTCATATCCTTAAATGCTTCTAAGCATTTGGATTTCATGTCAATTTGCTCCTACTAAGGTCAAAAATAGGCAACTCTTGCCTCAAATTTCCTTGGTTTCCACATAATACCCTTTGTGGGATAAGAGGAAAGATGATACATTAGACATCTAGATTCAAAATCTAACCAAGAGTGTGTTTGTGGTAAAAAATAATCCATTAAGAAAAGATTAAATCAACTGGACCCTACACATGTGCTTGGCATCTTTTGGTCATATGGTTTTCATGAAAACATTGGCCTTTTGATTTTGAATTACTCTTAGAGAAAGGCATGTTCTTCACTATCTTGGTCTAGTAAACAAGCCCTTCCTAGGTTCATTTAGGATCAAATCAATCAATTCATCCAAATTCCAAACATTTATCAAAGTCCATTGCACCAAACAACTTTAGAGCTTTGGAAACATCATTCTAGACTTGGGTAGATCATCAAAATAAAAATAACCTTATTAGCAATCCTTTAAACAAGTACATTCTAAGATCACATCCAACATCTTAGGGTTTACAAGTTCATTACCAAAATCAAACCCTAAGTCTAGCATTGATCCAAAGTCCCTAAACGTTCAACACTCATATCATTTCCCCTTTTCATCCTTCATCTCATCATTGGTCCTAAGAACCTTAGAGGTCACTTTTGCAACAAGGTCAAAACATAAGAGGAACATGGAGTATAAACTTGATCCATACATCATGAGCAATCCAAGTTAACTAAGCTATCAAAGCCTTACAATGCCAATTGATTATCAACACTCACATTTATACAATCCGTACATGGGATCATTATCTCCCGTAAACCTCAATAGTACAACAAATGTGAGTATGCCTAGTCAAAATGTTGGAACACATTTCTCGATGGTAAATCCAAGTCCAAACCTACAAATCCACCAACTAAACAATCAATGCATGAGCCTTCAAAAGAACAATGTCATCCCACCAAATCCCTACATGCCAAATGAGAATGAACCAAGTACAAGTTTTCCAAACATGAATCCGGAAAACTTTGGGATAAATATGTTTGCAAATCATAAAAATATTGTTCAAAATCCAAACAAGATGTTAATGACTCCAAGTCAAGGTAACACCATGCAAAATCAAAGTTACCTAAATCAAGGCAATGTGATTCACAACATCAACAATGTTCAATTTCAACCTATCATGCCAAATCTAAACATCATCCCAAATCATAACATTGTCCAAAATCAATTTGTCTATGATCCCATTCAAAAACCACAAGTATGCATCCCAAATCTACTTGAACAAAAACCAAATCAACTATATCAAGGGAGTCAATATTGAAATCAAGATCAAATTGCTACACTTACCAAAATAGTTGAGTCATTGTGCCAAGAGACATCTCTACCACCATTACCCATATCAACATCATTCCTTGGTTTAGGGATTCCCCCTTTACCTAGCACCAATCACTCCATCCAAATCAATCCACCTAACATCAATAAAGCCATCACATCAAATCCTTTGAATATATTATCGACATCACACCAAGAGATGGTATCTAATCAAATGACAACATCAATCCTAACATATGAAAACATAGTCACCCAAGGACCTATCACCTCGGTCATTCCAACCATCACTATCACTTCAATCATTCCAACTACCCCTATTACAGCCATCATATCTCAACCCCTCACTACCATGATCACTCCAAGCATATCTCAACCACTTGTCACTACACCCAACACAATTCTGAATCTACCACCACTACCACCAAAACCAAATGAAGCAAGACTATAAAATTGTGCTAAAAGCTCACTAGGCCTACGAAAATGCCATCCAACAATATCTAGCCACACAACAAGAAAAACAAGCTCAACAAGTGCAACAAGCCTCTCAAGCTTCCCAAGCCTCTCAAGCTACCTAACAAACACAAGCACAAACATGAAAAAATGATAACTATTGGGGACAATGACCAAGATCTATCCATCAATGAACACCTTGAAGATGTTTCCACCTCATCGAATGATCAAATTAACATACATCAAGAATCAATTTTTGACCATGATCCACCAACCAACAATGATCCAATTCAAGAAATTTCAACATCATTTGACCCTTTGGTTGAAGACATTGCAAATCCCTCCACCAAAATTGTTGAAAACAATGATCAAGATCTCTCCATCGATGAGCACCTTGAGGATTTTTCCACCCCATCTGATGATCAACTCACTATACATCAAGAGCCACTTTTCAGTGATCTATTTCAAGGAGTGTTAGAATTATTTGATCCCATTGACATAATTTACAATCCATCGACCAGTGATCTTATTGAAAATTTCTCTACATCATCTTATGAGTTAGAGGACATATCTCAAGAATTTATGCCAAAGCATGATCAACGTCTTTCACCAAAGTCTAGCAATGGTCCTTTCCAAGACATATTGACATCCTTCAACCTCATGGTTACAGATACTGAAAGAACCCTGAACTCGACACTTGAGGATGTTGAACCACTTACCATGTCTAATGACGACATCCAAGAACCCTTTGTAAGCAATCCATCCTTTGAAACTGACCCATGTCAAGAACTTGATCCAAAGCATGTCGAAAGCAACTCTGAAATCATTCAAGATCAAGAATTTGTATATTCAAGATACTCCAATAATCTAATGGAAACTCTTCAATCTATGAAATATGATCATATCCACATACCACATACTCCTCCATCTACCCATGAGATGCTTTCTATTGATGGACACATAGATGATCTTCATTCAGAACATGATCCCTTTATTCTAGACATTGTTACACAAAAATAGCAGATTATTAATTCCTACAGTCAAACTGAGTTATCAACATCAGGATCAGATATATCCCAAATTTAGATTGAGGACATCAAGTATGCAGATATCCAACATTATCCGCTCAAGGAAACAAGTTAGAAAGAACAGTGTAATCTAGAGTTAGCAAAACAACAAATTGAAACAACATCATCTATAGTGGTCATTTGCCAGAGCATGTTTACTAAACAAGACATCTCAAAACAAGCAGAATCAAGGAACAAAGGTGCCACTAGCACTATACTAGGGGAAACTTTATCTAGTGCAAGCATCAACATAGGGAGCACGAAGAATCCTTATGATGAAATCGATGTCAATACTACAACTAGCCATGTCATGAATCTTCATCCACCCATCACCCCATCCATGAATTGGGACCAACGTCAAAAGAAAGATTTGAATCAAAGCACAAAGAATGTTATCAAAGAAAAAGAAGTTGAGAAGCATAATGGACAAATCCAATACACATGGATACCAAAGCATACAAAGAAAGATTATCCCTATCAAACTCCATCAGTCAAAGAAACTATGGGGCAAGATAAAAAAGCGAGAAGTATCCATCAAAGATGTTTGCAAAAGAAAAAATAAGCTTTTCAAGTGATGTACAAAGTGTATCAAGTAGTTGGTCCTAATTTCATGCACACTTTTGTATCCACCCATCATTGCTCATCTTCCCAAGTTTGGAGAGTCAAAGATTCCAAACTCTCAACCAATCAATCTTTTATCCCTAAATACACTCCATCCATGCCTCCACGCATGATATCCAATTCTCATATTGACCATGTATTGGAAACAACCCTTCATCATAAGGAGTCAGAAGGCACTCTATCACGATGTACATATAGAAATAGAGTTAACCTCGGGGTGATCCCATAATAGTGGTTTACAATTTTTGGCCAAACTGGACACTGGAATTATTATTTTTAACTAAATCTTCACATTCGGGCACCTATAGCGGCTAAACTGTGAGGAATTTGAAGATGGTGCAAACTAGAGTCTCATCAAATTTTGTCTATAGATTCTAAAAATATTTTTTTCAAAATTTTTGGAATCAAATTGCATTTTCCATCTCCCACGAAAATAGATCAACATTAAAAAGCAAAGAAACTTTTTTCCATGAAGGATCTAATTCTTTCAAATTTAGATTTGTAACTTTGATATCTAGTGCTTCCACTTGGTTAGATAGTTTTTATTGAATATTTTTTCCTTAATCAAGTTTCAAAGTCAAACAAATTATAATTCAAACACAACGACATAACAACTTTTTTTGTATATGTCAAAATTTAATTTAATTTTTTTTGTTGGATCAAGGACTTAAATATCTAGTGCACTCATATTTTTCAATTTTTTTTTTGATAATATTCTATTTTTCCACATGTGAAGAACAAAGAAATTCATTTTCGATAAAAAACCTGTGTTTAATAAAACTTAAAAAATAAATACATAACAAAACCAAAACATATTAAAATTGTATTCATTGGATAGCTTGTTCTGAGAAATACCATAATCATTTGAAAGAAATTTTAAATGAATTCATTTGATCCCAAAAATCTAAATCAAAAGTGATTTTTTATCAGCATTTTGATAGGTGTAAAGGAGATGCATTTATAGTTATGGTTTAAAACTAGCGAGGTTCTATCCAAGGGGGTTTGATCTAAGGTGATTTGATCAAACCCTCTTCAATTGGAATCCTTAAAATGGAACTTGTTAAGGCTTAAATCATTATATTTTCTAAAAATATGTGATTTCAGCTAAAATTTGTTCCTCTCAAGAATTGTAAACCACTATTATGACAGCACCCCTCGATATCAATAAAGCAGATCGAGAATCCCAAAAGTTGCATTCAAGTGCATGTATCTTAGCAAAGAAAATTCTTCAAGAAGGATATCGATGACACAGTATGATAGAAGTATCTACATCAACACCCCGAGGTGGTTAGACATGAGCTTAAAATCTTTCAGAAAAACCAAAAAAATTAGAAAAAGGGGATTGAAAATAGTAAAGAAAAAAATCATCCTCTAGTGAAAATTGCATGGGCGGCACTTTGGGAAAGACCATGATGAAAACCTGGTAAATGGGCGTCATGTGTGGAATTGACCATCTATGTGCGCTACTTCAGGAGAAAGTATCTCATCCAATCTGTAATAAATCTAGCATTCCATTCATCCATGAACCATTTACCCAATCCATTTTCATCTATTTGCATCCATCATCCAAGTTATATTGATCTTGATGAAATTTTTGGGAACACTTTACACTTGCTTATGGTAAACATCTTTGACATGGGTCATTTTCATTGATCTTATCCTATGCAACATTATTTGATCCATGAAGCATTATCCAATGAGCATTTGTTATCTGAACACTGTATCATATCACAAGATAATCCTTGGCATCCTTTACATGCTTACCATATTCATCCATCCATACACCTATCTAGGCATCTATCCATAACACTCCTTACATTGCTAGACACTGGGGGTAGATGTTTACATCTTGCTTCAAGAATAAATCTTGATCTATATCCTCCAACTTATGTGGTGATCCAAAAATTAGCAAATGTGAAACCAAGTTGGTGAAGGAAATTGTGATCCAAAATTCCAAAACACTAGCCCATGGCATATTTGACAAGAAGACGTTCCTTATCAAGCTTCATCTTTCATCGAACATCAATTCAAATAATCACTATCATTTGCATCTAAGTTGCACTTCAAACGTCACATCAAATCATCCAATCTTTTGTTCCAAACCAAGCTTCAACAATCTTGATCAATCTAATCCAATCAAGAAATCATCATCTTAGGATATCCTTGTGTTGCTTAACACTATCCTTGCATTGTTGTGCATCCTCAACAATGTTATCATCATCAATCCTAATCAATTCTGATCAATCCAATCTGTGCATTGTTGTGTATCCTCAATAATGTTATTATCATCATCAATCCATCGATATGATCAATCAACCTTAGCTTGGTTTTTAAAAAAATCCCCAAATAGAGCATTGCTATCATCACACATCCAAATCATCAAAATCGTGCAAAAAATCCAAAAACATCCAAAATATCAAAAAATCCAAAAACATCTGAAAAGACATCAAAAACATGGTATCTGAACTACATCGTCTCTAAGCTTAAATGTAGGGAAGGCTAATCTTTGATCAACCCCCAAGACATCAAAATCCAAAAACATCAAAATCAAAAAACATTCAAAAAAAACAAAAAATCCAAAACCATTCATAAAATATCACAAAATCAAAAAACATTTGAAAAAATCAAAAATCAAAACATTTGAAAAAATAAAAAATAAAAACATTTGAAAAATCCAAAAATATTAAAAATAGCCTCAAAATATTTCAAAACATCAAAAACATCCAAATTTTTGAAAAAAATCCATCTGTCTCATCTCGTTTGCACCCGCAATAATCAATCATCCATAATAAATTGATCGTCACCTTCATCCTTTGGCAACACAAACAAAAACAATCACAACAATCAGCAAAAGCAAACTTTAATCATAAAATGAAAATCAAAGCAACAAACTGTTAAATGCAAAATCAAACTCTTGATCATTTTCAAACATGTCAATCAACTTTATATCAATAGCCTATCAATCAACTTGTCAACCCATCATCATCCTATACAATGCATGTCCTAGGATATATCATTTCAATAATGGGCATTATTTTTTATATCACTTTGGATTCTTATCCTATCCAAACAAATCCCTTTTGGCTGAAGGTATGAAGAACATTGGCTTGTTTGCATACTTGATCTTTTCTTTTGATTTATCTTATTGTGCTCATTCCAAGGAACTCTCAATGATATCCGAACAAAGGATTTAGAGAGATAGGAATAGGGCAATGATCATTATCTTTTGTCTGTTGTGCTTTTTGGATGTTCTTGTAAAATAACTTGGTGAATACTTTATTTGTTAGGTACATCCTAGCAAGGTTTTCGTATGTCAAGTGTGAACAAGAATACTCCTATCTATTTGTCGAGTCAAATTCCATTGCACTAGGTACAATGCCATCCTAGTTCTTTATACCTTGATGCGTTGTACCTACATGTGTTGTCAAACATAAGGTAAGTAGCCCTTTTAAAATCCCAATCCTTGATAAGAAAATCATCCATCTATCATCATCTCTCATAAAGTTGGCCTATTGGATCCTTTTGTCATCATCTAATGTCTTGTTTTCTGCACTAACATCATGTCATGAATAATTAATCATCAGCACCAATGCATCCATCATGCATTCATCCTACATCCACAAACCATTAGCATTTTGCACATCATCTCACATTCATGTTCATCATCATAATATAGATCTATTAGTCTAAGCATCTCATAAATCATACATTTTCATAATCATAGCATATCACATCATCCATCTCATCCATCATCACATCATATCATCATTTAAGTTGTTTAAGATAATATAGATTTGTTATTCTAAGCATCTTAAAACCATATCATTTGCATCATCATCCATAACCATCCATTTTGAACCTCTTTATCATGAAATCGACCCTCAAATTGAATCTTTTCACTTGATCTCTCGAGGGGTCAATGTACCAGTGTACTTCTTTCCGCTGGGGCATCCGAAAAAATAGAATTTTTTTAATTTTTGATCATGACAAGTTTATTCTTTGAACCAACACAACAAGTACATTGCTTCAAAGAGGGGCAAAATGTAGACATGTGAAATTGACATAATGCATTTGATTAGGTCATATTCATCCATTCATCAAATAAATTATCAATCTCCTAAAGTCAGCAACTTATATTAAATAAATCAACTTGATCCTAACATCAACCTCCTTTTAATTAAATAAATCAAGCCTTTTATTTAATTAAATCTGAAATCACCTTCCATCCCTTTTGATTTAAATAAATCAAAATATTCAAGTCAAATGGGTCAAATAAACTAATCATCACCTAAGCTAATCTAATCCTGATTTACCTAATCTAACCACCTATCACATCCTCTAGCTTTTCCCACTTGCACCAATAAATCATTTTAATTTATTTATAAAATTAGCATTTTCCATCAACATGGCATCTTTGAGGAATATTCCCTCAAATTTGAATTCAAAAAAAAAGTGGACATGTGAATCCAACAAAGCAATTAATAAGCTCTTACATGTCCCTTGCACAAGTGAAACTCAACATTTAACTCTCAAATTCAAATTTGAAATCTCTCTCTCTTTGGCACATTGACCAAAATGTGCTCATCCTCCAACCTATCACAAGTTGACAAGTGGCCTCTTTTAATTGGCTTCTTGTTTATCCCACATTGCTCTCTCATAAGCATTCTTTCAACTTGAGAATGTTTAAATAGAGATCATCTTCATTGATTTAATCCTCCACAATCTCAAGCACAAATGCACCATTGTCATTTGAATCCATATCATCTTAGCATTTCATCTCCACAACTTGATCCAAAAATCCTATGCAAAGTCACTCTCTTCATTTGAGAACTGATTTTTCCCATCTGACTCCATCTTCAAAGCATTTTATCATTTACTTATCTTAGCAAAGGATTGGGAAAGGGATTCTTTCCATAGAAGCACCAATCCACTATGAAATGGGATTTACTTCATGTTTTATATGCTTTAGTTTATCTTGTAATTTGTTTGCATTTTGAAACATGATTTATTATTTCATAGGAATCTTAGATTTGTTCATTTTGAATTAAGGTAGAGTTAAGATTCACATCAAGAACTTGATCCAAACCATGTCGAAAGCAATTCTGAAATCATTCAAGATCAAAAATTTATATCTCTAAGATACTACAATGATCTAATGGACACTCTCCTATCTATACAAGATGTCACAAATAATGATCACATTCACGTAGCACATACTACTCCATCTACCCATGAGATACTTTCTTTGGATGGACACGTAGATGATCTTTATTTAGAACAAGATTCCTTTACTCTTGAAATTATTACACAAAGAGAGAAGATTATTGATTCTTATAGTCAAACTAAGTTCCAACATCATTATCAGATATCTCCCAAATTTAGACTGAGGAAATCATGTATGAAGATATCCAACATTATCCACTCAAGGAAATAGGTCTGGCAAAAAAAGATATTCTGGAGTCAATAGAACAACAACTTAAAATAATGTCATTTGCAGTGGTTGTTTATTAAAAAATGCTTATTCAACAAGACATCTTGAAACAAGCAGAATCAAGGAACGAAGGTGCCACTAGCACCATACTAGGGGAAACTATGTCTCAAGCAAGCATCAACATAGGGAGAATGAAGAATCCTTATGATGAAACCAATGTCAATACTACAACCAACCATTTCGTGAATCTTCATCCACCCATCACCCCACCCATGAATTGTTACCAACATCAAAAGAAGGATTTGAATCAAAGCACAAGGAACATTATCAAAGTAGAAGAAGCAAGGAAGCATAATGGACAAATAAAATACAAATGGATACCAAAAAATACAAAGAAAGATCATCCCTATCAAACTCCATTAGTCAAAGAAACTATGGGGAAAAATAATAAAGGGAAAAGTATCCATCAAAGATGGCCACAAAAGAAAAATAAAGCTTCTCAAGCAACGTACAAAGTGTATCAAGCAGTTGGTCCTAATTCCATGCACACTTCCATAAACACCCATCACTACTCATCTTCCCAAGTTTGGAGAGTCAAAGGTTCCAAACTATCACCGGATCCATCTTTTATTCCTAAACACATTACTCCATCTATGCCCCCACACATGATATGAAATTCTCACATTGACCATGTATTGGCAATGACCATTCATCATAAGGATTTAAAAGGCACTCTATCGTAATGTATGCAAAAAGACAAAGTTAACTCTAGTATCGATGAAGCAAATCAGGAATCTCAAAAGTTGTATTCAAGTGCATGTATCTCAGCAAATAAACTTCTTCAAGAAAGCTATTGATGACACATCATGACAAAAGAATCTACATCGACATCACCAGATGGTTCAGCATGAGTTTAAAAAAAATCAGGAAAAGGGATTGAAAACAGTAAAGAAAAAAATCATCCTCTAGTGAAAACCACATAGGTAGGGCTTTGGACAAGTACCATGATGAGAACCTGGAAAATAGGTGTCATGTGTAGAATTGAGCATCTATGTGCACCAGTTCAGGTGGAAGAATCTCATCCCATCCATAATAAATCTAGCATTCTATCCATCTTATCCATAATAAATCCATTCATCCATGAACCATTTATCCAATCCATTTTCATCCATCTGTATCCATAGTCCAAGTTATCTTGATCTTGAAAAAGTTTGGTGCACACTTTATGCTTGCTTATGGTAACATCTTGACATGGGTCATTTTTATTGATCCCAGGTTATCTGAGCCATGAAACATTATCCAAATGAGCATTATTTATTTGAACACTGTATCTTATCACAAGATAATCCTTGGCATCCTTTGCATGCTTACCATATCCATCCATGCATTGCATTCCATACATTGCTAGACACTTGGGGTAGTTATTTGCATCTTGTTTTGGGAATAAATATTGATCTATATCCTCCAACTTATATGGTGATCTAAACATTGGAAAATGTGAAATCAAATTGGTCAAACCACTTGTGAGAAAAATTCTAAATCACTAGTCCATGGCATATTTTGACGAGCAAATGTTCCTTATCAAGCTTCATCTTTCATTAAACATCAATCCAAACAATCACTATCAGTCATGTCTAATGCATGCTTCAACATCACATCAAATCATTCAAAATAATTTTGTTCCAAAATCAAGCTTCAAAATCTTGATTGATCAAATCCAATTAATCCATCATCTCATGAAATTCCTCCCAATCCTTGTGTTTCTTAACACTATCCTTGCATTGTTTTGTATCCTCAAAAATTTTATCATCATCAATCCCTTATCATCTTGGGATATCCATCCTAATCCTCGTGTTGCTTAACACTATCCTAGCATTGTTGTGTATCATCAACAATGTTATCATCATCAATCCATCGATCTAATCAATCAACCTTGGCTTGGTTTTCAAATAATTCCCAAATAGAGCACTGATATCATCATTCATATCCATATCCAAATTGTCAAAATCATGCGAAAAATCCAAAAACACTCATAAAAGTCAGAAAAACATCAAAAACATGGAATCTAAACTACGTTGTCTCTAAGCTTAAACGTAGGCAACGCTAATCTTTAATCAGCCCCCAAGACACAAAAAGCACAAAAACATTCAAAAAAATGCAAAATCCAAAAACATTTATAAAATATTAGAAAATCCAAAAACATTTAAAATTTTGGAAAATCAAAACATTTGGAAAAACTCAAAAATACTAAAAACAGCCTCAAAACATTTCAAAACATCAAAAACATCCAAATATTTGAAAAAATCCATTTGTTCCATTTCACTTTCACCCGCAATAATCTCATCCATAATAAACAAATCGTCACACTCACCCTTTGGCAAAACAAACAGAAACAAGCATAACAATCAGCAAAAGTAAACTTCAAGCATAAAATCAAAATCAAAACAACAAACTTTTAAATGAAAAATAAAACTCTTGATCATTCACAAATATGTCAATCGACCTTATATCAACAGCCTTTTGAACAACCTATCAACTTGCCACCATCCACTAACATGTCCTAGGATGCATCCTCCCTACAATGGGTATTATCTTTTGGAAAAACACTTTGGATAAACAAGACGATGTGCCACCATCCACTAACATGTCCTAGGATGTATCCTTCCTACAATGGGCATTATCTATTGGCAATCGTTTTGGATACTTATCCTAAACAAAACACATCCCTTTGGCTAGAGGTATGAAGAACATTGACTTGTTTGTGTTCTTGATCTTTTCTTTTTGATTTATCTTATTGTGCTCATTCCAATGACCTCTCGATGATATCTAATCAAAGCGATTTAGAGAGAAAGGAATGGGGCATCGATCATTATCTTTTGTATGTTGTTCTTGTTGGACATTCTTGTAATATAACTTGGCAAATACTTTCTTTGTTAGGTACGTCCTAGCAAGGTTTCGATATGTCAAGTGTGAACAAGAATACTACTATATTTTTTTCAAGTCAAAGTCCATCGCACTAGGTACAATGCCATCCTAGTTCTTTATACCTTGATGCATCATGCTTATGTGTGTTATCAAACATAAGGTAAGTAGCCCTTTTAAAGTCCCAATCCCTAATAAGTAAATCATCATCATCCATTTCTTATCATCATCTCTAATAAAGTATCGTCAGATCATGGACTTGTTGGATCCTCTTCTCATCATCTCACTTCTTCTATCCTCTTTCGCGCTAACATGCTATCATTACATGCACCCATCCTGTATCCACAAACCATTAGCATACATACATCTCATAGCATATCACATCATCCATCTCACATGCATTGCATCATAATTTAAGATATTTAGAATAATATATATTTGTTATTCTAACCATCTTAATTCATTTCATTTGCATCATCATCATAATATAGATTTGTTGGTCTAAGCATATGCGTAAAACATCCATTGCATAATCATATAAGAATCATCACATCATCCATGTCATCCATTCTGCATGCATTATATCATCATTAAAGATGTTTAGGATCATATATAATTGTTATTCTCAGCATCTTAAAACCATCTCACTTACATCATCATCATAACCATCTATATGTCCATCTTGAACCTCTTTATCGTGAGATCGACCCTCAAATCAAATCTTTCATTTGATCTCTTGAGGGGTCAATGTACCAGTATACTTCTTTTCACTAAGGCATCTGAAAAAATCATAATTCTTTTGACTTTGATCTCAACAAGTTTATTCTTTGAACTAACGCAACAAGTACATTTCTTCAAAGAGGGGAAAAATGTAGACACACAAAGTTGACATCATGCATTCCTCATATTTAATTAAATTCATATTCATCCATTCATCAAATAAGTCAAGTTCATTAAATTCAATCTCTAAAGTCCTCCATTTAAATTAAATAAATTCATCTTTAGCACTAACATCATCCTCTTTTATTAAATAAATCAAATCTTTATTTAATTAAATCTAAAATCATTGTCTTCTCATTTTGATTTATTGTAATCCTAAAATCTAAGTCAAAAGTCAAAATCACCTAATCCCTCATTAAATTAATCAAATCCTAATTAATTTAATCCTAATCACTTGTATTCTCTAGATTTTTCCACTTGCACATGAAAATGCATTTAAATGATTTATTAAAATCTTTATTTATTTCCAACTTAGCATCTTTGGGGAATATTCTCCAAGTTTGAAATCTCCCCCAAAATTGACATGTACACCCAACAAGGCATTTAAGAGCTCGTAGATGTCTCTTACATGTCTCTTGCATAAGTCAAACTTAGCATTCAACTCATATTTTCATCAAATTCAAATTTCAAATCTCCCCCTCTTTGGCACATTGACCAAAATGTGTTCATTCCTCAACCTTCCACATGTTGACAAGTGGTACTTTATCATTGGCTTATCTTTTATCCCCCATCCTCTATATCTTTCAATCTTCCATCATCCTTTCTTATAAATAGAGAGTTTCTCTATTGTATTACTCCTCGCCAACTCCACAATCTTAGGCAACTTGATACACATTCATCTTGCACTTGGTCATCATCTTGCATCTTTTTATCATCCAAGAGCTTATCAAGTGTTGGGAAAGGGCTTCTTTCCACAAGAGCGCCAATCCACTATGAGATAAAGTTTGATTCATGATATTATGTGTTTTATTTAGCTTCCTTGTTTTCTTAGTTGCATACCTAACATGATTCACAATTTCATAGAGATGCTTTGATTTTCTTTGTTTTAACTAACCATGCTAATGTTTGTTATAGTTAAAGCATATGCAGATTTAGCTTCTACATCACCTTGACACCTATACAACACTTTCTGATAGAACCTAAATTGGGATCTCAAAAAATTCCTACAAGTAACTTAAAATTGGTTTTCTAATGGGGGGTTTTCCATGCTCAAACCCCTAGTTGGCTAATCAAACCTTAAATGGACAAAAATATGCATAAAACCCTTGCCTTAAGTGTGTTAAAGACTAGGAAAGCATTAAGTATGATAGAACCCTATTCTATAGTGCTAGAACAAGATGTGCAAACATGATTTTAATGATGCAAGACTTCAAAACTAGAAATCCTACAACTCATCAAAAATGGAGATAAAAGACATACGAAGGGAATGTAAATGGAATGCAAACCATAATATGAAGATAGAGAGAAAATGGAAGATGGAATCACTTTGAAAACAAGTCTTTAGGTGTGATTTGATGGCTAGTTGCATCTCCTCAACCTAGATTTCTCCATGATTCACCATAGGCATCCATCATCAACCTTTTACAATGTTGAACCTTGAATGAAGAGTGAGCTTCAAGACTTACAAAAACCCTAGTTTGTTGACCTAAAACTTCAACTTTGCTAATGAAACTTGTTATGGAAGACTTGACTTTAGAATTTTCTTTTGTGAAATAACTAAGAGATATGAAAAATGACTTAAAATGAGTATTTATAAGCATCAACACCTAAGTTTCTCGTTATTTAGACCTAAGAGGCCGACATTCACTGAAAAGTTAAGTTGAATTAATTAAATTTCCACTCAAAATTGAAACTTCCCTCAATAAGGACTCATTCACTACCCTTTATTAATGGGTCCCACCAAAGGGGACTCATTCACCCAAGGTGGCAAATGGGTCCCACTAGTGATTTTTGAAGGTGGGTTTTTAGGATATGGGTGAATTGAATGAAGTTTGTCAAGATTTAAGTGATCTCTAAAGTGAAACAGCCGTTTACATAAAAATTAATGGGTTTTAGGGGCCCATAAATGTTGTTTTGAAGGATGAATAATGCATAGGTACTCAAAAGTAGGTCTAATTAGGTGTGAAATTGTCTCTTTTCTCAAGAGTGTCCAATTTTCTATGCCACAATGTGTCAGTAGGAAAAAACCTTATGAGTGTACAATATTTGCATGATATGTCACCACATACCAATAATCTCCCACTTGGAGACTAATCCGGCTCCACACCAAACAATCTCCCACTTGGAGACTAATCTTGGATGACACCACTACACTTGCAGCTCCCGCTAGATTATATGTCTAGCTAGTTTCTTATGTCGACCATTGTCATTTGTTAAGGCCAATGAAAACTAATGAGAAAATTAGTTTCTCTCGTGTAACTACCTTTGTGAACATATTTGCAGGATCCTCACTTGTGTGAATTTTCTCCAACTTCAACTATCCATCCTCCAAAATTGACTGCATGAAGTGTTATTTGAGTTGTATGTGCTTAGTTTTTGAATCTAGAGTTGAGTTCTTAGCAAGATGAATGGAACTCTAGCTATCAATGTACAAAGGCATATCTTCTTGTCATTTTCTTCATTCCTCCAAAAAAAATTGTAACCAAATCATCTCCTTGCTAGCTTCCATAGCATCATCATACTCAAATTCAGTGGTTGAAAGCACTACAACATTTTGTAGCCTTGAAATTCAACTAATTGCAATTCCTCCTACAATAAAACATGTCAAGCAACACTGCTCCTGCTATCAATATCACTCACCAAATCAAAGTCAACATATCTTTTTAGAGTAGAATTTGTTCAAGTCCAAAATATAGTTTCTTTCAAGTAATACCTCTTAAATATCATCCAACCCATTTTACCGCATTCCAATGTTTCATTCTCGGATTGCTTATATACCTACTCACAACTTCCATTTCATGTATAATATCTAGCCTTGTGCATACCATTGCATGTACATCAAGCTACCAACTGTTGATGCATATGGTGTCTTAAAAATTTTGTCTTCCTCATCTTGTGTCTTTGGAGACATCTCCTTAGTCAACTTAATATGACTAAGAAAAGGTGTACCAACTACTTTTTCATTCTGCATGTTAAACCTTTTCAACACCTTCTCTACATACTCACTTTGACACAAAAATAGTTTTTTGTTTGTCATGTCCCATGTGATCTTCATACCAAGGATTTTTTTTGCTACACCCAAATCCTTCATAGAAAATGAATTTTTTAATTTCTACTTAAGTTCATTAATATGGTGTATGTTAGACCTAACAACAAGCATGTCATCAACAAAAAAAAAAGGATAACATAGTTTCCATTACCCAATTTCCTAAAATAAACACAATAATTAGAATGACATCTTTTGTAACCTTTTTCAGCCATAAAACTATCAATTTTCAAATACCATTGTCGAGGTGCTTGCTTCAAGCCATACAAACTCTTCTTTAACCTACACATGGATTCCCCCTTACCCTTGAGCTCATATCCTGATGGTTGCTGCATTCATATTTCCTCTTCCAAATCCCCATGGAGGAATTTTTTTTTCACATCTAGCTATTCAAGATGCAAGTCTTCTATAGCCACAAGACTTAGAATGCTTCTAATAGAAGTCATCTATACAACTGAAGAAAATATTTCATCAAAATATATACCCTTTTTCTATGTAAAACCTTTTAATACCACAATTCTAGTCCTATATATTTTCTTTCCTCCATCTTCTTCCTTCAACCTGTAAACCCATTTAAATTCAAAAATTCTCTTTTACCTAGAGGAAATTGGACTAAGTCCAAAGTTTCATTCTACAACAAGGAATCTATTTCCTCTATCATGCCTAGCTCCGACTACTTTTCAATATCTACTTGCATTACTTCTTCATAACCTTTAAGTTCACCAAAATCAATTAATAATATAGAATATAATGATGGAGAAAATCTTTTTGGAGGTCTAGTTATCCTTGTAGAACATCTAACAATTGTAGGAGTCTATGGGATAACTTGTTGTTGTGCATCAGGTACCTTTGACATTTTATTTTCTAGAATCTCATCCAACACCACATATTCCTTTTTGGCTTGTTCATGCTTCTTTTCCTACAACTAATCCTTATACATGACCTTCTCATTGAATATAACATCTCTAGCCCTAATTAATTTATGATTTTCATAATCTAACCGATAACCAAATTCATCTACTCCATATCCAATGAAGGTACATTTTTTAGACTTAGCCTCAAGCTTGTTTTTATTTTCAATAACATGAACAAAAGTTTCACAATAAAAGTTTTTCATAAATGAAAAGTTTACCTTTCAACCTATCCATGCCTCCTCTGGAATGCCACCATTCAAAGGATTTGAAGCTCCCTTATTTATTAAATAAACAATAGGATGTATAGCATCTTCCAAAAATTGTAAGGGTAGTCTAGCATGTAGTCTCATGCTCCTTGAATGCTCCATAATGGTCATATGGGTATGTGCAGGATCATCATGAAAAAAACAGGCCCTTAAGTGGTGAAAATTTTAGAAAAATTAGAGTTAGGCAACTTGACATAAAAAATTGAATAAGTTATCTATATTATTTCAAAAATATGTAAGAATAGAATCTGTAGCAAATTGAATATGGTTTCTAAACTACTAGGTTTTTTTTTTTTAAATCTATTTGGTGAAGATTTGAAATTTCAATGTAGTAGCACTTAAATTTTAGGGAAAAAATAAGTAGGTGTTTGTATGACCACCCTAACCACAATAAAATGATAATATTTTTTTATAAGATTTTAGATATAAGTAGAGGACTCATGTCCCAATGTGATGCATATTTTTTGTAATTTTTCCAAGTAAATAATTAATTATAATTTTTTATTACAACTTTTAAAAAATATAAAAACTCATATGTCTGACCACCTTAACTTGGTCAAAACTTCATGAAATTCTTTTTTTTTAATTCTATAGTACATGAAGCATAGAATGTGATGAATGTTTCAGATTCAAAAAATGTGATATTGTTTGAAAGCTATAGATGTTTTTCAATCAGCCTATCAATTAGGTATTTTGTTGTAATTCAAATAGAAAATAAATAATAATTATTTATTAAATTTAAATTAAAGCATAATTTGTATTGGTTGAAAGCTGAGAATCTCCTTTAAAAACCCTTTTCGTTTCATCAATTTTGGAGAAAAAAAAGTCATCAGCCACATACCCTACACATACCCATCATATCGCCACTTTTTGGCCCATAATGATCCTACACATACCCCTATTCATCCTCTTAGACACAACATTTTCTTGTGGTGTTCTAGGAACTATTTTTTTCCTACAAATTCCATTATATGAGCAATAATTTTCAAATTCTCTATTGTAATACTTGCCTCCATTATTAGATCTGAGACACTTCAATTGTATTCCTGCCTCATTCTCAACCAAAGATTTCCACATTTCAAAAGTTTCAAATACTTCTAATTTTTATTTTAGGAAATACACCCATGTTTTCCTAGGTGCATCATCAATAAAAGTAACATAATAGAAAGAGCCACCAAGAAAAGATACTTTGTTGGTTCCCATACATCTAAATACACAAGCTCTAATTTCTCACTCTTCTTCTCTTTCCCAACTTTGAGAAATCAAACTCTTTTCTATTTTCTATAAACACAATTTTTATAGAACCACAAGTCAATCTGATTTAGACCTGGTAGCAACTTTTTGGAGTGAAGGATCTTCATCTCTCTCACTCATGTTCCCAATTCTATGATGACACAATTTTCTTTATATCCCTATAGCAAGTGTTATAACTATCTTAGTAGCAATTGTTTCTATAGCAGTTAAGGTAGAATAAGTATTACCAGTACACAAATATAATGTTCTACCTTTTCACCTTTAGCTACTACTAATGCACCTTTAGTGACCTTCCAGACTTTGTATGAAAAAGGTAACTATGCAGCCTTCACTACCTAGTTGTCCTATAGAAATTAAATTCCTTCTCAAATTTGGAGCATGCCTTACCTCCTATAGCAAACATTCATTTCCATTTTGCAACTTGATTTATCTTTCCCTTTTCAACAATCTAATAGGGTTCATCATCACCCAAACATACCTATCCTAAATCACCTTTAACATAATCTACAAAATATTTCCTATGGGGTGTTGCATGAAACGGAGCCCCTAAATCTATTACCTAGGACTCATTAGCATTATCTAAACACATAATTCAAGCATCCCACAATTTATTACTCAGAACATTAGCTTCCTTACTGTCATCTTTTTTTCTGTATCCTTGTTTTCCCTTTCAAGAACAACAATCCTTCTTCAAGTGTCATGGCCATCCACAACGCCAACAATCCATTCTTCCTCTAGATTTAGAAC
This sequence comes from Sequoia sempervirens, assembly GCA_007258455.2. Classification (NCBI taxonomy): domain Eukaryota; kingdom Viridiplantae; phylum Streptophyta; class Pinopsida; order Cupressales; family Cupressaceae; genus Sequoia; species Sequoia sempervirens. The sequence continues at coordinate 166,888,892 of VDFB02271358.1, read as the reverse complement.
ATCGACTTCCCTTGTGACTTTCCATGATTAGTTGTACTTTTTCCTCTCTTATTTGTTCTTCCCCTATTCTCTAAAGTCAAAGTATTACTTGATGTTGAACTCTCACCTAGATGCTTTTTTGTCACATTTCCTAACTAAGGATAACACCCACAACATCATCGAATTTCAATGTATTTGAACTAGAGATAGAGTTACTTATAGCCATTACCAAGCCATTCCAACTTTTTGGACAAAAACATCAAACCAAGAGATCCCTCACCTCTTCATCAAAATTCACTTTTACACAAGTTAACTGACTGGTAATTGTATTAAACTCATTTAAATAATTTTTCACAAATCCACCTTCAATCATTTTCAGATTAAACAAACGCTTCATGAGAAATACCTTATTCGAGGCTGAGATTTTTTCATACAATTTATCCAAAGTTGTCATTAGATCCTCTATTGTCTTTTCTTCTATTATATTGAGCACCACAAATGGTGTCAGGCACAACCAAATGGTTCCTAGTGCCTTTCTATCTAGAATCTCTCATTATTCATCAGACATCAATAATAATGAAGAATAACATAAAATATATCAACATAAAATTTAATGTGGTTCATCCAATATAGGCTACATATGTACATAGAAACTCATCCATCCAATCATTTTACTATCTAGTACAAAATAGATTACAATCTCATGAACACCGTGCCGCAACATACATCCTAGCCACTTATAACAAGCTTTTAGGAACCTTCTAGAATTATGGTTTTACAAGCTCTTTTTTCATTTGATGTATTAATGGGAAAAGCTTGATGTGTCAATGGGAAGAAACCTTGATGTGTCAATAGGAAAAAACCTCAATGTGCTAACAAAAAAAATTGGGTAATACCACAAACACCATTGATACATTACGAGTGTTCAATATTTTCATGATCATTTGCCAAATACCAATAGTTTTCTAAGGTTCTAATTTTTTTCACAATGTTATCTAGTGTGTTGGATGTCTACATGCCACTATGTTTGGTTGCATAGAATGAAGGCGTTCTTGAGTTTCAATTGGTTGTAGTAGTTATGCAAAATATTATTATGATACTAGAATATTCTAAGATGTTGTATGGATGTTTTGGAGTATTATTGTGTGGTCTAAGAGATGTTTCTAGACCTTGAAAGGTGTGTTTGGTATCACTTGTTAGTGTTAGTACAAGTTTGGCCAACCTAGCATGTTAGAGCTAACTGTGGAGGATATTTTTTGTTTGAGGGAGTGTTGAGTAGTGTGCCAGTGTAGATTTGGGTTCCTATTAAGTAATGGCATGGTTTAGATTCACTTCTTTATATTATAGAAGTGTTTGGTGCTAACCTATTTGATGTTGCATAGTAGAGGTGTATATGCTTCCTTAAGGCCAACATAAATGAGATTATTTTAAGTTGCAAAGGGTATAAATGTAAGGAGAATTATTGTGTAGATTAAGAGAAAAGTATGTGATGTGAAATATGTGAAAGCAATTAGGTGTGAAGATACATGTGTGCAAGCCCTAGTACTTATGAATTATTAATGCAGTGAGTAGATGGTGTCTACATTTTAGTTTGTTTGATGAGTTATTTGTGCTTCAGTGGAACTGTACCTTTGGCATATGAGAGATGCATCGTTAATAGTCCAAATTGGTAGTGATCCACCCCTTCTTCTTTCTTCTTTCTTTTGTACATTGATTCCTTTGGCAATGAGCTGTCGAATTTGAACCTTTCTTTATCTTTTTGGGCAATAAGCCTTATTGTATTCCATGTTACAATTCATATATTAGTGAGCTAATCATAACTATGGTTTTTCCCTTGTTGGTTTTTCCATGTAAATCTAGTGTTCTTATGTGTTTGATGCATTTACATTACTACTTTACATGTTTACATTTTGTTAATGCATGTTAAGGGTTTAATGGTGGATAAGAGTTTAAGAGATAATGTAGATTTGAATGTTAATGAGGGTTTTTTATGTCTTAAAAGTGTACAATTGATTCACCCCTCCCCTCTTAGCTTTCATATGCATCTTACAAGATATTTGAGGAAAATGACTGAATAAATTGTAAAACCTATCATTTTCCCTTTTCATTGCCAAAATCCCAAAACTCCCATTTCACATTTTATATTTCATAATTCATAAGAGGATGTTTCAAATTAGATAGTTTTCAAACAAATATTTTCCTCTTAACATTTTAGTAATAATTTAAATAAAATTCTCTTGTAACAAAAGTAATGTTAAATGACCAACATAGAAAGTTTCCAAATTAACTAATACGTATAGGTATTTATTGTAAATGGCTAACATAGTAATTTTCTAAATTAGCTAATACATTCAAGTTAAATAATTCCATATAAATTATCTATTATTTTCTAACATTTCACAATATTAATATTTTTAGGACTTTTTTAATAAGGAAGTAAAATAACTAAATTTTCAACTAAGCATTTCAATAACCTAATAATATGTAAGATAACTGAAGTTAATGAAAATAAAAATATAAATAGGAACTTTGTAATTTCATCCACAACACAAAAATCTAGAATTGTAAACAATTTAAATTAGTGGTGAACTACATAAATAAAAGGGAACATCATTTTATTTGTAACTCAATAGGATGGGTTAAGCAGCCAAACATACCACAAGGTCCATAAGGTCACTAACTCAACCATGAAGATTGAGTACAATGAGAAATTCAATTGAATCCGCGTTGTCCTATTCCAAACCCATCCATTGGTCAAATACCTATAGATCCTATACACACATGGTGAATAATTAAATATGACAATAGATATCATAGTCAAAGAAACATATAATGACCAATGAGGAAATGTAATCTAGCAAGGCATAAATCTATCCCACAATTATATCATATCATAACCAACTCAACACATTATTTAATCCAAGAATAAAAATATTTGGATAGGACAAGAGATAACACATGTGAATGCACTAAAATAAGTATCATGGACATGGAAATCATAAGCATGCTATAAAATCATAATAGTCCATGATCATGATTATAAGCATTGAATCATGTGATCTAAGAATGATAAGGATCATAGGAAGCATTAGTATCATGAGAAAGGTGATCATAATAAGCCTAATGAACACCAAATCTAGAGTTAACATCATAATCATGGAACATAAGAAGCATATAGAAGTAAAATTGTATATGGAATAGCTTTATAACAAAGAACATGCAATTTCCTATGTAATAAATGTAAGACATAATAAGAATATAAATATGTGAAGATAGAATACAAATAAGAAACATGTGAAACATAGACCATGGGAGGACATTAGAGTCAAACAAAACATAAGAGCTAGAAATGGAACATAGGAAAGAATAAGATCTATTGTAGATGAATGAATAGGTTTTTTTGAGTCATCAACATGCTATCTAGATAAATAGAAATATTCAAGGTTTTTCCGATTCATCAACGTGCTATCTAGATAAATAGAAACATAAAACCAAGAAAGGAAAACAAAGGGAAAACATGTGGAAGTAGTAAGGAGCATGGTGTTGACATAAAATTTTACAACCCTCTTTTTCAAAGTTATATATCTTTCGTCCTTGTTTAAATGATGTTGTAACATCCATGTTGTATTAGTTGGTTCCAATTTTGTCTTGATTATCCATGTCCTCTTGCATTTTCTTGAGTTATTTTTCGTTTGCATAATCGATTGGTACGTAAGTTTGGTAGAAGATTTTGGTAACAATAGCATTTAATTTAATTATTTCAATTAAATATTTTCATCCTTTAGTATGTAGGAAAATAGATACATACATATACATAGTTGTGTAGAAATAGTGTTCTAAATGTAAATCTTCTATGTTAAAACCATATGAGATGTCTACAATTTTTTGTGTATTTTGATCAAGTTAACTTTGTTTAGAAGCATTTGGATTATTAAGGATTTTTTGAATTCAAATGGAATTCAAGATTACTTGAACATCTCAAAATAACATTGGTTATCAACAATTAATGTGTGCAAAGTGCTTAATTTTCAAGAAGATTTGAGTATCTGTCATTTTAAGTTCCTGTATTGCAGTTTTCTTCAGTTTATAAGATAGGCTTAACTGTTCATTTTAGATAAGATCTAAATGGTTTGATAAAGTGTATCATCTGAATGGGCTCAAATTCAATATATATTCAAGAGCACCTAACATTGGTCATCCTCTCACACTTGTAGCATTCAATTCATTAATCCCAACCTACATTATCAACAGGTTTTATTTAAGAAATGCTACACAATTTCAAAGGCTATTAAATTCTCAAAAGACCGTCTATATTGGTGAGAAACGAATTTCATCACACAGTTTTATATCATTTCCCTCGTTCTGCCTTCAGATTAGATCAAAATAACACCCAACTTTTGACATTGTGTATTGCTCAGATCATTAAATAGTTTATATGGAATGCATAAAGTCTACAAGACCAGCATATAAAATAGTGGGCACAGTGAACCCATCAAATGTCGGTCAATCTTGTGAATATAAAATGAAGAATTATTCTTTTCTACAACATGAAAGGACTGTTTCTCATTTATTATAAATCATCTCTCTGAAATCAAAGAGATGACCTTCGTGTATCTTGAAATGCTTCCAGAAGATCTGTCCTATGAACTCGCAATCGACATGGAATTTCATAAACGTTGAATTTTGTAGTGTTTGTACGTTTGGAAGAATAAGAGAACATTCCAACCCCCAAGAGAACGAAACATTAGGAGGAAGTCGTAAGCAAACACCAAACCAAGATAACCTGTAGGAAATTGATACCATGACCGGTTATGAAAAGTCTTATCAGGGTTTTTAGCTCGCTCCTATGAAGTGTAGACTGCCCAATAATGGCAGAGCACATATACGTACCGAGTACCAAACAAAAAGCGTTGCGCAGAAAAACGAGGAGCCTCAACCATTTGAGCGCTGCAGTTCTGGGCATAAGTCCGGCAATCTCGATCTACTATATACCAGTTGAACCATCCTTGTTCTCTAACCACATAATGAGAGCGATTTTGATATTGATCTGATAACACTTTTGAAATTTAAGAGATAATTGGGGTGGATTCATTTTCTTGTCAGGCGATTTTATTGGGCCAGTTGAACTATCCGTGTACTCTAACAACACAATGAAAGCGATTTTGTTGTTGGTCTTAAAATTTGAGAGATAATTGGGGTAGGTTCATTTTCTTATAAGGCGATTTTATTGGGTTTGCGAAAATAGTTGAGTTAAATTTCAAGTTAGATTCTTATTGGAGACAATTGTGACTAGTATGTTGAAGTTTAGTTTGCTTCCTAGAATAAATATTTGTTAGGTATAGATAAACACATGATTTTTTAGTAAAGAGTCTTTGTAAATTGATTAGTTTGAGCTTGTGAAAATTATTAATGTTAGGGTTGAGCTAGACTTCAAGTTAGACAAATGTGATTACTTATGTTGAAATTGAATTTGTTTCTTAGAATAAACATAATTTGTTATTGTAAACATGCAAAATTAACATCATGCATTTAATCAAGTTCATTAAACCATTCATCAAATAAATCAAGTCTATTTAATTCAATCTCTAAAAATCATCCATTTAAATTAAATAAATCAACTTTATTTAATTTAAGCCTATCATTATCCCTCTTTGATTAAATAAATCAAACCTTTATTTAATTAAATCTAAAAACATCATTCATCTCCTTTTTGATTTAGTTTAATCTTTGAATCTAAAGAAAAAAGGTCAAATCACCTAAATCCCTCACTAAATTAATCTAATCTTGATTAATTTAATTTAATTCATGTCACATTCTCTAGATTTTCCCACTTGCACAAATAAAACATTTTAATTCATTTATAAAATCCTCATTTTCCCTCAACAAGGCATTTTTGGAGAATATTCCCTTAAGTTCGAATTTCAAAACAAGCTGACTTGTCCCTTCCAACATGGCATTAAATCTCCTCTTACATGTCCCCCACGTGGCATTTAAGTCTCTTTTTCTCCCTCCAACAAGCCAAATTTGAATTTGAAAAGGCCAACCAATCTCATTTTTTGGCACATTGACCAAAACTTGCACATCCTCCTTCCTCTCACATTTGGACAAGTGGCTCCTTCCTATTGGTTGAATCTTTGTCCCACATTCACCCATTTTTCTTCTTCTCTCATCAAAATCTTCTATAAATGGAGAGGATATCCTTCATTCTTGGCATCCACAATTTATGCAAAGTTACTCTCTTCACATTGAGAGTTGATTTTGTCCACTCCATCTTCAAGGTACTTCATCATTTGCTTGTCAAGGGTTGGGAAATGGTCACTTTTCACAACAAAGTGACATCAATCCACTATGGAATAGGTGTGCATTATGTTTCTGTGTGAAGCCACAATAGTGGTTTACAATTCAAGTGAGGAAGGAAAACTCACAAAAAATGACCCCAAAGCAAAAAAAGTGATTTTGGGGGTTTGTACGAACCTATTGGTTCGATCGAACACATTAGGGGTTCGCTCGAACCCTTTAAATTTTTTCCGCCAAAAAATAAAACAAATGCATAGCAAAGGGGGTTCGAGCGAACCCCCTTGAAGAAGTCCGCTCGAACCATGGTTCAACTAAACCCTGGTTCGAGTGAACCTCGAGTGGCTCGAACCCCACTTGCCCCTCATCCCCCTCTTAAGACACAAAAAAATCTATTTTTTTACGCTTTAGAGCTCGGGTTGAGGATGAAAATGGAGAAGTCTTCAGAAACCCTTCTGGAATCAGATAGTCCTCATAATGAGCTATCCAATGAATATAAGTTTTATATGTTTTTATTTTATTATGTATTTGTTTTTTTAGTTTTATTAAACATAGATTCTACACTGAAAATGAAGGTCTTTGTTCTGCACATGTGGAAAAATAGTAGATTATCAAAAAAAAATTTGAAAAATATGAGTGCACCATATATTGAAGTCTTTGATCCAACAACAAAAAATAAAAATGAATTTCGATATATACAAAAACATTTATGCATTATACGGTCGCGCCATGTTTGAATTGTAATTAGTTTGACTCTGAAACTTGATTAAAGAAAAACTATTCAATAAAAAACTAACCAAGTGGAAGCACTAGATATCGGAGTTACAAATCTAAATTCAAAATAATTAGAATTTTATCCTTCATGGAAAAAAAGTTATGCGTTATACGGTGTGTGTCACTTTTTAAAAATGTTGTTTTTTGAAAAAAACCAATTTTCGTGGGAGATGGAAAAAGAAGTGCAATTTGATTCCAAAAATTTTGAAAAAAATATTTTTAGAATCTATAGAAAAAATGTGATGGGACTCTAGTTTGCATCATCTTCAAATTCCTCACGGTTTAGTCACTATAGGTGCCTGAATGTGAAGATTTGGTTAAAAATAATAATTTCAGTGTCCAGTTTGGCCAAAAATTGTAAACCACTATTGTGGGATCACTATTCTTTCATTCTTCTAATTAGTTTGTTTTTTTTATCTTATTTTAAAGGCATCATGCATTATTTCATAGGAGCATTTAAGAAGTTTGCATAAACTAACCCATGTCCAATAGAGTTTAGATTGAGTGCAGATTTGAAGGGTACTCATAGTTATGTATTCTCCTTGGACAACGGTTTGCAAAAAGAAGAAGCATTCTTCTAAAAAATTTACAGTTTAGTTTGTCTCACCATCTAAGGCTTTGAATGGTTCAAGTGAGTTCCCTTGAACAGTTTCTTGTTGTTTGTTGTTCTTGACTGGTCCTGTGTTGATTGTTGTTTCTCTCGGTTTGGCTATGTTGGACAGTCTATTTTGCTGAGCTATTTTGCTCTATTTGTTTTCATTTTGTAAGGATCGGGGCCCTTCCCTTTCTTATCTAATCAAAAGTATTTTTTATGTATTGATAAACAAGTGATTTCTTAATAAAGAATGTTGCATAGATGATTGTCGTTGCACCAAAAGATTAAATTGTTAATGCCTTATACAACTGTTAGAGTTAATGAATCCACGAGAGGTGGTTAAGCCATGTCACGAGCCTAAGGACTATGTTGTACAACACAAGGAAACCAAGAGCACACACCTTGCAATAATCCCCTCCTACCACAAGGGAGGGGTTTGAATCCATGACTCGGGCTCCAATACCAATTGTTGCACAAACAGTTGTCATTGCACCAAATGATCGACTTGTTAATGTTTGATACAACTGCCAAAGTTAATGAATCCATAGGAGGCAATTAATCCTTGTCACTAACCCAAGCATTGTGTTGCATAACATAAGGAGAACAAGGTTGCACACCTTGCAACAAAGAATCTTTTTAAATTGATTAGTTTGGACTTGTAAAAACTAATAACTTTAAGGTTGAGCTAGACTTCAAGTTATATTTTTATTGGAGACAATTGTCGCTAGTATGTTGAAGTTGAGTTTGTTTCTAAGAATAAATATTTGTTACTTATTGAGATAAACAAGTGATTTCTAAGTAAAGAGTCTTTTTAAATTGATTTTATTGTGCTTGGGAAAATCGTTAATGTCAAGGTTGAGCTAGACTTCAAGTTAGATTACAATTGTGACTAGTATGTTGAAGTTGAGTTTGTTCCTTAGAATAATTTTTTTTAATATATCGATAGACAAGTGATAGGTCATTGTTGTTGGGCTATTTTTTGGCTTAATGTTATCTTTTATTTCAATTGCTTTCTAATGTAAAGAGTTTTAGGCCCCTTCAAAACCCATTTTTTACCTCTAATAAAAAACAAGTGATTTCTTAGTAAAGAATCTTTTTAAATTGATTAGTTCAAATTTGTGAAAATTATAAACTTTAGGGTTGAGCTAGACTTCAAGTTAGATTCTTATTGGAGAAAATTGTGACTAGTATGTTGAAGTTGAGATTATTTCTTAGAATAAATATTTGTTAGGTATTAATAAACAAGAGATTTCGTTGTAAAGAGTCTTTGAAAATTGATTACTTTGGGCATGTGAAAATTATTGATGTTAAGGTTGAGCTACACTTCAAGTTAAGATTCTTCTTGGAGACAATTGTGACTAGTATGTTGAAGTTGAGTTTGTTTCTTAGAATAGATATTGTTTATGTATTGATAAATAAGTGATTTCTTAGTAAAGAGTCTTTTTAAATTGATTAGTTTGGGCTTGTGAAAATTATTAATGTTAGGGTTGAGCTAGACTTCAAGTTAGATTCTTATTGGCAACAATTATTAGTAGTATGTTGAAGTTGAGTTTGTTTCTTAGAATAAATATTTGTTAGATATTGATAAACAAGTGATTTCTTAGTAAAGAGTCTTTAAATTGATTAGTTCAAACTTGTGAATAGTACTAATGTTAGGATTAAGCTGGACTTCAAGTTAGATTCTTATTGGGGACAATTGCGACTAGTATTTTGAAGTTGAGTTCGTTTCCTAGAATAAATATTTATTAGGTATTGATAAACAAGTGATTTAGTAAAGAGTCTTTGTAAATTAATTATTGAATTTTTATTTGTTAGCTAGATTATTAATAATATATATGAAGTTACATTAATTTTTAGAATAAATATTTGTTAAATATTGATGACTAAAGTGGTTTCTTAGTTGAGTGGCTTCATATATTGAAAGTATAGTTGATAGAAATTATTTAAAGATAGATGAATTTTGGTTGTTTTACTTTGTAATATTGTTGAAAATATAGTTTATAATAACCAATTAAATTAGTAGCAAGTAAAAATTAGTGTAGTTGTTTAGCATGAAATTGATGAGGGAAACATAAAGAGTATTGTTGCTTATATAAGTGATGTGAGTGTTTTCACAACTTTAAAATTATAAAAAATAGCCATAATGGAACTAATAAAAAATAAAATATGAAAACACTTATATTTAATGGTTTAATATTAGCATATACAACAAAAGAAACATGAACAAAAGTGGGGGCTTCAAAATAGGGTATGAACATCAATCCAAACATAATTTAATGGGAATTTTCAACAAAGGTTGTAGTTGCAAGTGCCTTGGTAACCACATGTTGTCTTATAAGTCAATTTGTAGATAAAATGTATACTTTTGTATACTTGTGTGTAACTGTACACTATTACACTAAAATATACTTAAAATACATGAAAGTGGCATTGTACCACTCTATCAAAAATTTCTAAATGTATGGATTTGCATAAATTTTATAAAATATTTGGTACAATATTTAAAGTATTACAATTATTTTCAATTATAAAATAACTAAAAGATTTATCAATTTTATAAAATTAAAAATATATAATTTTTAGTAGTATACATATAGAATAATCTAAAGAACGAAATGTACCTAATGTTGAAAATTAGTTCTTTAAATAATGAAGTATATAATTCTAAGATAAAATAAAATAATTTTTAAGTAAATAAATAACTTGTAAGTAAATAAAAATATTTTTTCAAATAAATTTTAAAAAATAAAAATAAAAATCTATATTGATTTACTTCACACTCAATTGAACAATGTAATAATTTTAAAATACTATTTATTTCCAATATGATGGAATCTTGAATTTAAAATAAATAAAATTATAAGTTTTATAAACCAAACAAATTAAATATAATTGATTATTACATTTATTGATTTGAATAAAAAGATTCCTTACTCACATAAACAATCAAATTTCTTATAAAATCTAATAATATAATTTTCTTTATAAAAATATCTTAATTTGACATCATATTCGACCATATTCTCTAGATTTCAAATATACATAGCTAAAATGAAAATGAACAAAAGAGAAGAGAATAGAAAATATCTAGCACTTGTTATCAACACCATTAAACTATTAATTTCTTCCCACCATACACATAACAAGGTTATATGTCTCAGAAAAACCATAATTATATTATTAATTTCTTCCCAGCATACACAAAAAAAGATTATATATTTGGGGAAAATGCCATTAAACTATTAATTCCTTCTCACCATACACAAAAAAAGGTTATATGTCTAGGAAAAAACATCCTTAAACTATTAATTTCTTCTGAACATACATAGAACAAGGTTATATGTCTAGGAAAAAATGTCATTAAAATATTAATTTCTTCCCACCATACACAAAAGAAGGTTATATGTCTAGGAGAAAAACACCATTAAACTATTAATTCCTTCTTGACATACAGAAAACAAGGTTATATGTCTAGGAAAAAACTCAAAAAAAGTTATGGTAAGCTATCTATATATGTATAATATTAATGAGTGTATATGTAGAACAAGGCTATACGTATACACATTAGAGGGATACATTGGATATTTAATCTACTTCTTTTCACATTTCTTAAAATAGGTTAACTCTTCACTCCTTGATGCATTGAAATTTGCACCAATATCATTAAGAGTGGGTTTATGAAGAAATTCATCATATTATTCATACTACACTTAATGTTAAATTTGTGTAGCATATCCAATTTATGTAGCATATCCACTTAGTGTTACAAGAGATATGTGTTGTATTAGTGAATATTTTATAATAGTGTAAATATAAATATTAAGTGATGGTGTGGAAATAATTAGTTGAATTTACGTTATTCTTGTATGATTCCAAACTATTTAGTCCATAGAATTTTAGACAATTATTTCTTTAGATATATTTTTTATATAAAAATATATTAATTAAGATAAATATAAATGTTAATTATGATAGATTATTGTGGACAATTAATTAGTAGGTAGAATAATTAATAACTAAATAAGAAAATATATTTACAATAGAATCTCTTTAAAGGTAGGTACTAAGAAGCTGGTATTGGCATGGTGTGATGGTTTATTGGTGGCATTGTTGTTCTTGCCACCAAGGTTCAAACCCCGTTGGGGTGTTATTGTTGAATGGTTGTATCCGGTTCATAGCTCTGGTCAAAAGCATTTACCCCTTGAATAAAAAAAAGGTAGGTACTAAGAACAAGTTTGGTAAGAAATTAGTTTTAAATATATGAAACGATTTATTATTTATATTATATACTATTAAAATGAGTATTAATATAGTGTGATGGGAAGGGTTTTGAATTTGTCAATTATTTTGTGTCTACATTATTGTATTCTTAATTTTAACAATCATAACTTAACATATTTGAATTTAATTTAGGTTGATTAATCTAATTCAGTCATTGGTGTAGGATATATTAACAAACTATGCAATTATGTAGGAAAAAAAATAACACATAGTAAAACTTAAAACAACAAAACACCAATATATTATTTTTTCATTCATAGTCACAAAGAAATTATAATTTGTTGTAATGGGCTTCCAACATGTTAGGTCACAACTATTTGAATAAAAATGGGCACAACTATGTGAAAATTACAAAAAATAAATTATATTGTGATACAATGTCAATATTGAACCTCAAACTTGATTGTCAAAATCAACTTCTAACTAAATTAAGTTAACCTAAAATATCTTCATATGATCATGAATAATGTTTATATAGAAGATTCTAACATTAGCAGTTATCTTAGTTGATTATAATTAGTTACAAAGCTTGACACTAAATGTAACATGTAGTCAACCAAACATGTGAAATAATCTTGTGAAATGGATGTATCCAATTTGATGGATATACTAAATTTTAGTGTATTTTGTACCATAATCATCCCTCAATGCAATAAGTATGGTAGGATCTATAATAACTAGTAATGACTAAGATGTAGATGAAAACCTAAAAGATAAAAAGAATTTTTTTTGCAAGATTTCTTTAATAACCTTGGTTGCTCCAACATCAAAGACCTAGATGGCATTTTGAAAATTATTTTCCTCACTTTGTAGTGGCTAGGTTAAAATCAACATTATTTACCTTAACCTTAAGAATCCAAGATAACAAGAATTTAGGCCTATCTTTCCACTCCACAAAATACTCCTCATATTATCTATTTATGGTACTCCTATGAATCCTAGAACTTGATACCTCCTTGATCTTCTATTTTTTTTGTTGAGTTATTTGATTCTTCTATTTTACTTCTAAATTATTATTTTCTAACCCTCCTCCATGATAGTGATATAAATATACAATATTGAATACTATCAATATGCCTAAACCTCAAGGAAACTCCTTTTCATAAGTATTTTCTAAAAAAAAATGAAACTATCATTCCATCTCCAACAAAAAAAATTTTGTGGCTTATTTTCTCATTAACATTCCCCTTATATCTTTCCTTTGTCATTTCTAAATGATTTTTTTGGGCATGAAATTTCCTCATGTGTTCTATAATTTTTTTTTTCTTTTTCAATCTACTTGTCTCCATTGATAATATCCCTCAACTGTAATACATTTCTTAGACTACTACAATTTTCAACTATAGATGGTATTTTCACTATGATTATTTTTGCTAAATTATTATATACAAATTTTCTCCTATCAAATATCTTAGTAAATTTGTAAAAATCATATTCAGAACCTCTATCCATCTATCATTCTATTGGTGATAGCCAACCTAAATTTCAAATTTATTTTCATTTCTTCCATAAATTCTTCTAGAACTATGTTATAAACCTAGTACAATACTTTTTAGCAACCCATGTGATCTCACTACTCTAAAAAATATATTAGTTACATATACTACACCATTACTATTCTTAATTAGAATGAAATGTGTTATATTATAAAATTTATTGACTACCAAAAATATAGAATCATACCTTCTAAACATGTTATTGGAAATCCCAAAATAAAATTCATGCTAGTATCCTACCAAGGTCTTTGTAAAACTTGTAATTGGCTTATGCATCCAAACACTCTGATCACTATGCTTTGTAACTTGATAATTTATAGAACTCTAAGAAAAAAACCTCACATCCACATATATTTATAGCAGAAAATAATTATATTCAAATATGCCACTTTAATATCTAGCCTTAAATGTTCTACAAAACCATGATTGTTGCTTGATTATATTCTCCTATTCAACTCCTTGCAATACATAATCAACTCCCATTGAAAAACATATCATTCTAAATTAAATAATCATTCTATTTGCATCTATCCATGCTCATCAATTCTTTATATGCTCTCCATGCTTCTACAAAAATCAAGGTAAAATTAATACAAATTCTCCAATTCCTCAAATATTCTCATTTTTCTTAAAAAATTTACTTTTTAATTTCATACATTAATAGCCTTATTTAATTTTTCATTCATATCATTTGACACAAAACTATAACATTGTGCAAATTCTAACATATAACTTCTCTCTAATTTACCTAGCTTTATTGTTCAAATATTAGAATGTTTGATGATTTTATATGGAAAAAATTCCTTTGCTAATAATTAATGTCTTCACATCTTCAATGAGTGAATTATGACATTGAATTGATTGTCATACACTAATTATCTCCTTCCATCATTCAATTTTCCAGTAAAATATTTTACTAGTTTTGACTCTTGGGCTCAACAATGCTCCTATTGTAGTACCAACACAAGTATCACAATAACCTTGAAATATATTATTAAAATATGACAAAGATAATCATATTAGTTCTATCACATTCTTATTTAGCAACTCAAAACTTCTTTCTACTAATGTCAACTTCATTTCCTCATTTCTCATTATTTTCCTAATTAATGGTGCACAAATGCCACTAATCTTCTTTTTGATCTTCCATTAAAAACTTCTCAAATGAAAAGATCTTTTTATAGATAATCATATAGTTTCTCTTTCTCATAATCCATACTTAATCCTTCAATTGAGATTAAAATCCCAAATATACCAATTATATCTTCATGAAACTATACTCCTTCACATTCATCAATAAGTTTTATTCTTCAATATTTGTAATACAAGTCTAATTTTATGTAGGTTTTCCTCAGTTTTACTTCTAGAAGATCTATCCTATGATCTCACAATGAACTTGGAATTTCATTAACATTGAATTTTGTAGTGTTTGTACGTTTGAAAAAATAAGAGCACATTCCAACCAGGCCTAGAATTTGACGGCCACCCCTACCTGTCATATGAAAATTTTGTGATGGTTTGTTCATTTAAATGCCTTTCACTTTACATTTTATGAAAAAATTTAACTATCAAAAAATATTTAATTTATATTAAAATATTATTGATTTTATTAATCATACATATTAAATATGATTTTTTTTTATAAATTTCTATTTTTAATAGCATAAGTAATTTGAGTTTTTAAAATATTATGTATGATATAAATTAATTAATTATTTTTTATAGGAATCATACTTCTTAAAAATACCAAATAAACAATAAAAAAATATAATAATTTGATACAAACATTCATTATATGATTTGCATATATTTAAACACAAAAAACAACTTTTGGAAAGAAATGAGCTATTTTCTTTTATTATTTTTAAATTGAGATGCAAAAATTAATGATGCATTACATAGAAAATAATAAAAAATAAATGTTATCAAAGGTCAAGAACTCTTCTTGACTTTGTATTCTTCCATATTTGATATACTTTATTCCAATTTACATCATTTTCTTAAGGTCCATTTAAAGACACTCTCATTAATGCATCTAATGTATCCAAACCCAACTTTGACTTTCTAACATCTTTGATGATGTTTTGTTTTGAAAATCCTCTTTCACAATCAATAGTACTTGCAGGAATAGTAAGCACAACTTGCCATAACTTCATCATATGAGGATAGCTTCTATTCCAATATTATGTGTTACGAAAGACTCTCCATGCATATTTCATCTTGAAATCCTCACAACTCAAATGCAATGAATCAAAAATATATTTTAACTCCCTTTTACAACGGTGGTAACATCAAATATGGATACAAATTCATTTACATTATTTGAAGTAGTATGTTGCAAATGTTCGAAAAGCTTATCAAGCCAACACTCTGAGATATTATCTCGGGTTTGATGATCTAATGGATAATAAGAAGGACTGAAGAGTTTTGTAGCCAATCCTTATTCAACTCAAAATTTCAACATGCTCACCAATAAAGCACAGCTACTGTATTATCTTGAAAAAAATCAAAGCCAGTGAATTGCCTGTAAAAAATGTTTTAAGGAATCAAAGTCGGTGAATTGCCTGTAAAAAAAAAATGCTTAATCGTTTAATGTTGTATTATGTTGAAAAAAATCAAAGTTGAGAATAATTATTTGTAAAAGGAAAATAAAATTTCAACATGCTCATTGCTCACCAATAAGTTTGATGTTGTATTATCTTAAAAAAAATCAAAGTTGGGAATCACTGCAAACAAAATGTTGTTGAAAAAACAAGTTACAATGCTATAAAATAAATGTTTTCAACAGTGAAAATTTGTGTTATGTGATTATTCATAAGGATATCCTATATATATTAAAAAACATGTAAAATTAGAAAATATTGATAATTAGAAATAAATCTAAAAATCTAAAATTTAATGTTAAAGTTTCTAAATTATGTAGAAAATAAATCTTGTTAAAATATTCAAAAAGTTAAAAATCAATTATATTCTATTTTGAAAAGATTTTGAATTAATATAATTTTTATAATAAATATTATAAATCATATATATTAATAAAAAGCAATGATAACTATTAGTAAAAATGTCAAAATCTTTAAAAATGAGAAAAAACTATATTTAATCTTGAAAATATTCTATTTTCAACATATTTTGAATTAATAAATATATTTATAATAAATTATATATATTAATATAAAGTGAAACTAGCAAGAATTATTCCAAATCTAAAATAATTTATATTTTTATCATAAAAATTATTTTAATAGATATATATACAATAAAATTTTACGGTTTAATAATAATTTTAAGTGTCAATTTTACAGTTATATAAAAATATAGCAAGTCAAATGATACGGTCTAATAAATTTTTAGGTTGTGATATACGGTCCAAAATGCAAAAAAGGGTCAAATAGACCATCAAATTTCAGGCCTGATTCCAATTCCCAGGGTAACGAAACAATAGGAGGAAATTGTACGCAAACACCAAACCAAGAAAACGTGTAAAAAATCGATGCCAGAAGTTATCATCAAGGTTTCTAACTCTTACTTAAGAAGTGTAGACTGCCCAATAATGGCAGAGCACATATACATACGGAGTACCAAACAAACAGAAAACGTTGTGTAGAAAAACGAGGAGCCTTAACCAATTGAGCGCTATTCTGGGCATAAGTCCGACAATCTCGATCTACCATATACTAGTTGAACCATCATTGTCCTCTAACTACATAAAGAAAGCGATTTTGATGTTAAGTCTGATAACACGTTTGAAATTTAAGAGATAATAGGGGTAGATTCATTTTCTTACAAGCTTAATATACGTTGGGTTTGTGAAAATAGTTAATGTTAGAGTTGAGTTAAGCTTAGAGTTAGATTCTTTTCGAATACAATTGTCACTAGTATGTTGAAGTTGAGTTTGTTTCTTAGAATAAATATTTGTTAGGTACTGATAAACAAATGATTTCTTAGTAAAGAGTGTTTGTAAATTGATTAGTTTCGGCTTGTGAAAATTACTAATGTTAGGGTTGAGTTAGACTTCAAGTTAGATTCTTATTAGAGACAATTGTGACTAGTATGTTGAATTTGAGTTTGTTTCTTAGAATAAATATTTGTTAGATATTGATAAACACATGATTTCTTAGTAAAAAGTCTTTGTAAATTGATTAGTTTGGGCTTGTGAAAATTACTAATGTTAGGGTTGAGCTAAACTTCAAGTTAGATTCTTATTGGAGACAATTGTGACGAGTATGTTGAAGTTGTGTTTGTTTCTTAGAATTAATATTTGTTAGGTTAATAAACAAGTGATTTCTTAGTAAAGGGTCTTTGTAAATTAATTAGTTGATGTTGTATTTGATAGCTAGATTATTATTAATATAGATGAAGTGACATATGTTCCTTAGAATAAATATTTGTTAAAGATTAGTGACTAAAGTGATATCTTAGTATATTGGCTTCATATGTTGAAAGTATAGTTCATGAAATGAAGAAAAAGGGGTTTGACCTTAGGGATTGCAGGCGTAGTTTTCGACTTGAAAGTTATGTCTTTGAATCTACTAGATTAAATCCCTTTAAATATGTTTTCACATGCAATAATTTGGACATTTTTACTGTAAAGAGAAGCTATACATTATACTATTCCATAAGAGGAAGGCAACTAGATTCCCAACTTTTGGATAAGTCAAACCATTTTATCAAATTTAAGATTTGGAACATTCTTGTAGACACACCAATCAAAATTCAATGCTTGTACCTACTCTTCTAAATGTATCTTTTGACATTATATTGTTCTTATTTATTTTATTGTGATTTTGTAATGTGTGTTCTTCCTTCTTTCTAAATGGTTCCTAGATGACTAAATAACCTATGATTTTTTTTTTTCATACAAAAAGGTCTAGGATTTAATTTTTAATTATTTTTCACTTCAGTCAATGTGTAATGACTACTTAAGATTAAATGAGATTTGTCCTAAAACATAGAAAAATAGGGCTCATCAAGTGAATTAACAAGATGATGAGCCACAATATTTTTGTAGGGATGTTTCACTCAATTATGAGGGCTAAAATGCATAAATAACAATAAGAAATGACTCCTAACTGTTATAGCAACAATGAGGGAAGTTTTGAGAGGTTAAATAAATGTGTACCTTGATGCAAGAGTGTTTTTTTTAGGTCACTAAGGACTCATTCGCCTCAAGTGGAGAATGGGTCCATGTTAGGGTTTTTGAAAACTGACTTCTGAGTTTTGTTCTTTGATGTCTACACTTCCAACTCCTCAGTGCTCAGCTCGCAAAAATCTGAAAAAAAATCTTGTAGTCTTGTTTTTGTGTTCCTACAATATGTATGACAACTTTGCAACTTAACAACTTTGACAATTTCGCTTCAATCTTGTTCTCCACTTGATCTTCAACTTATGAACTTGCAGACACACATCAAAGAGGAGAAAAAATTGTTGATTGTTATAGGATAGGGGTTTTCCTTGGTCAAACCCCTTTTAGGTAATTAAACCTTGTGATGAAACAATGAAATAAGGACATGAAACATGAAACATGAAACATGAAATGATGATAACTTGGGGGATGTCTTGGAATGTAAATATGCAAACTAACATGAAATTGTCATGTAGAATGTAGATCTTGATCTTGAATTATGATGAGGGCGCAACTCGAGACTTAGAAAATAACTCACAAACAAGAGAAATTTTATTATTCAAAAAATGGAGCTTCTTACATGCAGAGGATCTCAAATCCCTAAGTTCTACAACACATGCAAGTTATAGATAGCTACACATTAACCCTTTCGCAATATGCGAACTTGTCCCCAAAAAGTTACCCAAAAATTAGAAACCCGCCCATAAATAGAGCTCCTCATTAGTTTGGAGCCAAAACAACATTCAAATTTGAGTTTAGGAGGTTTGGCGCCAAAAATTTACAACATGAAGTTCAAATTTCAAAAGAGCATTTGCAATTGTATCTTCTAGAAAGTGTACCAACTTCTCGGGGCCATAACTTTTGATCCGGGACTCTGATTTGCGAACCGTTTGAACCATTGGAAAGGTCTCGGAATCAATAACGCGCTCAAAATTAACTACGCCAATTTTAGAAAATTTTGGGGCCGATCTGGGAGCTCTAAGTGCCTCAAATCTAATTCAGAAGATTTTTAGGTGCAAATCTAGGAAACTAAAACTACAATATCTTTCAACCCATGAACAGAAAATAAAACCGTAAATTGTAATTTCCTACTATGACGGTGCGCATCTGCAAAATGTAAAACATCTAAAACCAAGAATTTGAAATTTA
>VDFB02271358.1:166480452-166869099 GCA_007258455.2 Sequoia sempervirens | reverse complement strand
TCTATGGATGTTTATCATTTGTTATTGGGAAGACCTTGGTAGTTTGACAGGAAGGTGGCACATGATGGGTATGCCAATACCTACTCCTTGATGAAGGATGGAGTGAAGCACAAGTTGAAACCTTTGAATAAAGAAGAAGGAAAGGTATGTAAAGACACTAGAAAATGCTTAGTTAATGGAGTTAGACAATTAGTCAAAGAGGATGAGGATAAAAATCATGGTTTGTTAATGCAAGTTGTAGTAGTGCTGATTGCATTCAAAAGGGACGGTAGAGTGAAAGTTTCAATGGAGCAAGAAGAGGTAAAATCTGATTTTTGTAAAAATATTGTTGCTGATTTATGTGAGCATGATGAGATTTGTGTAGAAGAAGATATTGCAGCAATGAGTACACTGGTGAATGGAGGTACTATAGTTGTAAGTAAGGAAGAAGGTGATAAAGTGAATGTTGATTTGTTTGGTGGGGTTTCCTTTGCATTCGTTGATGATTCCTCATTTGATAAAGAAATTGGTATGGATGATAGTTTAATGCAGGATGGAAGAGAAGAAAATTTTGATTATGTTACTAACATTGAAATGGATGTAAAGGAGGAAGATGGAAAGGATGAATATACTGATTGTGTCACTAACGTTGACTTTGAAGCTGAGAATTACTTTTCAGGAGATATAGGAAAGGAGGAATTATGCATGGGACAAACATAGATTAGAAATGAATCGATTGTTGCAACAAAAATAGGGGGAGAGGTAATGCATGAGTCTCTTTATTTTACTGAAGAAGAGAAAATTGATGATCATGATTTTCTAGAATTTCGTAGTGAAAATTGGTGGGAATTGGAATTTGTGAAAAGAGGAAGTAAGAGGGGAAGAATGAAGGATGGAAGAGACATCAAATTGCAGAGACAGGTTTGGAAAGATATTCCAAAAAATAAGGTAAACAGATGGATCCATGATAAGCATAGGATCTACAAATTTTTATGAGTTCAACTCATGAAACATTTCAAATTATCGTGGGTGTATGATGCAGGAGCATCCATGGCGGACTAGAAATCCTGCGTCACCAAAAGTATTTTATTTTGCTTTGTTTGATTTCAAAAAGGGCCAAGGTTGTGAGGAGTCACAGGTTTCTAGATTTTTCTAACCTATGTCACGGATTTCTGAAGTTTCAAAACCTTCTGACTTAGCGATCTCTTTGTTGGTGGTATGTCATAGGTCTTCAAAACTTTGTAACCTCTAATGTGAGGTTTCAGAGTTTGGGTTTTTGGTGATATGGCGACATGTAAGTGGGACCTAGTGAGGTAAGGATGATATGCATTGATGGAATGGTAGAGATTAAACAAAGTTGATCAAACGGTGATGTTTTAAAGTTGTGATAATGAATGTAGAGCTCGAGGATCATGGCGCGGATAGAGAGAATTGACAACCTAGATTCAAGGAAAAATATTTACAATGGATACGACGATATGAATAGGGGTTTCAATGAAAAATCAACATGGGGGGGAAGAATTAATGGGTCCAGTTGCACCAATGACCGATTTAAATGAGGATTTGATCTTTTAGTGGTGGCACAGTTTGCAAAAATATTTGAAGATCGAATCAGATCGAACAAGGGGGAGAATGCATTGAATGCATAATCGAATTTTAGGGTTTGACAGAGAGAATGAAGGAAAAATTCTCTATATCAAAATTAAATGTTGTGTGGCTTGAGTCAAGATAGAAAATATCTGGTAGATTCTACCAGGGATGAAGGAAGCTGGATAGGGGGCGTGGTTGAAGGGAAAAAAGATTAGCATACCCAGAGGCTTCCAGAAATAACACGAGAATGCTGATGATGAGCTTGTTGCAGGTGTTGCATGTAATATTGTAGAGGAGCCCATGAGCTTCAAGAATTTCTAATCTTTTGCATGTTTGAAGTTAATAAAAGTTGTAGGTTTTCTCTTCTTGGTTTTTGTTAATATTATGTATTTGCAGCCTTTTCTTGTTGTATTTTGTGATGTTTCGTGATCCTATTTAAGGGGGAGAGACTCCAATTTTACGTCAGTTTTGGCCCTCCATGATCTTGGGAAAGACTAGCTCACATTACATGCCTTTTACAAACAAAACAAAATATACCAAAATTTCACTTCAACAGGATAAGTTGCATATCAACCCCATTGGTTCTGGTGACAACCTCATGGCCCAAGCAAAATTCCAGCCATCCACCTATACTAACCTTCAATCTTCTTTGGCATAGAAACTGGTAGACTCCACAAGATCGGTAAACTCCTGACACCACTGTATCCTTGCTACCTCATCCAAGCCCAACCTTTTGCATAGAAAGTTATAGCCAATATTCACCCAGTGCCTATGGTGATCTAGGCCTTCCCCGTCCAGGTTCAAGATGAAAGGATGCCACACCACCTCCATGCCCTGCAAGAAAATTCTGTCAATATCATCTGGTAATGGGATCCCTACTCCCAACTGCACCATTGCTACCACATCCACATTGTCAACCAGTATTGTTGCTTTGAAAACCATCCATAGTAGCAACAAGCACCAAAGCTTTGAGAGGTTTAAATCCAAAAGTGATGCTAGGAAGTGCAAGGAAATGTTAGAATTTTCTCTCATCAGGTTGCCTGAGAAGCAGAATCTCTTCCCAATCACCATCCTAATTGCCTCAAGACATAGAATGTCTTTGTTGAGGCAGATATTCTTGAGCCTCTGGTAAGTAATGAAGCTTACAAAGGCTGATTACTTCTTTGAACACCTTAATTTGATCGGGGTATCTATCGCTATGCAAACAAGTATGAGTTTCCTCAATTGATCTATAGATGCTCGCCATTGAGACATATGATGCACCAGCTAGCCTCTTTAATTCTCCTTGCATCAACTCCCACTATCAGCTACTTCTATATGACTCCCTCAAGGTAGAATTAGAACTCCCATGGGGGATTGTACTCCACCCTCCAAATGTATGCTTGCAAAGACGATCGTCTGAAGGTTTTCAACATCATAGTCCTTTCCATTGTCTCCCATATCGAATCCACACATACCAATACTAAATGTTCTTGCAAATGATTTCTTCAACATCCAAAATTCGAGTTCAATAAATGTGCATATCCAATTCTGCAGATATGTCTCGTGTGACTAATCACTTCTCATATTTTGGTGCAGAAACTGGAGCCCTGTGTTAGGCTTGTTAATTCTCCGTCTTGGGAATAGTTGGACATGTACGGGTGGGATAATCTGACAGCCATGGTGGTATCTTAACCATCATCACTTCCTTCATATGGGCTTTCCCATTCACCCGATCTGGCCTTGTGAGAACAGACTAGTCCACTCCATTGACACATGGGCAAAAAGAATAATCAATTTTAAAAATATATATATTAAAAAATTTATTATTGTTAAAAATTATAAAAAAGATACTCAAACTTTATAATAATTCTAAACCATTTTTCTTGTATGTTTTAATCAGAAAGTTGAATTACAATATTGTTTTATAAATGAAAACATGTTACCTATTTAAAAAAATGACATCCTATTTGCTCATGAATTTTAAATCTGAAATTTGAAGAATTTTATTATATATATATTTTTATTCATATCTACTTTAATATTGAATAAATTGTGTTGGTTGTTTACTTTTTAATATAACATGTGGAAAAATGACAAAATCTATCAACTAAAACTATTGATAATTACGTAAAAGAGAAACCTAAAAGGCAGTTCAATTATATCAGACAATGCTATGAAAAATTTCCTATATGTGAATCGCAATTCAAACTATTAAGAATAGTTTAACTAATCTGATGAGAACATAAAAGATATAGTAGACAGATTACATACATTTGAATTTTTGGTGATTTTGTTGAAAGAGAAGCATAAAAGACAATTCAAAATTTCCATGTACAGGAAGAATAGTTTAACCAATCTGATGTGATAAACAGCGACAGATATTGTTCAAAGAAAGCAGGCTATGGATTCTCAATAAAAAAACAAATAATAATTCTATTTTATCTTTTCGAACCATTCCCAGCCAATCATGACGAAGTATTCATACTGGTTTTTCTTCTTTTCATGTCCTCCTAAACTTCCTGATCCGGTCTAAGGTGATAATCCTAGCAATACTACATTTCCCTGCTAAACAAATACAATGAACGATAACTAGTCTTTGTGGAATTTTGATTGAAGTTGTTTCAAAAAATTTAGAGGTATTGTCTTGAGATATATATAATAAAAAATTGGCATGTTCTTATATGAAGTTGGACTCATGTTTATATATATATATATTTATTTGTTTGTAGTTCTTTTTTGTTTATTTAGACACTTTTATATATTCACTTTCTCTATCTATTTATCATGCTTATCTATCCACCTACCTCCACTAAATCATGTTTCATTTAGATTTGATCTTTTTGTCATTCTAGAACATGTTTGTGGTTGGAAGGGTGTCATTGTTGTCACAAACTTGTCCCTTTCCAATTAAAAATTTAAAATAAAAAATTCAAATTTGACTAACTAATTCTCTTTGTATTTTCATCTTGACCAAGCGAAACATATATTTGGCATAATTTGATGCTACATGTTAGTATTTAAAGATGTTGAATGCATTTTTTCTAATTGTCCACTAAAGCTTTGAAAAGAAAATCATTCTAGAACATTGACATAACCAATAGAAAAACATCTAGATTTAGTAAAATAAAAGTATAAAGAACATGCATAATTAGAAGCTTACTTGCTATTTTTTGATATTTTTCTATTTTTGGAGTTTGATCTAGTCTAAAGCTCCTTATTGCATAATACTATTCATTTCAAGTGGTTTTAGTAATGTTAGTCTTAAAACATTTAGAAGGATCAAAGTACAAGGTTACATATCAAGTGAATTTGGATGATGAATCTTTATTTTCCCTTTTCATTTTTGGTGAATCTATATAATTCTACATATCCCAACCTTCTTGTTAGTGTTTATACTACATGAAAGTTTATAAGATTTTCATTTGTTGAGCTTACATACATACATACATATGTATTGAATTAAGTCATGCTAGGGTTTCAGAAGGCATTGCTTCTAGGTGGTATAAAAGAGACATTGAAAATAAAGTATATATATATATATATTCTAAGCTTCTTCTATAGTTACTAGTGCCTATATTCCTATTCCAACCACTACCATGGATTTGTCTTCCACCATTACTTCTACCGCCACTATTCATCTTCATGATACCATGGCCACTAGTGTGCCATCATTTAGTACATATTTGTTTTCCATTTACCCTTCACCTTATGGATTAGCTCTCAGAAATACTCTTCTTGTCATATAAAATACCCCTATGGTGTACCAGGTTGTCACATGTCTTTCTTCCACCACTATTGAACCAACAGTTACCCCACTTGGTCAACCCACTTCCACTATCCATGCCACAACTTATACAATAAATATCCTTGGTTGTCTTTCTTCTTCAATCCTTTATCTCAACCCATTACTTCCTCCAACCATCTTACGTCGCACACATTCACTTAGACCCCTCCTAGTGGTTCCCATTTTGCCATTGTCCTTTTTTCTACATTAGATGTATTATTTCCCAAATATATCAAGTAGAAAAGAGAGTGGATAGAAAGCATAATGATAGTTATGAACTTTCTAATCATACACATCTAGCATTTGAGAATTTGAGTTATCTTGAAAAAGGTGACCAAAACACTCACAATCAAATTTACACAACTATATGTATTGATTTCCTTTATGAGTATAAGATGTTAACTAATCTTTCTACACACTCTTGTAGATTACACCATTGAGTGGTTCTACGTGCAACCTAAAGGATCTATACATTTATTTAGTGATCTTAATAAAGTGTTCCTAAATAAATTCAAATGTATTGTGGGCCTTAGAGTAACAATTGATTTATTTTAGTGTACCTAAGGATCTAATGAACACATTAGTAATTATGTTATTTGGTTTCAATCTTTATACTCTAAATTGATTAATCTTCTATATTATTTTGAAGTGCAAAATCTATTTATTGAGGAGTTAATTAAAAGATTTCAAAGTAATGAATATTTTAATATGTTTTTGTTTCTTTATGAACTTGTCATATGTTAAATATACATTTTTATAGCATAATATCTTTAAATACTGATCTTTACGTTGAAATACTACATACTCTTCCATATATAAATCCTTTAAAAATTCCTTATGCTTCAAGAATTCATGGATTACGTAAAAGACAATACTATTAAAAATCTCCATTCAAACTATTAAAGAGACGTACAAAGACAATTTAACTAATCTGATGTCAACTAATGACAGGAATTGTTCAAAGAAAGCAGCCTGAGGATTCCATCGTCTATGACGTGCGCAATAAAAAATAGTATCTTGTGACTTTAATTCCATTTTATCTTTTATAATCATTCCTAGCTAGTCATGACGAAGTATTTATACTTGTTTTTCTTCTTGTACTCCTCAACTTCATCCTCTGGTCTAAGCTGATAATCCTAGCAATGGGACATTTCCGTGTAAAAAAGTAAATCAAAATTTGTAGGTGAACAAATACAATGAACTTGCAACAAAATTGATTTATCAATGTATATTCATTGTAACTTTGGTCTTTCATTTGGAACATTGATTGAAAGATTTTTCGGTGTTTGAATCTATGTAATGGTCATTTTATCTATCTATTTATCACACTTATATATGCGCCTACCCCCACTCAATCTTTTGTCATTGAGATTTGATCTTTATATCATTCTAGAAAAAGTTTGTTGTTTTAGGGGTGATCTCGTGGTCACAAATTTGTCCCTTTCTGATTTTGAATTCAAAATTCATATTTGACTAAGTAGTTCCTTTTATCCTTGCATCTTGAACAAAATAAACACATATTTGACATGATTTGATGCTACATGCGAATATTCAAAGACATGAACATTACATTCATTCTAATCATCTGCTTCATTATTCAAAAGCACATAATTCTAAAGCATTGGTGTAACCAATAGCATCACATCTAGATTCAGTAAAGTAAAAGAATAAAGAACAAGCATACTTAGGAGATTGCTTGCTATTTTTTGACATTTTTTCAATTTATGGAGATTGGTCTAGGCTAAAGTTTCTTATGACACAATATCAATCCTTTAAGGTATTTTTTAGTACTACCAATCCTTGAACATTTAGAAGGGTCAAAGTAGAAGGTTATGTATCAAGTGAATTTACATAAGAAAAACACTAGTAATCACTGAAAAAATCTAGAGCTTTAATACGAATCTATGATTGCAAATGCATCTTGGACTCACAAACACGTCCTCTAACAAAATAGAGAATATTAGTGTAGATTTCTAGACTTAATGATAAAGAGGCACAATTTCCAAAGTCTTTAACATGAAACACATTCTAGAATCTTATGTATTTTGCATCATTCTTTAGTTATTGAGATAAGTATAATTCTCTATTTTGTTAATTTTGCTAAAAAATATCTAATCTATTATCCTCAACTCTATTTAGTTAATCTAGGGTAACTATGATTTTTTTCTTGTATCTAATTAATTAGTCCAAGGAAATTACTTGAGAAATATTTATTTTACTTCTCATTTAGTTGAATCCATCTAATCCTACACATCCTAGCCTTTTATTAGGGTTTACATTAAAGGAAAATTTTTATATCTACATGTGTTGAGGTTACATTTACTTTCTTAGATCTACTCTTCCCTTTTATATCATTGTACTTCGCTCATACATATTTTTATATTAAGATTTGTGTGTTTTATTGTGACGTATTATTCACCCATCCTATGCGCCCTCATGACTAAAATAACATGGTTTAGAACTTTAGATTTAATAATTCATGTTTCATTTCCATTTTCCACTAACCTCACTTCACACATCCCATGTGGTATGACTACATATTCTCTTGCAAATGTAACACTTACAGACATAATTTATTATATTAATAAAAAGAGTTGATCTTCATAGTCTAGTCAATAAATTTATTTTTTTAGCTCCATCCCTTCAATTATATCAGCCAAAGATTACTTCATGGTATTCCCTATGTAGTACCCCTCCATTTTGCTTGTGATTTCTATTAGCATGTTTTTACATTGTTAGACTTTGGTACTTTGGTTTGGATATTTTGATCGTTGACTTTGAGCGACAGTGGATTCGTTTTGTGATATGATAAACATTGTATGGTGATAATTTATTTCTGACATGCTTTGTAATAGCGTAGCTATTTCCTTCAGATGTTATTGCTATATTTATGTTTATGGTGGATTAACTGTTATTTAATTTGTCAGTCTGATGTGATGTGTATTGGTGTGGAGAACGGAGTTGCATCACTCACTTGCGAGTGCCCTGTGATTTCCATGATTTTCTCCGCACGGTGTGTTTGTACAATGGATTATATATATATGCATGTTATTTGTTTGATTGTAGGATTGCAGGTACATGACACCGACTCCACCTGGTAACTTAGGTCTGAGCGTGTCAAGACTCAACGGAAATGTTGATTGGGAGGTAGTAACATGGTTTATCCTAGTCTAGTCTTAAACCCAGTCACAATATATTGTCAGTTTTAGTTTGGAGTCTTTGGTGGTCTTGTTTGTGTTTGATTGGATCAATTGTTTTGAAAGGAAAATTTTGTAAATTTTATGATAGTTTATTATTCTTTAATTTACTGTTGATTTAAATTAATTTTAAATGTTAAAAATAAGTTTTACATTTTAATTAATTAATTAATTAGTTTTTGGTTAAGTAGTTTGATCATTGCGATTAAAATTATTTAATTAAATAGATTAATTAATTAAATTAAAATTGCTTTAATTGTGTGCATAGATTTAAATTTTAAATTAGTTGTTATGTGGGAAATGGCATTTTAATTGTTAAATAAATAAAATAAATAAAGAAAAGGGAAATTTGTATTTTGAAATTTGAAAATTTGAAATTCTTTAAAAGCATGCAAATAGTGAAAAAGAGAAAAAAAAGATTTACTGGTAAGTTGTTGGAAGATATTTTCTTCTCGACATGTGTGCCAGTGGAATTAATTGCTTTTTGGTTGAGGATTTTCTCGGATGTGGATTTGGGGAAAAAGAGAAGATTACCTTTTCCTCATAGGAAATGAAAGAATAGTGCTCTGTTAAATATTATTTTTGGGAAGAATTTGTGATTTTCCTTTGTATTGTTGTATATTTCTGGAAGATCTCTGGTTGAGATTTTGGCATATTTTAGAATTTTGTGTTCGGGAAGGGCTTTGGAAGCTACAGGAAAAGCTACTTTTCACCAGCCAAGTTTTATTTTTAAAGCTTCAAGAGTACAGGTATTTTCCTGTGTATTTTAGTTTGTCTACTTTGGAAAAGATTGTCTGTGTAAATATTTTATATTACCTGTAGAAGAAATTTCATTTTGTTAAAATCCTTGTTCTTCTCGAGAAAAATTGTTTACTGTATTCTTTTTGTAAGGATTTGTTGATTTCTATATAAATTTCAAGAAATCATGGATATGTAGAGAAAACAGTGAAAATGAAAGATGAAATTCAAAAGAAATCCTTTGTAGCTTTCTCTCTGTAGAAAATGTTTGAGTAAATAAATTAGTGAAGGGAAATCATTTGTTTTGAAAATGACATTGAAAACCTCAGGGAAAAAATTATAACTTGTTGGGGAAAAATTTTGTGCGTACTGTAGAATTTTTTTTTAATTTCCCCATTACAAACCCTGTGGAATTTTCTTAATTTCCCCATAGGAAAACCCTGTGAATTTGTATATATATATATATATACATATATTTTATACATATATATTATCATATATAAATTGGATTGTGAGAATTTCTTTTTGAAAATTTCCATACAGGCGGATTTGGATTTGGGAAATTTATTTAAAAAAAGGGAATTAAATTATCGCCGTTCGTTTTTCTGTTTGTATATATTTATTTTTATTTTTGAAAATACATATTAAAAAAGTGTTAGAGCTGAAGCACTGTGGGGTGGGGCTACCCGCGGCCGACCCCGCAGGGAGACGGCAGCGAGGGCCGAGCCCAACGCTGCCCTCACAGGCAGCGCTCGGCTCAACCGCCTGCGGCCAAGCCCTGTGGGGCGGGCTGCGAAGGCAACCCTACCCATAGTGCAACCTGCGCAGGGTTAGGGCATAAAGCCCTAACTTTTAATTTTAATGTCATGCGAATTTTGATTTATGTGTTTTAATTTTATACCTTTAGCATTAATAATTATATTTTGCATAATGATTATATATATATTTTTATATGTAATATATATTAATAATATAATATATATTATATATATAAAATATATATCATACTTATAATTATATATTTATTTAATGTTAAGAAAATTTGAAAATATATTTGTGTCATTAATGAGATATTTAATAATTAATTTATTATGACAAGTTATTTATGCTTAAATTAAACTGAAATTCTTGAGTTTATATTGATCACGTTATAATATGTGGTTATGATATTGAGCAAGTTATAGATTTGATTTTCGTATTGAATGGACGATAAATTAAATCCTAGATGATTAAATTTTGTACTTCAAATTATTGTTTGACTGGATTTAGTAAATCCTAATGTAGATTCCCAATGTTTCAATTTGCTTTAAATTGTGTTTCTTTTATTGGGCAAATTGGGAATGTTTTAGATGTACAAGTCTTCCAGACAAGTTGTATAACGTGGGAGTTGTGATTGTTTAAGTAGAATTATTGTGTAGACTAAGGTTGTGTACATGGTTTTGCATGGTGTTTAGACACTTGGTTTTATGAACATAGACATTGATGTTCGTTATGAAAAGTGTAGAATTATATGTTGTATTTTTGTACACCTTGTTTACCTTAGTCAGGGAAACTTAAATTCCTTTGTTATGTTTAGGGGAGTGGCTCTGTGTGAGGGCCGACACACAAAGTGGTGTCAGGGTAACTTACAAAGAGTTATTAAGTCAGTGAAAATTAAACAACACAGTAGTTAGATTAAAATATTTAATTAGATTAATATGCCTTGCTTATAGACTCAAGAGCTAGTTCAGTGTTGAGAATAAGTTGAGAAGGCCTAGAATGAAAAATCGATATCTTGTTACTTTAAAAGATATTCGATTCCGCAATAGTTTGCATGTGGGGCCGAGTTTCGTAAGAGGTTACTAGGTTAACGCAAGTTGGGAGCCAGAATCTAGGAAGAAACACTAGGGTAACCTATGCAACATTGTGATGATACTCCACCTAAAATAACAGTTAACCATGTGAACTTATTATATGTGATTGTCTTAATTCTGGAAGCAATGTAACCATTAGTTAGTTATGTACTTGTGTCTAGGGTGAATAGGTTATGTCTAGGTAACCTTATTACTATCTCCTAGCACGGGGGGTGGACCTACGGGTACCACATGGTTGGGTGAAATGTGCACCTTACTCCATTAGGTCCCCAGTTTATGATCATGGCAACGAGAGCTTCATGGATGGAGAGCTCGTACTTGGATATATATGTACTTACTTTGTTACATCATTGGAAATCTTGTATTTGAAACATCCCGTAATTGTTTATGAGGTGAACATTTGAAATATGTAATTGTAAACTATTATTGATCTACCTCATCTGAAGAATGAGTATTGTAATGTCAATTCAAATGCAATGTAAGAATCTTATTTGTACTTTATACTATCATGAATGGAATTCAAATGTTATGCAATGTTTACTTTTAAGTTTATGTTAATTAAATACATGCAATGCTAAATACTAAAGTCGTCTATGGAATCTCAAGTAGTGTAACGTCGTGTAACTTAGTGAATGTATGCAACTAATTAAGTTAATATTAATACTTTAAAAATAAATAAAAAATTCACTTTCGTAGACAATTGCTACATTCCTTAGGTTACAAGACGGGGCATTACACCCTATTTAAATATTCTTTCTACACATTTATATTTATTGGTTTTGTTTTATATTTTATGTTTATTATTAATGTTTTTCTTCTTCTTTCTCTTTGTTCTATTTTTGTTGTTGATATTTATTTAATGTATTGTTATGATTTTATCTAGTTTATTTTATTTATTAATTTTATTTGTTAATTTTTTATTATATATATATGGTCTCGAAAGCCTAGCGGGTTCCCTTTATGGGGCAAGCTTGAGGCAAGACTAGTCCCTACGGCCTCGGGATAGCCAACTTCACCCCCTAACTTCTGAGGTGGGGTAATATCCGGGCCAGAGAGAATCAAACCCAAGACCTCGGGGAGAAAACCCAAGACTTAGACCAACTCCTCTAACCCATGGGGGCATTTTATTATTATATATTTATTTATAATTTTTTATTTATTTAATTTTTTTAAGTATTAATAAACCATTTATACTTCTTCATTTCATATTATTCTCCAAGTTTCTTCTCTTTTTCCTCTAATTTTAGTGGTCTCTTTCTTTTCTATATTTGTTTATTCCCTTTTATTCTTTTCTCGAACATTGTGCAACCCCACCTCCTTTCTCTGTCTTTTTATTTAACTTGGGTCTGCACTCTCTCATTTATCTCTTTTAACTCTTCTCATCCTGATGATGGATCATAGAGTGTGATCCGAAATGTTGATGCAAATAAATTTACACAATTGAATCTAGAAAAAATAGCTCTCATCAATATGGATTGTGGAAATCTAATGTTTGTAATAGTTATATAATTTCCTTTAATCTAGGGGCACTACATTTACTCTAAATATATGTGCACATAATAAACTAGCATCTATACATCCCTAATATTCTCCTCTTTCATATCCTTGGCTCACCCTTCCTAGTTTCACCATGAATATAAAATAAAAATCTTGGAACAAAATTAACCACCAAGATGTTATATCTAAATTAGTATTCTATTTATTAAGTAATTAAAATGTATTATGACATTTAAATAAAGTAAAAGGCGTGGAAAATAGGTAATGTGTAAAATTATGCAATCCACACACCATTAAAAGTGCTTCTCTTTCTATCATGCCCACATCTTTAGATGAAATCTATTTCAATTAAAATAGTTTTTTATATTGTTTAATTTAACTATATGAGGGAAACCATGATGGTTCCTAGAGATTTATTTACCTAAGTAGAACAATACATCTACCTTATCACAATAAAATAAGTATGTACCCCACTACCCATGATTGCATTTAAGAATTTGCTTGGTTACACTTCTTTGAGCTATCCATTACTTTTTGTAAGAGGTGTAGAAAAATGTATCCCTTTAAATTTTCACACTTATTTGGGCCCTCCTAGTTAAAATGGACTTAATAATTCCTTAATTTAGTGTTGAAAAATGCATCTCTTTACATTTTCACACTTGTTTGGGCCCTTTTAATTAAATTGGACTTAATTAGGCCTTAATAATACCTTTTATTCATTTACAAGCCTAATAAATTACATTTTATGAAGGGGAAACCCGACAATAATTAATGGCAATACATATCACTTTACCTTGAGCAATGCGTGTTCCAGGAATAGGGACCTAGGACCCATTCGCCCATGGGTGAATGGGTCTTCCCTAGGCCTTTGAACCTAAATTTAAAATATGTTTCCTAGCAATATTTTAAGGTCCCCAAATCCATATTTCAATGTCGTCTTGTAATATTTGAATTTTGGGAAATTACTTGGATACATACCTATAAATACAAGATTATTTTATCATTTCAACTTCTAAGATGCTAGCATTTTGATGAGAGTATTCTTGTATCAAAGTTGGTGATCAAGAGCATTCAAGAGCAGATATATTAGAGATTTATTGCAGCAATCAAGATCCATTCATCATGTCAAATTCTTCTTGCATCATGCATGTTTTTGGAGCTAACATTATGATGTAGGTTTCAAGATCAAGTTCAAGCATTCAAAGTGTTATTTCAAGTATCAAGATCCACATCCATTGAAGCAATTTCATGCAAGTTGCAAACCTTCTAAGATCTCTATTCAAAGGTTTATCCAAGGGTTTTCTAAATGGTAACATAGCATTTTTCATTCTTCATTCCCTCTTTCATGCTATATTTCATTTCAAGGTTTAATTACCCAAATGGGGTTTGACAAAGGAAAACCCCTATTCACCAAAAATAAACAATTTTTCTCTCTTGTGCTTGTGTTGCATATTTAGGTTGAAGAAGGATTGAAGACCTCTTGGAGTGCAAGATTGGAAAAGTTGTCAAAGTTGCAAACTTGGACAAATCAGAAGATACAGATTAGGATTAGAGGCTCTCGAAAGTTGCTAAAAAACTATGACAAAAGACCCATTCGCCTATGGGATAATGAGTCCCAATTTACCTTTAGTTTCTAACTTTTGGTGACTGGTAAACACTTTTCTACCCTTCTTAGATCTGCAATAAGTTTTTTGGTTCTACTAATATTGAGTTTCAAATTGTTTTGAGTTGGCATAATTAGGTTGATTTGCTATTTTTAGTTTTTCTCCTAAAAGTATTGTTTAAACTTGACCCCTATCCTTAAAGCATACGAAAATCTATAGATTCTCACATTGAGTTGATTCACCTAAGGGTTGTTAGTCAATTCTTTTTGAGGATCTCATCTCCTAATTAAATAAAGGAAAATAGGTTCATCATAACCCCCTTGTTATCATTTCTTATTGATTGGTGAACCTCATTTTTCAGTGTTTCATTTTGGTGAACCCGACATTTGAGCATCATGACTTTCTAATTTTGGAGTCCATTTTCAACCTAGATCTAGGATTTACATTACTTTTCATTGATTTACATCTCATTTAGGGTTGTTTACTTTCATTAGTTTGCATTCATTTAGGGTTTTAGGTTTACATTTTTGCATTCTTTAAAATCTAAAAAATTCAAAAATCTCAGTCATTTTGCATAGTGTTTACATAACATTACATGATTTCCTAGCTATGAGAGTCTCTTAGTGCAAGAGGATGAAACCATTAACACATCTCTTAACACCAGCTTTCCTAGTCTCCATTCACATCCCACTTATGAGAATGTTTTAATGCAAGAGAAAACAACAATGGAAAATCTTGACAATCATAAAGATTCTTCTCCCAACACTCCTCTATGTTGTAGTCTTAGAAGAGCCAAACATTGAATGCCATGAGAATTATATTTGTGACTCTTCTAAAGACATCTTAGCTCAAGAGGATGAGATCATAGATACATTTCTTAACATTAATTTTCCCCACCTTCAATCATCCTTAAACACCCCTTTCACTTGTGGAAGTGATGTGATAAAATAAGAGACAATCATTGATAACCCCATTCCTCCTAAAGGAAAGACATTGATGTTAGAAGAAGAAATTGATGAACACCATGACAATCCTATTCATCTTTCATCTTGTAATAAATCAATTAGAAAACCAAAGAAGAAAGTGCATAAAAGTTACAAATCCAAGAAACAAAAGAAACATGATCCTCTTGAATACTTAGAGGCCTATTAAAGATATCCAAGACTGAGAATGATTTTTACACTATTTTACATTGGGGATTAATTAAGTTACCACCTAAACCTGAGAAATTAACAAAAAAGAAAAGTGATCAAAATAGACCATATTGTGCATATTTACTTTGTTTTCGCTCTCTGTGTCAATCTTCTAGTTCCATGAGTTATTTGGGGAATGATGACATTTCCAAGCTTTATGATATCATTGTAGCAAAGACATATGCTGACCCCAAATCCATGGATTCCTTTTGTGTTTGGGATTTCATTTTTGGGGAAGCCTGATTTTCATGATGTAGCTTCATTTAGAAACATATGCTTGACATAGGTATTTCCAAATAATTTCTCATAGCATGGCGTTTAGCAATTTCTTTAAAGTGGGGGTATACATTGGCATTATCATTTTGAAAATTTTGACTATATCTTATGTTTCATAGTGTGGTCTTCTTACTTCACATGATGTGTCTTCTTCTTGGTGGTGTTGTTTGTTTTGATGTCCTCCAAGAGTGTGATCTTTCTTGGAATATGACATTCCTCTTAATGGTGATGCTATGCATTGCATTCCCTAAGTATAGTGAATATTTTATCCTCAACTTGTCCTCTCTTGGAGACATTAGACACGATTTTCCCTAAGAGGAGACCTTACAAGAACTAAATAAAAACCCCTAGAAGGTGTATTATCCTATTTGCATTTTTTTCATGAGTTTTTAGCATAACGCAACTTGCTAAGCCTTATGAAGCTTGAAGTCCATATTTGTGGCACCATATCAAAGTTATCAAAGGTATAACTTTGGTATGGTTAGTATGATGAGAGCCTATACACCTAGCATGACTTTCTCATTGTACGATGAGAGCCTGTAGACCTAGCATAATTTTCTCACTTAGTCACTTTCTGGGGGCTCACCTAGTAGACTTCGAATTTCACGAGCCTGTGTGAGTGTGCATTGTTGTTTGGATAGTGTCCATAGTGGATTTCGCTTGTAATTTTTTTTGGACAAATAGATGAGGCTTGATCCACATTGAGTTGGAAAAAAAGTTGAGGCTTGATCTACCCCCTTTTATTTTTATTTTTATTTTTATTTATTTGAGTGTTTGGCATTGTATGATTGAGTATCTTGTCATTGTTGCATATATATGTTTAACATAGGAATGTGTCTCCTTGTGCCTTTGTTGTCTTTCCATGAGATCCTAGAACTTCAAGACGTGATCATCCTCCTTGACCTTTTCCATCTTATCTTTTGAACAATTGTACAATTAGACCTCTCTTGATTGTCTACTTTATTGTGAGTTTTACATAGGGCATTCTCTCACTAAAGTGGGGGCTAAATGTAGTGTAGAAAAATGTATCCCTTTACATTCACACTTGTTTGGGCCCTCCTAGTTAAAATGGACTTAATAATGCCTTAATTTAGTGTTGAAAAATGTATTTCTTTACTTTTTCACACCTTTTTGGGCCCTCTTAATTAAATTGGACTTAATTAGGCCTTAATAAACACTTTTATTCATTTACAAGCCTAATAAATTACATTTTTTGAAGGGGAATCTTGAAAATAATTAATGCCAATACATAATGTGAATATTAAATTCCTCGATCTCCCTCTGGGTGGTTTTTCTTTTTGCTAAGTATCAGTCTGCGCCTCATTTATTTGAACAATCATCAGTCCCCCTTTTGTAGAATTTCATCCCCTACCACCATGTGTCCGCTAGGCTCTCCTCGCAGGGAATCCTTCCTTCACCCTTCTACCAGCTTTCGTCATGCTTCCATGTGTCATTACTTCAGACACTTCAAGGCTGCTTCCCTTCGCTTTTCAATCGGGTCCCATCCGCATGCCACGTAATGTATATCCATGTTCAATTTTTTGGTGGACCCCATAGTCAACACTGGTAGTAATGAATGGGTCCTAACCTGTTGCCACGTGTCTCTTTCACAGGGACTTCATCAAATGGAAGGAGGGAGCGAGCAACATGCCCCGCCAGATTGCCATGTGTTCTAACTGCCTTTGTGGGTGAATGACACATCTTTGCACAATAGTTTGCTGGGACCACTGCCATTCCATGATAGACTTAATTTTGTTAGGATCCACCTTTACTCTATGTGAAACTATGTGTCCCAAATACTCCACCTCATTAAGAATAGAAGAACACTTGGATGCCTTAGCATAGAGTTGATGATCTTCAAGTATTTTCAATGCTTGATCTACATGCTACAAGTATTCTTCCCATGTCTTTCTATAAATAAATATATCATCAAAGAAAACTAATATAACCTTCCTCAAGAATTTCTTAAAAATGGAATTCATCAAACTTTGAAATGTAGATGGTGCATTGGTAAGATCAAATGCCATCACCAAAAATTCATAATGACCCTCATGAGTCTGAAATGTTGTCTTGCTAATATATTCTCCCTTAATTTCAAACTTGGTGATAACCAGATCTAAGAGCTAACTTTGTAAAGTACATAGCTCCATTCAATTCATCTAGCAAATCATTAATGAGTGGAATATGAAACTTATCTTTAATGGTGTACATGTTGATCACACTATAATTTGGACACATGCACCATGTTTCATCCTTCTTACATACCATCACCATAGGTGAGGAGCAAGCACTTTAGCTATGCTTGATAATTCTTTCCTCTAGCATCTCCTCAATAATTTTTTCTATCTCAATTTCTTTTATATGTGGGTACCTATAAGGCCTAATGTTGGGTGGATGGCTCCCTAGAGCTAGTTCTATGGAATTATCATGATGCCTCTTAGGAGGAATTCCTTTAGGAATATCTCCAAAAACCACTGAGTAATGATCAATTATTACTAATAAATTTGGATGAGTAGGAGCATTAGATTGAGAAACTTCTAATGAAAATAACTAGGCCACAAATCCATCAACTCCTTTCTTAAGCAACTTTTTTATTTGATGAGAGCTTACCATTTTTGGGGACTTTGCCTTCAATCATCTTAGCTCTACTACCTTTCCTTTTGATTGAAATCTCATGAATAGTTCTTGGAAGTTCATCTCAATTGCTCCCAATGTAGTAAGCCATTGTACTCCCAAAACAATATCTACTACACCCATGGAGATAACATACATTGGGATATCAAGGTGATAATGTTCCATTGATAGCTTAATTCTATAGAATTTTCCAAAGCTACTAACAATACCACCATATGCAATCAAGACTTGAAACTGTGGAACTAGATATATAAAACAGTGTAAACAGTAGCTAACTTTTTGTTGATGAAATTATGAGTACTACCCAAATCAATCAAGATTGTTACTTTCTTGGTTCATGTGATTCTTCATTTGACTCCCTTTCACCTTATATTATTGGTTCCTCCTCATCTTCCTCACTCATACCTTCAATATAGAATAATTAAATATTTTCACTATATTTATGTCATCGACTATATGTTCTATCATAGTTGAAACATAAACCTTTTTCTCTCTTCTCTCCAATCTATTGTGGGGTCAACCTAGTAGGTTGATGAAGTGAAGGTGTCGAATATCCTTTGTCTCATATCACATTAGCCCCTTGCTTTTTAGGAATCACATACTTTTCCTCTACCCTCTGTGCTAAGACAAAAGACTCATACATAGAGCTAGAACTAAACATACGTACTTCATGTTGAATGTGATCCTTGATACCACCCAAGAATAAAGCATTCAAGTTCTCATCTATATTTGTATCCACTCTTAAGGAAATATTTTGGAATCACTGAATATAATCCTTAATTGATCCTTTTTGTTGAAGTTTAGCTAGCCAACTAAAGAATTTGTTTGTCACGCTGTTGCTATATTGTTCTTGGAGTTCCTTTGTAAAAACAAACCATGAGATAGTGAGACCCTTTTTATTTTAATG
Source organism: Sequoia sempervirens (assembly GCA_007258455.2). Lineage (NCBI taxonomy): Eukaryota > Viridiplantae > Streptophyta > Pinopsida > Cupressales > Cupressaceae > Sequoia > Sequoia sempervirens. The sequence goes on along the minus strand of VDFB02271358.1, from coordinate 166,849,865 downwards.
AGTACAAATACAACGATACCAAATGAATTGATCTGGTTCTAGATATAGGGAAGCCATCATGACCTTTTGTCCATTTGGGACTTGATGGACTTCAAAAAAAATTTCCATTTGGTTTATCCATGTTAGAGGATCCTTGCCATCAAACTTGTGCATATCCACCTTTAGTATCAATTCCTAGATCCCATAGGAGTATTAACATCTAGGTCAAGAGTAGCTAACTTGGAAGTTTCACCTTGGTGGCTTGAGACCTCATTTCTTGGTTCATTCATCTAGGTGCTTAACATGCTTCATATGTTTGATATATCTCCTCTTAGGCCACACATCTCCATATTCACTAAGGAAATGTCTTCCTTGAAATTAATTATTTCCTCATTGGGATTAATATCCTCTATTGTTATCTCATCCTTATCAAAGGATTTTCTCGGTGTGACAACATTTTTTTTCCTCTTGTGGTAGGCCCTATCAGGATGAAAACTAATAATTTTGAAATAAATCACACAAATGAAACTTAAATTATTTTACATTTTTAATGTAACCTATTATGTCCAAGATACCAGTTACCCAAAAATAACTCCAAGAAATTAGCAAATTTGCAGCCTTGAGAGCAACTTTTTCAAAAACCCTAATTTTGTAATAACTCTCTTATTTCAACTTCAATTTCTACAAATTTTGGATTATAGTCTTCTCTATTATTTCTTTCAAAACCCACTAAAAATTAGGCTCCAATTTGGTAGGATGTGAGAGATATGCACCTTCCAAATAAATTATGTAGAAACCATAATTCTATAATATTCACTCAATTTTGCTCCATTTTTTTCGAAATATGGACTATAGCTTCTTTAATATGGTCTTCCAAAACCCTTTAAAAATCATGCTCTGATACCACTTGTAATGCAATAACTTGTACAATAGAAGAATATGATATGAAATATGTTGTAAATACTTGATAATAATTGAGAATACAAAGCCACTTTGAGGGGGAAAACCTCCAAACATTTTCAATGAGAACACAATTCACAATATGATGATGAAATAAGACTCACTACCTCATATATATACCTATTTATGCCTAGGATATCAGCTAGGCCAACTTAAGTAGCCCTATATAAGCCTTAGGCTGACCTAAATAGTTAAATATCAATATAATAATGATAATATGACTTACTTAAGAGTTAAGATAGCCACAAGCTGAAAATTCATACCCTGATGTACCACTAATATTAAGAACATAACAAATTTTTATTTTGATCAAACTAAATTCTATAATCTAAATATTATGTTTTTCTATCTTACAACTTTTAAAATATATATATTTTTTAATCTTAATATTGAAAAGAAGGTTAGAAATTAAAATAGATTATACTTCTTAAGGATCACACTACGTTAACATTCTTGACTTATTCTCGTTCAAATAGGAGATTAATCATAGAAAACCTGATAATCAAAACTTGATTCATCATGTAATTGCACTCTTCCTAATTATATTCTTACATCTATACTTATACATAGAAATTTACTTCATGAAGAGAGGATCATCACGAGTTGTACAAGTATTTTAGTAGGGAAAACCAACTAGTGAACAAGAATTCATGTTCTCAACCTTATGGTATTACACATCTATGCACTATAAATCTTTATTTCATTGTAGGAGCATTATTTCACTGGATTATTCTTCACAAAGATGTAATAGTTTGTTGAATGTTTCTTGTTCCAAGTTTATATTAAAACTAGTAATTTACTAGTTGAATTACTGAGTTATCCTTCAAGAAGTTTTATTTGTATTAAATGTTAGACCATTCTCACTGTTTCAAGGATTTGTGTGCAGTGGATTTTCTAGGTGGGTCCATTGATTGGGGCAGCAGCAACTGCCACTTACCACCAGTACATCCTTCGAGCACATGCATTCAAATCCTTGGCATCCTTCCATACCCATTACAGTAAAAGCCCTTGCAAATAGTAGTTTTGAATTCTGTTCATGTTTCCTAGTGACTTGAGCTTGTCTGCTCATTTATTATTAAGTTTTTCTTCCATTGCCATGCAAAATTGTAGTAATGTTCTTACTGCACTAAATAACAAAGGCTAAGTGTGGTGGTACAATTTCTTTTAAGCCTTATCATTTCTATTGAATTTCTCAAATATGTTGATTTATTCCTATGAGTTCTAGGCTAAAATAATTCATACAAATGTTTGTAGCAATTAATATTAGAACAATGAATTGAGAGATAAAAATATTGGAAATGAAATTTATCCCTTTTAATGAATTATTTAAGGTATATATATAAAGGGTGATAATAATATAAAGAAGTTTGTATATGAGAGGTAATATATAAATAGATGAAATAGAAATACAAGGATATCTATAATTTCTGAGTGAATATGAAGAAGATACTTGGGATCTTAAAGGTTTGTATCATGTTATGAGAGGTATTAAGAGTTTAAAACAAACATGGAGCAATCAAAAAATAAATAAAAGTGTGCGAGGAAATACAAATATAAATAATATGTTGAAATTGAAACACAAGAATTATATTGCATGAAATTGATAGATTTTCATGAATACGTTATAGGCCTCTTAGAGGAGGAAACCTCTTTTTAGCATCACTTGATACAATGTAATGCACATGTACTCAAACAATAGAGTATGATCTATATTTATACTTGTGTGTGTGAAATGTGGGAAAGTTAGTAAATCAACACAAAAATCAATGAGATGTATTATAGTAAAGATTTGAATCAAATAAACTACTCTAAATTGCAACAAATAAATCTTTAAAAATATTCCATTGTCCTCTATTCTCAAGGATTTATTAAACCATATCGGCTCTAAGATTTTAGATGTGCACTATGGTTGTTAAAATGACAACTTGAGAAACGAGATGTTGTTCTAAATGCAAGAAATCTAAGTTCCTACATGAAACTATATGATGAAAGCCATGATACTATGATAATGGTGATATTTAGACAAATGGATAATGATGTTTAGATTATACAATGTTAATGCTATGATATGAATTTAAGATGATTCTACATATGCTCAAATATTAACTATGAATATGATAAACTAAAATACAATTATAAAGAAAAACATGATATAAAATGTAACTATAAAGCAAAACATGATTCTAAGTTAACATGATGCTACCATGCAAACTTGCTAAATGATATACAAAGCTAACTATAAGACTCCAAATTGCTTCAATGCTCAAAAGATATTCCTGCATAATAACTCTACTCAAATGTGGGATGCAAAATAATATGGTAAAGGGTTGTATTTATAGGCTTTTCCAAGCATCTTGTGATGTGGTAATGATCGATGGTATAGATTTAAACAAGAGGGATGAACGGTGGAAATGGAGAGAATCAAGAAGAATTCTCCCTTGACCAAAGACAACATGCCAAATTGATGAAGGAATCCCTTGACCAAAGACAACATGCCAAATGGATGGAGGAATAAAGTGTGTGGGAAAAAGAGCATGTCTTTGAAACTTTGTTGAAGAAGTGTGTGAGGAATAAGCCATGTGTTTGAAAATTTGTTGAAGGTAATTCTAATTTAAAAATTAGAATTATTTAATTTCATGTGACCTTGGTGAGGTGGCCTGAAAAGTTGTAGACATGTGCTTGAATTCCAAATTTGGGATTAGTGAGAATTAATTAAATAAAACAAGATTATGGAAATCTATTTATTTAATTAAAATTAGAAGAATATGATTTTAGATTTGGAGAATTAGAAGATATGAACTATATAAACAAATTAAGAATTTATTTATACATAGATGGAATATTCATTAAATAAATAGTATTTAATTAATTAAATGTCTTGACCAAATTTAGGTGTATACATTTTTCCCCTCTTTGAAGTAATGTGTTTACATGTTACTTCAAAGAAAAATTTGATACTGATGCATTTTTTTTTTCGATGCTCGAGACGCTGATTTTTAGATATTGATGGATATATGGCCCCTCGGGAGATAAATCGGTGAATTTTTGAATTTTAAGGATTTTTTGAAATTTTTGATAATTTTTCGATGATTTGATGATGATCTCAATATTTTGTGATTAAGAAAAAAATTATCTCCCGAAAAATGATGTATAAACCAGTAGGTGATGATCTGATTAATTAAGGCCCCTTTGAAAAATAAAATAAAACATCCCCATAAAAATGCCACTTAATTAACCTTAAAAGGTTAAAAAGTGTAATTAGAAAGTTCATTTGAACATTTGGAAATTTGAAAACTTGAGAGTGAGAGTGATTTGTGCAAATTTAGAGTAGGATGGTGATCCGTTATGACACACATCAGTTCGAGCAGGTGTCACAACCACTTGACAGTGTACGGTTCTCTGACATGTACCTCAAAAAATGCCTCGTTATTCGTGAATTTTGTTTTCCCTCCATTTTTTTCATTTAAACAAATTTTAATTACTTTAGCGCATAGAGAGACGAAAAGAGTGCATGTTAGGGTTAGAGATGGAAGATCTAACAATTAAATGCAAATTTAATAAAAAAATAGAGAAACTAAAACATTCACAGAATAAACATAACACGAATTTAACGTGGTTCACCAATTTTGGGCTACATCCACCAAACCGCAGCCATCCAATACTTTTATTATCCGCGAAACCATTACAATCTTGTGAATAATCGCCATCATAATCAGAATACCCATCCGAACCCCTTTTACCAAGCTTAGAAGCTTCCAGATTTTCGGTTCTACAAAATCGATTTTTTCATTGATTTTTCCCTTGCGAAAAAGTAGGAAGAAAATTTTTCTCGGGGGCTGCCGCCCTCGAACCCCTGCCCGGGGCCCAGCCCGGCCCCGGACCCCGGCGAGGACGGGGGGCCAGGGTGTACAGTATACCATGGGCTATACAGTATAGCATGATCAGTCGCCACATACCAACAGTGCATTCATAGGCTATTATAACACATAGAGACTGAAGTAGCACATTCATAGGCTATTATAGCACATAGAATAATCTAGCGCATAGGGAGAGTGATGTAGTGCATAGGATAGATGAATTAGCACATTGAATAATGTAGTGCATAGGGTTAGCAATATAGCGCATTCATGAACTGTTGTGGCGCTTAGGATAGATTAGTGCTTAGGGAAATTAGATTAGAAAATTGATGAAATGAACTGGTGCATAGGGTGTATTGGTGCATTAGGACCCTGTTTCAGTGCATAGAGAAAATGAAATGACACATAGGATAGTTTGGTGCATAGAACCTTTGTTCTAGCACATTGATTAATTTCTCTAGCGCATAGGGTTTTCTAGCACACAAAAAGACTATTCTAGTGCATTGGTGTAGTTTTAGACCAAATTGATGATTTTGCTGATTAGACTCCTTAATGTTGATGATGTTTAATCACATTCAGCCTTTGTGTTGATGATGATTGCTGATGTTGATAGGTTATGACATCCATTGATTTCATAATAGGTGAGATTCAATGATAGGATGATGATAATTGTCCACATGATAGACGAGGATCAATGATAGTTTGATTGATCTGATGGACCTCATGATAGGCGAGGTGCATTAATTAATTTGATAAGCCTCATGATAGGTGAGGTTGAATGATTTGATGAACCTCATGATAGGTGAGGTGTATTGATTGATTGATAAACCTCATGATAGGTGAGGTTGAACTAATTGATTTGATAAACCTCATGATAGGTGAGGTGGAATTGATTGATTGATGCTCATGAGATTTATTTAAAGTCTCACCAGAGTTGATTAGATTGATAGGTTGATTGATTGCTTGATTAATGTTGGTTGATTGATTGATTGATTTGCAATATTTTTGATGATAGGATCCTTTGACGAGTTTATAGATCAGAGAGCAGCTCCCGAGGACATGGGAGTTGATTTTCCATCTGATTGCTCAATGCGGTTTTTCATCTCTTATCAATATGCCCCATATCAGGATCAATGGGGGGTTGCTAATAGCCTTAGATGAGAGGTGGCACAGTGGGCATAAAACTTTCCATTTTCCCACTGGTGAGATTACAGTTACACTTGAGGATGTCTAACAGATTCTATGGATTCTTGTGGTTGGAGAGCTTGTTCTATATGATGCACATGAGCAGGGCAAGATTAATGTTGTGCGTAGGGTTTTTGAGGATGATACCATATGTGGCTATGAGATTTTGTGGAGGGACATGGTTGATGCGTACACCACTTTTCTTTCTATGTTAGCAAGATTTATTGGAGGGTTCCTTTGTCTTGATCGTAGGTCAAAGGGATTGCCAGTTGGATGGGGTAGGATTCTAGAGAGCATGATTGTTCATGGCACTTGATATGCATGGGGCTTCTATATGCTTGCACACTTGTATAATGATTTGTACCAGGTAGTCTACCTTCGAGGGGTGATTTTATCAATGGGGGTTACATTGCTCTAGGTTAGGGCCTAGGAGCATATAGCAGTCAGTCAACCAATTGGAGAGAGACAACGCTCGTCCATGAGGCCATATGTTCATACTTATGCAGGTCAAGTTTCTCAGCCTAAGCTGGGAAAGCTAGAGCATTGGGGGAGAGTTTTGGATGATTTATAGTTAGTGGTATGGTGGCCATATGTTGATTGCAAGCAGTGGCTCGAGGATGACACATAGATTCAATTTTTGTGTCAATCAATTTATTTGATTGGCCGGAACCATTTTATCATCGAGAGATTTATGCTACTGAGAGTACTAAGATAGTATGGCAGGGTTTAGGGTATATGCCCTAGGGACTAGCCCATTATGCACAATGAAAACAAGATGCTATAGAGTGTGGGCCAATTTTTCCTTATGATGCAATGGTGCATCACTTCTAGGGGTTACAGGTTGTTGTTTGGGAGGTTTGTCCAGATATCACTGATGCACCAATATAAGTAGAGTATGTTCAATATATTTTTATGCATCCATTCCCACGGATCATCATTCCGGATGAGCCAACACCATTGTCAGTAGAGGAGGAGGTAGGGGGTCATGGGCGAAGGTGACAAAGAGTGAAGGAGGAGGAGTAGGGGGAGGAGGAGGAGGAGAGTAGTGAGGAGGGGGAGAGTAACGATGACAGTGATGATCAAGAGAGTGATGGGGGTAGTAGAGGACTAGGGCTGACATTTGGAGAGTTGAGAGTGCCTCACAAGAGGTGACATTTGGAGGCTCAACTACCCTCACCAAAGAAGCATACATAGATTGTTGCACTTCAAGTACATGTTGAGACTTTACAGGGTCAGCTAGAGTAGGTGCAGGCTCTACTAGCATAGGCCTAGGGATAGATCCAAATTCTGATGGTTGAGAGGGATGCTTCTAGGAATTAGGTGTAGCAGGTCCAGGCCTAGCTTGCATAGGTACAAGCCCAAGATTAGGGACATGTATAGGCATAGGTTACCATACTTATGGTGGAGAGGGATAGTTTGAGATGATAGGTGGAGTAGGCCAAGGGAATCACTAAGAGGCTACAACAGGCTGTAGCAGTTGTTGGTACTTTAGATTACTTTAGAGAGATCTTCCATACCGCATAGGAGGCTGAGTTCTACAGAGGTTGATATCATGATGTAGTTCCTTCAGAGTAGTGGGAGAGATTTGCACACTCTCAGTCTACAGGTCCTAATCTCGTACCATTAGCATGGGTGTCATGCAACCACTTCCTGGAGATCAGAGAGATCTTGGTATGAGTTCGTCGGGTATAGGGGGAGGTACTGGTTCTGTGATGCCAACACCATCTAGGGGGAGCATGAAATAGCTCCGATTGATGATTTTTTCATGTATTTTGGACATGTATACACTCTTTATTTAGTTGAGACATTGATGATGTACCTCTTTGATTTCAAACATTATGATAGACCGCCATTTTTGATTTTGATGTATCCCTTTATACCTTTGGATATCCTTGTAGACTTTGACATTATGCTTTTTGAGGTTATATGATATGCAGCGATGATTATGATCTATGTTTTTATATGATGTTATATGATGATGGATGCATTTGATATATATGTTATGCTATGTCATGTTCTATATGAAATTGATGATTTGATATGCTATGAATGCAAATGATGTTTCATGAATGATGACCATATGATGCATGTGATGGATTTTACTATGCTAATGATATGTGATAGATTTGATGTTTTTTTGTTGCAAATAAATGATGCAATGGATGGATGAATGTTAGATGAAATGATTGTATGATGGTACCTAGTTCTATTTGTTTATGATGTTTATATGATGATGCTTATGTGATGATGATTATGGGATGTATGCAATGATGGTGCTTATGTGATGATTATGTGATGTGAGATGGATTTTGATTATGTAAATGATGTGTGATGATATGTAATGTTTATACTGATTATGTATGGATGTAATGATGATGGGATGATATATGGATGATGTTTTATAATATGCAAGATGACTTGTGATGATGTGATGAAAATGATGATATATGGATGATGACGTAATGATGATATTTTTATTTGTGGATGATATTTGATTATGTGATGCATATAATTATGCTTAACTAAGTTCACAAGACTTTAAAACCTCTAGGGTCTTAAGCTTAAATGAGTGAATCTATCCAACTTCCAAGAGTTGTGGGAAGATTGCAGTAAGTTAATTCTTTGTTAAGTTAAGCTTCACAAGCCCTGACATATTTCCTAACTCTATTGGAAATATGAAGTGACTCACTCATTTAAGCTTAGTGGACCACTTTCTTAATTCAACTAGATGAAATTATTTTGATTATGTAAATGAGATGCAATGCATGTATTTTTGTGTTTTCTAATTTGCAAATATCATGATGTGATGCATGGATGAATGAATGATGGGATATTATTTTCTAATGTATGCAAATGATGATACAACTGATGTATTTTCTATATGAGAATGATGTGTTTTTGGTAATGTCAAGTGTATTCAATCCATTTATAAGATAGATAACCTCATTATGAAATTGTTGCCACTTTGGAAATCCTATAGACATAGATGCAAACTAACATGGATGCAATCTAACTTAATCATACATATCTCATATGCAGATGATGTCATTCGTAACAGCTAATTTGTCATGATTTTTATCATCATTGAGCCTTTAAAATGTTGAAAGTGAGTACAAGAATCGATGGTATATTTAGACCATGATGAACTAAGTACTACTTCCATCATGTTTGATAGTGCAAGTTAATACAATCATCTAAGTATAATTAAACTAAGATGACCTGAGTATTGCTTGCGTAAACAGGCAAGAGTTAACCCTTTTCCTATGCAAATTCAGAATGTCATTAGTGATACTTTGTAGAGCACATCCCGTGAAAATTTGCATAGTAATAATGATCAACTCACAGACAACAGACAAAGAAAAATAATACTCCTTCTTAGCTCCTCTAGTTAAATACATCATCGAGGTGCTCCAGAGATATGATAACAAAAATCAAAGCACAACAATTGAATATTTATGTTTGACGTGATAAACCCACGATTCAGAAGGAACATCATCCTTTTGAAGTTTTCTTTTGGTTGGATTGATTTAGCTATTTTGATTTGGATGGTTGATGTGTTATTGATGGTGAGTGATGTTCAATGTTGGGTTGTACCATGATCATTATGTTTGTTGTGTTTTTCCTACTACTGTTTATCTATAGGTTCAAGCTCAAAGTTTATTGCCCCTAGTGAGTTCAAGATTTTTCCCCCAGTCTAGGGTGAGACATGACCGTGATGCCAGGATATGTACATGAAGCTTTCCATAGATAGGCAGATAGATGGTGAAAGCGAATGGTCAACATGCTCAAATAGATGGAAACGCTAACCTATTAAAAATAACACCTATTTTCGGGTTTTCACTAGTTTTTATTGCACTTTTTTAGATTTTTAGATTTTTTTGATTTTCACTTTTTTTGTATTTTTCTCTTTTTTCTCTTTTTTGATCTTTTTGATTTTTTTTGTCATTACCAAGATGCCTATTTTCTAGGTTTTCATCAAGGCAACCATTTTTTCAGGACATTTTCTGATGTTTTTGTATTTTTTTTAAAGAATTTTTCCAATGAAATGATATGATATGACTGTTTGAAGGAACAAGATGCCCCACAATAAAGGTAATGCAACCATGGATAAATGATAGATCAAAATGAAAGATTCACTACAAAACATGTCACACAAGCAACATATCTCTTGTAAAAAGATGATAATGGTTGATTGAGTAAAATGCTAGGAACGATTGATTCCATAAGGCATGATGATGATAAGTACTTAGGATCATATATTTCCTCTAAGTACGATAAGATTGATGATTTTTTATGATTGATTGAAAAAAGATATGAGGATTGGATAATGTTTTACAACTCGGCTCAGACATGGATTTTGATAAGCTAGGAGATATGGAATGGAAGAAAGAAAGGATACAGATAATGATTTGGATAATCAAGATCAACTAGGTAAGATACAGACATAAGGCCCAAGTATTTTTCCCCTATTCCTTGTCAAGACCAAGGACTAGAAGAAAGGATGTATCTAGTAAGAATGATGGAATATGGATAAGATGAAATATATGGTACGTAAGATATGGATAAAGCGTATAGGATAAGATATATGATGTTCAAGAAGATCCTTGACTTTGTCAAGATCAAAGGTGGAAATGTAAGGAATGATAAGATGGACAAAATTCCCCCCCCAAGTGTAGAGTGTGAGAGGAATATAGAAAATAGGATATGGATGATAGGGAGATGGAGGAAGGACTTAAACATCAAGTTTCAAGACCAAATATTCCTTTAAGAAACCATGGAAATGGGGATTAAACTCATAAATGTTGGCCTATTAATGGTATGATTGGAAGAAACTAAGGACTTATGCAAAGGTTTGGATTAGAGGAGAATAATAGGGGATGAATGTTGGATAATGGATAGGAGGTGGAAAGGCTTGTTGATGAATAGATGGAAAGGATTGCAAGGTCAAAATTGGAACACACCTTGAAGGGTGGTGGAGTGATGGAGGAAAAATGGATTTGGAAGACGATAGACTTTTAGATGGAAAATTGGAGGAAGCTTTTGGATTAGCAAATTTGGATGAAAATTTAGATTTTATTGCTTCTATGAGACTTTTGGAATTCACATGAATATTGACTTTGCTTCTATGAGACTTTTTGGAATCCACATGAATTTTGACTTTGATTTTTGTTTTGTGGACCTTTGTAGCCTTTGAGATTTTTCTTTTTGCTTTGATGGGCCTTTGTGGCCTTCTGAAATTTTCTTTTGATTGATGGACCTTTGTGATCTTTGAAAATTTCCTTTTTGCTTTGATGGGCCTTTGTGGCCTTTTTGATTTTTCCTTTGATTTTGTATCAAATTTTCTTTTATTTTTACATGCCTCTTCGAGGAGACATTTGATCCTTTGACACATGTGGATTTTGATATGGAAGCTTTTGAAATTTGGTACCCAAATTTCTTCCAAGAAAAATGGGAGGGGTGGATTAAGATGAATGGTATGGAGGTATTATGGATGAGTTAGTGTAGGTAGAATTTTGAAAGGGCATCAAGGATGCGTGCCTTTGTTGCTCTTGAGGAATAGGATATGGACCTAGGATAAAGGGAAGGTTTGATGGACTAGGATGAGGACCTTGGATAGATGGAAGGTTTGATGAGCTAGGATACTTAGGTGTATAACCAAGGCCATGATAATATGGATTTTTTTGGACAAAAAGGGGTTCCAGGATACCTTGTTCATGAAGGCCTAATCCTTTTCCTTTGTAGTTCATAATTTGACACATTTGATTAACAATGGGATATGTGTTGTTTGTGAAACAAGATGCGAATCCATTTTGGGGAGGATATGATATGGATGAAAGGATAGGTGTTGGAAGTAAACTAGAGTGTATAAAGGTTGAGGATCCCAATTTGTAGGTGTGGGGTTCATGGATGGCTAGTATAGGTGTGATAGGATCTTGACATGGGGGTGATGGAGTTTTTTGATCTTGACTTGGAAAAGGATCATGAGGCGTCGAAGATGAAGTAGCCTACTCTTTATTAGGTGTGGAATCATCATGTAGTGTTGTGAAAGGAATATCTTGATCTTGAGAAGGATGAAAATCCTCATGGAATGAAGGGATATCCTTAGATGGAAGCATATATTGATCTTGATGAGGAAGGGAATCATGAGATTCTGTAGAAAGCACATCTTGATCATGAGAAGGTAGGTCATCATTAGATAGGATGGAAGAACTATCATGCTCCTGGGATGCAATGGAATCATGAGATGGTATGGATTCATCAGATGGAGTGGAAGAAAGACTTGGAAGAATACTTTTCTCTTGAGATGGAAAGGAATCATTGTGGATGATAAGTGAAAGGAGGGGATGATCATAGAATTCTTGAGAGATGGGATCTTGGTCCAAGATTGGAAGAACTTGTGGAATTTTGATATCCTCAAATGAATTGGAAAGAATGCTTTGATCTTGATTTGTAAGGGTGTCTATGCTAGCATGGTTTAGACTAAGAGATTGACATGAATCATTGGATATATAAGATATTATAGAAGAAGGCGGTTGGATGACATTGTTAACTTGAGTGAATGAATCCTGAGATTTATTTTGACTTATGGGAGATGAAGATAGATGCATGACATGGTAAGATTGTTGAATATTATTTATATTTGAGGACTGAGATTTGGGCTTCTGATTTTTTTTTTTTCAAAAATTCAAAGATATTGAACTTGGATGATGTAGTTGTTGGTGGAGAAGGTATCATGTCCAAATTTTTTTCAGAGGAATAAGAACGAATTTCTGGTAGCAAATATCTCTCTATGGTTGTTTCCCTTTACATATCCCAAATTTGTTGTTGAAGGTTTTTCATTTGATGAGCTAAAGCATTCAATTGATCCTCATCTATTTCAGCCATGGTGTTTTGAGTTTCAATTTCTTGGTCTTTGAGTTTATGCTTTTTGGGATCTTGTTAAAATGGGCATACAAGTGTTATAGTTGGACTAAACTTTGATCTTTGATTGGAGGAGTGCCAAGGATAAAAACTAAGTCAAATAGAATGACAAATCCTATTGATGAGACTAAGTTTAATATGATTATAAAACTTTGTTTTGTGATGAAAGGATGACAAATCTTGATGATGAAACTTGGCTTAAAAATCAGAGATGCGATAAGTTTGATGATTTAGGCACTTTGGGATGTTAGATCTTGATTTAGTTTGGATAATTCCACTTATAGATGTTAGTTTTAACAAGTTTATACTCTATTGTACCTAAGGAATGGTTTTGGACTGAAGAAGATTCTCAAATTTTAGTTCAAACTCTAAAACAAGGGATAAGTTTAACTCTCGAGCTTTGCATTTAATGGATGTGCTAAAACAAAGCCCAAATGCACTAAAATATTTGACAGATGCACTAAAATAGAGGATGCATGTGCCAAAAAATTGCATAGATGAGCTACAAGATTTCCTGAATGCGCTAGAATAGAGAGTCAATGTGCTGCAATATGCAGTGTATGCACTATAATAGAGGATAAATGTGTTGGAAGATTGCACAGATGTGCTATAACAATAATTGGATGCACTGAATTGGGAAAATGATGAAGTTTCTTGCAAGTTTGCGTTTGATTTTATGATTTTCCAAGTTGTTCCAAAGGATGTTTTTTTGAATCAAGGTTTTGACTTCCAATGTATGATGTTTTGTTTGAAATTTGTTTTAAAAACACTTTGGTAAAGACACATAAAAAATGTACAACTTAAGGCTATGTAGGACAATATTTATTGGACTCCCACTTGGATTTTACACCTGCTGCTCCTCCTTTTAGTAGATGATTAGATGCTTGACCCCACTAGCTCCCCTCCATGACACTCACTTCTATGAGGCATCCTAGTATCAATACCTATGAATCTCCCATGGCATATTTCTCATCTCTACTAAAAGCCTCAAAAATGTGGGATGATTTCAGAATGACCGTTCTTGCACCAACAAATAGAATAAGGATTTTGGCCTTGCTACAACAAAGGGTTCTAGTATAGGGATTTCATTCATGGGGGATCATCCATATGGCAAGAGACCATTACTTCCCTTCTTGTCAAAATAATCCTTGTGATACTTGAACTTTCCTCAAGTACCCACATTTATATCTTGGTTGGAAGTCGCTTGGCTTTAGCGTGTTACTGGTTGGGTCGTTCCCTTGGGTGATTAATTTTTCCCACAAGGCAGGCCCTCTAAGGATAAAACAAAAATAAAAGTGAATGGGTCTAGCTTTTTGGTCACTCAGTTAAGGGGAGACCATATTCCTACCATTCATCAAGCACAAAAGACATGGTGTTCTTTATCCTTCTAATTAAGCTAGATGCCTATCTTAACCAAAAGAAAGCATTAAATAACTCTAGCCCCTGCATACATCATTAGTAGTTTGATAAGATTGTCTTTGAATATTGTATAAAAGTACCTGCAAGCAGAAAACACAAATTAGTTTTTGGATTTTGATTTTTTTTCAAATTTACACAAATGCGCTAAAACAGTCATTCAATGTGCTAAACTATCAATCCAATTTGCTAAAAGAACTTCCCAATGTGCTATAAAAACTACCTAATGCGTTATAAAAACAACCTAATGCGTTATAACAGATACTGAATGCACTAAAGGAAAGACAAAATGCGTTAAAATACTCCATGTATGTGCTAGAATATTTGCTAGATGTGTCGAAAGAACTATTGTATGCGCCGTAACAAACCTTAGATGCACTGAAATATTAGTTGGATGTGTCGAAATAGAAGTCATATGCATTGAAATATTTGTCAGATGCGCTGAAAGAACTCACGATTGTGCTAAAACATCATGTCCAACCTATTTACAAGAAATTTTCTAGAAAATTGTTAGAAATGGGGTATTTCCCCATGGTGGGCGCCAATTTATGTGTGTGTAAAATGTGGGAAAGTTAGTAAATCAACACAAACATCAATGAGACATATTATAGTAAAGATTTGAATCAAATAAACTACTTTAAATTCCAGCAAACAAATCTTTAAAAATGTTCCGTTGTACTCTATTCTCAAGGATTTACTAAACCATATCGGCTCTCAGATTTTTGATGTGCACTATGGTTGTTAAAATGACAACTTGAGAAACGAGATGCTATTCTAAATGCAAGAAATCTAAGTTCTTACATGAAACTATATGATGAAAGCCATGATACTATGATAATGGTGATATTTAGACAAATGGATAATGATGCTTAGATTATACAATGTTAATGCTATGATATGAAGCTAAGATGATTCTACATATGCTCAAATATTAACTATGAATATGATAAACTAAAATACAACTATAATGAAAAACATGATATAAAATGTAACTATTAAGCAAAACATGATTCTAAGTTAACATGATGCTACCATGCAAACTTGCTAAATTATATACAAAGCTAATTATAAGACTCCAAATTGCTTCAATGCTCAAAAGATATTTCTGCATAATAACTCTACCCAAATGTGGGATGCAAAATACTATGGCAAATGGTTGTATTTATAGGATTTTCCAAACATCTTGTGATGTGGCAGCGATCGATGATCTAGATTTAAACAAGGGGGATGAACTATGGAGATGGAGAGAATCAAGAAGAATGTTCCCTTGACCAAAGAGAACATGCCAAATGGATAGATGAATAAAGTGTGTGAGGAATAAGCCATGTGTTTGAAAATTTGTGGAAGATAATTCTAATTTAAAAGTTAGAATTATTTAATTTCATGTGACCTTGGTGAGGTAGCATGAAAATTTGTAGACATGTGCTTGAACTCCAAAATTGGGATTAGTGAGAATTAATTAAATAAAACAAGCTTATGGAAATCTGTTTATTTAATTAAATTAGAAGTATATGATTTTAGATTTGGAGAATTAGAAGATATGAACTATATAAATAAATTAAGAATTTATTTATACGTAGATGGAATACTAATTAAATAGCTAGTATTTAATTAATTAAATGTCTTGAATGAATCTAGGTGTATACAATACTAACTCTATTCAAGCTAACTAATATTCCTTAAGCATATGTGATTATTCAAAAGTAACTCAAGAAAATGGCTGACAAAACATTTGCATTCAAAGTCTTTATTAGAATAGATAAAAAGTTAGGACTAAGGGGTCCTAATATCCCCTCAAAAATTTTATCTTAAAATTTGAATGGAAGAATTTTTTTATTGAATTTTGTTAAGTGATTTCCAATTAACTTGTTCAAGGTGCATGCCATGTCATTATAATGGGACCTTATGATATTGAAATTTATAGAAGCACATATCGAGGATTATTTCCATTTGGATAACAATAGTTCCTTCATCACCGAGCTTAGAAATAATCTTTTAAGTAATGGCTTGTTGACAAAGAACTTTCGTTAAACAAGAGACGTCTAGAAAATAGGATAAACATGAGAGGAAAGTGGGAGTTCCAACTTGTAGGAAACAAAACCAATCCACTGAAGATCTTTGAAAGAATTATAGAATCTAGAAGAAATATTTTAATGACCTCTCACTTGCAAAGAGGATTGTTAATAAGGTTGAAATTGGAAGAAAATCATATCTTCAAGTCAAAAGTTACATTCAAAATAGTATTTATCAACTTGTTACTTCATGAGAGTTTGAGCCATTTGGAGGTTTTCATGAAGGATTTGAATCATATTGTTCTGTTTTGATGATAGTATCCATTGCATTGAATAGAGAATTTGTAGGGATCTACTAAATAAGGAAAAGAGGTTTCTACCCATAGATTGCTTCATATAGAGCCTATTTGTGGTTGTGTGATATGAGGCATTGTGTGCGACTATTCTACAAGAGGTAACCACTTGAACCAATGGTGTTATTGTTGAGAGGTAGAATATAAAAGATGTGTTTTAAAGAATGTTTTGACCATATATTTTTAGCCACCTATTTGAGGATGACATCTAGAGATAATATTCAACATTATGCCAACTCAGTTAAATAGTTATTTCCATAAATGCATAGTAAACTTGCAACACCATAGTTATAGACTATAAAAGAGGGATTCCATGGGGACAAAAAAAATGGTCAAGGAAGGGTTGGGATATATGGTGGAGGAGGTATAAGGATGGGCCAAGAAACATAAATGGTCATATTTAGAGAGGCAATACATCACCACCAATATGACTGATTTGTCACTATATTTAAATAGTGCTTTAATAATATCCATGGAAATATCTATCCAAAGTTGAATAGGAATAGGAAATGGTTGGAGAAAGCTTATAGTTGCCACTATTTCACCCATATGATAATGATATGTATCACATTTAACAATGATTTTCTTGATATCCTATTTAAACCTATGCTAGAAGAGATTATGAAGTACCTTCTCATGGGTTTGAAAAACTCCAAATAACTAGTTGAGGAAGAGGCATGAAATTTATGAATAATTTTAGAATGCAAAGTCTAGAGTTGGGAAGTAAACAAATCCTTTGTACCTTAAATATTGGCCATCCGAGGAGTGGTTGGGAGATGAATTATGGTTAGTAGAATGTTGGTGGATGAGATTTTGTGAGGGCTAGTCCTAGAGGTACTCTTGTTGGAGATCTTGCAACCAATCTAAAAAGGGAATAGAAAATACTTAGAGGGTGATACGGTCCCTTATATTTATAGGAGAGGGAATTATAAATCACATTCTCCTTTCCCTTCTTATAAGTGATCTCATAGTTGAATATCCCATGATTTTTGTGACTTATTTTAGCTAAGCTAGAGAGGATTCTCATTTCTCCAATAAATATTTGAGAGCATTGTGATCCCTTTTTATATAAATGTCTTCCTTGAAAATATGGACCGCATTTTTTAACCATGTGTGAGCTAGACATAATTTCCTTCTCATAAGTGGAGTAGACCAACTTTCCTAGATAGTGCCTTGTTGGTAAAGGTGATGAGGTGACCACCTTGCATGAGAACAACATCAATGCCATCTACACATAGCTTGTTTAGGACCTCATAACCATGTGCATTAGTAGGGTTCCATGATAAGGCATTCATTTTATGTAAGGAAGTCAAATAAGTAGCAATTTTTTCATAACTTTTGACAAATTTATACTAATAGCTAGTGATACCTAAAAATTCATAAAGAGTTATACGTTTCTTGGGAGTGGGTCATGTTTGATTGTATTGGATTTTATTAGGATCAACCTAAACACCTACTATGGAGACAATATATTCAAGGTACTCAATTTATTTTAACCAAGGGAGCACTTTGAGCATTTGGGACATAGCTAGATATTTGTAAGATGTTTTAATGCCATATTGAAATGTTGAAAACATTCTACTCAATTTCTACTATAAATCAAAATGTCATCAAAGAAGATTAAGATGATTTTTTTGAGAAAGGGATGGAAGATTTCTTTTAGAAATTCTTGAAAGGTGTAGGGATAATTAGTGGGCTTGAATGGAATGACCAAATATTTATAGTGACCTTATGGAAGGCCATCTTTGGAATATTTTATTCATTGAGAAAAAAATGGTGATAGCTAGAGTGTAGATCTAACTTGGCTAAAAATTTGGCACCTTAAAGCTCATGAAGTAACTCATTAATCATTAGAATAAGGAACTTATCTTTGATGGTTAGTTTATTCAATTTAAATTAAAGTAAATGCAAAGACACCAAGACCCACACTTTTTTTGAATGAGATAAATAGGTGTAGAGTATGGGCTAGTGAAGGGACAACTAACATTGACATTTAAGAGATCCTAATTTGAATTTGAAATTTCTATTTTTTAAGGAATGAATAGCTATAAGGGTGGAGGTGAGGTAGAAAACTACTTGGAAAGAATTGAATGTAATGTTCATCAAGATAGTGAGGTGGTAACCTAATAGATTCGGTGAACACTATGACATATTTATCTACAATAAGTTACAATTTTACAAATTGAGAATAAATCATGATGGTTGAACTATATGAAGAATATTTTAGCAATGATACCATGGGAAATTTTCTTTAGGATATTCTCCATATAATGTGAGATTCTATGAAAAACAGACCTAGGTTAAAGACCCTTCAATGTATTCCTATTATTTGTGAGCTATATTTCTAAATCTAGCGAAATTTCAAAATATTGGACCAAGGGTATGCAACTAGTGGCTTTTGAGAACTATATAATACCTAAGGGTAAGATAAAAATATCTAAATAAATTTTATAGCCCCTCATAGTAATTTGAATAATGGGACATTTATCTTTGCTAGTAAAAATTCACTCATTGACAAAGATAGCTTCAAAGCTAGAGCATGGATACACAAAATATAATTAGCCCATTTTTCACATCATGGACCACATTTGAAGGTAGCTGTTGATGTGTTTTTTATGCAACACAGGTAGTGCATAGGTGCACTACCTCTCTTGAAAGAAAATCTTCCACAATCAAATTGCAGAACACTATCCCAAGGTTTCTAATGTCAGGTCTTGACTGTGCTTGGAATATCTCAGTTGTTTGATGTGATTTCCTGGAATCACAAGGCGGACTTACAGATGGGTTACAAAGCATAGGGAGTTGGATCTTGAAATGGAGTTCCTAAGATGGGAGAATTATTATGCGTTAGTTGTAGGTTCAAACAGCAGCTATGAACTCCATTTTATCGTTGGATTTAGCTTTACAATGTGCAATGAACCTTCATATAGGTTACTTCTTAAATAAAATGAAAAAAGAGCAAGGAAAAGAGAAAGTTCCTAGACCTGCAACTAACTGTGAACAGTGATAATGGAGTTCTTGCAATAGACAGCTTCTTGGAAACAATATTCCACTTAACTAGAGATCTCATAGTTTAATGGAATTTGTGCTATCTTCTAAGGTCTGCAAATGTTTTGTCTTCCATTCACCATATGCATGTATGAACAAAGATGAAAGTGTGGAGCAGCTTTGAATTCAAGTCCAAGCTAACTTTACACAGCTATCTACCATCAGCAAACAACAAAAAGTATGGACTAAGAAGGCATCTACACAGCAGGAATTTTCATAATCACAGAAAAACATTCCTAAAATCTATTAAAGTGAGCATACAACTAGCTAAAATAGAAAAAAAAATCTAAGCCAAGTATTTAACAATGGAGATTGAATCAAGCAATATGTGAGAAACTCTAGAAAATGCACCAAGTCAATGTCTTTTCCTTATAAATTTCTGCAACATGTCTTTACAACAACTCAACTCTCTTTGCAAATGAGAGGAGAGCCCTATTTATAGTGTCCCAAAGATCAAATGAATGGCCAAGATTAATTCTCATTGTGTGGCTAGGATTCATTACAAAATAGGGTTTCACCTACCCCTAATATATCACAATTTAAAATTACATTTTGTCCATTTCCCTATTTTGTCCTCTAGTGACGACATTGTAGCATTTTCGTCCTTTGCTAATTGCTATTTTACTATAGCTACTCTTTGGGAAGCTTTTTATCATCAATAGGGCTATCCTCCTGCTTCTAGGATGCTGCATATTCTATGAACTTGAGGATAACCACCTGGACCTTGTCCACTTCAATAATCTCATACCTTAGCACTTGGTAGCTCCACTCCTTTGCATTATCCTCTGGCCTTTTCCAGTCCTCATCATACTTTGTGCCCTGGTCCCTGAATAGCTCTGACTGATTGAAGGTATGGGCAGCAAAACTCATGAAATCCATCGTTATTTCACTTGACATCCCATCCTCCATCTTTTTGTGGAAGTAAGGCTTCACCTTTTCTGGATCCATTTGCACTGCAGGCATATCATATTCTTTCATCATCTTGAGATAGCGAGCGCATTCTACCTTGATTTCCTTTATCCATTCTATATCCGGATCCACCTTGCTCATTATTTGCTCCAACCTTTCCTTCCTATTGCCAAAGTCCCGCCCCCATACATCCATTAGCCAGTGGTCATCTTTCTTAAATGCAAGCTCCTTTTCCCACGTGGCTTCTGGCAATTGAAGGATAGCCTTGATCTTTGGAAAGGTGGAGTCGTATGCCGCAGGGAAGTCAGTGCATAGCCTCTTGGTGCCCTCCAAGGATTGTTGTAGGTCCAAGAAGTTGTTGGCTGTCCGAACAGCCTAGCCAATTCCCATGTTTCCAATGTACAAGACTTGTCAGAACCAGCTTTCCGTAGTCTTCTCCAAGTTCTTTCGCCTTTCCATTTTATTGATCTACTCCTTGGATAGCAGCTGGGGCATGGCTGTAGACATGGTAGGAAGGTCGTCCATCGAGGACCATTACTAGATATAATCTATTAAAGTAGCCACCTATGCTTTAAGCTCATCTTTTGAAATCTTGTCCTTCCTTATCAAATGTACCATCATGGCCGATAACTCCTTAAGGTGCCCTACCTTCTGTTCTCTAGTGGCAGTCCCCAGATCCATGGTGGAGATGTTGTAAGTTATCCCTTCCTGACCTACCACAGGTGCGACTACTTGCATAGTTCGATACCCAGAAGCATCCATCGTTACCTTAGATCGGATATTAAGCTTCTTTTGCTTCTTTGTCATGATTTGAGCTCAGGCTAAGATAGCCTCTAGTTTTCCCCTTGGGTCCCTTAGTAAAAGAGTTTTCTTTTTGAGCTGCTTTTCCAACCATTCTAGTATGGCAGACTTGCCCTTAGGTGATCCATGATCACCCTTGCCTCTCTCAGTCAAAGTCTTCATTTCTTTATCTTCAGAGGTCCTCCCTCCCCTTCTAGTTGCATCCCCCTCTTCTTTGTTGGAATCCTAGACGAACACAAGGCACTTGATAGGAAGCCTGGTAGACAGTTGCTGCACGAGAGTCTCTTTTCCTACTGTCTCTCCTTCTTTCTTTTCCTCAGCACGCTCAACTTCGTGCACATGTTCCTTGGATTGCTTGACTTTGAGGCTCTTGACAACTTGGGTTCCACCCTCAGGTAAATCTTCTCTTGGACTATCTTCTGGCGGCTATCCTTCTTTGTCACGGGGTGACCTTTCTGCTCCAGCCTCAGTGTCCTTCAGCTGCCAAGCCAGCTCTTCCTCAAGATCATCATCAAAGGTTTGCATGATGGCCTTGCCATCGTCATCTGCCTCATCCCCACTCTCAGAAGAGCCTGTTCCCTCCTCTTCATAATCCAATCTGTCAATGGTTCGGTGTTCATACTCCGGGTGTTCGTGGTACTCATTAGATTCCTCCTCAAAGGGCTTTGAGGCTTCCCGTTCTCGTTCCTCCCACTCCTTAGAGATTAGCATGGTGGCCCTGTCAGTGGTTATGAAGGCTGAGCAGTAGCGAGGACTTGTGCAAGGGCTGCTTGAAGAGTGGGATCCATCAGGATCTAGGAGAGCTCAGGGGGAAGATTTTGTATATGTCTCGAGAGAGTCTCAGGCATGGTGGAAGTGGGAATAGGCATTGTTACTGTTTCTAGAGGGAGCGATGTGGTTGGTGACATGGCAGCGGAGGATGGGGGAGTAGTTATGGCAGAAGAAGAGTAGACAATTATTACAGACTCGGCTGGAGGCGAAGGGGAAAGATGGACAAAAATTCCCACTGCTGGAAGGGATGTGGTGATCATAGCTAGGGAGGTAGGCGGTGCAATGGCAGGGGCAAGGAGAGCCAAGAGGGGCTCCAATTGATCTGTACCCTTTGTTTTCTCCTCTTGGGTTGAGGGTTGTTCTGCGGTGCCCCCTGTTTGTTTGAGCCTTTTGGAGGGTGAGCCCCCCACTTCTTTTCTTGCGTAAAACTTGGGGTCAGGGGACTGCTCCATTTCTATATCCTTCCTTTATTTGGATCTGGTGAGTGGAGGAGACTTGGAGGTCCCGCCAGTTGAAGTGGTGGCAATGTGGTGTAAGCTAATTCCCAAGGTTGCTTGCACAACTCCAAGAAGACCTTTCCCTCTGTCTCCTTCCTGGAACCTGACTCCAACGGGTTCCTCTTGAGCTTGGAGATTGACCAAACTCTACTCCAACTCTTCTCAAAGAGTTCCTACCTTTTGCTTTACCTTGGGTAGAAAAACACCTTCTTACAATTTGAATGCTCTTCCTTGGACTTAGAAGGATCTAAGTGCCATGTTCTCCATTTTACTTGAACTTCTTGCAGGGGAGCTGGAGATACTGGTTTCTTGCATTTCACCTCCAAATGGATGCATCTTTCCTGGTGTTCAAACTTCAAATCACCCACCTTTATGAATTTGCCTTGGACAGGCCTAATTCTCTACTAGCCTTTACCAGTCGGTTTTTGGCTTTTTTCTCTCAAACTTGACACACAACCTATCCAACAAAAGACACTTTCAGACACCCTTTTCAGAGTTTTAAATCTTTCACTTGGTTTCAGGCTACTATCTGTTCCGTACAGGTGTTTCCCATACTTTTGGAGTGGAGGGCTAATTATCATAATATCTAGGGTTTCACTGGTTTTTGAATCACAATTATCTCCAATGCATTGTGGGAAGTCTCAAACCTTTTGGAGTATGAAGACCTCACCTCACCTGACCTGGTACTGTACGGATTCCATACAGTTATCTATTCCCCTGCCTATTCTCTTATCTTTTCTCTACCAAACTCCTAACCAGGCAGCTAATACTCGCCTAGGGTTTGGTCTTGTAAAACATAGCTTGGCTCTTTGGTTTCCATAATGTTAAATATATACAAGGGACTAGCTCCATTCCCATATTCCACTAATTGCAAGGTATCCCCGTGGTCAGTGTTTATGGGGGAGCCATTCCAATTCCCACTGCTCAAAACATAGGAAAATAACCACCTACAATCTAACCTAAGAATTCAAATCAACAAAACTATTCTATGGAACCTAAGTGAATGATGAGAATTGATCCAAAATTACTCTATGAACACAAAAAATAGAGATACAACTGTATTTACAAAGCCATTTATTTCCACTGTTTCAAAACACACGGGATTTCAAGCAAAACACAAAAAATGTAGAAATTTGTTCACTATCTTTTACTCCACACAACAAAATTTGATTACCATCCCTCTCTAACTGCTTGCCACGAGCCAATACCTCTAACTTGGAGTCTTTTCCATCATTCAAGGGGAGACTGCTCACCTCCATATCCTTGATTTCAAGGGAATCCAAACTGATTGAATTGCATGCAACCTAACAATGTTGCCATGCACTTTTGCAATATTCTTGCAACTCCTTCCATCCTCCTGCATTTTAGGAACACTAACTCCTTGAGTCCGAGCTAACAACCCCTTAACTGACCTTTAGCATCTCCAAACAATGAGGATGTGGCTTTAATACATACTAAATGCATAACATATGTTGTCCTAAGTTTAATAAAACAAAATTTAATACTAATGATGACCTAATGAAGATTTTAGTCCTAATGACTAATTCTTCACACACAAATGCAAGACCTTCTAAGGTCCAAATAAAATAACAAGACCCTGACTTGGATAGAGTCAGTACAAGCCAAAATTGCAAACAAACATGAAGGAGTTAAGCCAAGGTGCCCCTGCACCATCCTCCCCAAAACAGAGAACTTCAATCCACCCTTGGATTGAGTAGGGTAGGGTCAATGCCCAACTTCTTGAACTCTACCTCTTTGATCCATACTACATCTGAATCAGGTTGTCCATGCCTCTTGATCAGGTGTTCTTTATATTCTTTGGTCCTAGTCTTCTTGTAGACCCTGGTATCCAAGATTTGATCAGCTTGTTTGACTGTAGCAGGGGGCAGTTTGAGTTCTTCAACATCTTGGGTGACTTCATGGAAGGTCTGATCCATGTTGATTGGTGGTCCTTTGTAATGTACAAGGTCTGCAACATTGAAAACAGGGGACAGTCCACTGTCATCTGGCAATTGCACCTTGAAAGCATTGTTGCCATACTTCTCCAATATAGGGCAGGGACCTATCCTCTTCATTTGCAGCTTGTGAGGAACTCCCTTCTGCAATCTAGCCTTGTTCAAATACACCATCACTAGGTCACCAACATTAAACTGAACCTCTTTCCTATGCTCATCCACTTTGGTTTTATGTTTCATGGTATTCTCTGCCAAGGTTTTTTTGACTGTCTCATGAATTTCCTGCATTGCACAAGCAAAATCATCTGCATATCCACTTCCCTTGACTCCATCCTTCAACTCTCTCAGTTCATAAACACCTCTAGGGTGCAGTCCATAGACAATTTCAAAGGGACTCTTCCCTATGGATCTATTCACTGTATCATTATAGGCATATTCAGCTTGCCCAATAATCTAGTCCCATTGTTGACCATACTCCTTGGTCAAGCATCTCAAGAGATTTCCAAGAGTTCTATTTACCACTTCGGTCTGACCATCAGTTTGGGGATGGTATGTAGATCCAAAGGACAAATTGGTGCCCATTCTTTGCCAAAGAGTCTTCCAAAAATGACTCATAAACTTGGTATCCCTGTCTGATACAATGTTGACTGGTAAACCATGAATCTTTACTATCTCCTTAAAGAAAAGTGAGGCTATTTGACTGGCATCATTGGTTGTTTTGCAGGGTACAAAGTGAGCCATTTTACTAAATATTTCTTGCACACTGTCCATACCTTGCTTTGTCTTGGGTAAACCAACTACAAAGTCCATGCTCAAGCATTCCCATGGACTAGAAGGGATAGGCAGTGGCTGGTATAAGCCTGCATTTGAAGAAGTGCCTTTGGACTTTTGACACACCACACAACTTTCCACATACTTCTTGACATCTAAGTTCATCCTAGGCCAAAAATAAAACCTTTGAACCAGTTCCTGAGTTTTAGTGATCCCAAAATGACCACTCAATGCACCATTATGCTTCTCTTGTATTAAATTTTCTCTAATAGAACCTCTATTAACACAAATTTGATTTCCTTTAAACAATAAATCACTTTGCAAGGTATATTCAGCATATTTTCTATGGAAATGGTTCTTATATTCAAGACATACCTTATAAATATCAGCAAAGTCTTCATCATCTGCATATAGATCTTTGAAGTGATCTATTCCCATGCTCTTCAACTGAATTTCTTGGATTGTGAGAACTCTCTTGCTCAATGCATCAACCACTTTGTTGAGAGCTCCTTTCTTGTGTTTGATATTGAAGGTGTAAGCTTGCAAGTACTCCACCCATTTCATGTGCCTGTGACTCAACTTCTCTTGTGAATTTAGGAAACTGAGTGCTTGATTGTCTGAATACACAATGAATTCCTTGGGAAGCAAATAGTGCCTCCACTTCCTTAGTGCTTGGACCAATGCATACATTTCTAAGTCATAAGAAGATTACTTCTTCTTGGCTTCACTTAACTTCTCAGAATGAAAAGCCACCGGTCTGCCCTCTTGGCTGAGAACAGCTCCAATAGCTACATTGCTTGCATCACACTCAATGGTGAATAGCTTCTCAAAGCTTGGCAACACCAAAACAGGTTGGGTAGCTATCTTTTCCTTCAACAACTCAATACTCTTGTTAGCTTGCTCATTCCATACAAACTTGGTTTTCATTCCTCCTTTAATGGTATCCAACATAGGAGCACAAATTGCACTAAACTGCCTTATGAATTTCCTATAATACTGAGCAAGACCATGGAAGCTTCTTACCTCTGTTGCTGTCTTTGGAGTGGGCCAATTGAGAATGTCTTCTACCTTGCTGCTGTCCATCTTCAATTTTCCATGTGATAGCACAAATCCAAGGTACACCAGCTCTATTTTGATGTACTCACACTTTTCCAGATTGATCTTCAGCTTCTCCTCCTACAACTTCTTGAAAATCAACTCAATATGTTGGAGGTGCTCTTCTCTTGTTCTGCTATAGATTAGTATATCATCAAGATACACTACTAAAAGCTTGCCAATGTAGTCCTTGAGGATTTCATTCATGAGTCTCATGAATGTGGAGGGGGCATTAGATAATCCAAATGGCATTACTAGCCACTCATAAAGACCTTCATTGGTTTTGAAGGTTGTTTTCCACTCATCACCCTCATGTATCCTAATTTGATGATAGCCACTCTTTAAATCTATCTTGGTATAGTACCTAGCTTCACCTAGACAATCCATGAGATCTTCAATCCTAGGGATGGGAAACCTATACCTGATGGTTATCTTGTTTATTGCCCTGGAATCAGTGCAAAGCCTCCATTCTCCTCCTTTCTTAGGTGCTAAGACAGTGGGTATTGCACAAGGACTGATTCTTTTCCTAATAAGACCTTGGTCAAGAAGTTCTTGAATCTTCCTGGCTATTTCCTCATTTTGTTGAGGTTTCATCTTGTAGGATGCTTTGTTTGGAAGGGAAGCTCCTGGTATCAAGTCTATCCTATGACTTATGGCTCTTTTAGGAGGTAAGGTTGCTGGTTGACCCCTACTTACTAAACCTTCATAGGTCTGCAACAAGTCTTGTATCTCCTTCGGTAACTCTTGCTTTTCAGCTACCTTCTCTTTGCTTACCTCTCTTGGCTTGATCATTACTGCATAGCCAACTCCTTCTCCTTCTTCCAAAGCTCTTAAGAACTCTTTTTCACTCACCATTAGCAGCTTAGAACCTATTGTCTGCACCTCTGTATCTTCTAGCAAAGACTGAATTTTGTAGGTCACCTTATCTTTCTTAAAGGTATAGGAGTTCCTTGCTCCATCATGCACAGCTTGACGGTCAAATTTCCAAGGCCTACCTAGGAGCAAGTGGCATGCATCCATAGGTAATACATCACACAATACCTTGTCTTTGTACTTGCCAATTAAGAACTCCACCCATGCTTGTTCATTCACCAAGACATGCTGACCCTTATTGAGCCATGTGACCTTGTAAGGATTATTGTGAGGTATCCTTGCCAATTTCAGCTTGTTGACTACCTCCTCTGACACAATATTGTCAGTTGAACCTGAGTCTATTATGACCTTACACACCTTCCCCATCATCTTGCACTTTATCCTAAACAAGGATCTTCTTTGGCTTGGCTCTTCTTTCACCGGTTCCTTGATCAAAGTCCTTCTCATCATGAGATTCTCACCTTCCTCTGAGTTCAAGGGTACTTCAGGTTGTTTATTTGCTGTAGTAGTCTCATCTTGAATCAGATTGGTTCTCCTATCTCCTCCATGAGAAGTGTTACCTTTCTCAGGACATCTATAAGCCGAGTGTCCCAATTGATTGCAATGATAGCATTTCATGTTGGTGAAGTAGCTGCCTCTTCCTTGTCCACCACTTCTTCCTCTAGAGCTGAAACCTCTTCCTCTACCACCTCTACTAGAACTTCCTTCTTGTTGTTCAAAAAATCTGACTTCTCCTTGGGCTCTTGTTCTGAGCTTCTTCCATTGTAACTTCCTCTTTGTCCTCTGCTGTCTTTCCCTTTACCTCTGCTTTTAGGATTTTGTTCCTGCTTCTTTTTTCCTTTCTCCTCTATTTTCAAAGCCATTTGATAGCATTGGCGGACTATTTTGAAGTTTACTAAGCTCATGTCCTCTTGGATAGACCACTTGAGCCCATTCAAATACCTTGCTAACTTGATACTCTCTTCTTCAACCACTTTTGATCTAAGGCATAATTTTTGAAACTCCTCAGTATATGTTTGGACATCCATATCTTTTTGCCTTAGATTGTGTCTTCTCCTATGCAATTGAACTTCATAATCATCAGGGAGATAGGTTTGCCTTATCTTAGTCACCATTCTTCTCCATGAAACTATAGGACCTTTGCCTTCTTTCTCTCTTTTTGATTGCACAAACTTCCACCATGTGAGAGCTGCTCCTCTCAACCTTGACTTGGCCACCTTTACCTTTTAGGCCTCTGTTATGCCATCACACTCAAAGTGATTCTCAATGCTCTCAATCCAGTCTACAACTGAATCAGTGTCCATTTGTCCACTGAAAAGTGGCACACCCTCCATTGCTTTACCACTCAAGGCCTGTAATGCCTTCAAGAATGGTTCCTTTGCAAGAATAGGATCAGGATTTGGAGCTTCCTCCTCCAAATCCTCTTATTTTTCCTTGGCTTCCTGTTCTTCCTTCTTCTTAATCTTGTCCTTCACATTATATGTTGTCTCTTGGACTTCATCCAGGAGTTTCTCCATCT
Organism: Sequoia sempervirens; assembly: GCA_007258455.2. NCBI lineage: Eukaryota > Viridiplantae > Streptophyta > Pinopsida > Cupressales > Cupressaceae > Sequoia > Sequoia sempervirens. The sequence goes on along the minus strand of VDFB02271358.1, from coordinate 166,820,943 downwards.
GAGATGTCCTTTCTCTGAGCAACCGGTTATCTTCCTCTTGCTCTTCTACCTTCTTTGCTAGTTCTGCATTTGTCACCATGGCTTCTTCCTCTGGTGTATTCTCTCCTACTGACTCAGTGGATTGGCTCATTAATCACAAGCCTTGAATCTAACTCTAAGCTCTGATACCAATATGGTGTAAGCTAATTCCCAAGGTTGCTTGCACAACTCCAAGAAGACCTTTCCCTCTGTCTCCTTCCTGGAACCTGACTCCAATGGGTTCCTCTTGAGCTTGGAGATTGACCAAACTCTACTCCAACTCTTCTCAAAGAGTTCCTACCTTGTGCTTTACCTTGGGTAGACAAACACCTTCTTGCAATTTGAATGCTCTTCCTTGGACTTAGAAGGATCTAAGTGCCATGTTCTCCATTTTACTTGAACTTCTTGCAGGGGAGCTAGAGATATTGGTTTCTTGCATTTCATCTCCAAATGGATGCATCTTGCCTAGTGTTCAAACTTCAAATCACCCGCCTTTGTGAATTTGCCTTGGATAGGCCTAATTCTCTACTAGCCTTTACCAGTCGGTTTTTGGATTTTTGCTCTCAAACTTGACGCACAACCTATCCAACAAAAGACACTTTCAGAAACCCTTTTCAGAGTTTTAAATCTTGCACTTGGTTTCAGGCTACTGACTGTTCCGTACAAGTGTTTCCCATACTTTTGGAGTGGAGGGTTAATTATCCTAATATCTAGGGTTTTACTAGTTTTTGAATCACAATTATCTCCAATGCATTGTGGGAAGTCTCAAACCTTTTGGAGTATGAAGACCTCACCTCACCTGACCTAGTACTTTACAGATTCTGTACAGTTATCTATTCCCCTACCTATTCTCTTATCTTTTCTCTACCAAACTCCTAACTGGGTAGCTAATACTCACCTAGGGTTTGGTCTTGTAAAACATAGCTTGGCTCTTTGGTTTCCCTAATGTTAAATATATACAAGGGATTGGATCCATTCCCATATTCCACCAATTGCAGGGTATCCCTGTGGTTAGTGTTTATGGGGGAGCCATTCCAATTCCCACTGCTCAAAACACAGGAAAATAACCACCTACAATCTAACCTAAGAATTCAAATCAACAAAACTATTCTATGGAACCTAAGTGAATGATGAGAATTGATCCAAAATTACTCTATGAACACAAAAAATAGAGATACAATTGTATTTACAAAGCCATTTATTTCCATTGTTTCAAAACACACGGGATTTCAAGCAAAACACATAAAATGTAGAAATCTGTTCACTGTCTTTTACTCCACACAACAAAATTTGATTACCATCCCTCTCTAACTACTTGCCACGAGCCAATACCTCTAACTTGGAGTCTTTTCCATCATTCAAGGGGAGACTGCTCACCTCCATATCCCTGATTTCAAGGGAATCCAAACTGATTGAATTGCATGCAACCTAACAATGTTGCCATGCACTTTTGCAATATTCTTGCAACTCCTTCCATCCTCTTGCATTTTAGGAACACTAACTCCTTGAGTCCGAGCTAACAACCCCTTAACTGACCCTTAGCATCTCCAAACAATGATGATGTGGCTTTAATACATACTAAATGCATAACATATGTTGTCCTAAGTTTAATAAAACAAAATTTAATACTAATGATGACCTAATGAAGATTTTAGTCCTAATGACTAATTCTTCACACACAAATGCAAGACCTTCTAAGGTTCAAATCAAATAACAAGACCCTGACTTCGCTAGAGATAGTACAAGCCAAAATTGCAAACAAACATGAAGGAGTTAAGCCAAGGTGCCCCTGCATCACAATGGCATCTCCTGTGGCACTGGGCTCACTTTTGAGCCCTTCATAAGTCAAGATTAATTCTTTTTGTTTCAATTAGGCTACCCGTCCATCAACCCATTCCTTAGTATGAGCCAAGATTGGCATGGTTATGATATCGAGGTCACCGACCTCCTGCTCATCCCAGTCAATTGTTGGTATCGGAAAATTGGCAACTACAAGGTACCTGGGATCCATTAAGGTGCTCTCTTCCTCTTGAAATTGATCTGGGATGCGAAAGGGCTACACCTTTCTTATGAAATACGCTGTCATCCGCATATAGTGCCTTGCACGCACCTCTTTATCATCCTCGCAATCTCCCCAAAAGTCTTTAATGTGGTGGAGATGAGTGAACCCCGACCCTAGCGCCTTTCTTATGTGGCCATATGGGTCCATTCATGGGCGAGTAGTGTGTAGGTGAAAATGGTAGTCTTTTAGCTCCTTCTCGATGTTAGCAGTGCATTGGGAAGTTTGTAGTTGGTACATGCCTTGGCTGAGAGTCATGGGATAAGAGATCCTCATTATGTGCTTATTGCTGAAGATTTCTTGTATATGTTGGAGCTTCCGAGAAAGCTCCAGTTGGATGATTCGGTCGTTGGGGTAGCGAGGCAACCTATTTGGTCTTTTAGTGAAGCCCTGGGCACGAATGTATGTGAACTTTGGGTATTGAATGAAGAGGAAGGCATACTACTTCAAAAATTCCCTAGCACTATGGGAGACCCTCCTCTCGAAGTCCCTGCCAATCACTCTAATAATATGACCGATGAAGGCATCATTCACTCTACAGTATTCCCTCTTGAAGTTCCGGTACTGGAGCTGTGGGTACCTATCATAGGCTTTAAGTTTCCGACCCTGTTCTTGATCAGGTGCTGCAAACAACCCATTGTACTGCCTCTTATCCACCAAGGAATAGATGAGATAGGAAGTCATATAGAACTTGGAGCTCTTCTTTATATTGATGAATTTCTCATGGAAGCATTCGCTTATGATTCCTCCCTAGTAAAATGAAGTCTTTGTGGTGACTTCCTCATTCCCTCGAAGAATTTGCTCAATGAAGTACACCATCCATTCTTGGAAAAAGGCTGTCGTAGGAAGACCCATAACTCAGCTTAGCATTGTGGCTAAGTCATGGTAATCTTCATGGAAATCACTGCAAAAGAGCTCATGAGGAACCTTCGCAGCACTACCTCGCTTTTCTTTAAGCCAATGTTGGTTTATTGATCTTTTACAGCTCGTCGGATTATCATCCCATGCCGCCTGACATTCTTCTATGGTGGGGACTTCCATCTCTTGGAAAGTGGGGATATGGAAATTATTCGTGATCCCTTCAGCTGACATGTCGGCGAGGACGTTCCCTTCTCTATCAATGATTGTCCTTGTGTCGGGTTAATATGCCTCCCGACAAGCCATGACCAACTTGGGGGTCACGAGGGATGGAGGGAATCCAACAAATTTTGCGATTCTACTTTTCCTTATCAATCTTGCATTATTGGTCGTAGGATTGACCCTGACCCTTTGCGTGAATTCGTCAATATCAACATGGCCAATATTGGTATCTGTGATCTCTTTCCAATCTGTGGTAATCTTTGAGTGCAGAGGCTCACCCTGAAATTGGTATTTCATCTGGTCCTTGTCTTCTTTCCCTCGAGGAGTTTTTCCTGACTTCTTTCCCTTGTCCTTTTCGATAGGTCCTCCTGAAGGTCCCACACCCAATTCCATATATTTTGCAAGGAAAGGCGTAGTTAGTGCAATGAACCATGAAAACATTCATGTTAGTTGAAATCCCAAAGATGAAATCCATTTTAAGTAATCTATCAAGCATAACATGATACTTTATCTCTCGATGTCATCGGTCTTTTGGATGAGGGATTTGGGACAATCCGGGTCTAGAAGGCTAGAATTCCCTAGCGAGAATGCTGTTTGGAGTGGAAAATAGGGAAGAGGGCTCCCAAAGATTCTCTTTGGTGGAATTTGATAATTTGAAAGGTTCGTAATGAAGAAGACCAAGATTAAGCACGTGGGTCGAGATCAGATTGAAAATTGGGCTTATTTGGATTAGTTTAGGAGCATTCAGGGGTGCTAGGTTAGAAAGCTATATGGAGATGGTTGTTTGGGAATGATAGATCAGAAATGGGATTCTGGAGGTGGAACTCTAGGGTCCGTGGTCCGGCGGGTTGCAGGGCGGTTAGAAGATTGATTTACACTTGAGTGCCCGGGTCTGAGGCACTGGGAAGCCGTTCATCTTTTGTCATTTGGAATGACTATCATTGGGCGGAAGTCCGTAGGGGGCGGCCCAACGGTCACAAGGGAAGGCAAGTTGACATAAGGCCTTGCAGTGGGGTGAGGTCTTAGTGAGAGATGAATGTCTCGTCGACAGCTAAGAGAAAGAACGGACCCGCCATGAGGGTCCACTGTTTGATTCATTTTCAGTCCTTCGGCAGTTGGAAGGGCGGAGCCCATAGCTCGAAGGGGTGGGGGAGATTTTCCCCTCAGATCAGCGAATGAGGGAAGGACTCTCGAATGGCAGAGCCCGTCCCAGGCTAGGCTGTTCATTTAGTCAAGTCGGATCTCAGTGGCGAACGAGGGTTCGAAGCTCGGAGTTTCGATAGATGTCTAGTATTCGCCAAGAGGAACGTGATGTCGTTGTGAGGTCCTAGCGAATAGGGAGAGTCTTGCTAACAAAATGAGTGTTTGGTGTAAGTTTTTTGGGTCAGAAAAAGGTCTTGGCGAACCAGCGATGTCTCGCCAACGAAGAGGCCTATCGGCGTAACCTCTTGCTGACCTTGCGAAGTCACCCCGATAGGGGAGCCTAGATTGCCAAGATGAAGGGTTTCGCTAGGAAGTCTTGGCGATAGATGAATGTCTCCTCGACAGGTCATTCAACAAAGCAGGGTTTGCTCAGCGAAAGGTCTTGCTGAATCAGGGAGGTCTCATTGATGGAGGATGAGGGGTGGAATCCTGAACACCCGAGCCTGAGAGATCCTAAAGCTGTTTTGAAATATTTTTTTCTGCTAAGTCTCTGATAACAAAGGGAGCATCTGGGCTCGAGGGACCCAAATGCCCCTGCAAAGAACAACTGCGCAGAGATAAAGCTCTGAATTGGTCATGGGGATGCTATGTGGGTTTACTCAGTTTTCGAGGACATGGGTTTTGTTCGTGATGCCGTATTTTATCCTTCACATTTTTCTTTGATGGTTGTTGTTCATTTTAATCCTTAGAAATCATGAAAAAAGTGCTTGGAAGGGTGAATGGTGGACCTACCTCAAACACTCAATGTGGGGAGGTGTGGGATCCACTCACGATCGATGAGGTGACAATGAGGGCAATGAGCGTGAAGGTATTGAAGACGGTGGGCTCCCCTAGCAAGTTCTCTAATCACTCCCTGCAACACTGTCAAGTGAAAATGACAGGAATGAACCTTCTATTTATACCCCACTCGCCATTAATGGCTCTACTAAATGCAGGTACGGTGAGCAAGGAAGTTGGTGATTTTGAATCGACTGATAGCAGTGGGAGACCTGGGCTCCGGTGACTGGGAGGGTGCAATGTGACGGCCATTTGGAAATTTCAACTCAGAGGGGTCAGTGGCGGAAAAGAGAGAGTCGAGGCTCAGAGGGCAGAGTTTTGCCAGAGGTCCACCGTCAGAGATGGCGAAACCTTCACGGAACTCTAGACTCGGAAATCCAGAGGTCCGGGTTCGGAGCACTCGACGACAGCCAAGATTTCCCCGCAAACACTTCAGACAGCAATTATGGAGCCGAGGCCTGAGGTTCGGGAAGACACAACCCATTCTCCATTAGGGACGATGGGTGCAACGAGGAAACCCGGCAAGGGAAACACGAACAGCCGGGCTCGGCAGGGCCTGGGGCTGTTGGCAGGGGAAAACTACCAGAGAGACTCCACAAGGCACCAGAACTTGACAAAATTAAAAGGGGAAGGTACGGTCAACTTATGGTGAGACTTTGAAGCAACATTGACCATCTGGGTCACCAAAAAAAGGGGCATGCAAAATGAGGCAGCGACAAAAACAACCTGACAAGGCGAAAGAAAAGAGGGTCCACATTCAAAACGGGGCATGTGTGCCGAGGGCACAACAAATGGAAACTCCACTGGGGAATGCTCCTGAGCATTCCATGGGTAAATATTCATTCAGGACTTAGAATCTCTGGTTTTGTAGACTAGGAGTAGCTTCCAAAGGTGAATCTAGGAGAATGAGATCCTTAATTGGGTTAGTCTACGAAACATCTCAAAAGTGTGTGCGGTGAGTTCATTCCTTTCCTCGGGATGGTGACCAGGGGTTGGTAATCCAACCGAGCAAGTTACATAAATCGTCTAGCACCAAAAATAACCTGAACATTTCTCTGCTACCAGTCAGGCGTGCATAGCCCCGACGGAGTTGTCACTACAATCCCACAGATATTGCTCTACTACCGGTCGGGCGTCCATAGCCCCGGTAGAGTTATCCGCACACCCATATAGTCATTTATTTTTCTAGAATTCCTTTTTCCTTCATTTTGATATTTCTTTCAATTTTCATTTTGAGATAATTTTCTTGCTTGACCGGGTAAGCTCCGAAGCTTACAATGGGTTTGGGACTGCAGTGGTCACTAGAGCAGACTCAAGATTTTTCGCTCACTAGGGTGTCATAGCAACCATGGTACAATCCTTTAGAAATGATTATTATATGTTTTGTGCGAGATCTGAGATGTGCGTAAAGAGATCCAACCAAGGGTTGAGTTCTAAGGCAGAGTTCAGACAAGGAAATCATTCATGGGCGGCCTTCAGAGAAGGAGGGTCGAGAGTGAATGTTTAGCCTAAGAACACCAAGGATGGACAACAAAGTGAACTGTTCGTCAAGCGAGCATGGCCACCGCTAAGGGGCGGGGAACACCTTTTTCCTGAACAAAATAGCCGAGAAACAAAAGCAAAAAGAGCGACACAAAGTAGAAAGATGTAAGCAAAATGACCAAAAAAGGGGCAACCTATGCTAACCTATATACAACAATTACAAAGAAGAGCTCGAACGAGCTCAAGCCTGGAAGTAATGCTTTAGGTGCTGCCCATTGACCAATAACGGGACGTTCTGACCAGTTAAGGTCTTTAGGCCGAAGACATTATTTCCCAAAATCTCAGCTATGTAAAAGGGGCCAAGCCAGAGCTTGTCAAATTTGTTGTGTCCCCCTTTCCTTTTGTGGGCCTTGTCCCAATACAGGACCAAATCGGCAATCCTAAAGGCCTTAATCTTGGCTCAACGGTCGAACCATCTCTTAACCATGCCCTGATTCTTGGAAAAATTCTCTATTGCACGGTCTCAGACTTCCTCTAAATGCAAGAGCTCAACTAACCGAGCTTCTCTATGATCTCCTCCATAAAATTTGTTGATAAATTGAAGAGTAGGAATCTTCAAATGGATAGGAAATATGGGTTCTAGGCCATAAACGAGGTGGAATGGGGAATCACCAAGGGCAGCTTTATGGCGAGTGTGGTCAGCCCAAAGGGAAAAATGGAGTTGGGTATGTCAGTCCTTGGGATTCCTATCTAGCAGTTTCTTGATCACGGTAATCAGGTTCTTATTTGTAGATTCTGCGAGGCCATTGCCTTGGGGGTAGTAATTGGATGAAAACTTAGGGGCAATCCTATAGTCGAATGCCCAGCTTGAAAATTTCAATGAAGCAAAAGCAGGTCCATTGTCACATACCAAAGCATAAGGACAACCAAAGTGATTTAAAATGAAACTCTCTAAAAAGTTAGTAACTACTTCAGTTGTCCATTGTTTACATACGATTGCTTCCGTCCATCTAGTGCAGTAATTAGTAGCGGTAAGAATGTACCTGTGTCTCGCAGATTATGGAGGGCTTACTGGATCAATGAAATCGAGACCCCATTGTGCGAACGGCCTTACCTCCAGCATAGGCTGCAGTGGGACAGCAATATTCTTTTCCCTAGTGGCAGCGATCTGGCATGTGTGACATGAGTGGACATGACGATGAGCATCCTTGAAGATAGTTGGCCAATAATACCTTTCTCTCAGTATCTGGTGTGTTGTGGAAGAACCAGAACCATGGCCCGTGCCAAATTTATCATGGAACTCTTTTAAGACTCGGTCCACTTCCTCCTTACCAAGGCATCTTAAGTAGATGCCTTCATGATTATTTTTGTAGAGGATGGAACCTTGTAGCATGTAACCATTGCTTTTCAATCTAAGGGCATGCTTTTGGACTCCGTGCAAGTGCGGCAGACACTTGTGGTTTAGCAGATAATAAACAACATTATTGTACCATTCTCTCGGGGAGACGTCCTCAAGCTGGTATTGCTGCACAGTGAGTTCGGGTCCAGCCTTTGCTGCTGCTTTAGCCATCGTGTGGGTGAGTGTCTGTCTTCTCACCAGCTTCATTGGTTGGATCTCCATGTCATATTCTTGGAGCAGGGTGACCCATTTAGCTCTTTGTTCACCTAATTGATTTTGCATGAGCAGCATTTTTACTGCTGGGTCGGGGACAATGGCAAACACCTTGTTGCGCAGGATGTAATGTCTCAATTTCTTCACCCCTCTAACAAGAGCATATGCCTGCTTTTGAATGTTGTGATATCACAATTCAACATCCTTCAGGGGAGCACTCATGAAGGTGATCGGATGCTCATTTCCTTCATCGTCTTTCTGGGTCAACATGCTAGCACATGAATGTTCTGAAGCGAACGAGTAGATGTAGAAAGGCTTTAAATAATCTAGGCTGACTAACATAGGTGCCTCAACAATGGCCCATTTGATTTCTTCGAAAGCTTGTTTGACATCAGGAGTCCACTCAACTTTGGCATCTTGTTTCAACATAGCATTGAGAGGTTTAACAATCTCTGCTAAACCCATGATGAATTTACTGACGAAGTTGATCTTTCCAAAGAAGGATTTTAATTCTTTCTTGCTGCCTGGTGGTGGGATTTTTAGCAATGACTGGATGCGTTTAGGGTCTATGGAGATCCCCTGTTCTAAAATAATGTGTCTGAGCAATCTACCTTCAGTCACTCCAAAAATGCACTTCTTGGAGTTAAGGGAACCCCCAAACTCGCGGCACCTCTGAAACACTTTGCATAAATCAGAGACATGATCACCCTGCCTTTTAGAAAACACAGTGAAATCATCCATGTATATGATTATGCATTTACCGATCAGGTCCTTGAAGGCGATATCCATGGCGTGTTGGAAGGTGGCGCTGGCGTTGATGAGCCCAAAAGGCATCCTCCTGTACGTGAACGTCCCCCACTTAGTGGTGAATGCTGTTTTATGCTGATCTTCATACTGTACCATCGCCTAGTTGTATCCAGAGTACCCATCTAGAAAAGACATCATCTAGGAGCCGTTGATGATTTGCAACACCTCATCTAATGAAGGCACAGGATAATTATCTTTCTCTGAAGCTCGGTTCAAATTGTGGAAGTCCACACACAATCTAATCTCCCCATTCTTTTTTCTGACCGGGACCAAGTTGGCCACCCATGTAGAGTGTCTGATTGGAAAAATAATCCTTGCTGAGAGCAACTTCTGTACTTCTTTGTAAATAAAGGGTTCCAACAAGGCATTGATAGGACGCTACCGCTGGCGAAATGGTCTCGCTTCTGTCTTGAGAGGGATGGTGTGTGTAATGACAAAAGTTTCATATGTCTTTAGATCTTCGTAGCTCCATGCCACCACATCATGGTACTTCCGCAACACATTTGTAATTCCATTCTTTTCCTCTGGCATGCACACCTTGCCAATGAAAACATTCTTGATTTCCTCAGCTATCCCGAGGTTGTAGGCATCGCACTGGTTGCTTATCACCTCCTTCTTTGTTTGTCAATTCTGATATTTGATCTGATCCAGATCAAATATACGTTCTAACTAAACCATGCCTTTGGGGATCGTATTGGTTTTGAGATTAATAACTCCCTCTATGTCCAATTCAGCTTCTTGCGGATCAGCTTCATCAATTATTTGGGCTGCGAAGACATCAGAACTTGTGATAAATTCGAGAATATGTTTGTCATTATTGAAGACCTGCAAGTGAGTAACATTATCTGGGACTGATGGCGTAGATGTCAACTCAACTATGAATTTCTTGAGCCCACATAAAGAGAGGGGTTGCAAAGTTATAGCCGCTTGAGCCAAGGCATCAGCTGTACGATTCTAAGCGTGGGGAATCAACTATATATTGAATGCATCTAAGCCTTCCACGAGATCCCAAACCCTGTGCCTATAGTTGGAAAGCCTTCTATCATGGCAAGAATACAATTTTCTAACTTGTTTAACTATGAGTTCTGAATCCCCAAAAACTTGTAGCATTTTGACATTTTTCTTCAAGGCCATGAGAAGGCCATGAACCAAGGCCTCATATTTCGCTACATTATTGGTGCAATAAAACTATAATCTATGGGCAGCAAGAAAGGTATTACCCGTTGGACTGATGAGTTTGAACCCAGCTCCGACTCCTTTCCTGGACTTGGATCCATCAAATCAGAGAGTCCAGCATGTGGAAAGTTCTTTATCTTTGGGTCCGATTAAGTTTCTGCTCTCTTTTAGCTGGGCGACTGCTTCCGTGATATGAGGAGAGTTTTCTAGCTCAGTATACTGATCAGTGGGTAGTTCTACTAGTGCCTCCTTTGGTGTTTCCTTCTGGAGGGTGGCTGATTTCTTAACATGTTCAATTATTGTTTGACATAAGCAACAATCAAACTCGGAGTGGGAAGCATTGTGAATCCTACACCAATTTGGCAACAAGAGATCATGGAAATTCACCCGGGCACCCAAGCTAAGTTGATCCCTTGCGCACTTTTCTATAAACTCCTGGAATCCACTGAGTAGTCCCCAGTCGTCACTTTCATTGTGCTTGTCATCTGCTTCCACCAACATTTCCACATTTGGAGGCATTTGAATACAATCGGTTGGAGGATTGCATAACACTAAGAGGACTTCGGCGGTGCATTCTTGCTGAGGCTCAACCTTATTTTGGTAGGCAAAGGGACGGTAGTTTCCTAGGTCGGTCTCGATAAAGAGAATTTTGTTGAGATTATTGTATTCCATAATCATATATTTCATACGAGGTTCACGGTCGATACGGATATGGTTTGGCAACCCCTTCCATGGTAGCCACATGTGGGAAAGGTCCGTAGCAGTATACCCATTCAGGGCCTTGGTGAACTCCCTTCCAAAAATGATTCCATATGCATCTGGAATGTCTGCCACTTGGATATCAATGACCTGTTGTATTCTTGGGTCTATAGCGATTTGTATCGGGATCTGATTTATTTCTCCCACAATGTTGATCTTTGTTTTGTCCAGCTGGGTCACTTTTCTTCTTGAAGATGTGGGAGTGATGCCAAGAGCCTTGCATACTGCCAGGGGCATGACATTGGCAGAAGCTCCTAAATTGAGTAGGCAGTTATGCAAGTTCTTTCCAAAGATCCTAATGGTGGTAAGGAAAGGGAGAGTTTCCAATCTCCCTTGGAAGATGCCTATAGGCATATCCATGTGAGCAACTTGACCTTTGTTCTTATCACCGCCTTTATCCCTGGTCTGCCTAAATGGTTGGTCCTTAGAAAACTGCCTATTACTCTAATTTGGTTCCTTTTCCATTTGTTTACCTACAGACTGATCCATGGGAACATCCTTCTTTCTTCCCATGTTATCCTGTATCACTAGTTCTTCCCTAGGCTCTTCGAAGGTAACCCTCTTAGCTAATATTTCTTGGGTTATACTAGAAGATGGGGTCCCATTAAGGACCCTAAAGAAGGTGTGCCTTACGGCATGGACTTTGACCAATTCAAAGGCTGACAAACTAATTTTCACCCTTTTGAACTCTTCTGCCACGTATTCACCCATTTGTTCAATCTTTGAACTAAAGGCCTGACCTATTGCAGAGCTAGGGGGTTGGATTTTCATTTGACTAGACTAATTTTGAGATTGGACTTGAGGTTGATTTTGTGACTGATTTTGAGACCCATTCTTATTGAGGTATTGGGTGGGTATACGGGGAAGTCCAAGATTGTTGCTGGCATTAGGATCAGGTGGGGTGGCAAAATTGTTTGGTGGAGTAGAAGTTGTAAAGGGGCCACCCACCTGCCTATTTCTGAGGAAGTAGGGAGTCAACCTTTGATGGAATATGTGGAACTCATCTACAAATAGCTCTTCTTCGTCTACTAGACTATTATCTACTGAATAAAAAAGTTGAGCTAAAGTTTGTTCATTACTCACCTCTTGTACTTCTTCACCCTCAACAAGAGTAGGCTCAACATTGGGCTCGTTGTGATCACCCCGTGAAAATGGTGGTTGATTAACCACGAGACAGGAGGAATCGTATGGCTCAGATGGGACAATGTCACTACAGCTAGCACTATCGACTGCATTCTTCACTTCTACCTGGAATATTTCAGCAGCTGTCTAGAATTCGGGGCAATCCAACTCAGAATGTCTGTTGGTTTTGTGAATCTGACAGCATCCGAACAAAGCTGCCTCTGCAAGGTATACTCCACTAGTTGTCTTTTCATTTCTGGTTGGTTGGTCGAAAGGCATAAGGACACCTCCGTTATTAGGCTTGGTATTCCATGTTCGATTCTGCCTCTGAGAAGGTCTTCTTTTTTAATTTTGATTAGCGTTTTGTCCCCTATCATAATTCTGCCCAGAGGAGGTATTTGCTTCTTGATTATCCCTACTATCCCTATTGTTTCAGTTGTCCCGGTTAAGATTGGCCTATAAATTATGTTGGGAGGCCTGTAACTGATTATTTTGATTTTTTAGGTGTGTCATTTTTGTGGACATTTTCCTTATCATCTCTGTCATTTCCTCTAACTTGTCCTTCTCGATCGTGTTACTCGGCTACAACACAGGATTTTGGAGGAAAGCAGACAGGGATGTCGGCTGATTCTAATACGCTAGAGGAAACTTTGATCTCGATAGGTACAATGACACCTGGGGCTGTTGGGAATACACCTGCTATTGTTGGGCAGCTTGAGCATGGTTATGCTACGGCTGAGGCTACAAATATGAAGGCACAGGAGGTGCATAATTCAATGGCTGTCCTAGATGTGGGACGATGGGCAACTGAGTTATCTAGTTCATTTGAGGGGTCAGCTGAGCGAATGCCTAATTAAGCCCCTGAATCTACATCGGGTGAGCTACTGGCCCCAAAGAAGGCAGCAGGCCGGAGATATTCTACCCCAAATCTGCACTGGCCACAACAGCCTCTATATAGGTAGTCACTAGGGTGGTGAACGGTGGGTGCATCCTTTTCACTAACGCCGATGTAAGGTTGTCCAACGCCGCATAGTAGACTGGGAGGGCCGCAACATCATTATGGAGGTATGGGTCTTGAAGCCTTGTAAAGGCACGATGAAAGCAGTCATTGAAGGATCCAATAGGTTTATTTATTTCTCTCCAGATGGACATAAACTACTGATAGAGTTCTGAAGGATAGATGGGGATCTTGTATTTTTGCAGGAAGGCATCCTTCATTAGGTTCCATGAGGTAATGGATCCCCTCGGTAGGTTGATGTACCAATAAAATACTTCTTCTCCCAGCGAATGGAAAAAAAGGTGGCATGCAACATCCTCATAGTCAATTTACATTTCAGTGATGGCTGTCTCAAATATTTTGATGTGTTCCTTAGCTGTTCTCTGTAGGTCACGAGGATGGAACTTTGAACAAAATCCTTCTAGATTCTGGGGCATATCATGGTAAGCAGCGAAATGAATCAGCGAAGGGTTATGCGCCAACCAAGCCATGGCAGGATGTGGGGATAGAGTTTGCTATTGAAACACATCAAGTTGGGGTTGTACCTACAATAAAACAATAGTTTGGGACTACACTTGAGTTGCGGCTATTTGGACTGTGCCTTGGGCTGGAAGGGCAGGGAGAGAAGCAATCCCCCAGTTGTCGGAGAGGGAGGTGAAAATGCAGTTTCAGATAGTCAGATGGAAGGCGAAGGCTAGCCGAATGAAGGTGAGGGTGGAATGGAGGAAGAGGAAGAGGCAACACTACTTCCTTTAACTCACTTCACCCTTGTAGGAGGCTACAATTCCTCAGATTCTCCCTTGTTTGGTGTTGACCGTAGAACTCTTTGAAATCTTTCCGGGGAGAACGATCCAATTTGATCCAGCTTCACTTTGACCTTCAACTTTTTATTCCTGATGTGTTGGCTCTCCTTCTAGCGCTAGTTCTGTTGATGTATTTTTTATGCACTTCTCAACACAGGTAGTGCGTAGGTGCACTACCTCTCTTGAAAGAAAATCTTCCACAATCAATTTGCAGAACACTATCCTAAGGTCTCTAATGTAAGGTCTTGACAGTGCTTGGAATATCTCAGTTGTTTGATGTGATTTTTTGGAATCACAAGGCGGACTTACGAATGGGTTACAAAGCATAGGGAGTTGGATCTTGAAATGGAGTTCCTAATATGGAAGAATTATTATGCATTAGCTGTAGGTTCAAACAATAGCTATGAACTCCATTTTATCATTGGATTTAGTTTTACAATGTGCAATGAACCTTCATATAGGTTACTTCTTAAATAAAATGAAAAAAGAGCAGGGAAGAGAAAAAGTTCCTAGACCTGCAACTAACTGTGAACAGTGATAATGGAGTTCCTGCAATGGACAACTTCTTGGAAACAATATTCCACTTAACTAGAGATCTCACAGTCTCATGGAATTTGTGCTATCTTCTAAGGCCTAAAAATGTATCGTCTTCCATTCACCATATGCATGTATGAAAAAATATGAAAGTGTGAGTCCAGGCTAACTTTACACAGCTATCTACCATCAGCAAACAACAAAAAGTATGGACTAAGAAGGCATCTACACAACAGTAATTTTCATAGTCACAGAATAGCATTCCTAAAATCTATTAAAGTGATCATACAACTAGCTAAAATAGAAAAAAAAATCTAATCCAAGCATTTAACAATGGAGATTGAATCAAGCAACATGTGAGAAACTCCAGAAAATGCACCAAGTCAATGTCTTTTCCTTATAAATTTTTGTAGCATGTCTTTACAACAACTCAACTATCTTTGCAAATGAGAGGGGAGCCCTATTTATAGTGTCCCAAAGATCAAATGAATGGCCAAGATTAATTCTCATTGTGTGGCCAAGATTCATTACAAAATAGGGTTTCACCTACCCCCAATATATCACAATTTAAAATTACATTTTGTCCATTTCCCTATTTTGTCCTCTAGTGACGACACTGTAGCATTTTCGTCCTTTGCTAATTGTTGTTTTACTGTAGCTACTCTTTGGGAAGCTTTTATCATCAACAAGGTTGTCCTCCTGCTTCTTGGATGTTGCATATTCTATGAACTTGAGGATAACCGCTTGGAGCTTGTCCACTTCAATAATCTCATACCTTAGCACTTGGTAGCTCCACTCCTTCGCATTATGCTCTAGCCTTTTCTAGTCCTCATCATACTTGGTGCCCTGGTCCCTGAATAGCTCTGACTGATCGAAGGCACGGTTAGCAAAACTTATGAAATCCATCGTTATTTCACTTGACATCCTGTCCTCCATCTTTTTGTGGAAGTAAGGCTTCAGCTTTTCTTGATCCATTTGCACTGCGGGCATATCATATTATGTCATCATCTTGAGATAACGAGCGCATTCTACCCTGATTTCCTTTATCCATTCTATATCCGGATCCACCTTGCTCATTATTTGCTCCAACCTTTCCTTCCTATTGCCAAAGTTCCACCGCCATATATCCATCAGCCAGTGATCGTCTTTTTTAAATGCAAGCTCCTTTTCCCACGTGGCTTCTAGCAATTGAAGGATAGCCTTGATCTTTGGAAAGGTGGAGTCGTATGCCGTAGGGAAGTCAGTGCATAGCCTCTTGGTGCCCTCCAAGGATTGTTGTAGGTCCAAGAACTTGTTGGTTGTCCGAATAGCCCGGCCAATTCCCATGTTTCCAACGTACAAGACTTGTCAGAACTAGCTTTCCATAGTCTTCTCCAAGTTCTTTCGCCTTTCCATTTTATCGATCTGCTCCTTGGATAGTAGTTGGGGCATGGTTGTAGATGTGGTAGGTAGGTCATCCATCGAGGACCATTGCTGGATATAATTTGTTAAAGCAACCACTTGTGCTTTAAGCTCATCTTTTGAAATCTTGTCCTGCATTATCAAATGTACCACCGTGGCCACTGACTCCTCAAGGTGCCCCACCTTCTGTTCTCTGGTGGCATTCCCCAAATCCATGGTGGAGATGTTGTAAGTTATCCCTTCTTAACCTACCATAGGCGCGGCTACTTGCACAGTTCAAGACCCACAAGCATCCATCGTTACCTTGGATCGAATCTTAAGCTTCTTTTCCTTCTTTGTCATGATTTGAGCTCGGGCTAAGATAGCATCTACTTTTTCCCTTGGGTCCCTTAGTACAGGAGTTTTCTTTTCAAGCTGCTTTTCCAACCATTTCGATATGGCAGACTTGCCCTTAGGTGATCCATGATCACCCTCACCTCTCTCAGTCAAAGTCTTCATTTCTTTATCTTTAGAGGTCCTCCCTCCCCTTCTAGTTGCATCCCCCTCTTCTTCATCGGAATCCTGGATGAACACGAGGCACTTAATAGGAAGCCTGGTAGACAGTTGCTACACGAGACTCTCTTTTCCTGCTGTCTCTCCTTCTTTATTTTCCTCAACACGCTCAACTCTGTGCACATGTTCCTTGGATTGCTCGACTTTGAGGCTCTTGACAACTTGGGTTCTACCCTTAGGTAAATCTTCTCTTGGACTATCTTCTGGTGGCTGTCCTTCTTCGTCACGTGGTGACCTTTCTGCTCCCGCCTCGGTGTCCTTCAGCTGTCAAGCCAACTCTTCCTCAATATCATCATCAAAGGTTTGCACGATGGCCTTACCACGGTCATCCACCTCATCCCCACTCTTGGAAGAGCCCATTCCCTCCTCCTGATAAGCCACCCTATCAATGGTTTGGTGTTTGTACTCCAGGTGTTTGTGGTACTCATCGACTTCCTCCTCAAAGGGCTTCGAGGCTTCTCGCTCTCATTCCTCCCACTGCTTAGAGATTAGCATGGTGGCTTCCATAGCCGGTGGCCCTGTCGGCAGTTGTGAAGGTTGAGCAGTAGCGAGGACTTGTGCAAGGGCTGCTTGAAGAGTGGGATCCATCAGGATCTGGGAGAGGTCAAGAGGAAGATTCTGCATATGTCTCGAGAGAGCCTCAGGAATGGTGAATTGGGAATAGGAGTTGTTACTATTGCCAGAGGGAGTGATGTGGTTGGTGACATGGCATCAGAGGATGGGGGAGTGGTTATGGCAGAAGAAGAGTCAACAATTATTACAGACTCGGCCAGAGGCGAAGGGGCAAGATTGATAGAAATGTCCACTGCCAGCGGGGATGCGGTGATCATAGCTAGGGAGGTAGGTGGTGCAATGGCAGGGGCAGGACAGCCAAGAGGGGCTCCAATTGATCTGTACCCTTTGTTTTCTCCTCTTGGGTTGAGAGCTGTTCTGCGGTGCCCCCTGTTTGTTTGAGCCTTTTGGAGGGTGAGCCCCCCGCTTCTTTTCTTGCATAGACCTTGGGATCAGGGGACTGCTCCATTCCTATCTCCTTCCTTTTTTTGGATCTGGTGAGTGGAGGAGACCTGGAGGTCCCGCTAGTTGAAGTGGTGGCAGCGGCATCTCCTGTTGCACTGGGCTCACTTTTTAGCCCTTCAGAAGTCAAGATTATGTCTTGTTATTTCAATTGGGCTACCCGTCCATCAACCCACTCCTTAGTACGAGCAAAGACTGGCTTAGTTATGATATCGAGGTCATCGACGTCCTACTCGTCCCAGTCAATTGTTGGTATCAGAAAATTGGCAATTACAGGGTACCTGGGATCCATTAAGGTGCTCTCATCCTCTTGAACTTGATCTGGGATGGGAAAGGGTTGCACCTTTCTTATGAAATATGCTATCATCCACATATAGTGCCTTGCATGCACCTCTTTATCATCCTGGCAATCTCCCCAAAAGTCTTCAATGTGGTGGAGATGAGCAAACCCTGGCCCTAGCGCCTTTCTTATGTGGCCATATGGGTCCATCCGTGGGCGAGCAGTGTGTAGGTGAAAATGGTAATCTTTTAGCTCCTTCTCTGAGTTAGCAGCGCATGGGAAAGTTTGTAGTCGGTACATGCCCTAGCTGAGAGTCATGGGATAAGAGATCCCTGTTATGTGCTTATTACTGAAGATTGCCTGTATATGTTGGAGCTGCCGAGAAAGCTCCAGTAGGATGATTCGGTCGTTGGGGTATCGAGTTAACCTATTTGGTCTTTTAGTGAATCCCTGGGCATGGATGTATGTGAACTTCAGGTATTGAATGAAGAGGAAGGAATACTACTTCAAAAATTCCCTCGCACTGTGGGAGACCCTCCTCTCGAAGTCCCCAACAATCACTCTGATAATATGACTGTAGAAGGCGTCATTCACTCTGTAGTATTCCCTCTTGAAGTTTCAGTACTGGAGCTGTGGGTACCGATCATAGGCTTTGAGTTGCTGACCCTGTTCCTAATCAGGTGCTACAAACAACCCATTGTACTACCTCTAATCCATCAAGGAATAGACGAGATAGGAAGTCATATAGAACTTGGAGCTCTTCTTTATATTGATGAACTGCTCATGGAAGCAGTCGCTTATGATTCCTCCCCAGTAAAATGAATTGTTTGTGGTGATTTCCTCATTCCCTCAAAGAATTTTCTCAATGAAGTACACCATCCATTCTTGGAAAAAGGCTGCCATAGGAAGACCCATAACTCTACTTAGCATTGTGACTAAGTCATGGTAATCTTCGTGGAAATCACTGTGGAAGAGCTCGTGAGGAACCTTCGCAGCACTGCCCTACTTTTCTTTAAGCCAATGTTGGTTTATTGACCTTTTATAGCTCACCGGATTATCATCCCATGCCGCCTGACATTCTTCTATAGTGGGTACTTCCATCTCTTGGAAAGTGGGGATATGGAAAGTATTCGTGATCCCTTCAGCCGACATGTCGGCGAGGATGTTGCCTTCTATATCAATGATTTTCCTTGTGTCGGGTTGATATGCCTCCCGACAAGCCATGACCAACTCGGGGGCCACGAGTGATGGAGGGAATCCAACAGCTTTTGCGATTTCACTTTTCCTTATCAATCTTGTATTTTTGGTCGTAGGATTGACCCTGACCCTTTGCGTGAATTCGTCAATATCAACATGGCCGATATTGGTATCTGTGATCTCCTTCCAATCTATGGTAATCTTTGAGTGCAAAGGCTCACCCTGAAATTGGTATTTCATCTAGTCCTTGTCTTCTTTCCCTCAAGGATCTTTGCCTGAATTCTTTCCCTTGTCCTTTTCAATGGGTCCCCTTGAAGGTCCTGCGCCCGATTGCATATATTCTTTAAGCAAAGGCATAGTTAGTGCAATCAACCGTGAAAACATTCATGTTAGTTGAAATCCCAAAGATGAAATCCATTTTAAGTAATCTATCAAGCATAACATTATACTTTATCTCTTGATGTGATTGGTCTTTTGGTTGAGGGCTTTGGGACAGTCTGGGCTCGGAAGGCCGGACTTCCCTGGCAGGAATACCGTTTGGAGAGGCAAATAGGGCAGAGGGTTCCCGGAGATTCTCTTCGGTCGAATTTGATAATTTTAAAGGTTCGCAATGAAGAAGACCAAGATTAAGCACGTGGGTCCAGATCAGATTTGAAATTCGGCTTATTTGGATTAGTTTAGGAGCATCCAGGGGTTCCAGGTCAGAAAGCTGTCTAGAGATGGCTGTTTGGGAACGGTAGATCAGAAATGGGATTCCGGATGCGGAACTCTGGGGTCCGAGGTCCAGCGGGTTGCAGGGCGGTCAGAAGATTGATTTACACTTGACCAGCCAGGTTTGAGGCACCGGGAAGCTGTTCATCTTTCACTATTTGGAATGACTATCATTGGGAGGAAGTCTGCAGGGGGCGGCCCGTCGGTCAGGGCTAGGCGTGAGTATCGGCGGTCAAAGGGGAAGGAAAGTTGACATAAGGCTTTGCAGCGGGGTGAGGTCTTGGCGAGAGATGAATGTCTTGCTGACATCTAAGAGCAAGAATAGACCCGACACGAGGGTCTGTTGTTCGATTTTGTTTTCAGTCCTGTGGTGGTCGGAAGGGCGGAGCCTTGACCTCGGAGGGGCGGGCGAGATTTTCCCCTCGGATTGGTGGACAAGGGAAGGACTCCCAGATGGCGGAGCTCTTCATAGCCTAGGGTGTTCATTTAGTCAAGTCGGATCTTAGTGGCGAATGGGGGTCTGGAGCCTAGAGTTTTGACAGATGCCGGGTATTCACCAAGAGGAACGTGATGTCGTCGTGAGGTCCTAGCGAATAGGGAGAGTCTTGCCGACAAAATGAGTGTTCGGTGTAAGTTTTCCAGGTCAAAGAAAGGTTTTGGCGAACCAGCGATGTCTCGCCAATGAAGAGGCCTTTCGGCGTAACCTCTTGCCAACCTCATGAAGTCACCCCGACAGGGGAGCCAGGCTCGCCAAGATGAAGGGTTTCACTAGGAATTCTTGGTGACAAATGAATGTCTCCCCGACACGTCACTCGACAAAGTAGGGTTTGCTCGGTGAAAGGTCTTGCTTAATTAGGGAGGTCTCACTGACGGAGGATGAGGGGCAGAATCCCAGACACCTGGGCTCGAGAGATCCTAAAGATGTTTTGAAATCTTGTTTTCTGCTAAGTCTCTAACAGCAAAGGGAACATCCAGGCCCGAGGGACCCAAATGCCCCTGTGAAGAATAACCGCGTGGAGATAAAGCTCTAAATTGGTCATGGGGATGCTACATGGGTTTACTCAGTTTTTGAGGACATGGTTTTTGTTCGTGGTGTTGTATTTTATCCTTCACATGTTGCTTTGATGGTTGTTGTTCGTTTTAATCCTTAGAAATCATGAAAACAGTGCTCGGGAGGGTGAACGGAGGACCTACCTCGAACACTCAATGTGGGGAGGTGTGGGATCCACTCACGATCGATGAGGTGATGGTGAGGGCGATGAGCGTGAAGGTCTTGAAGACGGTGGGCTCCCCTAGCAAGTTCTTTGATAACTATCTGCAACACTGTCAAGTGAAAATGATAGGAATGAACCTTCTATTTATACCCCAATCGCCATTAATGGCCCTACTAAATGCAAGTACGGTGGGCAAGGAAGTTGGTGATTTTGAATCCATCGACGATGGTGGGAGACCTGGGCTCCGACGACCGGGAGGGCGCAATGCAACGATCATTTGGAAATTTCAACTCAGAGGGGTCGGTGGCGGAAAATAGAGAGTCGGGGCCCAGAGGGCAGAGTTCCACCGGAGGTCCACCGTTAGAGACGACGAAACCTTCATGGAACTCCAGACTCGGAAGTCCGGAGGTCCAGGTCTAGAGCCCTCGACGATAGCCAAGATTTCCCCGCAAACACTTCAGACGACAATTATGGAGCCGGGGCTCAGTGTCTGGGAAGACACAACCCATTCTTCGTCAGGGATGGAAGGTGCAACGGGGAAACTTGAACGGCCAGGCCTGACAGGGCCTGGGGCTGTTGGCAGGAGAAAACTACCAGAGAGACTCCACGAGGCACCAAAACTTGACAAAATTAAAAGGGGAAGGTATGGTCAACTTATGGTGAGACTTTGAAACAACATTGACCATTCGGGTCACCAAAAAAAGGGGCACGCAAAATGAGGCGTAGCGACAAAAACAACCCGACAAGGCAAAAGAAAAGAGGGTCCCCATTCGAAATGGGGCATGCGTGCCGAGGGCACAACAGTATCCATGTTACTATAGCCTAGGATAATAGTGAGGGGAATATTATTGAAAAATAAATTACCTATATGTGTATTCGGTAGTAGGGATGCCTTCCTATGAGGTTTCTAGAGAATTTTTCCATTCTTCATCATAAGACTGAACATTAAGGAGATAGAGTTTGTGACATTATGTGTATTGTTCATCACAATTATAACATATCCCCTTTTCTCAATGAGCACATAGTTTATCCTTGGAAATGAATTTAATGGAAGTGAATTTGGAATATTGAGATAGAGGGATGAAATAGGGCACAGTGGTGCAATGTTCTTGAAAGGAGTAGGAGTTGGAAAATAGTTTTGAGTAGTGAGATTATCCTTTTCAAGTGTGGATAGATAAAAATATTGCATAATTCCATTTCGTTTGAATATTTTGACCTCAAATTAGATTTAATCCTTAAGACCACAAATGAAGCAACTTGTGAGAAAAGAGTAAGTAAAGTTGTAATGTGATTGGTTAGTCACTCAAATTATGTTTGATATTCACAAATGGTGTTTTTTTGATGGATCTTGGTAAGAGGAATATTAAAATAATCATAGGAAATAGGGAAAAAGTGAAACACAAATTTCCTAACAAGGTTTTTCCAATTAGGTTTATAAAGATCCTTGAGATACCACTAATACCATTGGAATTTTTTTTCTAGGTGAAAAGATACAATAGGGACCTTATTTTATAGAAGAGTATTATATAGATAAAATACTATTTAGCTCTATATTACCAACTCATAGGATCAATTCCATTGAATTGAGATAAGTTTAATTAGGGACAATAGGTATAGAACCAAATGGATTTTCAACATCATAGTGCTAATCATTGTTAAAGTAGTTGTTGAGTAACATTATACTTTGGGAACTAAGCCCATGAACTATTTTTTATGATATTGAAACTTGAGTCTCAAATTCTATAAATTTTTTGTTTACTTTATGGGTACTTGAGTCAAGAGACAAAACTTTTAGGTGGGTGGGGTTCATTTTTTTTTCAAAAATATAATGTCATAAAATTGCATCCCTTGCAATTTCACATACATTCTTGTATCCACTTTAGTGTCCATTCCCTTAGCACTTGTGTAGGCTCATTTTAGCCCCTGCATCAACCTTTTTCCCCTTTTAGGATGCTTAGGACCCCTTTTCAGTAGCTACCCTTGCGCATCAACTTTGCATCGAACCTTGTGCTTTTTTTGTGCCTTTTATTTTGTAGCATGATTTGTATGGACACTAGCATGCCGCATGGATGTCTACACACCACACTAGCATCCTATGACATTTTGATGTTCAAATGGTCATTTTTTGGGCCCCTTTCTACTTGTCAACTATTTTTGTTAGTGGTAATGGCTTGGGATGCCTTGTAACGACTCAAGAATCTTCTTTTACCTCCTATTCTCTCTTTAAAAGCTAACTTTTCAATCCATTTGGCCTTGTTCTTGGTATTTCTCTTTTAAATCTATTCTTTCAATTCATTAGGTCCCTCTCAACTCTTTCTCTCTTGGATACACTCTCTTTTCTCTTTTCTCTCTTTCTTGCGTAACTCTCTTGCTCATTAAAATAGCCTCAAGCACCCTCACATTCTTAAAATTCTCTTTACAACTCTCTTGGATCTCATAGCTCTATCTCTCTCCTTGGCTTCAACAAGCCTTGTAGGTGATATCTATCTTTCTTATCCTGTATCTTTGAGCATCTTGGGATTTCTCACATCTCCTTTCTATTGCATCTCTATTTCATGATTGATGTAGGAGCATCCTTGGGTCATGGCGATCTTGCATCACCCAAAAATATTTTACTTGTTCTTGCTATTTCCTTTTTGGCTTTGTAGTTTTTCCTTTTTGGCTTTGTAGTTTCATGTTTTCAGGTTCGTAGATCATTTTCGTTGTTTGTGGATCTCTTTTGCACATCATTCTATGTTCATTGGTGCATGAGCAATCTCTCCTTGGGTCCGCACCTCATTCTATGCATTCACCGAAAGTAAATCCTTGGTGTAAACCGACTTGTGTTCTACATGTTACATGTTCTTCTTTGGTGATTGTGGATCATTGTGGATCGCTTCCTGTGATAACAAATCTTATTGGTGTATTTTATGATGATCTTGGGCTTGCATCCAATCTTTCCTTTCGGCCCACACTGCGTAATTGTATTTCTAAATTTCCAATGTTGTGGCCGACATGGTTATTTTCTACATGTTATGTTTTATTTGTCATGTTTTTTCTCTTCCCGTGGTTGACACAGATCGTTCCAGAGTTTTAGTTGTTATACAAATCAATGTTATAAGCCATCTATGGGGGAGATAGATCAGTGGGGGTAGTTCCAAGAAGCCACAATAAGGAGTTTATGAGTGGATAGAGGTCCAGAGTAGTGTTATTATGTTGTTTAATTAGGATAGTGTGCCGAATTTGTAAAAATGGCATGTTGCTAGTGAATATGTATATGAATTTTCTGAGATAATAAAGATTAATTCAACATTTCTTTGATTATTTGGAGTTATTTCTGCTGTGTTGTTCTCGCTGCATGGTTGGATAGTTTTCTTTGAAGACCCTTCGACCATGACTGCATCAATGATATAGGTTCTCCTCCTTGAGAAGGGATTGATTTTACACTCTTGCATTCATTTCACTTTTGCTTATTATTTCTCGCTATCTATCTAGTTTTCTGTGGAGGTGGGAACACCGAAATGGGGGTTTGATTGAGGCAAGCCCCTAAATAGCCCCAACATTTTCCCTCGATCTTATGTGTGTAGGTATTGAAGATATTCGTTTGCTGGAGGTTTCATTGCTTGGTCTATTGTGAGCATTCTATTTCTCTCATTCTCTCAATTTATCATTTGTATTTCACTTAGTTTAATTTAGTTTAGTTCTATTACATTTTGTTTCTTTCCCGCATTTCAAGAATTCCAAGCAATCAAAATAGTAGTAGTCACTCTACTATTTTCTAAGAATTATCAGTTTTTAGTCTATATGGGATGCCAACGTGGTTCAGGAATCTAGCATGTAGTTCTGTGGTCCAAACTCTATGATGTTGTTCTTTAGCTAAAAACTTGCTAGTTTGTTCGAAAAACCTTTGTGAATTTCCCTTTCTGATTTTGGAAATAGCAGTTTGCTCCTTAAGGTAGTTTAGGTTAGTTGTTCCTTGGGATTCTCTTGAGAATAAAGAGACTTGTGAGCAGGGAACCCCCCTTCTCTACAAAATATTAGCCTCAAAATGACTAGTATGACAATAAGGTTCCCATAGGACAATTTGTTTCAAGTGAAAAACAATTTAAAAAAAAATCTAAACATTTTTTTATTAATTGTTGAACATGAAAATTTCAGATCCTTATGGGGCTAAATTTTAGATGGATATCCTCTACATGAATCTTGGATTGTGTTCTACTAGCTATTTATTAAAACTTGTATTCAAACCCTTATGAATGTGTGTTTTTTTATTATACTTTATAGACTTTCTAATGTTGAATATTCTAGAAAAACTTGAAACCATTTTGCATGCACTAGTATACCCTAAATGTTTCTAGTGTTGGTGTGCATAGGGATATTACCTAATTGGTTCACTTTGTAGGTCCTATTCACACTTGTTATAGGGTTCACTTAGGATCCTTATCTCATTTTGTCTCATGTAATATGATTGCAACACATGTCATAATATTATGTTGACTTATCCTGTCACCTTACCTATATAGGGAAATGTATATGTTTGTATAATTAATACATTTGATCATTGCATCATTTTTGTATCCATAATCAAACAATATATTCTCTTGATACTTAGTTGCACGAAAGGTTATCTTTAGTTTTGTAGATGATCCTAGAAGCTTGAGTCCTTGTGCGACTCTTACATTGTATAAGAGCATAAGATCTAAGGGTGATTCAAGTAGGATATTTTTAGGTACATTTCTGGGAAAAAAGACCTCAAAATTTAGTCCAAAAGTCCCAAAACCCCCTATTTTTAGATATGGAACTCTATACTTTGGATTCTAAATTTTTTTCACCATTTTTGGGGGTTTAAAATGTTAAAGCCACTCAAGTTCCAAAGATCACCTACAAAACCAAAAATAAATTTCTACAAGAGAGAAAATAAAGAGAATAAATTTGCAATAATGGATGTAAAATAATATTAGATCAAATGTGATCAATGTACAATACCCAAAATGTGCAATGCAATGCAATGGAATGATTTACAAATGAGAACCCCTATGTTGTATAGCCAAGGTGAGACATAGGATTATACAAGATCATGACAAGTGTCTTAATCCTATGGCATGAGACAACTAATATTAAATTACCTAGGACACAAGAAGTAAATGGCATCAAATAAGACAAAATCTAATGCCAACTAATACTTCTACAAAGATTCCTAGGACCTAAGTAAACTTAACATGTGAATATGACCTACTAGTGGACTAGCTAGGTAAAATAACATATTCACACCAATACCCCCCCTTAAGTGCAACTTAGGGAGGAAAAATCTAATGCAAATGATGTAAATATGGGTTCGACTACTAGGATATGTTAGATATCTATGTACAAATTCCATAGCTCAAAAATGAAGAAAAGTAGAAAACCTAGTGAGATAAAAATCTGCTCCAAAAGAGAGAAAAAGCAAGAAAATACTCTCAAAAAGATAAGAAGGAAAAATCTCATGTGAGGAAAAATTTCTCATAAGAGAGAAGAGAGACCATGCATCCCCCCTCAGTGTAGATTCTCTTGCAATGATGGTAGATGCTCAATAGTGAATGCTGAAGATGATCCAATCTCATCGACAAACATTCCTCCCATTAGGAAGAAACAAAAACAAGATCTGGTATGTAGGATGTATTCCCATTCCTAAAAGGATGATGAGGCAAGAAAGATGATGAGTGATGAATTTGAATTATTCTCAAGTGTCCTAATGTCGATGTTGAAAGTTGTCACACTCCAAACATGCATTCTAGGTGACACTAATGAAGAGGGAAATGTACAATCTAGTAGATATGATTGTAGAACACAATCCAAAGACAATGATATCTCCTTTTGAAGAAAAAGAAGCCTCATCCAGATGGTACTCAAAAGTATCCACACTCATGTCAAATTGTGAAGAATGATCAAGAGGGTTAGAGTGTTTCCTCACAACAATTGAAGAAGAATCATCTCCATCAAAGAGAGGATGAATACAATTAATGGTTTCTCCCAAATCTAAAATGTGGGACTCTACAAACAAACTTATAATTTTTTTCAAGTACTCATCCCAAATAGCCATATTTGAAGGACAATGTATATTTTGCTACATTGAATCACAAGAAGCCAAAACTATGGTAACACAAGAATCATCAAATGCAACTAAAGATGGGGGATATGAAATGCAAGGCTCAACAACTAGATCACACGTGAGAACTCCCAAGTTCAAGTAGCCAAAATTCTCCTCAAAATCATGGTCTACACTATAAGTGTGATCAGCAACCAAAGGATCAAAACCATCATCATAAACAAAATATACAAAGTTGTACAATGAGATGCATGGTCAAACGTCCTAGTACCAATAATATCTATACTCTTCAAGTCTTTAATAATAACTAAGTTTGGAGTGAATTCCATAGTCTTTCTCGCTCCACCATGGGAAATTTGATAGATGGGAAGAATATTGTTTGAAAAATGAGTTACACATTAAAACATCATTGTAAGTGCCTTCCTTAATATCAATAGATCCCTTCCCAATTATATCCATGTATTTATTATTTCCCATCAAAATAAGTGACATAGCACAAGGATAAAAAAAAGAGAAAATTGACTGTGAAGATTTCATATGGTGAAATGTTGTTGAATCTAGAAGCCATCTCCTTGATCTAAGATCTATAGAAGCATAAAGAGATTGTTATTTATTTTTATCTAATGTAGTAAAAAAAATAACGTGACATTTTTTCTTATTAGACAGTTTTGAAGAAAAAGTTGACTTAGATATTCTAAAAGATAGATCAATATTAAAAATTATAAAAAAATTACTCAAACTTTATAATAATTCTAAATGATTGTTCTTGCATATTTCAATCAGAAAATTGAATTACAATATAAAATATTTTATAAATGAAAACATGTTACCCATTTTAAAAAAAAAAACAACACCCTATTTGCTCATGAATTGTAAATTGTAAATTTAATATTGACTAAATTGTATGCTTCTGATCAATGGGAGGGTTGCTTACATTAATATAACATGTGGACAAATGACAAGAAAACAGTCTACCAAAACTATTGATAATTATGTTAAAAGCCTAAAAGACAATTCAAACTGTAGCAGACAATGCTATGCAAAATTTCCTATATGTGCATCACAATTCAAACTATTAAGAATATTTTACCTAATCTGATTTGAATATAAATACACAATTCAAACTATAGTAGACAGATTACATACATTTGAATGTTTGGTAATTTTGTTGAAAGAGAAGCATAAAAGACGATTCAAACTAAAACTTCCATGAAAGAGAAGCATAATAGAAATAGTTATGGGTCGTCTGACTTTAATTCTATTTTATTTTTCTAACAATTCCCAGTCGATCATGACGAAGTATTTATACCTGTTTTTCTTCTTTTCATGTCCTCCTAAACTTCCTGATCTGGTCTGAGGTAATAATACAATGAACGATAACTAGTCTTTGTGGAATTTTGATTGAAGTTTTTTTAAGAAATTTAGTGGTATCGTCTTGACATATATATAAAATAAAAAATGACATGTTTTATATGAAGTTGGACATATATATATATATATATATACATAGTTTTGTTTTATCTATTTAGACATACTCTTATATATTCACTTTCTCTATCTATTTATCATGCTTATCTATACACCTACCTCCACTAAGCCATGTTCTACTTAGATTTGATATTTTTGTCCTTCTAGAACATGTTTGTGGTTGGAAGGGTGACATTGTCATCACAAACTTGTCCCTTTCCAATTAAAAATTCAAATTTGACTAACTAATTCTCTTTGTATTTTCATCTTGACTAAGCTAAACACATATTTGGCATAATTTGATGGTACATGTTAGTATTGAAAGATGTTGAATGCATTCTTTCTAATTGTCCACTCAAGCATTCAAAAGTAAATCATTCTAGAGCATTGACATAACCAATAGAAAAACATCTAGATTTAGTAAAATAAAAGTATAAAGAACATGCATAACTAGAAACTTGCTTGCTATTTTCGATATTTTTCTATTTTTGGAGTTTGATCTAGTCTAAAGCTCCTTATCACATAATAGTAGTCATTTCAAGTGGTTTTAGTAATGTTAGTCTCAAAACATTTAGAAGGATCAAAGTACAAGGTTACATATCAAGTGAATTTGGATGATGAATCTTTATTTTCCCTTTTCATTTTTGGTGAATCTATATAATTCTACATATCCCAACCTTCTTGTTAGAGTTTATACTACATGAAAGTTTATAAGATTTGCATTTGTTGAGCTTACATACATACATACATACATATGTATTGAATTAAGTCATGCTAGGGTTTTAGAAGGCATTGCTTCTAGGTGGTATAAAAAGGACATTGAAAATAAAGTGTATATATATGTGTAAGCTTCTTCTATAGTGACTAGTGCCTCTATTCCTATTCCAACCACTACCATGGATTCGTCTTGGACCACCATTACTTCTACCACCACTATTCATCTTCATGATACCATGGCCACTAGTGTGCCATCATTTAGTACATATTTGTTTTCCATTTACCCTCCACCTTATGGATTAGCTCTCAGAAATACTCTTCTTGTCATATAAAATACCCCTATGGTGTACCAGGTTGTCACATGTCTTTCTTCCACCACTATTGAACCAACAGTTACCCCACTTGGTCAACCCACTTCCACTATCCATACCACAACTTATACGATAAATATCCTTGGTTGTCTTTCTTCTTCAATCCTTTATCTCAACCCATTACTTCCTCCAACCATCTTACGTTGCACACATTCACTTAGACCCCTCCTAGTGGTTCCCATTTTGCCATTGTCCTTTTTTCTACATTAGATGTATTATTTCCCAAATATATCAAGTAGAAAAGAGAGTGGATAGAAAGCATAATGATAGTTATGAACTTTCTAATCATACACATCTAGCATTTGAGAATTTGAGTTATCTTGAAAAAGGTGACCAAAACACTCACAATCAAATTTACACAACTATATGTATTGATTTCCTTTATGAGTATAAGATGTTAACTAATCTTTCTATACACTCTTGTAGATTACGCCATTGAGTGGTTCTACGTGCAACCTAAAGGATCTATACATTTATTTAGTGATCTTAATAAAGTGTTCTTAAATAAGTTCAAATGTATATTGGGCCTTAGAGTAACAATTGATTTCTTTTAGTGTACTTAAAGATCTAATGAACACATCATTAATTATGTTATTTAGTTTCAATTTGTGTACTCTAAATTGATTACTCTTTTATATTATTTTGAAGTACAAAATTTATTTATTGAAGAGTTAATTGAAACAATTCAAAATAATGTATATTTTTTTGTTTTTGTTTTTGTTTTTTATGAACTTGTGTCCATATGTTAAATATACATTTTTATAGCATAATATCTTTAAATACTGATCTTTACGTTGAAATACTTCATACTCTTCCATATATAAATCCTTTAAAAATTCCTTATGCTTCAAGAATTCATGGATTACGTAAAAGACAATACTATTAAAAATCTCCATTCAAACTATTAAAGAGACGTACATAGATAATTTAACTAATCTGACGTCAACTAATGACAGGAATTGTTCAAAGAAAGCAGCCTGAGGATTCCATCGTCCATCACGTGCGCAATAAAAAATAGGATCTTGTGACTTTAATTTCATTTTATCTTTTATAATCATTCCTAGCTAGTCATGACGAAGTATTTATACTTGTTTTTCTTCTTGTACTTCTCAACTTCCTCCTCTGGTCTAAGCTGATAATCCTAGCAATAGGACATTTCCGTGTAAAAAAGTAAAGCAAAATTTGTAGGTGAACAAATACAATGAACTTGCACCCAAATTGATTTATCAATGTATATTCATTGTAATTTTGGTCTTTTTATTTGGAACATTGATTGAAAGATTTTTCGGTGTTTGAATCTATGTAATGGTCATTTTATCTATCTATTTATCACACTTATATATGCACCTACCTCCACTTAATCTTTTGTCATTGAGATTTGATCTTTATATCATTCTAGAAAAAGTTTGTTGTTTTAGGGGTGATCTCGTGGTCACAAATTTGTCCTTTTCTGATTTTAGATTCGAAATTCATATTTGAGTAAGTAGTTCCCTTTATCCTTCCACCTTGAACAAAATAAACACATATTTGACACAATTTGGTGCTACATACGAATATTCAGAGACATTCATTATATTCATTCTAATCATCCACTTCATCATTCAAAAACACATAATTCTAAAGCATTGGTGTAACCAATAGCATCACATCTAGATTCAGTAAAGTAAAAGAATAAAGAACATGTATACTTAGGAGATTGCTTGCTATTTTTTGATATTTTCTCAATTTTTGGAGATTGGTCTAGGCTAAAGTTTTTTATGATACAATATCAATCCTTTAAGGTATTTTTAGTACTACCAATCCTTGAACATTTAGAAGGGTCAAAGTAGAAGGTTATGTATTAAGTGAATTTACATGAGAAAAACACTAGTAATCACTAGGAAAAATCTAGAGCTTTAATATGAATGCATGATTGCAAATGCATCCTGGACTCACAAACACGACCTCTAACAAAGTAGAGATTAGTGTAGATTTCTAGACTTAATGATAGAGGCACAATTTCCAAAGTCTTTAATATGAAACACATTCTATAATCTTATCCATTTTGCATCATTCTTTAGCTATTGAGATAAGTATAATTCTCTATTTTGTTAATTTTGCAAAAAATATCTAATCTATTATCCTCACCTCTACTTAGTTAATCTAGGGTAATTATGTTTTTTTTCTTGTATTTACTTAATTAGCCCAAGGCAACTACTTGAGAAATATTTATTTACTTCTCATTTAGTTGAATCCATCTAATCCTACGCATCCTAGCCTTTTTTTAGGGTTTACATTAAAAGAAAGTTTTTATATCTACATGTGTTGGGGCTACATTTACTTTCTTAGATCTACTCTTCCCTTTTATATCATTGTACTTCACTCATATATTTTATATTAAGGTTTGTGTACTTTATTGTGGTGTATCTTTCACACATCCTATGCACCCCCATGACAAAAATAACATGGTTTAGTTTTAGATTTGATAATTCACGCTTCATTTCCATTTTCCACTAGCCCTACTTCACACATCCCATGTGGTATGACTCCATATTCTCTTGCAAATGTAACACTTATAGACATAATTTCTTATATTATTAAAAAGAGTTAATCTCCATATGCCAGTGAATAACAATTTTGTTTTAGCTTCATCCCTTCAATTATATCAACCAAAGATTACCTTGTGGTATTCCCTATTTAAATATTCTCTCTCATGTTTGAGTACCACTCTATATTTCTCCTTAAATCAAAGTGAATGGTAAAGACTCTTGCATCAGTCTATTTCCCTATTCTTTTATGCTCCCTCTAGGATTTCTTCTATTAATAATAGTTATATAATTTCCTTTAATCTAGGGGCACTACATTTACTATAAATAGATGTGCACATAATAAAATAGCATCTATAGATCCCTAATATTCTCCTCTTTCATATCCTTGATTCAACCTTCCTAGTTTCACCATGAATATAAAATAAAAAGTCTTGGAACAAAATTAACCGTCAAGATGTTGTAGTGTAGAAAAATGTATCTCTTTACATTTTCACACTTGTTTGGGCCCTCCTTGCTAAAATTTGGCTTCTTTATGCCTTAAGTATTTGGTCCCATCTTGCATCCACAAGCCTGATTAATGCATCTTTTCAAGGATAATCCCAACACATATCAAATGACCAATCAAAATTTAATGGTTTTGGTTTGTATGGCCCATATTTAGTGATCTAGGACTCATACGCCACATTGGATGTATGCGTCCCACCTAAGTTTTGGGGCCTAAACTTGAATTTGGCATAAAATTTAACAGTTCTTGAAATTTGTGTCCCAAGCTTAGTCTACTAGGACTCGTACACCCGAACTCGTGTATGAGTCCCACTTAGCTTGGACCTATTTTAAATTCAAATTCTTAGCAATATTTTATTCTCCTAGATCTGACGTCAGCTTATAGTGTTGTAATTTCAAGAAATTTGGTATAAATAAGTATAAATACAAGGTTATTTTACATATTTTCTCCTAGCAAGTTTACAAGTCACCTACCAATTCAAGTATTCACTTAGCATTATAGCAAATTTATGATCAAGAGAGCATTCAAGAGCATTCAAGAGTTCATCATCAAGCATTTTGGAGCATCTTTTAAGATTCAAGCATCATGTCAAAGTCATCATGCTTTATGTTTTTTTTTGAGCTAACATTTGTGATGTAGGTTCTTATAATTCAAGCAAGCACTAAAGCAAGATCTATAACATACAAGCAAGAGTCAATATCCACATTCATGCTATCCATTACATATAAGATTTCAACCTTTATTCTAAGGGTTTGGTGAGTTGCAACATAGCTTATTTTTTCATTCATCATTCATTCTTTCTATTTCATTTTATTTCAAGGTTTGATTACCAAATCGGGGTTTGACCAAGGCAAACCCCTATCCACTAAAAAAACATGTTTCCCTCTCTTTGATGTGTGATTTGTAGATTTAGGTTGGAGATCCATTGAAGAGCAAGATTGGAGAAAGTTTTCAAGATTGTCAAAGTTGTCATCTACATTGCAAGATCACATAAAGTCATATATAGAGCAGAATTTAGTGTTTCAGATTCAGAGATTTGACAAGAGAGAAGCTACAAAAGATCACTAGAGGATTCCAAAATTTTAGATCAACCCTAATACTGGGACTAAATCACGAGTTGTGGTGTATGAACTTCCCAATACACCAGATTTCAAGCATTTTATGTAGATCTTCGTTCAACAATTTTAGATTCCGGTTTCGGCTCAAAACCCTAAACTGGGAATAAATCACCCCTACTAGCGTATGAGTCTCAGTGTGCTTCAAAAGTCATAATTTTGGGATTGCAGACCTTGTTTCAAGCCTCTTCAACTTTCTAGGTGCACCTTTGTACTTTCTGAGTTCATTATTCTGATTTTTAGTTTCTTATCTTAGGTTACATAGTTAAATTTACACATTGAATTCATCCTCTTCTTTCCAAGCCTTGCTTGGTGGTGAACCCCCCTTTTATCTTTAATCACACCCCTAGGACACCCTATTATAGATATATTTTCCCTAATTCCATCCTTTGATTGAGATCTCTAGGGTTTTCTTGAATGAAACTTGAAGGAAATAGGTGGAGGAACCCTAATCTCCCAAAAGATATAAACCCCCTATTTTTCTAGGTTTCATTTTGGTGAACCTAGCCTTTGAAAACCTTATTTTTTGCATTGGAGCGCATCATAGTCCTAGATCTAGCTTACATTATCTTTGCATTAGGTTTTGTATTAGTTAGTTTGCATCTAGAGTTTCTAAATCTTGCATTAGTGAAAGTGCATATAGGTTGCATTTTTGCATCTTGCATCATTGAAATTCACTTGATATTTGTAATTACACTTAGTCTAGACACCATTCAAACCAGAAAATGTAAGATTCACTCAAAATTTTCTGAAATTAGTGTCAAAATCCTAATCTAGGACTCATACTCCCATCTGGGCGATTTAGTCCCAGTGCAAGTGGTTTTACCTAATTTTTGTGTATTTTGTGTTGACTGTTTATCAACATTTGAATCCTTGAAAAAACCTGATTGGCACTCATATGCCCCTCTAAGTGATTTAGTCCCATATTAGATATGAATCTACATTTTACAGTATTAAAAAACCCTATTTTTGTGCTCTTGTTTGTTAGATTTTTGTTTCAGTTTACTGAGTTTATGTTTCATTCATTTCATTGTATCTAGCTTAATTTCATTTGAATTGAAATTAGAGAATATCATTTATCTTTTGTTCATTGCATTTATATTGCATTAATTGATTTTCCCTTGCATGAGATTTACAACTTGGTGTCCTATTGCTAATACTATAGTGAGACAAAGTTTGAGACTCATGTCATCTTGCGATAGCACAATTGTCATGGATCTTGGGTTATCTAGCTCTTTAACTCCTAGTGTTGACACTAGTTCACTAGGTATGGACCATAATCTTAATAACTCTTTTCCTTCAAATAGTGTGACAAGTGTTGAAACAATGGTTACTAGCATTCCTCAAGAAAACATAATCCAAATCTATGAAGACTTAGCAAACCTACAACATCAACTAAGTACTGAAAACATTTCCACCAATGCTATTCCTATCATAGATAACATACATTGCATGATTGGAAGTGAAGAAGGAGTTGAACTTATGCGTAACCTAGATCATTTTTTTGGAAAACATCTTACCTCAACAATTAGCTGTTCTTTACCTTATGTGGATTCTTTTCTACACTTGCTCAAGACAAACAACCATTAGCATTGTTAGTAAATTAAACAAACCAAAATAAGCATCCCTATGAGATATTCAAACACACTTGATAATGCAAACAAAAGCATAAAAGATCAAAGAAACTAATTGAAAGCATATAAAAAGCATGTGCAAACCTATCCCATAGTGTGAGTGGTGCTCCTTTGATGTGAAAAGGATGCCCTTTCCCACCCCCTTGATAAGCTTCCAAAATGATGAACAAGCAGAGATGAGTGATCAAATGCAAGATGAAATGTGCCTATAGTGTAAATGCATAAGACTACATGGATAGATTTCAAGTAGAGAAGGCTTCTATTTATAGGTTAGAGGTTTGAAGAATTGAATAATAAGAAGAATGCGGGATTAAAAAAGGACCAATGGCATTGAGACATTTGTCTCAATGCTAATGGGTAAGGATTGATCACACTTTGTATGTGTTTGGAAGAGGCACCAAATGCATGTTTGAGAGGCATGAAATGCATGTGCTTGAATTGTTTTGGGGGGAGAAATTGTTTGAATGAGAAAGTCAAATGAAGGAATATTCCCTTTTGAGAGGGAAAATGAGATAATTAGTTAATTAGAAAAAATGATTTTCATGTGCAAGTGGGTGGGTTAGTCAAGGGTTGAGTTTGGCCGAGGATGAGCCAAAAGCTAGAGAATGGGTAATTAGGATTAGGAGTTAATTAATCCAAAATTAATTAACTTGGAGGAATTTAGGGGATTTGACATTTGATTTAAATGGTTTGATTTATTAAACAAGATAAGAAGAATTTGAGGATTTAATTAAATAAATTGATTTATTTAATTAAACAATAGGACTTTGGGGATTTAATTAAATAAATTGATTTATTTAATTAAACAAGAGGACTTTGGGGATTTAATTAAGTAAATTGATTTATTTAGTTAAACAAGAGGACTTTAGTGATCTAATTAAATAAATTGATTTATTTAATCAAACAAGAGGAATTTAGTGAATTAATCTAATAAATCACTTTATTTGATTAATAGAGGAAATGATGTTAATTGATCAGAATTAGATGCATGATGTCGATTAAGATTATTTGCATGTCTACATTTTGCCCCTCTTTGAAGCAATGTACCTACTGCATTGGTTCAAAGAATAACCTTGCTGAGATCATTTTTTTTCTTTTTTTAATTTTCCCCAATGGAAAGAAGTACGTTGGTACACTTCCGCCTCGAGAGATTGGGCAAAAATTCCAATTTTTGGGTCGAGCTCACGATAAAGATTTAGGATTAGTTGAGCTTAGAGAGGACTAGAAATCTCAAATGTTTGATGCAGACAAATTTGATGATGTATAGATAGTCATCGGCCATGGGTAGCCTCATGTATATTATAATATATCACACATATTTGATACTTGGATAGAAATGTTAGTAAAGATAGAAGAATAAGAAGAATAAGAGGGATCAACCCTTGATTTTGAGAAGATGCAGAAATCCAACAAGATGATGAATTGTCGAGACTTTATTAGAAATGATGATGAATGATGATGGTTTTCTTATCTAGGGATTGGGGATGTAAAGAGCATAACTTTCCTTGTGTTTGATAACACACATAGATATGATGCATCAAGGTACAAACAACCAGGATGGCGTGGTATTTTCTGTGATGGAATTTGACTCAAAAAATAGATAGAAGCATTCTTGTCACACTTGACATACGAAAACCTCACTAGGATGCATTTTAGAAGTTTCAAACATCTTGGACCAAAACATGGAAAGGCATAGCCTATCAATGAAATAGTCAACAAGCTATCTAAAAATTCTTCCATACAGACCTACCAAAGCAAGTATTTGCCAAATTATGTTACAAGAATGTCCAACAAAAACAACAAACAAAAGATAATGATCAATGCCCCATTCCCTTCTCTCTAAATCTTTTTACATAGACATCCTTGAGAGGTCATGGGAATAGGTGCAATAAAATTGTTATAATTCAACATGCTCTGATACCATGTTGAGATTATGGATCCATAGGGTCCCTGAAGCTATAGTCTTCAATGGAGGACCTTTGCCAGGAAAGATAATCAACCACACAAAAAGTGTTGCAACTAGGCATGCACAATAGAGATTCTATTTGATCTACACTATGAGATGATTACAAATGAACAAGTTGCCTAATTATATAGGCAAGAGAGAAAACCTAAAAAGCATGAGATGTTGCCATGTGTCATGATCTAACAACATGTGACAACATGTGAACCCTATCAAGGAAATTATTAAATGTTGAGATAAGTTCTAGAAGGACAATTCATATTCTAGAAGGAATCTTATCCCTACAAATAAGGAAGGGGAAATTACCCCATTATTAAATGATTTATTAAAAATGCAACCTAGGACTAAATGATATATGACCTAAGTTAACTTATGCTAGTGTAATAAATAATTAATTACACTAACACCCCCCCATAAGTTCAACTTAGGGGGGAAAATGCAATGATTATGCAAAGATGATGATTGATGATGATGATGATGATGATGGGTCCCAGCTATGAGGCCATGTTAGGTACCCATTTACATGAAGATGCAGAAAATCTACCACAACCGGAGAAAAGGGGAAAACCCAGTGGGAACAAAACCCCTCTTCAAAAAGGATATGAAAATGCAAAAGGATGTGAGACAGGATGGGAAGGATGGAGGACTCTCAAATACCCCCCAAGGACACCATCTGTCACATGGATATAATACAATAGCCCCCCCATAGGGAGGAAGGAGAGAGAAAATATAGCTCCCCCAGAAGATATGATCACCTACAGAAATGCTAAGTTTATGAAGATAGAACATGATCCAATGTCAACAAACAACTTGTCTCCCTTGCGGAAGAAACATAACCAACTACAAGTGAAGAGATACTTCCCATTCTGGATAGGAATTGAAGGAAGGAAGGATGAATGTGGTTGCCGATGGTGTCTCTGAACTCTGCTCAAATGTCTTCTTGCTTGAAGATGAAGATGCCACAATCAATGAAAAGGGTGACGAATCAATACGATGCATAAAATGATGTTGAACAATATCCAAAGACAGTGTGATGGAGAATTGATAGCCTCCCCTGAATGAAGTGTCCTCAAAACCATTGAAAGAAGTATGAAGCAAAAAATGTGTCCAAACCACAAGTCTCCTACTAGGAAGAATAAAATCCAATGGTAGATGTTGAAGAAACCTCAAATCCTAAATGGAATGATAGGGAAGAAGTCTCATACATGAAATCTCTGAAGAGAAACCGAGTGTCTCTAATATATTCTCAGGATGCCCAAGAATGGTTGAGACAAAGGGATGAGGAGACTCAAGAAAACTCTCCAAATTTAGATCTAAATAGAGGAGTGATACCCCCTCAAGAATGTCCTCCAAACCTGTAGAAGTAGCCAAGTCAGTGATACTTGAAACAAAGCCATCCTGTGATGCCAAGTTTGGAAAATTGAAGGTGTCCTGATGAATGATGATGGAAGCCTTAATCAATGAATCTAGAAAAGGAATCATTGAATGTGAAGGGATACCAATAGTCTCTAATGGAGAAGAAGCACCTGAAGGAACCTTGTCAATCTCTTCAGAAGATTCAAGGCAATCAACTTCTTGTACAACAATATCATCATGGGGTACCTCATCTGAAGAATGACATTCTAAATCATGACTATTGGGGAATAGTGGAGTGTCAAAATCTCCATAGATCTCCCAAAGCTTAGTCCAAAGGATATGAGGAAAATCACAATGATCAATAGAACTCAAAACATCATAATCAACTTGCATAGAAATGATCTCCAAGACAGTGTATATGCTGCAACTCCAAGAAAATAAATGAATACCTTCACTTGGATAGGGAACTATACCATACAGATGAGGTAATAGATCAAGTGATTGGAGATGGTGGCTGGTCCCATCTTGCCATTATTGATAGTTTCCCTTGTGCAACATAACCAAAGGAGTATATGCAAGCCCCATAATGAACTATCTCCAAAAAACACAAAGACAAATGACCTTCAACAACAAATAGAAGCTTCCAAATATGATGTACAATTGAAGTGATGTTACCTGGATCAAAAAAATATTTTTCCAAGCTTTAGGATGTCCAAGTTATTGAACAAATGCACCAAATTGAAAAAATCAATGCAAGAGTACCTGGAGCTGAAATTGATCAAGGGGTCTAGATTGATGAAAAAAGATTTGAATCACCTTCTTGATGCTGCTAGAATCACTGAAATCCAATGAACAGTTGTGAAGATATGAGCCTTTATGTCCAAATTAGGGTTTTGACTTCAGTTGGCTATATAATTTTTGTAAGAAAATTTCATAGAACTGATGTCACCACTAGAAAGTGCTCAAAATTCCCTTTCTGATGGTATCTCGTTTTCCTATTTTTGATACCCTAGTGAAAAGTTATGATAAAACGAAAAGGGCCTAAAATAGGCTCTTTGTAGGCTAAAAAGGGTAAAAAAGTTGGCCCCTAGGTGCTAAAATTTGGTCACTGATATGACCATAATGATTATATTGGAAAAAAATGGGCACCACTAGCCCTGGTGGTGGCGGGGTAGAGCAACTGGGCGGAGCGAACAATACTGCTCAGATAGAGCGAAGGACTCTAGAAGGAATCTTATCCCTACAAACAAGGAAGGGGACATTACCCCATTATTAAATGATTTATTAAAAATGCAACCTAGGAATAAATGATATATGACCTAAGTTAACTTATGCTAGTGTAATAAATAATTAATTACACTAACAAAAATAGATCACAAGAAAAGATTGAAAGTAAACAAACAATTCAATGTTCTCGATACCGCTAGCCAAGACTAAACTATGGTGAAGTTTGATGTTGATGTCCATTGTAGGAAGGATGTATCCTAGGACATGATGTTATCAAATGGTTTTGAGACTAATGGGATGATGGGCTATTGATACCAAGAATTGACCAACTTGTTTACCTACTGACCTAGACTTGAGACCTTGACATTTGGGTTTACACTTTTAAATTTGCTATACTTGTTTCCAATTGTTTTGCCAACGGTTGAAGGTGATGATTGATTTATTATAGATCATTGATTATTGTGGGTGAATCAAAATGAGATGGATGGATTTTTTCAAATATTTGGATGTTTTTTGATGTTTTTGTAATGTTTTGAGGGTGTTTTTGGGTTTTTAGGTTATTTACATATTTTTGTGTTTTTGGTGTCCCAAGGGATGATCAAAGATTAGCCTTGCCTATGTTTAAGCTCAGAGACAATGTGGTTTGGATTAACGACTCAATGCTCTATTTTGGGAATACTGAATAACCTTATCCTTTCAAATAATAAGCTTGGTGGCACCATTCCAAGTGAAATTTGTGGTGGATTCAAGAAAATAGCTTTACCTGATTCTATGTATTTATAACATTATGGGGTGTTAGATCCTTCATGAAATGCTTTGGTTGGTAGCATTCCTGAGTAGATTGGAGATTGCATTTGCAATGGTTTTGTTATCTTTATAGGGAAACCTGCATACTAGTTACGTTCCTCAACAAGTTTTTCTTCTTGGAAATCTTACTCTATTGGATATGTCTTTCAATCTCTTAGTGGACCCATTTTACCTAAGTTTGCAAGACTTGAAAACCTCCAAAGCCTTAGTTTGTCTAATAACTAGTTCACTGGTAGTATTCCAATAGAGTTGAGAAATATTTCAGGTCTTTTGAGTCAATGTTTATTTGCAGGTGAAAGTGAAATGGGATGGATGTTTTTGGTATTTTGAAAGGTTTTGAGGCTATTTTGGGATTTTTGGGATGTTTTACAACTATTTTGATTTTCAATTTTTTGAATGTTTTGGTGTTTTATGAGAGTTTGGACCAAGACCCTAACCTAAGGACCTATATTGGGGGCCTCGAGGGTTGATCAAAGATTAGCCCTGCCTACGTTATACATGTAGAGACCACGTAGTTTGATTGACATAGACTCATTTATTGATAAGATATGAACACATGGATTGCCAGTTTATTATGATGGACTCCTAAAGGAAAAACCTAAGTGTCTCGGGGGCACATCAATGATGGCCTTGCCCATGTTCAGAGCTTAGAGACCCATAGTTCGACAAGATGACTCTATTTTTTGAATTTTTGACCTATTTTTGGATTTTGATATGTTTTGGATGTTTTTGGGTTTTTTGATTTTATGATGTTTTTGGATTTTCTAACGTTCTGAATGTTTTTTGATTTTTTGATTTTAAGGAAGACTTCAAGAATATACATGAATCTAACCCAATGTAGGTATAAGAACATGCTCCCAGCATGGTGCGATAGACTACTCTAATATAGGCAGGACAAACTGACCTTAGGAATGGGTTGCGTAGTACTAGGAGGGATCATGATATGAACACAAGATCAAGCTATGATGCAGATGTGGATGGGTGATGGATGGAGATATGGCAGTGTGATGGATGAATGATGTAGAATAAGCCATAGAGATAATGGTGGATGGAAAGTGCTTATTTACATGAGGCACATGTTTTCTAGGTTTTCACCAAGGTACTTTCCCAAAGCACCACTTAAGTGGTTTTCACTAGAGGACAATTTTTTTCTTTACTGTTTTCA
Organism: Sequoia sempervirens; assembly: GCA_007258455.2. NCBI lineage: Eukaryota > Viridiplantae > Streptophyta > Pinopsida > Cupressales > Cupressaceae > Sequoia > Sequoia sempervirens. The sequence goes on along the minus strand of VDFB02271358.1, from coordinate 166,779,226 downwards.
ATCCTTTTTTAGATTTTTAGATTTTTTAATTTTTTTATATTTTTGGATTTATACCTTACAAGTTTAGGCATAATTTTTTTTGAGATGGGAGCTATTGATAGGCTGCTACAGAGGCTCTCCCTTAGGTGTAGATAGCTGATATGCTCCTGATTTGTAGCTCGTTGTGATGATGAAGGGTCCCAATCAATTGGGTTCAAACTTTCCCTTGCTATTTGGATTTGGTACATTTTTCTGGTTCTCCTTCAATACAAGCTCTTTGACTTGAAAGGTTCAACTCTTGATATTTTTATTGTAGCTCCTCTTGAGGAGGTTCTAATAGACCTGCAGGTGAGTTAGAGCATCCATGCACCGCTCATCCAGTAGTTCTAGCTATTCAACCGTGACACCCAATATTCTTCATCTATAATGAGATTCTACAATGATATTGTTAAGGATGGGAGCTCGATCTCAATGGGAAGGATGGCTTCTGATCCATAGACCAAGGAGAAAGGGGTTGCACTTGTAAGTGTGTAGATACTTGTTTAGTAGGCCTATAAGACATGATTTTGTTGTAAGTGTCAGTCACAACAATGTCATTAACTATTTTCTTTAGGATTTTCAAGATAGTTTTGTTGGTAGCTTCATCTTGGCCATTTCCTTGGGGGTAGTATGGAGTGGAAAGGCGATGTTGGACATTGAACTTTTGGCATAGGTATCAAACATCCTGGTTTTTGAAAGGTGTCTTGTTCTCTGAGATAATGGCTTGAGGGACACCGTAGTGGAAAATTAGGTAGTTTAGGATGAACTTAGAAATTTGCTTTCCTGTGATATAGGTAATGGGAATGGCCTCTACCCACTTCGTGAAGTACTCCGTGGTGATGGTGATGAACTTATGTCCACTAGATGAGGTAAGGGTGATGTTACCAATGAGATAGATCCCCCATTATGAAAAGGGCCAAGGTGTAATGATTGGGTGGAGCTCGTGAGTTGGTGCATGGATGAGATCCCCATGTTGTTGACATTGTATGCATTTCTTGACATATTCATGAGCTTCTCTTTCCATTGTAGACTAGTAGTACTTAGTCCTCAACAGTTTCTTGGCCAAGGTCATACCATTCGAATGTGACCCACAAATGCCATTGTGTACCTTGGTTAAGGTAGTCAAAGCTTCCTCAGCATTTAGGCAACATAAAAGGGTTCCTTCAATACTCCTATGGTATAGGGTGTCTCCTAAGATAACAAAGTGGGATGAATTCTTGACAAATGTTCTTTTAATGTTTGGGGTTATATCAGTGAGGAGGACTCCTATTCTCAAGTAAGTTTATATGCCATGATACCAAGGATCATCGGGACCAATGATTTCACACACGAATTTAGACTCTGGTACCTCGAATGCTGGTACAAGAAGCTGCTCTACAAGGAATTCTTGCTTAGGGACGTTACGTGGGATATCCAATAGTGATCCAATTGTTGCCATAACATTTGCTGCTTTGTTATTTTCTCCTAGTATTTTCTCAAACGTGATGTCAATGAAGAATTCTTTGAGGCTTTCCATTGTTTCTTGTATGGGGTCAATTTGTCATCCTTCATTTGGTAGTTGTCATTGACTTGGTTGATGATTAGCTACAAGTCTCCATAGACCTTAAGTTCCATGATCTACCACTATACTACAATTCTGAGTCCTATGACAAGAGCCTCATACTCTACATTATTGTTCATGTAGGGAAATGACAACTTATATGATCTTGGTATGTAGTCTCCTTGTGGTGTGATGAAAAATACTCCAGCTCCTGACCCATGCTATGTGTAGGACCCGTCAAAATGCACTTTCCAGTGATCCGCTATGCTTAGGTTAAAGATTTATTCATCAGGGAACTCTGATGTCAGTGGGTTTTCTGAAAATATTGGCACCTCCGCTAGTTGATCTGTAATCACTTGTCCCTTAATAGCCTTTCATTCCACATATTGGATATCAAACAATAATAGGGTCATAACCCACTTAGCCATTTGTCATGTAAGCGTTGCTTTAGAAAGTAAGTATTTGAGTGGGTCAATCTTGGAAATGAGTTTTATTTGATGGGCTAGTTACATGTAGTGCCTAAATTTTTGTGAGGAAAACATTACTGCTAGGAAAGAATTTTCAATGAATGTATAGTTCAACTCATTCCCTACCATGGTTCATCTGATATAGTAAAAAGCTCTCTCCTTCCCATCTTCATCATGTTGAGCTAAGAGAGTGCCAAGGGCTGCTGTTGTTCCCGATATATACAAGGTCAATGGTTTGTTTGGAATTGGTGGCATAAGGATTGGTGGTGTGAGAAAGTACTCCTTGATCTTGTTGAATGCCTAATCACATTTCTCATCTCATTTGTATGCTACCCCCTTGTGGAGTAGATGCGAATATGGGATAGCCTTATCTACTAATTGTGCTATAAACTAGTGGATGGACTGGAGTCTACCCTGCAAACCCCTTAACTGCTTCAATGTCCTTGGTGCCTCCATCTTGAGGATTGCTTTGACTTTGGCGGGGTCTATCTCAATTCCTCTCATAGATACAATGTACCCTAGTAACTTTCCTAATTGTACCTCGAAGACACTTTTTTGGATTGAGCCTGACCTTGTATTCTTCTAGCCTGTCGAAGATGGAGCTTAATGATGCTATGTGATCTTGACACTTCCTGGATTTGGCCAATATGTCATCTACATAGTCCTCCATAGTTTTATGAATCATGTCATGGAAGATTAGCATCATAGATCTCTAGTAGGCTCTGGTGTTCTTCAAACCAAACGGCATCATGTTCTAGCAGTAGGTCCCCCATGGACAAGTGAACTTTGTCTTATGTTGGTCCTCTTTAGCTATCATGATTTGATTATACCTTGAGAATCCATCCATTAATGATAGCATTTCATGTGCCACTGTCATATCCATGATCATATCAATGTTTAGGAGAGGAAAGCCATCCTTGGGACATGCTTTGTTAAGGTCTCTGAAGTCTTTGTAGATGCGGATGCCCCCAGTGGGCTTTGAAATAGGTACAATATTTGAGACCCACTTTGGATAATCAATTGGTTGTATTAAGCCAACATCAAGGAGTTTTTGTAATTCCAATTTGACCAATAATTCTATTCGTGGATGCATCTTTTTCAGTTTTTCTCTTATTGGCTTTGCTTCTGGATAGACAGCTAGATGGTGAACCATAATTTCTAGATCAATACTAGGCATATCTATGTAGGTCCATGCAAATTTTACCTTCCTTTCCCTTAGGAATGCAACTAAGAGTTCTTGTTCTTCTTTCAACAATGATTCTGCATAGAAGGTGATGTATGGTGTTTCTTCTGTTCCCAAGTTGACCAGATTGTACCTTTTTGCTAAGACTGTCAAATTTTCCTGATGAATAACACTAAGGGGAAGATTGAATCCCTCATCCTCTAGTGCCTCAAGGAGGTTTTCACCATTGGATGCATCCCTTTTTTTTACTATTTTTAGGTCAAAGTGTGCCATAGTGTGGTTTTCACTCAAAGACCTAGATATTATTCTTAAATTTTCACTTTTGTGACTGAGGGATTCAATCATTTCCCCATAATAGGCATGTGTGTCTAGCTCAATGTAAAACCCAGCCTTGTGATCTCCACATGGCATAGTATCCCACAATCCCATGAATTCCAAGAGAGCCTCATCATTTTTGAATGTGTCCAAAATTGGTGGTCCTTGTTGGTCGTAACCAATGAGATGGGGATAAACTAAGTTTAGCTCATGGGTTTGGTTATTTGACTCAAAAGATAAGGTACTAATCATGAGAAGGGAGGAATCCTCGAATAGCATGGGAAGATCAATTATGGGATCCTCATCACACACATCGATTATGTCAAAGGTAAATTTATCTAAAGGAAAACCTATGGATACTGACAACTGAAGAGGAGCTTTGAATTTTCTAACTGGGGCACCTTTTCCAAGTATGGTTATTTTTGGAGGAGTACATCTAAGGCTAAGATTTCTTATACGCTTCTCAGGAATGATAGGTACTAGAAGACCATTGTCATTCTGTCCAAGTTTCTTGTTTCTGTTATAGCCCATACCAAGCATCATATGTAGTCCTTTGTTGCTATCATCCATGGGAAGATTAGGCACGTGCCTTTCATCTTCGTATAGTAGACTTGATATGTATTTCTCATATACCACTTCCCGATTAGGTCTCCCCAACATCTGAATCTAGAGGGGTCTACTTTAAATATTTGAGTTGATGTTTCAATTGGTTGGGGCTGCTTGCAAGACCTAGGAGATTGAGGTAACTCTCCTACTACAAAGGCACTCTTTTTCATTTTATAATCCCCACACCCATTGTCTTGGATAATGACTTTGATATCAGAGATATCAGGAATGGTGGGTGTATTTGTCTCAGAAGTGGAAGCTAAGGTGGATGGGTCCACATATGGAGTTGTAGGGCCTTCATCATTCTTTGGGACTTGAGGGATTTTGTAGTACTTGGCTTCCAAATTCTTGCAATAATAAAAGGGCTTAGGATCACCATGGACTGTGACCTCTTGATTTTGATAGGAAAACTTGACTCATTGATGGAAGGTAGATGCGAAAACTTGCATGCCATGGATCCATGGATGCCCCGGGAGGATATTATAAGGTAAATCAAGATCAAGGACCTGGCATGTGGTTTCCATGATGGTTGGCCCTACTTGAATAGGGGGTTGAATAGTGCCTCAAGACACTCTTTCTTGATCATCATATGCCCTGATTGTAATACCTTTACCTTTTTCAATGACATCCTTAGAGAATCCTAGATTCTTTATTAGCTTGAGTGAACAAATATTTAGACCTGCACCCCCATCCACTAAGACCCTTTTGAATTTATTTTTATGGACTAGGAATTCAAGATGGAGTGTGCGGTTATGAGATTGTTGAGTTGGGAAGTCTTGATCATAAAATGTTAGGAGATGTGGGGTGGTGATGTGTCTGACCATAGCTTGGAACTGGTCTGCATCGAGATCTATGGGGATAGTGGATGAAGCTAATGCTTCCTCTAGGATTTTCCTATGTGCTGGTGAGATCTTCAGTAACTCCATGATGGAGATCTGAGCGGGGGTTCTTTTGAGCTATTCCAAGACATTATAACCATTGGGAATGGATTTTGGATTAGAGGCTGGTCCCTTGGATGGTTGGGATGGTCCATAAATGGTAATCTTTCCACCACATGTGGTGACTCCACAATCGACTTTGGCTCCCTTAACATTAACAATAGTGACCCATTCATCTAGGGATGTGACAACATGATCGTAAACATGGTTTACATTACCATACTTTGTCTTTCCATGGTTATTCCCTTTATTGTGATCTGGCATCGGATTCGTGTATATCTTAAGGTCTTGATTTCCTATAGGTTGTTCAATGTTTATGATTTTGTCATCGATAAGGTCTTGGATCAGATTTTTCAGTCTCATGCAATTGGCCGTCTTGTACCCCTTGATTTTATGAAAATTGCAAAGGTGATTTTCATTATACCATGGTGGTTTCACTTGGGGCTCTTGATTATTCTCATAGATGAGGATTTTAATGAGATTCTCCTATACCAGTTTCTTCATGATAGATTCGATTGGCTCCCCAAGGGCTATGTATTTTCATTTTGGGGGATACTTGTTCCTTGTGGATGGTCCACCTTGATCATTGACATTGTTGACTATTTGTGAGTTGATTTGTTGTTGTGATGTGTTGGTCTGTGTGGTGTTGTTTTGAGGTTGTTGATAGGTTTGTTGTTGTGCATTTGGTTTGGGAGCATTGATTACAACTTTGGTGTCAACAACACCATCATTGGTGACATTCTTGTTTTTCGCCCAAGTGTGAGGTTTATCATTATAGCTTGTTGATGGACGATTTCCTTGATACATGGGTGTCTCCCCTTGTGCAATGTGGGCTCGTTTGATGTGGAGCGCCTTGGGGATCAACTGGTCGTATGTGGTGATGCATTGTATTTTTAGATGGAAGAACAAGGTCCCTTCAAGATTAGTGATGATGGTACATATTTGTTGTTCCTCTGGCATGGCCCATTTGCTTCTGTTGCCTTTGAATCTCCATCATTGTAAGAAGGATGCTAATGTCTCCCCCTTGGCTTGTTTCAAGGCGGATAAATCTTCTAGACTCACATCCATGCCTATGCTGAATGAATAATTTTGTATGAATGCATCCACAATTTCTTGGAACTTTTTGATTCCAGGGGAGATGTGAGAACCATTCCATTGTGGGCCCAGCCAAACTCTGATGAAACAGTCGCATTAGGTAAGAATCATCATATGCAACCTCCATACAATGTGCTTGGAATTCCCTGATGTGATCTTCAGGGTTTCTCGTCCCATGATATTTGTCAAATTTAGGGATTTCAAATCCTTATGGGAATGGTTTTGATCTCAATGCTCCTGTTGAATGGATAAGGGCATCAATTCTTTGGTGTTTTTGTTGTTTTCCCTAATTAGAGGTCTAGCACCTATTGTGAGAGAAATTTGATTTGTGTAGACATATCATCTTATGGATCGGGTGGTGGAATGAAAGTGTTTTGAGGTGGTGTGATGGGTAGATTGTTTTGTGTGTTCATGGGAGGTGGTTGCAAGTTTTTCTTTGCCAAAAATGCTTGTTGGTATGCTTGCAATTGTTGTTGTGCCAACAACGCTTGTTGTTGGTCTTGCTATTGTCATGCCAACAATGCTTGTTGTTGGGCTTGCTACTGTTGTGCCAACAATGCTTGTTGTTGTACTTGAGCTTGTGATTGCAATTTTTGTGCTCGATATTATGCTTGATCTTGTTGGGTAGCTTTGGTAGCTTGTGCGGCTTGTACATCCTGTGTGGCTTGCATTGCTTGAGCAACCTGTGTGGCTTGTTGTGAAACTTGTGTAGCTTGTTGATTTTGGTATTGTTGGAATGCCTTTTGATAGGATTTTCGAGCTTCTTGTAATGTTATGTTGTATTGGTTTTCCATGTTTGGAATTGGAGGTGGTAGTGGAGGATTTAAAATTGTGTGAGATGGGGTGATGAGATTTTTTTGAGTTGTAGTGATCAATGGTGTTTCCTAGATTGATACCACTTGTTGTTGTGATATCGGTGGAATGTTTGGAGGATTTGGTATACTGATTTGATTTATGGTTAGAGGATTTCTTTGGTTTGATTGATTTGTGATTGGTATGTTAGGTAAAGTGGGTTGCCCTAGACCAAGGATCGATGTGGATGTTGGTGGTAGAGGAGGTAGTGGCAGAGGAATTGGTGGTGGAATTGGTGGTAGATTCCCTTGGGAAAGTGCAGATGAGGCCCCAAAGATTCCCCCTTGTTTAAATAGACCCACTTGTCCTTGTCCTTGTGGTACCATGGGGAGAGAGACTTGTGTATTAGGAGAATATTTTACAAAAGAGGATGGGTTGTTGGTGTCATGAAAGATAAGTGGAACGTATGGATGCTTGGGATCTTGAGGAACGGTATTTGATAGACCCAAGATGGTATTTGCATCCAAGTTTTGATTTTTTACAAGGGGGTATGTTTGAATATCATGGAGTAATGAACTCCCCTTGTTGACAATGGGTTGTGGAATGGGTTGGATGAAATTTTGAAATGATGGTGTGAATGGTACAAGTGGCATATTCTCAAAAGGTTTCTACACAATAGTGTTTATATCATAATCAAAAGGGAGTTTAGCCCCTTATTTTGCTAATTCTAGCATGTATTGTGAAGGATTAAGTCTCATCATGGCATTGACAATCTTGTGATTTTTAGGATTTTGGACCATTTCTATGATTTCATCTTGAGTCATTCCTAGGACATTATTGGTGATGTCCTCCACTTGACAATATCCCTCTTGAAGATCTTGTGGTACTAGAGGAAGATTGGGTGGGGGATTGCTAGATCCAATGGGATTGATTTTTGGAGCAGTTTGACTCAAGTTACTTGAACTAGATGTTTCCTTGTTGGCTTCCATGTTTTTCTTGTGTTGAGATCTAGTTTGAACCATAAAATAGGGATCAATTTTTAGGAATGTGGGAGGTTAACCTCTAACTCCTTAGGTTGATCTAAAATTTAGGCACAAAAAAGAAAATATAGGATGATAAGAGCCAAAGGGTGATCATAAGATAAGTGAAAGATGGATGACGTGAATGATTAAATTATTCAAGAAATCTTGAAGGAGATACTAGACTTTGGGACTTTTGGATTTTGGATTTTGGATTTGATTTGGATTTTGGATTTGGATTTTGGATAATGAACAAATAAACCCCAAGATGTTGGATGTTATCTTGGAATAAACTTGTCCAGAAGGTGATAGTCAAACAAGATGATTTTTGATTTGAAAGATTACCAAAAGTCTAGAAAGAAGGATTTTTTCCAAGATTCTAAGAGTTGTTTGTGAGATGGGCTTTGATTGATGTCTTGGGATGGATGGAAGTGTTGATTTTGATCCTAAGTGAACCTAGAGAGACTTTTGTTTACAAGACCTCAGTATTGAAGAACATGCTATACTTCCTATCTGAGAAACTCAAACTTTTGAAAAAGACTTGGATTTTGACAATAGTAAAATGAATACAAATTGGGATTTTTCTTTGGTGCACGTTTGTAAAATTTGAAGACCAATCTCTCTCTAAATTCGTAAAGCATTGAAAGACATTTCTTGAGAGCTCTTGGACTAAGACCTTTGGACTTTGGTTTTCAGATTTTGATCTTTTGGGAAATCATTTGAAAAGCACATGTGTGAGGTCCAGTTGTTTCTTATCTTTGCTTAATGAGTCCTTTTTACCATAAACACTTTCTTGCTTAGCTTTTGAACTAAATGTCTGATGTCTCAATTTCTTCTCATCCCACAAGGTCCATTATGTGGAAATCAAGAGAATCAAGACATTAATTCCCTAATGTTGACTTTAGAGAGAAAATTGAGATATAAACCCAAATACTTAGAAGCCTCTAAGGATGAAATCCCTAGGGACAAGCACTAGCACTTGGATTTTTCAAAGGTATTTTCCCCTTCTAAAGGTTTAAAATTTGATGTCCTTGTTGAATGTTTGTTTTCAAGATTTTGGATCCAAACAATGTGTTTAACTAACTCAAAATTGTATAATCCTAGGATGGAAAATAAAATATTTGTTGAATTTTGCACTTGGATAAATCTAGCTGCGCATATTCAGAGTAGATGACTAGAAACTTGACCACACTAGCTCCCCTCCATGACACTCACTTCTGTGGGTCATCCAAGCTTCAGTTCTCATGAATCTCCCATGACAAAATTTTCATCTCTACAAAGAATCACAAGTATGTGGGATGGCTTTGGAGGTCCGACCTCCTGATGCCAATAAATGTTGGGATTTTTGGCTACTACACAATGGTTTGTAATAAGTGCATCTGGTTCAAAGGACACAATGATAAACTCCCTCAAGAGGTCTCCCAACCCTTAGAACAAGGGATTTACACATCATAAAGATACTAGGGGAGAGCTATCATGCATCACTAAGTTGATTGCAAACTTTCCTTGCAACTACAAATTTGTATAGCGGTTCAGAAGAGCCTGGCTTATGCTCGTTACTGCTTAAGTCATTCCCTTGGGGTGAGTACTTTTTCCCACCAAGGAACACCCTCTAAAGGTAAACAAAAGCGAGTAAGTACATCCATAGTTCGATCAATCTTTGTTTGTGTGAACAAAGAGATAACACACACAATATACTTAGCTCACACTAGCAAGATTTGTTCAATTTTTAAAATCCCAAATTGAAGTGTGGAGACAATCTTTTAAACAACCTAATATCACCAAAAGACTTTTGATTCTCAAGATCGTCGTGAAGCACGAGAGAAGTGCATATGCCTTTTAAATGATATTAGTTTGTAAAAAATATTAAAAAACAAGAAACACACATGTTCATTTTAGACTTCAAAAGTAGTAATGGGTTATTTTTACAGCACCAACTCAAGTGTTTGAAGTTATTTTTGTTCAATTTTTAAAATCCAAAATCAAATCTAGTGAGTTTCTAATGTTCTTTTTAACCAACTTTGTCAAAGCTTGTGTTGTTTGTAAATTTTAAGCCCAAAAGATGAAGTGAGTTGTCCTAAAGTGTGAAATAAAAAAACATTACAAATGGGTTATAATTTCCCCAAAAGTGTCGAAACACTTGTTACAATTATAGTTCAAATGAAAATAGTATGCTTCTTTTCTTCAAGTTGTATTGTCCAAACCTACAAAAAACCCAAAAAACCAAAACAAGAAGTTTAGAGACATGTTAGAAATTAGATGAAAATAAAAATTTAAAGCACATGTCAAAATTTAAAGCAAATGTGAGGTTGTTTGGTTCAATTTTATCCAACTTTGAAAGCTAATTCGTTTTATCCCTTCAAGTGTGAATTTTTTTCTTTTTTTTTTCGAAAATTAGATTATAACAACTTGGGATAATGACAAAATTTTCAAATCTTGATCAATTTTGAAATTGTAAAATGTTTTGGAAAGCTAAACATGAGATCTTCAAAACCCAACAACCTTTTTGCAAGATTAGTTATGTAGAATTTATTAAAAATTAAGGAAAATCATGCATTTAAGAGATTAAAGCCAAAATTTTTAAAAAACCAGCAAAATCAATCATGGACAACAACTTTAGATAATGACAACTTCCTCAAAACTTAATCAAATTTGAAATCGTAAAATGTTTTAAAAAGCTAAACATGAGATCTTCAAAACCCAACAACCTTTTTGCAAGATTAATCATGTAGAATTTATTTAAAATTAAAGAAAATCATGCATTTAAGAGATTAAACTCAAATTTTTTAAAAAACCAGCAAGATCAATCATGGACAACAACCTTAGATAATGACAACTTCCTCAAATCTTGATCAATTTTGAAATCGTAAAATGTTTTGGAAAGATAAACATGAGATCTTCAATACCCAACAACCTTTCTACAAGATTAGTCATGTAGAATTTATTAAAAATTAAGGAAAATCATGCATTTAAGAGATTAAACCCATAATTTTTTAAAAAACCAGAAAAATAATCATGGATAGCGACTTGAGATAATGATAACTTCCTCAAATCTTGATTAATTTTGAAATAGTAAAATATTTTGGAAAGCTAAACATGAGATCTTCAAAACCTAACAACCTTTTTGCAAGATTTAGTCATGTAGAATTTATAAAAAGTTAAGGAAATTCATACATTTAAGAGATTAAACCCAATTTTTTTTAAAAAACCAGCAGCTAAGTTAAATAAAAAATTTCTCCAAAAAGACACAAAACATTAAAGTTTCCCTCCTTCTAGTGCCATAATGTGGATGCTTTTCTACACTTGTTCAAAACAAACAACCATTAGCATTGTTAGTAAATTAAACAAACCAAAATAAGCATCCCTATGAGATATTCAAACACACTTGATAATGCAAACAAAAGCATAAAAGATCAAAGAAACTAATTGAAAGCATATAAAAAGCATGTGCAAACCTATCCCATAGTGGGAGTGGTGCTCCTTTGATGTGAAAAGGATGCCCTTTCCCACCCCCTTGATAAGCTTCCAAAATGATGAACAAGCAGAGATGAGTGATCAAATGCAAGATGAAATGTGTCTATAGTGTAAATGCATAAGACTATGGATAGATTTCAAGTAGAGAAGGCCTCTATTTATAGGTTAGAGGTTTGAAGAATTGAATAATAAGAAGAATGTGTGATTAAAAAAGGACCAACGACATTGAGACATTTGTCTCAATGCTAATGGGTAAGGATTGATCACACTTTGTATGTGTTTGGAAGAGGCACCAAATGCATGTTTGAGAGACATGAAATGCATGTGCTTGAATTGTTTTGGGGGGAGAATTTGTTTAAATGAGAAAGTCAAATGAAGGAATATTCCCTTTTGAGAGGGAAAATGAGATAATTAGTTAATTAGAAAAAAATGATTTTCATGTGCAAGTGGGTGGGTTAGTCAAGGGTTGAGTTTGGCCGAGGATGAGTCAAAAGCTAGAGAATGGGTAATTAGGATTAAGAGTTAATTAATCCAAAATTAATTAACTTGGAAGAATTTAGGGGATTTGACACTTGATTTAAATGGTTTGATTTATTAAACCAGTTAAGAAGATTTTGGGGTTAATTTATTAAATTAAATCCCCAAAGTCCTCTTTTTTAATTAAATAAATTAATTTATTTAATTAAACAAGAGGACTTTGGGGATTTAATTAAATAAATTGATTTATTTAATTAAACTTTAAGATTTATTTAATTAAATTTAAGATTTATTTAATTAAACAAGAGGACTTTAGTGATTTAATTAAATAAATTGATTTATTTAATTAAACAAGAGGACTTTAGTGATTTAATTAAATAAATTGATTTATTTAATTAAACAAGAGGACTTTAGTGATTTAATTAAATAAATTGATTTATTTAATTAAACAAGAGGACTTTAGTGATTTAATTAAATAAATTGATTTATTTAATTAAACAAGAGGACTTTAGTGATTTAATTAAATAAATTGATTTATTTAATTAAACAAGAGGACTTTAGTGATTTAATTAAATCAAGAGGACTTTAATTAAAATTTACTTTTTTAGATTAATAGAGGAAATGATATTAATCGATCAGAATTAGATGCATGATGCCGATTAAGATTATTTGCATGTCTACACCTTCAAACAATGTCCAAAGTCAAGGAGGAACTCAAATTATTCCTTCCACAACCATTGCCTCTATTCCTACCTATACCAACCCTCGAGTTACAACGATGAAACCTACTAGTAATATCTTTCCTACCTTGGGTTTTTCGCTAACAATCCTTGTACCTTTGCGGCATCACACGTCATATCTCCTACCACTTTACCTCCAGTAAGTATTCCATTCACTTCCCCCTCAAACACATATACACCTCCACCTTATTCACCACCATCTCAAAAAATAACCAATGACACCATCATAAATCAAAAATTGCAAAATGTTTCATCCCTTAAAAAGAAAATTTCCACCATAAATCAAAATCAAAATGGCCAACCTACATACTATGCAAAAATCAATCCCTTATCCTTGGAGATATTGAGAACACCGATACCACAAGGTATAGAGATTCCTATATTTGAGAAATATGGAGGGAAATGAGATCCTTCTAACTATGTTTCTACTTATGCCCCTTATGTAGTGATTTTTTCCTTGAGGATAAGCTCTTGGCTAAGCTTTTCCCTAGGTCCTTGAAAGATACTGCTTTAGAATGGTTCTCGTTACCGAACAAATCAATTCATTCATTCAATGAACTTGTTGAGGAATTTATAAAGCATTTCCAAGTAAAAATGACTCCTAAGATGACTTTAGCTGATTTGATGAGGTGTAAGCAAAAAGATGATGAAAAATTTACTGACTTCATTTCATTCTACCAATCACTTTATTCCCAAATCAACCTAAAGATTCTCGATCCTCACCTTCAACGGAGGTTCATTGCAAACTTATAAACTAAGATACATGATACGCTTAGTATGATGAAGTTTCCTTCCTTTGTACACTTGTGTACTGCCCTTCATGATTATCAAAACTCAGTTAGTGGTCATGAAACAAAACCCACCTCTAGCCAACCTGAAAAGTATGAATCAACAAATCAAAACAATTATCAACCCTTTAGGAAATAGAATAAAGGATTCCTTCAACTAAATCCCCCTCAACCAACTCAACATGTCGATACCCAAGTGGCTGATATAAGGAAGAAAACTCCTTTCACATTTGGGATACAACTAAACAATTTACTCCCTTACACGATACCCTCCATAATGCAATGTTGCAACTTCTAGAATAGAAAATGATCACCTTTCCTCTCGCTAAGAAACCTGATCCTAATAAGCATTTACCTCTGAACTTTAGATCAAATTCCTATTGCCATTATCACTAAAAAAAGGACATGATATAGAACATTGTAAGCGTCTTAAACATCTTTTGCAAGAACTCATTAATTCTAGTCGACTTCAAATTGGAGGTGAACTAATGATCAAGGAAATAAGTCTGTTGCCCCTCCCAACCAAAACTTGCAAATCTTTACCAATCCTATGCCTAACCATGATATTTAATTTGTCAAAGCTAGTGAAACTAAGAAGAATGATGTGATGAATGTTGACACGAATGATGACAACATGTATATTACTGAACAAGGTCTTGTGGATATTGATGAAAAAAGTATTGTGGATAACATGGTGGGATTGATCAAAATTCTACCTCGTAAGGGCCGAACTAAAAATCCTCTTGACATTGCTTTCTCATCTAAAGATATAATTAGAAATGCACCTAATGGTCCTCTTTACATAGTCGAGCAAATCAATGACAAGCCCACTAATGGGATATTAATTGATCCCATATGTGGAGAGAATGTGACCACTAAATAATTTTTACTTGTGCATGAAATCTTTCAAGAAACATATGATAGATTAATATCATGGATAAAAATGCATAATGGTTTCACTTTCCCTATGATGGGATTGATCACCCTTCCTCTAAAATTTAGACTAAAAAAATTAAATGTCCCATTCTCCATCATCTCGACATTGGATCAAATCTATGTGAAGCTTGATTAACCATGGCTATGCTCCATGGAATCCATCCCATCAGTCATGCATACATGCTTAAAGTTTCCCTTTGACAATGAAATATTTACTATGCATCACATTGGCTTTAATCTTGTGTCTTCCCATGGGAACTTTTCATTGGATTTCTTTTGGCCCAAGCCTATGGAACCTATTAAACCTTGTGAAGAATTATTTTTCAAACCCTATCAAAATTTTAAGGTGAAATGCATAGTAAAACTATCCCTTGGAAACATGCCTCAACCTATGATTAAACCTCCTATCCTTGATGAAACCATGATTGAGCCTAAAGTCCTTCCAAGTAACCAAGACCAACCTAAGATAGATCCTTTTCCTATCTCCTATAAAAGACCAAGAGAAATACAAAACAATTATGTCATGCCTCCTAATATTAAACTTTACAAAACTAGAGAGAAAGTGATTGAACAACCTCCTATGGTTCCTTTCGTTTGTCCCCTTATAGAAGAAAAGAAACTTATGGTTGATAAACTCACTCCTACACAAACACAACTTGAAAACCATACTAAAAGAAATAGAAATGCTAGAGAGCAAAGGTGTAGATGTTGTGCTCTTGCTCAAATGTTAAATGAAGAAAACATCATAGAAAATCAACATCCAAACTTGACTGAAGCAATACACGATGAGTCTCCCTCTTTATCAAAACAAAAAGATCCTATATCGCAACAAGAGTTAAATAATTCTTTAGACATTATCATTCAACCTCCTGTTGTGATTAACTTAGACAATGATGATGAGATTGATAAAATTTATGAAGAAGTGCATAATGAGTTGAATACATTATTTTCCTCTTCTATGAGATTAAATGGTGTAGCCATGGTAGGAGGGTCCTCAAGGAGAACAATCTCGACCATGCAACAAGAGTAACACAAGAAAAGCAACACAGAATATGGAGGAAAATGTAGATTAAAATATTCTCATTAATAGAAATCTTGATTACAAACAACTGACAACATACAGGCTTACAGATTTGGCTCACAGGCCTGATACAACATGTTCAAAATTACAACATTCCTACATGCTCCTTAATGCGGGCTGAAATCTAACATATAAATCTATTATTCTCTCTTTGACTATTAACTCTTCCTTTCTAATGATCTATTACAATGATTTATATCACATCTAGGGATCAAGAACCATTCGCATCAGCCAAAGATTATTACAATCTCCAATAAAACAAAATGTAACGTGCGCATGAATAGGTTGGCCTCAAATTTGAGTTACTCCTCAGTGAATTCATAGGATGAAGTGTGGACCTATAATCAAGGTCAGGGACACTCCATGGAACAATTCAAAACACACTATCAAGATCCGCAAGATATGAGAATGATCCATGAACGTTCAAACTAGCCATTAGGTTGGAAAAATTATTCTAGTGCCAGTTCAAGAAACTACCATCAAATCTGGAAGCGATAACTTGCCAGAAAAAGATCGAATCACACTCAAATCTTGGAATAAGGAAAATGAAAATGTCCACGATGAAAATGTAGATCCACAAGGTCTATTGAGAAAATATGTTGAATCCACCAACTTGAACTGAACAAGAACAGATACAAGAACAAAACTGAAAGAAAATATTTTTGGTTGATGCAAGATTTCCAAGAACCAAGGATGCTCCTATATCAGACATCCAGGGTTATTTGAAAAGTGAGTCCCTCACTTTGCTGGGGCCAAAGTAAAACCAAGACAGTCTACCTCAGCCTGGGAAATCCAAGAAGAATCCTCCATTGGTCTATGTTTCCACTTCACAAGATATTCTTTGTACTGTCTTCCATGAGTCTTCCTCCCATCTTTGATATCCAAAATCTCTTCAATCTCATCTGACTGTTGTTTAGGAAACTGATTCTCCAAATTTTCTTTACTGCCTTCACTGAAATCTGCTTCATGATATTGATGTAGATTTGCAATGTTGAATATAGGTGATATACCCATGTCATCCAGTAACTCCACTTCATATGCAATTCCTGAATCAAATTTATTCAAAATCTTATAGGGTCCAAACTTCCTCATTTTTAGCTTATTGTATGTACCAACTAGAAATATCTCCTTCCTCAAATATACCATCACTTCATCTCCAACTTCAAACTTCTTATGTCTCCTTTTTTCATCTGCTCGCTTCTTATACTTCTGGTTCATATCTTCCAATTTCTCTTTCACTTGAGTATGCACTTTCTTCATATGTTTTGCAAATTCTTCTTCTTCTGCAATCCTTTTATCTTCCATACTAATGTCTCTCAACTCTAATATACGTTTAGGGTGAACTCTAGTGACAATCTCAAGAGGTGTCTTTCTGGTACTCCTGTTCACTGAATTATTGTAAGCAAACTCTACTTGCACAAGAACTAAATCCCAACTTCTGGTCTTCTCTCCAACCAAACATCTCAGCAAATTCCCCAAACTCCTGCTTACTACCTCTTTTTGTCCATTATTCTATGGGTGAAAAGTAGAACTAAACTTCAAATATATCTTTAACTTCTTCCAAAGTGTCCTCCAAAAGTAACCAACAAACTTTGTATCTCAGTTTGAAACAATACTCCTAGGTAATCCATGCAATTTGACCACTTCCTTGAAAAACAAGTCTGCTACATGTACTACATCTGTTGTCTTCTTACAAGGTATGAAATGTGCAATTTTAGAAAATGTATCCACCACCACAAATATAGAATCATTACCTCTTTGTGTCTTTGGCAAACCAAGTATGAAATCCATGTTGATATCTTCCCAAGGTCTCTTCAGAACTGTCAAAGGTTTATACAATCCAACATTCTAACTACTTCCTTTTGCAACTTGACAAAATTTGCAACTCTACACAAATCTCCCAACATCCTTATGAATTTGGGGCCAAAAGTAATTCTCACTTACCAATGCTACTGTCTTATCAATTCCAAAGTGTCCTGACAATCCTCCACTATGTTTTTCTTTCACCAAGTTATCCCTCATTGAACTCCGAGGTATACACAATTGATTTCCTCTGAATAACATATCCTCTTGAATGAAATAATCCAACCACTAACTCTTATCTTCCAAGAATTTTTCTTTACAAGCTCTCCAAGGTTCTACAAAATCTGAGTCTTCCTCATACAAGTTCTTCAATTCATTAAAGCCTAATACCTCCACTCTCATCTTTGTCAGTAAATTCCTTCTTCTACTCAAGGCAATAACAACTCTATTTGACTTTCCACTCTTATGTTTCAAAACAAAAGCATAACTCTGCAATAATTCCACCCATCTCATGTGTCTTTGATTCAACTTACCTTGACTATTCAAATATTGCAATGCTTGATGATACATATACAACACAAATTCCTTAGGCAACAAGTAATGTCTCCACTTCTTCAAGGCTTGAACTATGGTGTATAATTCCTGATCATACATTGAATATCTTCTCTTAGCATCATTCAATTTCTCACTAAAATAAGCTATTGGTCTTTCTTCTTGACTCAATACTACTCCAATTGCATTTCCACTTGCATCATAGTCTACCTAAAATACCTTACTAAAATCTGGTAAAGCCAACAAAGGCTGCTCAGTTACCTTCTTCAAAAAAAATCAAAACTCTGATCTACTCCATATTTCCACCTAAAATCCTTCTTATCTCCTCTCATTGTTTTTGTCCTAGGACTGCAAATAGAACTTAAATTCCTAATGAACTTTCAGTAGAAACTAGCCAATCCATGAAATGATCTTACCTCTCCAATACTTTTAGATTTAGGCCACTCAACAATTTATCTTACCTTCTCAGGATCCATCTTAAAGACATCCATAGATATCACAAATCCCAGATATACCAATTCTTCCTTCATGAAACTACACTTCTTAATGTTTATCAATAATTGCTCTTCTCTCAACCTCTGTTAAACTTGTCTTATATGCAACAAATGTTCTTCTCTACTCTTACTGAAAATCAAGATGTCATCCAAGTAAAAATTCACAAACTTACCCAATAATTTCTCCAATACCTCATTCATCAACCTCATAAAAGTACTCAGTGCATTTGTTAGTCCAAAAGGCATCACCAACCACTGATAAAATCCTTCATTTCTCTTGAATGTTGTCTTCCACTCATCCCCTTCTTTTATTCTGATATGATAATATCCACTCTTCAAATCTATCTTTGTAAAGTATTTAGCTCCACTCAAACAATCCATAATGTCATCCATCTAGGGCAAAGAAAATCTATACTTCACCATGATCTTGTTTATGGCTCTAGAGTCTGTACACATTCTCCATTCTCTATCCTTCTTAGGTGCTAACACAATAGGTACTGCACATAGACTTAAGCTTTCTTTGATCAAACCCTTCCCCAACAATTCTTGCACTTTTCTATTCAACTCCTCATTTTCTACAGGTGTCATCTGGTGTGCTGCTTTATTAGGCAAACAAGCTCCAAGAATCAGATCCATGCAATGACTAATATTCCTCATAGGTGGTAATCCATTAGGTACATTATCTGAAATGATCTCATCATACTTTGTCAACAACTCCTTTATCTCTTCTAATTGTTCTTCTACATGCTTCAAGTCTTCAACCTTCTTAGGAACCAAGGCATAGCACATGTTCTCTTGTCTCAATCCATCCAAAAATCTCCTTCAATCAACCAAACAAATTCTAGCACTCATACAAACCTCAACTCTAGGAACATCCTCTAATGGCAGCAAATTCTTCTTCATCCCATTAGCAACAATAGTATATGTATTCCTCTTTCCATTATGAATAGCTTGTCTATCATACTACCAAGGCCTTCCCAACAAAACATGACATACATCCATAGGCATGATATCACACAAAACTTCATCATGGTAATTTCCTATCTTCAATTCACCAAACATTGTTCACTTACTAGTATATTATGCTCATCTTGAATCCAAGCTTTCTAATAGGGCTTTGGGTGTTTCAATCTTTCCAACTCCAATTTAGTCACCATTTCTTTAGAAACCAAGTTCTCGAAACTTCCACTATCAATAATCACTTTGCAACATTTACTAGTTACCTTTCATCTTGTTCAAAACAAATTGTTTCTCTGCAATGGCTCCTTCTCCAACTCACTTTGACACAATACCCTTCTATTCACCAACACTTCTCCCTCTGCCAGTTTATTAGATGATCCATCGAGATCCTCCTCAACAAAGTATATTCTTCTATTGTTCTCTATCTTTCTACTTGTGTCTCCCTAATTACATTCAAATGCTCTATGTCCTCCACCACACTTATAACAAGTTCCTTTGAATACTCTTTTCTCCTTATCATCCTTTCTATAGCCTTCATTCCAGTAACCACCATATCCTCCTCTTCTGTAAGAGTTTCCATCATCTCTACAATATGAATTCTCATTCTTACTAACTTCCTTGTCTTTGTTTTGATTTGCAAAAGATCCTCTTCCTCCAATAAAAATCTTCCACCTCTTCCTCTTTTTCTCTGCTCATGCCTTTTATTCAGCTTCTCTTATGCTTTTAGGGAACATTGATATGCCTCTTCCACACTTTGCAACTTGATCAAACTAATCTCATCTTGTATAGATGACCTAAAACCATTCACATATCTAGCTACTTGCTTGATCTCATCCTTTGAATGTCAAAATATGATATTCAACTTGTAGAACTCTTTAGTATACTCTGTCACACTAGATTCCTTCTGCCTCAAATTCTATAATTTTTAGAACAAACTAATATGACAGTCTACAGTCATAAACTTTGTCTTTAACTTATTCACTATCTGATCCCATGATCTTATCTTATCTTTTCCTCTTCTTTGTCTATCTGTCTGTAAATGTTCCCACTAAAGGGATGCATGTCCTTTCAACTTTGTACAAGAAAATTTTACCTTCTTATCTTTAGTGGTACCTTCAAAATCAAAATACTTTTCCATCTCTGTTATCCAATCAAGCAATTCATCCGAATCCAACTTACCTCTATAATCCAGTGGATTGAAATGGGGTTTAGTATTCACTCTAGTTAGGGCTCTTATGAACTTCTCTTCTCCCTAATCCAGGCTAGGTTGATCTTCTCTTCCTCTTTCTTCCTATACTTCTACCTCTTCATCACTCACATCATCAACTGGTTGACCTCTCCTTTGGTCCATTTCGACTGCATCTAATCTAGCAGCAATTCCTCTCAACATCTTCATTAAAGATGGGATTGCATTTTCATGCACTCCATTTCCTCTAACATTTCTTCTTCTCACCATATTTACACAAGTCCTTTGCAGTTGTAGGTCAGATCCTCAATCTGCCACCCTACAAAAAATATTCAACAGGACTCTGCGAATTCTGACAACCTCACACAAATTGAATCTTGCTCTGATACCAATCTAGTGCAACCACGGTATGAGGGTCCTCAAGGAGAACAATCCAGACTGTGCAAAAAGAGTAACACCATAGAAGCAACATAGATTATGGAGGAAAATCTAGATTAAAACATTCTCATTAACATAAATCTTGACTACAAACTACCGACAACATTCGAGCTTACAGATTCGGCTCATAGGCTTGATACAACATGTTCAAAATTACAACATTCCTACATGCTACTTAATGCGAGCTGAAATATAACATCTCAATTTATTATTCTCTCTCTCTGAATATTAACTCTGCCTTTCTAATGATATATTACAACGATTTATATCACATCCAAGGATTGATAATTACTCCTCAGTGAATGCATAGGATGAAGTGTGAAACTATAATAAAGGTTAGGGACACTCCATGGAACAATTCAAATCACACCGTCAAGATCAACAAGATAGAGGAACGATCCACGAATGATCAAACTAGCCATTAGGTTGGAAAAATTATTCCGGTGCTAGTTCAAGAAACTACCATCAAATGCGGAAGCGATAACTTGCCAGAAAAAGATCCAATCATGCTCAAATCTTGTAATAAGGAAAATGAACATGTCCACGATGAAAATGTAGATCCACAAGGTCTGGTGAGAAAATATGGTGAATCCACCAACTTGAATTGAACAAGAACAAAACTGAAAGAAAATATTTTTGGTTGATGCAAGATTTCCAAGAACCAAGGATGTTTGATGCATATCATTAAATGACAATTATCCTAAGAAGAGTGTTGGAATTCATGCTTCTCCTAGTTTGAAACTTGTTGTTGTCACTTTGGCAAGTTGTATGCCTTCCGCGTACAATGAACAAGATTGGGATGCAAACAACCTACTATAGGTTGATTCATATGTGCCTTACTAGTCTTTTGCATTATTTTCTTTTCCATCTTATGTGTGTGATTGCATGTGCATAATGTGATTCCCCCGTACTGTTCTATTTAATTTATCTCTCTTTGTGACATTCCTCTATTTGTACCTACATTTTCCTCTATGACGTAAAAGCTTTTCCTTTATCTTTTCTTTTTCTTGTGCTTTCCTTTTGGGGATGACGGAAGGTGTCAAGACATTTAGATCTCTTCCATGTTGACCCAAAATCTTTTTTTTTTCACTTGATTTGTGTCATTCTTCCTATTCCATGAGTATTTGGGGAATGATGATAGTTTCGAGCTCTCTAAAAACATTGTAGCAAAGACACATTGATGTTGAATCCATGGATCCCTTATATGATTTTGGGATTTAATTTTTGGGGCAACCCCTTTTCATGACATAACTTTATTTGGAAACATATGACTTGGCATAGGGCTTTCCAAATAAGTGCTCATGTCCTCTTTACTATTATCATTTATCATTTGCTACTTTAAAGTAATTGCTCACAACATGGTGTTTATCAATTTCTTTAAAGTGGGGGAATACATCGACATTATTCTTTTGCATTTTATAACTCATGTTTCATTGTCTAGTATTAAATTTTAATGTGATGTGTCTTTCGCTTTGTGGTGGCATTGGGTGTGATGTCCCTCAAGAGTGCAATCTTTGTTAGCATATTATATTCCTCTTTGTGGCATGATGTGACACATTGCATCCCCTAAGTTGTGAATCTTCTATTCTTTGATTGGTCCTCTCTTGGATACATTAGGCACGATGTTCCCTAAGTTAATACCTTACATGAACTAAGAAAAAATCCTTTGAACTACCCTACACTATTTTGTATTTACAATATCAGTTATATGGCCACCTTGTGTAACACAATTTTCTTGCCTGTGGATCCATCATGTTTGTTCATGGGTGTCAAGCATATGAAGCTTTGCTTGCCTCATGGATCCTAATGTTTGTGTTGTGTGATGCCTTATCAAATTTATCAGGAGGTATAGCTTTGGTATGGTTAGCGTATGGGAGCTGAACTTAGGCATGCCTTTCCCATAACCACTTGCTTGTCTGTGTGAGTGCATATTGGCCATGTGCGTATGTGTCTCACTGGGGCCTCACTTAATGGATGACCCGAGGTTTCACTAGCTCTTGTGAGTGTGCGTTTGGTTTCCATAGTGGACATGATGCTCCAATTGTAATCGTTTCTTGGAAAAACACTTAGATTTGATCCACAACGTGCAGGACGAATGGTCGAAGCTTGATCCACCCCTTTTTTTTTCATTTTTCTTTCTTCTTTGTGTCTTTGACAGTGTATGCTTGTTCCTTGTTGTTGCTCCTTACATTATTTACATGTGTGTTCTTTTGTTCCTATGTTGGTTTGCCATAGGATCTTGATCCAGGGGGCTTGCACAACCCTCTTGATCGTTGTTATCCTATCTTACTAGCATTGGTACACTTGGACCGTTCTTGATGCAATTTTGTCTACTTTAGTGTGAGTTTGAAGCAAGTTCCTCCTCTCACTAAAGTGGGGGCTAAATATAGTTTAGAAAAATGTATCCCTTTACATTCTCACACTTGTTTGGGCCCTCCCTGCTAAAATTAGGCTTCTTTATGCCTTATTTGGTCCTATCTTGCATCCACAAGCTTGATTTAATGCATTTTTATAAGGATAACACTGACACATATCAAATAACCAATCATAATTTAATTATTTTTGTTTGTATGGCCCAAATTTAGTGATATGGGATTCATACGCCACCTTGGGCATATGGGTCCCACCTAAGTTTCAGGGCCTAAACCTGAATTTGGCATAGAACTTAACATTTCTTAAAATTTTTATCCCAAGCTTAGCCTATTAGGACTCATACACCCCAACTGGCATATGAGTCTTTCTTAGCTTAGATGTATTTTAAATTCAAATTGTTGGTGGGATTTTATTCTTTGTGCAGGAGCACTTGTTTGATTTATTGCCTCCATGAGGCCATTTGTAAATAGTTGCTATATTTTGTGTATTAGGTCTTATAACAAGGTTTATCAACCCATTTTAGAGGTTTTTGAGTCTTAGGAAGTCATGTTTTAAGTCATTTTTCAAATAATGTTTAAGGTTCTTTCATATTATAAAAATTGTAAAAGTTGCTCAAGAAAGTTGTCAAGCAACTTGTCAAAAAGTGCCATTAAGGTGTTTTGTCAACAAACTAATCAAAAGATAGTTGAAAATGGTTGGTTTTGGTTGTAAATGTATAAATAAACCCTCAAAAACTCGAATTGGGGGTTGGAGACATTATTTTTTAAGTTTGATGAATGACAACCTCAAGTTTTGTGTGCATTTTCTGATTTTTACATTGTTTCCAGGATGAAGTTGTGCTTCGTACGGCTTGGTATGGACTCAAATAATGGAGTATCATATATGTATGAAAATATATCTGTTTCTAGTTTCCAATTATTTTTATCTCATTAAATTTTATTGAGTTTTGTGGGAGATATGACTATTTTGGTGAGACTGCCTACTTTAACACTATTGTGCAGAATTTACAGTCTGAAAAATGTGATGGTACAGATTGTAAAGTCTATATTTTGGATCTAAAACCAATTGGATTTTTTTTCCATGTGAATATACTTTCATTTTCTTCAAGTCTCATCAAATTTCATTAAGATTTGAATAAGTTATGACCATTTTTGTGAGGGCAAGTCTGAATCCTACCTAAGGTTTGCAATTTTGGGGAAAAGATAATAATTTTCATTTCCACCATTGGATCTTCATAAAAATTGGAGGAAAATTCTATAAATATGTTTTCTTCAATCTCACTTGAGCGATTGGATTCATTAATTGTTTTGTGGAATTTATTAATGACTGTTCATTGCATTAAATTGTGGGTTGCCATGGCTATGTTTCCAATGTGATATATAATGCCTAATAGCATGTGTTATACAAAGATTGTTTTGGATTATTATTGAAGGTTTGTGAGATGTGTTGTTGAATCCTCCTAGCACTGCATCAATTCTCCTATATCTGATGTCGGCTTGTAGTGTTGTAATTTTGGGAAAATTTTCATAAACAAGTATAAATACAAGGTTATTTCACATATTTTCTCCAAGCAAGTTTACAAGTCACCTACCAATTCAAGTATTCAAGAATTATAGAAAATTTATGATCAAGAGAGCATTCAAGGGAATTCAAGAGTTTATCATCAAGCATTCTGGAGCATCTTTCAAGATTCAACCATCATTTCAAAGTCATCATCCATCATGTTTGTTTTTGAGCTAACATTTGTGATGTAGGTTCTTATTATTCAAGCAAGCACTCAAGTCAAAATCCACATTCATGCTAGCCATTACATGCAATATTTCAGCATTTATTCCAAGGGTTTGGTGATTTTCAACATAGCTTATTTGTTGATTCATCATTCCTTCTTTCTATTTCATTTTATTTCAAAGTTTGATTACTAAAATAGGGTTTGACCAAGGAAAACCCCTATCCACTAAAAAAAGACATTTTTCCCTCTCTCTGATGTGTGATTTGTAGATTTTGGTTGGAGATCCATTGAAGAGAAAGATTGGAGAAAGTTGTCAAGATTGTCAAAGTTGTCATCTACATTGCAAGATCATGAAAAGTCATATACAGAGAAAAATTCATTGTTTTAGATTCAAAGATTTGATAGGAGGGAAGCTACAAAAGATCACTAGAGGATTCCAAAATTTTAGATCAACCCTAATACTAGGACTAAATTTCCACTTGTGGCATATGAGTCATAGTATACTAGATTTCAAGCATTTTCTATAGATCTCAGTTGAATAGTTTTAGATTCTGATTTAGGCCCAAAACCCTAAACTAGGACTAAATAACCCATATTGGTGTATGAGTCCCAGTGTGCTTCAAAATTCATAATTTTAGGATTACCAACCTTGTTTCAAGCCTCTTCAGCTTTCCAAGAGCACCTCTATACTTTCTCAGCTCATTATATGATTTTTTAGTTTCTTATCTTAGGTTACATAGTTAAATTTACACATTGCATTCATCCTCTTCTTTCCAAGCCTTGCTTGGTAGTGAACCCCCTTTTATCTTTAATCACACCCCTAGGACACCCTATTGTAGATCTCTTTTCCATAATTCTATCCTTTGATTGAGATCTCTAGGGTTTCCTTGAATGAAACTTGAAGGAAATAGGTGGAGGAACCCTAATCTCCCAAAAGATATAGCCCCCCTATTTTTCTATGGTTCAAATGTTATATATGAATTAGTATTCTATTCATTAAGTAATTTAATGGATTATGATATTTAAATAAAGTAAAAGGATTATAAAATAGGTAATGTGTAAAATTATGCAATCCACACACCATTGAAAGTGCTTCTCTTTCTATCATGCCCACATCTTTAGATGGAATCTATTTTAATTTAAACATTTTTTATATGGATTAATTTAACTATACGAGGGAAACCATGATGGTTCCTAGAGATTTATTTACCTAACTAGAAGTATATCTCTACCTTATCACAATAAAATAAGCATGTACTCCACTACCCATGATTGTATTTATAAATTTTCTTGGTTACACTTCTTTGAGCTATCCATTACTTTTGTATATAATAATTAATAATATTTTGTTTGAACCATAAGTTGATTGCACTTAACATGTTGATTTTATGTATCATCTTTAACATATTATGTAAAATAAAAAATAGCTAGCTTTGCACATTCGATAGTGATTATTAGAGAGTAATAGTTTATATCAATTTTTTTCTTGAAGAAATCATATTTTTTCTAATGAGGACCACTAAGCAATGATAGAATAAATAATTTTTAATAAGCTTTAAATGTGAGGCTAGTAGATATTGAATTTTTATCTAATAATCTACTCTAGGTTTCAAATAAATTAACTTGAAAGATAGCTAACAATACCAATATAGATTCTATGAAAATGAAAAAGACTAAGGTGATCTAATACAACAAGATATAATATATCTATTTTGAGACTACTTTATCTCCAATGTGTTCGACCTAGAGCATTATCCACGTCTCACCCATTATTGCACTCTACAAGGGAGTAAGGTGAATAGGGTTATTTATTCAATTGAATATTAAGAAGAGGCAATATAAAATAAAATAATTTAATTAATCATTACATTAAATATATTAGGGCTAAACCAAAAACCGAAAACTTAAAGGACTTACCACCTGTACATTTCTTCTTATCAAATTTGTGAAAAAGGATTGGGAAAGGTAATGGTAGACCTAAAGTTTCTCATGCCCTACATAGTAACTAAGGTAGGCTTGGAAATATTTTTAATTAAAAGAAAAAACGTATATTTCCTTGCTAGTTCTAGTGGGCTTAAATGAAGTTGTATGGAATCAATGTGAAGTTCTATTTTTTTCTTTTCTTTTTCTCATTTTCCCACTAGGCATGAGGACTATTGAGTGCATATTTATTCTATGTCCTTTATACCATATTTTAACATTTTTTTCTCTAGTTTCCCTATAGTTTGAGGAATTAGAAGCCCCTCCCATGCTAGACCATGACTTCTGTAGATGAAGAGCTAGTTTCATGGAAATTTATTTTTCTATTAAAATATTTATTATTTTCCTTGTTACCACATTAGTTGGATGAGTATGATAGGGTTGTCTCCAAGGGAGATCTATTGGGCCTCTAAGGAATCTTGCAACCTTTTACTACGACTCTATGCCTAATAGAAATTGTGGCCATTTGGGATCAAACCATCCACTATTCTTTAGTTATATATATGTTGGAAGAATGAGGAAATGACATTGATAAACTTGTTGGAAACATGAGCATGTAGAATTGGCACAAGGTATATAGTTATGCATTGTAGTGTTATTGATATCAACATTGTATCCCAATATAAAGACTACGGTGTAGATCAATTTGGGTGTCTTGAATATGTCTAAAGATGATTGTGAAAGAAAATTTTGCAAGAAGGTTTGATCTAATGAAGGCAATAACTGTGGAAATTGATGGTGTCAATTCAGGTGATTTTTTGTATAGGGGATCCGGTATTTGGGTCCACATTGGTCTATTGATGAAGTTTTTTCTCTACATTTCTAACATAATTTTGTTGGTTGATAGAGGAACCTAATTCCAAAATTTTATCCTATTTTGGTTTCTGGTTTTGTAGTTATGAGTAACAAAGTTTAGCTTGGCAGTTACAAGTGTTTTTCAATGTAGTGCATATGCTTTGGTGAATCTGCACTTCTTCGCAAATTGGAATTTTTCTTTGTAGAGTTGTAAAGTTGTTGATAGGTGTTAGTTGACCATTTATTATAGTGCACATAGAGTTTGGAGGTATGTGTATTTGAATGTGGGTGTAAAGTTGGAAAAGTTTGTAATTAGATCATTACCGGTGTTGACCTAACGAGTTATGTGTGTTGTGAAGGTTAAGTATGTATTGATATATTATGTGGGTACTATTTTAGGTCTATGTTGACCTATTTTGAATTTTTATAAGGTTTGAATCTTGACACAAAGTGTGTGTGGATAGATCTTGAGCCGACAAGCTACATTTTGTATATTACATCTAATTAGGTTGACCTAATTGAATTTATAGGTGAAGTGGATATATAAGTTAGATATTTTTTGATATTTTGATGTATGTGATATAGGATAAGAGTAAGCGGATGTGAATTATGGAATTTAGTGTGAATACAAAGCATAGAAGGGTGATATTTCATATCAGTATGAAGAGTTTTGAGTTTGTATTTTGAGCTTCATTGGAATTATATTTCATACATATTTTAGATGTAATTATAACAGTTCAAATCTAATAGTGAGCCAAAATATCTTCTCTTTTATTTCTTAGTGGTTAGTGAGCCTCCTTGGATAGTGAGTCCACATGTAGTGAGAAATTCTTTAATATACTATAATTGATTACAACATATTGTGAGCTAATCCTCACCATGGTTTTTCCTAGTTTGGGGTTTCCATGTGAAAATCTTGGTGTTCATGTGTCATGTGATGTTGATGGATGTTTTTCATGATTTCCTTCATTAATGCAATTGAATATGTTATGAGTTGAATGGTTAAATGCTTAATTGGCTCAAAAGAATACTATTTCATCCTTCCTCTCAGTATTTTGGGTGTTCAACGATTAGTATCAGAGCTTGGTTCCATGGAAGGAGCTTAATTGCTTGAGGAAGATCTTGGAGGTTGAACACATGGATGTTAGAAGATTACCTACTCCTCTAGAAGAGATTCCTACTGTTGGATCTATAGATGAAGATTACATATTTGACATAAATGGAGAGCTCAAAGTTTCTCTTGAAGATCTAGAAAGAACTCAAGTTGATAACAAATATTTGAAATAAAATGTCAAAGAAGTAGATCAATGCATTTGAAAATTGAGAGAAAAAATCAAGAAATTTAGAGAAAGACATAAGGAGGTCAGTGAAAAGTCGAAGCAAGAAAATGAAACAATCATTAGAATAAAGGTGCAAGTTGAAGAGAAAAAAGAGTTGAAGAATTCTTGAATGCAATGGTGAAAAAAAGAAGAGGAATACATAAATATTGAACAAGAAGTTGTGAATTTTAGATCAGATCGAAAAAGGAAGAAGTCATGAAGACAAATTCAAAATGAGTTCTAGAAAGCTTGATGAAATGATTGCAAATTATAAAGGCTCAAAAGATAAAGAAGGATTAGGGTTTGAGATAGGAGAAGGCTCAAAGATAACAAGCTATCCAGAAAAGAAGATTGAAGACAAGAAGAACAATGGCAAGTAGATCCAAAATCAAAGGAATGAAGCTAGAAGACCATTGGTAAAATAACCAAATGCACAAAGGTACCCATATTTTAATTTTTTCTATTATTCTTGCAATATATTTTTGGCATAGGGCTATGGGATGTAGAAGTAGAATGAAAATAATGTTCCATCCTTTCCTGGTCAGTGTTTTACATGCAAGAGATTTGATCATAGAGCTATTGAATGTATAAATCAAATGATGAATGGCTATAACAATGGTAGAATGGTTAATTATTTCAATGACTACTATTATACATGCAATGGATTTGGGCATAAAGCTAATCAATGCAGATCTAGAATGAGTGGAAGCAATCCAGTCGAAAATAATGTTATATGCTACAATTATAGTAAGCCTTGACACATTTCTATGTTTTGTAGAGGAAAAAATATGAAGA
Source organism: Sequoia sempervirens (assembly GCA_007258455.2). NCBI lineage: Eukaryota > Viridiplantae > Streptophyta > Pinopsida > Cupressales > Cupressaceae > Sequoia > Sequoia sempervirens. Next base: position 166,749,333 of record VDFB02271358.1, on the reverse strand, counting down.
AGGATAATCTAGTAAAGATGAATGATCCAGTACAAAATAATAATTCAATAGAAACAAAGAAGGAGATGAAAAAGATCTAGAAAAAGAAGGAAGATACCGAGATTAAGGATGAATCTGTGCTAGCATTCGGTGTAGATGTTTCCTCCATAAACTAAGTTAAGATCTTTGGCTTAGGGGGAAATTTAATGGAAATATTTTATCCCCCACTAAATAAAATGTTGTTGATGCTTCAACATGAGGATATGTGGTGTAGGTCAATATGTTTGATCTATTGGAGAAAATTCTGGTAGAAAATATTGAAATGTGGAAGATTGTGGATTATTTGAAGTTGACTACACAGATAGTTAGAGTTTTTACCAGATTTTTAGTTTGAGTATTAAATGTGAATTAGTTTATGAAAAAAGGTTCATAAGTGATTAAAATTAACCTAAATTCATTTGAAATCATTTTTTTCAAGTGACGAAGGGTAGAAAAGTGTAGTTGAAGTGATTGAGTCTTCGCTCGAGCAAGCCCTAGTCAGAAAATCAAAGTGAAAGGTATTTACAGACTTTGTTGCCTTAGTTTTTCAAAAAATTATTTGAAATAAAGTTAGAAATTGTTGAAATGGATACACTAAGGGTTATGGATGTGTTTGAGAGACCCTGTCCTAAATGTAAGAAACATCCTAACAAATCCATCGAACTTGAACTAGAAGGTGTGTTCTCGAGGGTTCTGTATGGAGTCCCGCTCATAGAGGACATAAGAATATATATCCATGGAAATTTTGAAGAATCTGACGATTCCAAACTGGGTGGTGTGTGGATAAATGAGCTCATTGGTGAGGAATTTGTGTTGAGGCCAAAATATCAAATTTTGGTTGTGAAGGGGCTTTACATTTGGTAAGGGTTTCCTAAATTTTTTCCTTGACTATGCTTGGGTAAGGATTTCTTTGAGCCACATCCATGATAAATTTGTATGGATGGATATGCCCAAACTAATTACAAAGGAGGTGATTAGGGAAGTTATAGGGTTGTGTGCCACCAGACCCATTTTGGTACTCAAATTTTTTAAGAATGAGATTGTAATGGAGTAATCAGGAGCAAAATATGACATGAGGGCTTTGACCATCAAAGACATAAGGAATCTTGATATGAAGTATGCCTCCATGATGATAGGTTACAAGTTGTATTTCTCCAACATGGAGAACTCTGTATCTGCCACCACCATCAATACTACTTATGAAATGGTGGAGAAGGGAGCTAATTATGACCTATGTGAATTATTGAGGTAGCAACTCATGGAGAATCTACAGAAAACAAAGGATACTAGGTATCCCTTTATGTATGAAACTTTAAATGTGTGTTTGCTATTTTACTTTTTGAAAGAAATCCCTGAAATGAAGAGTGTGGCATGGTTGAGAGGAAGACCGATTGCTCATTGGATCAAAGAATTATTAAGTGGTCTAGGAGATGCAAGGGCATGAGAAGGTTCCCTTGTGGCATTCTTTGTAGTTTTTCAAAAGAGGATGCAAGAGAGGGAGAGAATTCCTTGGAAGATGGTTGAGAAGTATAAGAAGGATATCATCTTCCTAGTTTCTAAAGATGAATGCATTATACAAGCAGTTGATCCAATAACTATGTGGATCCCATAAATTGGATATGATATTACCAAGGAAGAGATCATGGCATCTACAAATTAAATGTTAAGGAAACCTAGGGATGCCTCTGAAGAGAGGCATGGAAATTATGAAGAGAAATAAATGGAGACCCATATAGAACAAAGATAATTAGAAATAAAGAAAACAATGGAGAAAATGACCACAACTATTGTAGAGGCTATGGGCCTCTCTAAAGAGAAAGTGGAGAAAGCTAAAGCAATGTCAAGTGCTCCGGGAGGATCAACGAGTGCAAGAGATCTAGTAGGACTGCTACCACTCCTCCAGATACTCAAAAATCCTTTGGGACTTACCCCTCTTCAAATGGAACAAAGACGACGAAGACTAGTTGCATTGCAAAGAAAATTGGTACTCTAATGAAGGAGAAATCCTCTCTGGTAAAATAAGCCAAGAGGCTTGAGAAAGAAAAAGCTACTTCAGAAACAAACCCAACTAGCTATGTGAGAAGAAGTGTCAAGACCAAAGCCAACAAAGAACAATATCTGGGTATCAATGTTGAAGATGAAGAGGAAGAAGAAGGACCACAACTGGTCCAAAAAAGAAAAGGTGAAGCTTCACAAGGTGAAGCATGTTGGTGTAATTAATATTTAATTACACTTTGCATAAGTTTACTTAGGATTTATTTAATTCCTAAGTTTTAGACTTTCATCTTTATCTTATCGAGCTATCTTGTTGCTCAAGATAAGATTAGGTTTGCATCTTTGCTTTTATAAAGCAAATCATATCTTGTAATTAATTGAATTCTCGAATAATAATATTTGCACATCTTCTTGCAAATCTCTTGCTTTTTGTTTTTCTCTTCTGTGGAAGGCTTTTCTAGTTTGCAAATCTGATCATGGGTTTCTAACATGGTATCAGAGCCTTGATTTGCAGCCCCTTCTTAGATTTTTGAGAAAATAATTGTAGGGTTGGTTCGGGATTCCTTGAGGGTTTTCATACCTCAAGTTTGTCTCTCTATTTGGGTGCTCTTGCATGGTTACTTTCGGTGCACGTTGGAGGAAATCTAAGCTCATATTCGAGTTTAGGGTTGTCGAAAAAGTCAATATCGACTTTTGTTTTGCCTGAATCCGACATTTTATGCCAGAGTTATGAGGGTTTGAAGATTTGTTAGATCTGGGAGTTGCAAAGCTTCTGGTGCGTTTTCAGACAGATCGGACCTCGCCATCATATCCAGAGCATCCGAGAGTTGAAAAATGACATATAACTCGCCTATATTTGGCGTCAGCTGTTCATAAGGCAATTTTTTTTACCCGTACGGCCTTTGTACCACCTCTGTGCATGAAGATCGAGGTAAAATTTTCTTTCAAAAAAAATATCTAATATTTTTTCTGCAAACCCATTTTTCAAAAAAATTATATTCAAAAATATTTTGAAAAGCCTTTAAAAAAAGAGGTGCAGGTTTTTTTTTGGGCCATTTTTTGTGTGCAAAAAGTTTTTGTAGGGTACGAGGTACCCTACTGCGGTAGGGACCCGTACCCTGCCTAACCAGTCCATTAAAGCCATCATCCAATGGCTTTGAAGTCACCAGCGGTGGATTTCAAAGTCACCGGCAATTGCTTTCAAAGTCACCGGTGGCGGCCCTTTTTTTATGATTTTAAAAAAATAAAAAATCAATGCCTTTTTTAAAAAATATATATATGTATATGTATTTTTTTTATTGTTTTTTTTATAAAAAACAATTATTTTTGTAATAAGCCTAATTGGGAAAAAGCGCCGACGGCCATTTGACCGTCAAATTTGGGCCCATATTTTTACTGCGACGGCCGTATGACCGTCAAATTTAATGGCGCACTGTGTTTTTTCCATTCTAGAGCAGTGTTCACGAAATCGGGTGTATTTCTTGCATACGATCTATGTTTTTCGCAAACGAGATACCATTGGAAAGCTGATTCCAACACCGATCTAGTGGTGCTAGTGTTTTTACCAGATCTTTCTCTAGATTTGTTTTGCAGGCCTTTGAACTCAGATCTTTTTTTTTTCACTCCGGAGGGCATATCTTTTGACTCGGTGCTCCATTTTCCGTCATTCTTGCGGCATTGGAAAGCTGATTCAGTCCTCTACACAGATTTGAGGTCTATTTTATTTTTCTGTTTATGCATTTTCAGTATGATCTCCTTTTACAATCGTCAGGTTATTGTAATAATGAACTATGATAAAGTTCCATTTAGGGGGGTTTCTTGCATAATAAATCTGATTAGAGTGTGCATGCACTTTGATCTCCATATTCATATTGTTTTGATGGCAACTCGCATGAGTTTATCTGGTCTCTTAGTTTCTTTTGGCCATATCTTTGCTTTGCTAGACACATTGTTGATTCACATCGGTTCACACTTTAGATTGAGAGCCTATGGTTAATGATCCGCATTGGATCCATCTTAGTTTGAAGGCCATGTTTTTATGGTTAATGTTCCAGATTCTGTATGGTACTCCTTCCCATGGAAGAGTTTTAGTCTCAGTTTGGCATCGACATTGAGTTACACGACTTCCAGATTATGTCATCATCACATCTCCTCTTGCTTCACATATTCCAGGGTTGTTCCAGTTTGTGAGTTTTCGAGTGTTCCGTGGCATCGGGTTTGCTGTCACATTATCATGATTCTGGTTTTGGTTTCAGTTGTAGACAGAAGTATCTTTCCTTGCTTGTCACATTACAGTTCTAGTGTTACTCCACAGTGATCTTCCAGTGCTTCTTTGCAGCAGTCATCTCATTGTAGGGGGGTTTTGTCCCACTGGGTTTTCCTTCTCTACTTCATTATTGCATTTGTACTTGGGTACCTGATCAAGCCTTGTTGTCGGGACCCATTCATGCTTTCTTGCATTCATCTTAGTTTTAGGTGCATGCTTTATTTTTCTTCTCCCTAAGTTGCACTTATGGGGGGGTGTTGGTGTAATTAATATTTAATTACACTTTGCATAAGTTTACTTAGGATTTATTTAATTCTTAAGTTTTAGGCTTTCATCTTTATCTTATCGAGCTATCTTGTTGCTCAAGATAAGGTTAGGTTTGCATCTTTGATTTTATAAAGCAAAGCATATCTTGTAATTAATTGAATTCTCGAATAATAATATTTGCACATCTTCTTGCAAATCTCTTGCTTTTTGTTTTTCTCTTCTGTGGAAGGATTTTCTGGTTTGCAAATCTGATCATGGGTTTCTAACAAAGCAAGTGGAAAAAGGAAGATGTTTAATATCATTGAAATAAATAGTGAGGAAGATGTGGAAAATGTTAAGCAATAAGTTTTTCATATATGAGAAAAGAAAGCAGATGCAAGCAAAAAGAGGATGTCAGAAGAAAATAAGAAAAAGAAAAAGAATCCGGTAAGATCACATAGTCCAATGAAATTTGATGCACTTTTTAATGGCATTGTACAAAATGATATGTCAGTAGAAATTGTACCTATGTATAATGAACTTGATGAGGTGGATAAGGCCACCATAGTAGAAGCTATTGTCAAATAAATCATTGTTCTTAAAGTTGATATGAGAAATATAGAGAAACAACTACTTGTAGAGTTGTGAAATATTTTGATTGGAAGAAGATAAGAAGCAATAGAAGAAGAGGCCAAATTGAAGGCCTATGCATTGGAGAAGATAAGTGATCCTCCGCCCGAGGAAAATAAGGCCACATTGGCCACATTTTTTAATAAGGAACTCAAAATGAAGTAAAGGGTGACAACCCTTATGGGAAGAGATCAAAATGATCTCGAGAGGCTCAGGAAGGAGAGTGTTGAAAAGGAAAAAAATTTAGCACAAAAGATGGGAATGACTCTTAAGAATAAGAAATAAATGCTCGGGGAAGAAAATATTGAAGATGATCTGCAAATGGATGATGCTCAACATAAGCTTGAGGCAAATGAAGAAGATGCATAAGATTATATTCCTCTAGAAGTGGAAGGTGCAATAAAAGATATTGTGGAGGTTGATAAGAATGAAAATATCAGAGAAGATGCTATAAACGAGGATACTCTTACTCCTCTGATAACTGAGACACCTATTAAGAGCACTTAAGAAAAACTAGAGATAGTTATCCCTCTAGATAATATTGAATAGACTACAGGTGATGGAGAAACAAAGAAAGAAGATGAGTAGAACAAGGAAGATGCCTCCAGAGGTGAGGAAAAGAAAGAAGCAATGACACCAAGCAATACTGGTTATAATGAGGAGAAGGAGCTAAAAGAAAAAAAATTGCATATGAAGAGGTAACGAAAACTGGTGAATCCTTAAAAAACTATAGAGATTCTCTACAGAATCTATTGAACATGCAATTGAAATTCCAACCGGTTGTGTTAGTACAACTGTTACAACTTCCCATGCAGGAAGGAAATGTTGATCATGCTAAGATTTCACCACTCCACAAGATACAACTAGGCGATGTCTTCCATGCATCTACATAGAAGGAAATCATTGAAACACATCAAAAGAGAAGAGAGATGATTGAAGAAGATATGAAGACCTTACAGGAGGCCACACCTAAAACAAAAATTGATAATTCTCTATCTAGTATGAAAAATATTAAATTTTTGATTGATTCATTTAAAGAGTACACCTTTGGTTTGAAAGGGAAACTAGAAATAAAAATGGACAATAAAATGGATGAAAAGAGACAATTGGAGATTAAAGAGAAGTGTGCACAAGAACACAAAAAAATTCAAGAAAGTCTCAAGGATGCATAGGCTTGTGTGGCTGAAGCCAAAGCCTTATTTTAGTTTTTTATAAAGTGGCCCAGAGCTACAAAGAGCATCAAAGATGAAATGAACTCAATAAAGTAACATAAATATAGAGCTTCCAATGCATATGACCCATCACAAGACCTTGATGGAAGCATAAGATCAACTATAGAAGACCTACATGAGAAATACTTCCAACTGCAAGGTCAAAAAGAGAAAATAATTATGAAGTTCAGAAACATCAGGGACCTAGTGAAATCAAAGTTCATATATGTTTGCAATGCCCTTGTAAATGCTAATAAAGATACCAAGATTAATCCAATACCTAACACTCTGGAAGAAGGCGAAGAATTCCTTATGGAGCTTGAGACATAATGCAGAATGCTTGGCATAGCCAAGAAGATCTGGAAAGAAGGAAAACAAGAATGGAAGTTCATGTTGTGAAGCTTCAAGAGTCAACCTCCTATGTTTGAAAGTAATTCTTTATTTTTATGTATTTTTTAGTTTATTATTTCAGACTTCAATGTATATATGTGGATGGTGTATACTGGTTTCAGGTATAAATTTTGATCTGGTTATGATGTATATCTCTCTTAGGGGGAGTTGGTCTATTTTCCAGTTTGTATATATGGATATATTTGTCAAGGGGAGACCTGTTATGTGTGAAGGTTGTTGGATGCCCCCTTTTCCCTTGATTTCAAAGGGGGGGAATCTTTTTGGAGATAAATTTTGGCATGTTTCCATCAATGAAAAAGGGGGAGATTGTTGGAAGAATAAGGAGATCTCATTGATTAAATTGTTGGCAACATGAACATATGGAATTGATACAATGTATATAGTTATGCATTGTAGTGTTTTCATTGATGTCAATATTGTATATCGATACAAAGACTATGGTGAAGATCAATTTGGGTGTCTTGAATATGTCTAAAGATCATTATGAAAGACAATTTTGTAAGAAGTTTTGATATGGTGAAGGAAATAGTTGTGGAAATTGACTTAGTGTCAATTCAAGTGATTATGTGTACATGGGATTCAATATTTGGGTCTGCATTGGTCTAGTAATGAAGTTTTTTCTCTGTGCTTCTAACATAATTTCTTTGGTTGATAGAGGAACCTAATTCCAAAATTTCATCCTATTTTGGTTTTTGGTTTTGGAGTTATGAGTAATAGAAGTTTGGCTTAGAAATTATAGGTGTTTTTTAGTGCAGTGCATATGCTATCTTATTTACTTGCTAAGATTTTTGTAATTTCCCACTCTTAGTGGAAGAGACTGGCCACTGCACAGTCTTCATTGTATTGCATTGGATCCTCAGCACCATATGTTAGCACCTCATCCATTCCAGGTTTGAGTGCTCATCCTTGGTGTTTGAGTTACTTGGTTAAGTATGTATTGATCTATTATGTGGGTACTATTTTAGGTCCATGCTGACCTATTTCAAATTTTTATAGGGTTTGAATCTTTTTGTGAAGCGTGTGTAGATAGATCTTGAGCCGATGAGCTATATTTTGTATATTACATCTAATTAGGCCGACCTAATTGATGATATAAGTGAAGTAGATATATAATTTATATCTTTTTTGATATTTTGATGTATATGATAAGATAAGAGTAAGTGGATGTGAATTTTATGAAGTTAGTGTGAATGTAGAGCAGAGTAGAGTGATATTTCAGATTAGTATGAATATTTTTGAGTTTGTATTTTGAGCTTCATTGGAATTGTATTTCATGCATCTGTTAGATGCAATTGTAACAGTTCAAATTTGGTTATGAACCACAATATATTCTATCTCTTTTATTTATCAGTGGGTAGTGAGTCCACTTGGATAGTGAGTCTACTTGTAATGAGCACTTTTGTAATATACTATAACCGGTTATAATATATTGTGAGCTAATCCTCACCATGGTTTTTACCATCTTGGTTTTTCCACATAAAAATCTTGGTGTTCATGTGTTAGGTGATGTTAGATGTTTTCATTATTTCCTTCATTCCTACAATTGAATATGTTATGAGTTGAATGGTTAAATTTTTAATTGGTTCAAAAGAATACTACTTCACTCCACCCTCTAAGTATTTTGGGTGTTCAACAATATATACCGATGTTTTTTATACTATAAAATTGAAAAAAAATTACTCGTAGACTAGAAGTATTTTGTAAATATTTTTACTATTAAAGATGTTGATAAAAAATTCCAATTTGTATACTATATTTCTCTCCATGACCATTTAGATCTCTTCTCTTTATTTATCAAAACACAAAAAAAATATTTGTGAAGATTCTAATTGTTTTGTGATTGTTAACAAAAAAAAAAACTTTCCCTTTATTTATTACAAACTAGAGTGTGTAATAATTTAACAGAGGGACATATATGTTTCATTGTCGATTGATCTTGATGTTTTCTTTACTATACACACAAGTAAAGACAAAAAATTTTGTAGTATATTTTCCACATATCCACACATAGACATTTAGAGATTCCTACCTAGATCTTTAAGCTCTATGAAGGACATTTATTTATTGTTTTTAAATTTTACATTTAGAATAGATTATACTATTGTATGGATAATACATTTCTCTCCATATTTTAAGACATGAAATAATCATAGCATTGACCAAGAATCTATCTTTCAAGGTAGCATATTTCAAACCATATACCAAGAAAATTTTAATAGAATTAACTTGTTTCTCCCTTCATATGAGTATTTCATAACATTTCTAATATTTTCTATTGAAATAAAATCTTATTACAATTTTTTTCATACATGTAGGTTACAAATTTCTTTTAAAATTATTAGTGATAATCATTTTTGTACACACAAAGTTAAAGTTCACATAATTGTGGGGCAAGAAAATAGAAGAGAGCTTCTAGTTGTATTTTTTATTCCTTTCAACTAAACAACCAATGGCGGAGAAAACTCTCCACCTAGCCATATGACATAATTAAGTCATAAAATGCTCTGTCCAATGCCCAATCCAAGAGAACCATCTAAGACCCCTAAAATTTATTCATTGAGGTATTGAAAAAAAAGAAGCTAAATTTCCTCACATACATAAAATAACAACCCAAAGTCCTTATAATTTTTTTAAATAATTTTAGATCAATAGAAGATAGGATTTATATCAATTCAATAAGAGAAATACAAACACAAGTAAAAATAAAAAATCAATCAACACACATCGAATATCACAAAATCTTCACATATTCTATACAATTGGATATATATAATGAAATGAAGGGGAAATAGTGGGAAACCATATATCCCTTAAGGTAAAGGAGATTTATGGCTTAAGGTCCCTCTTCCCAAACATTTCATTAAGAATGCAAACCAACAAGGCCAAGAGATTGACTTTCAACCTCAAAGGCGAGTCAATCAGACCTGAATTGGTGATTCTTTAATGATAGAAAGTGATTACGAATGATTTAAAATAATGCAACCAAATGAGCTATATGACATAGTATGAAAATTGTAGGTTCCTAAAGATGTATAAACTGTAACACTTTGTAGGAAAATCTTGGAGATATTTGAGAATGTGTACATGTCACCAAAATTTGATTCTGCAATGTGCAGGAGGATTAGTTTTCCCCTAGGAAAATGGGTCCTTGATAGGGCTTCTGAAAATTCTTTTTACAGTCCTTTAAGGTAAAATTTGAGATGCGAATTTCTACTTGTAAGCTTGTTGAAATGATGGAAATAAATTTTGCAACTTAGTTTTCATATCTTGACAACTTTGATGACATCAAATACAACAATGCAAAATTTCTCTTCAAGATCTCTTCAATCCTTCTTCAACCCGTAATTATCCTTCAATGGCTTCCTTGAAGGAGTGAAGTCATACATATCTCTTCAAAGGAACTGTATATTTCTTTCTTTATTTGCTTGAATTCTTGAATGCTTGGATGCTTGGATACTTGGGGATCTACAATGCTTGTTAGTGTTCACAAGACAACATGAACACACATAAATTTTGACATGATGTTAGGATCTTGATTGTTGTTGATAATCAATAATAATGCTACTCTTGAATGTTCTTGACAATAATATTTTCTCTTTAATTGATACATCATGTTGCTTAGATTTCAAATGGTAAAATAACTGTATTTATAGGTGTTTATCTAATTTCCTAAAATTAGATTCCAAAAGCTAACACTTACAATTTGAATTTGGATCATTAAAAGACCGCCAAAACATATTTTAAAATGGGTCCTAACACATAAAGGGGACCCATTTTCCCATGGGAGAATGGGTCTTGGCCTATATTTCTAGGACACACATATTCCATGGAAATTAAAATATTAAATGCATTTATTTAATGTTGGTTCCCTTTTCAAAAATGGTAAAAATAAGTCTTTGGAATGCATAATTTGGAAAATTAGAAGCTTAATTAAGTCCAATAAATTAAGGGACACAAACATAGTGTGAAATTATAAAGGTATACAATTTCGTACACTATATTTAGCCCCCACTTTAGTGAGAGTATGAACTTACACTCAGAATCACACTAAAGTAGATAAATATATGTCAAGATAGGTCCAATTGTATAACTATTAGAGAGATATAATAACTAAGGATCAAGGAGGTGGCCAAGCCCCCAGGATCTAAGATCCCATGACAAACCAACAAAGTCACAAAAGAAACACATGTATGCAACAACAACACAAGATACACAAACATATACATCAAAATTAATGTAAAAAGAAAAAAGGAAAGGATGGATCAACATCCATAAAATATACTCACAAGGGCTAGTGCAGTCTGATATACACTAAGTGAGCTCTAAGGTAAAATGAGAAACACACAAGATCTATTGAAGAATTCTATTCACTAGGTGTGCACCCATAAAATGTGGTAGATGGGAAGGACACACTAGGTCTACAAGTGGATTCCCATATGTCAACCATACCAAAAGATATACTGCCTGATAAATTTGATAAGGTACCACAAAATGATCATTGTGTTATGTAAATGCTACACTAAGTTCAACTCCTATGAACAAAGTGAACACAAAATTCCAAGGTTTACCATCATGGGGGATGAATGGAAGAAGGTTAAAACCTAAAGGGATGTTATAATCACCTCAAAATGTAGAGACAAAATATTTGAAGGGAATTTTCTTAATATATGAAAGGTCTCACCTTAGGGAACATCACACTTGACATCACCACCAAGAGAGGACTAGTCAAGGAATAAAAGATTCAAGGCCTTAGGGAATACTAACCATAGCATTACCACCAAGAAGAATGCCATATGCCAAGAAATTTCACACTCTTATGGAATACCAAGCCTAATATCACCACAAGGAAGACACATCACATGAATTAAGAAGACCACACTTTGATTGATAAGGTGACATTTCCTAGGAGATTTATAATATCATCACTAAGAAGAGACCATGCAAACGATAAATGGGGGACTATATATGCACCCCCTTAAATTTTTAGTGTACTCACTACACTAACATTTTAAGGAGATAGATGGGAATCTCAATAAGAAATACACCTAGGATAACGCTACTTAACCCTTTCCCCTCAAATGTAGGACAAATATTAGCCAAGATAATAATGATATGCGACTCCTTGCAACATAAAAGATAATGAAGTTCAATACATGTGGTAGTGAGCATGTTATAATTCTACAACTATCACATGGAAAGGAGTGAAGTAACCAATTGTTAGTCTATTATATGTTCATATTCACTTACAGAAGGACCAAATTATTTCAATACCTTCTTTAAAGTTTGGAATTCATTGGTAAGATACCCAAGTGTTCTATGATATGCATAGTAAGAAATTTTTGTACTTTTTACTTTCTTATTTTCTTAGATAGGTGGTAATGTAATCAATCTTAGGCGGAGAAATTTATCTAAGGTTCATTCAGTCTTAGTTTAGTATGTAAAAATGAAAGCTTCTTAAGTTTATAAGGCTTACATTTCTTACTTGGTTGGAAGATTGCTTCATATGAAGGAAGAGGATCTTGATATCCTAATCCCTTAGTTTCTTCATATGGTATTTGTTCTAAAAGAGAATGTACTTCATGCTCATTGTGAATGTCACATACTTGATTTTTCAAAATTCTAAAGCTTTGGCCATAAGTTTGTTTCAAATTAGTAGGTGTATTGGTAAATTTTTCCATATAGGATAAGAGAGTGTCATAGGTAATAGATTCCTTGTGTTTACTATCAATATGTGCTTCCATGCTCTTTGATTGAGATACACCTTGTGGTTCAATTTTAGGATGTAAAATATTGAACATGCCAAGTGGTGGAATTATGGGAGGTGTTGGTTGTTGACATGGGTTATTAGGAAATTACATTGAGGGATAAAATGTTGTATTTTGGTCAAGGTTATGCAAGGATCTTTGTATGAATTCATGTATGCCATCTTCATCTTCACCCAATATATCTAGTTCAAGAGGACATTCATTGGGAGGTGAAGGATCATGAATGGTCTTAATTGCATTAGGATCATCACAAAACACACAACTTGAGACATCAAATAAAGATTTCAAGGATATCCATGCTTTACAAAAACACATCCATGGTGAAATTTTATCAATTCTATGTAAGATGTAAGTATGCAATGCTATTTGAGTAACTTGAAATGCAACTTTTAGATCTGAAATATGATAATTTACTAACTTAATATGCATATACCTAAAAATGATAAATTTTTAATGCAAATTTTGATTCTAAATAATGCATTTTATTTTTTCAATTGAAATAGATGTAAAAATGCTTCAAAATATGCAATTTTTGAAACATAAACAAAGATTTGCAAGTACAGGGAATTTGAGCAAACATAAATAGAAATGTGTGCATAATTTTATAGAAGCACTTGTACAAGGTCAGGGTCACCCAAGGGAAAATAAATCTTTGTACAGGGGTTTGAAAAATTCGAATTTGAGTGTTTTATTTAATGTTTATGACTAATTTTTCTAGTTGCAAAATGATATTATAGTGACTATTTTTTCTAGATTCTTTTGATGAAACACAAATGCAAATGTATGACACTGTGTAAACAAAAGTGAGAATTTTGATTGCAATTTTTAAATGAAATTATGATCTAAATGATTGAAACAAAAACTAATCCAAACTATGAAGAAAAATTTATGCAATACTTTTGGATTTTTATGAGTTTTTAATGATGCAAACATGTAAGATCTTACCCTAAATGAAGAATGTAAAACACGATGTTGCAAAACCTAGATCTGGGGTTTAAAAGACTTCCAAATCAAAATAGTATGATTTCAAATGTTAGGTTCACCAAAATGAAATGAAGGGGAAAAGGGGGGAAACCCTATTTCCCTCAAGGTAAAGAAGATTTATGGCTTAAGTTCCTTCTTCCCAAACATTTCATTAAGAATAAAAACCAACAAGGACAAGAGATTGACTTTCAACTTCAAATGTGATTCAATTAAACATGAGTTGTTGATTCTTTAATTATAGAAAGTGATTAGGAATAATTTAAAATAATGCAACTAAATAAATTATATGACCTAGTATGCAAATTGCAGATTCCCAAAGATGTACACTCTATAAAAACACTTTGCAGGCTGATCTAGGAGATATATGAGAATGTGTACCTTCCACCAAAAGTTGATTTTGGAATGTCTAGGAGGACAAGTTCACCCTTGGGAAAATGGGTCCTCTGAGGTTAGATATGAGATGCTAATTTTTGCTTGCAAACTTGTCAGAATGTTAGAAACAAATTTTTTAACTTTGTTTTCGTGTCTTGACAACTTTGATGACAAAAAATGCAACAATTCTAAACTTCTCTTCAAGATCTCTTCAATCCTTCTTCAACTTGTAATCACCCTTCAATGGATTTCTTGAAGGATTGATCATACACATATCTTCAAAGGAATTGGATCTTGCTTGCTTTATTTTCTTAAATGCTTGAATGCTTGGATGCTTGAATGCTCGAGGATCTACAATGCTTGTTATCCTTCACAAGAAAACATGAACACACATAAGCTTTGACATGATGTTAGGATATTGATTGCTACTAATAATGACTGATAATTTTTCTCTTGAATGCTTTTGACAATAATATTTTCTCTTGAATTTCTAGATCATGTTGCTTAGATTTCAAATGGTAAAATAACTATGTATTTATAAGTTTTTATCTAATTTCCCAAAAATTAGATTCCAAAAGGCAGCACTTAGAATTTGAATTTGGATCATTAAAATACCACCAAAAACACATTTTAAAATGGGTCCTAGCACATAAAGGGGACCCATTCACCCATGGGTGAATGGGTCATGGCCTATATTTCTAGGACACACATATTCCATGGCAATTAAAATATTAAATGCATTTATTTAATGTTGGTTCCCCTTTCAGAAAACGATAAGAATAAGGCTTTGGAATGCATAATTTGGAAAATTAGAAGCTTAATTAAGTCCAATAAATTAAGGGACCCAAAAATAGTGTGAAATTGTAAAGGTATACAATTTCCTACACTACATACAAGAACACTAAGAAATATACAACAACCAAGAAAACTTATCTCTCAAAGTAGAAAAGATAGCCATGAGAAGATTGAATCAACCTTCTCCATTCTTCAATACTTCCTCTTCCATAATCCCCTTTCTTTCCCATACTTTCCAAGTTAGAAAGAATATTTTCATTTCTAAAAATATCAAAATATATCCCCCCAAAACAAACCCTAACTACATCTTGCACCTCTTCTCGAGTACCCTAGCCCTAGGTACTTGGGTTGGGGTCTCAAAAATGACATCAACATAATTTTTTATTAGTTACACATAATAAATATATAATTCAATATAGGATTGCATCTCTACACAAGATTTAGGAAACAATAAGAAAACACCTAAAGCACTTTCACATTGAGGTAAATTAACAAATAAATTTAAAATAGTAAAAATATTTGGCTCACATAAGAATGAAATATTTATCTTAAGTGTTAGTCAAAAAAAATTACATTACTTCACAACGTGAAGTAATGTAGCTAGGGTCTTGATGATTCTCTCATCCTCTCATTGACTATTGTGCATACTTGCACACCTTTTTTAATGTTGTTAATACGCCATTATATAAATAGCCATAGAAATATAATAATAGCTACATTGTCAACTTGTTAATAGTTAAATTTACATACCTAAAATATGTTTTATTGTGCACAACTTGGATGATCATAACCCAATATTGAAGAATATAATGCTCAACTATTGTCACTTTACATTAGAAAATTTACAATTCTAATTATTAAAATCAGTAAAATATAACTATTTGAATTAAACATATCTTGATAACCCAACTATTATGTTGAAAAGTAACACAAACATTTAGGCCAACATTCTCTTTAGAAATTACTCTTTTATTTTAGTGAATGTGATTAATGATAACCTTAATCTCATATATAAATCAAAATAATTTAAAATAATGTAATAATGATAGTTTACATTTATAATAATTTTATTAGAAAATTGTAACAACTACCAATTCCAGTTAAAACTCCCCTTTCATACTAAATTAATTAACAACAATTAGCAAGACAACTTCATAGAACATTATAATACTAGAAGGTATCATCAACATGAGTACATAAATCTAGTTAGAAATTTGTATGCAAAGTACCAACTCAACTAAGTTCTAGGGTCATTTTCCATGATAAAGTATCAAATATTAAAGTAGGATTGGTCCTTACATTGGTGAGGGTGAAGGTAAATTTTTAAATCCAAGTTAACAATGAAAAACTAACAAGTGCAATGGTTAATTTTATTTTTAAATCCATCTACAATTTACTAAGAAAACATATCAAATAATAATACATATCTTAAATTAATATTTTTTATGACACATACAAAAATCAAGTTAAAGATACAAATTCATGCAATATGATGTG
This sequence comes from Sequoia sempervirens, assembly GCA_007258455.2. Classification (NCBI taxonomy): domain Eukaryota; kingdom Viridiplantae; phylum Streptophyta; class Pinopsida; order Cupressales; family Cupressaceae; genus Sequoia; species Sequoia sempervirens. The sequence continues at coordinate 166,733,143 of VDFB02271358.1, read as the reverse complement.
ATCTTAGCATTTAAATTTGCAAAGTGAAATTACAAGAATTATTGAAAAAAGCCTAAAGAGTTTTACCATCACTATGAATGAAAAATCCATATGATATAAGCTAATAGGTTCTAAAATTCCACTGCTACACCTTTATGATATTGACCTTATTATATCATGTTAACGAGCTATAGAAACAACAACATTCCATTGAGAAACTATTTCTACAATTTAGTCCATACTCCAAAGAATTGATTGAATCCATAACATGATTCACATTATAGATGAATCACACAACATACATCACATGTAATTGTAAGAGAGGGAGACCAACCACATCAAGGCTCTAGGTCATGAAGAGCTGAGAGCGGAGGGTTACCCTAACTTACCTCACTCTAAAATATGTTTTATAACAAGAATCAAGAATGATGAGGACTATAATGTACTTCAATCACTCTATATATCCCAAACTTAGGTTTGGGCTAGGTGAGCTGGTTTTTAGAGTCAATACTATGCCTCAAACAACTCTTTGTCAGAGGATGATAGTGTAGTTCTAGGATGACAGCATGATGTGCTAGCATCTCTTAGACATGCTGGCATCTGTACAGTCATAAAATAGTAAACACAATAAAAACTACCGAAAACAAAACTAACAACCTAGCTAACTAGTCTAGATGGTAAGAACAAAATGAGTAAGTATAGGAAATAGAGACTAAAGTGATAAAACAAGTAAATGAGAATTAGGGTGACAAAGATAATCTCATAAAAGTTCCTATTCGCTAGCTAGCTCCATATGTACTTTCACTTGCACACAAGCAAGAAGGGGAAAATTGTTGGGGTTGTATAGTGGTCTGCCTCAGTTAGACCCCCATTTTGGTGTTTCCACCTCGATGGACAACCCAAAGGAAATGAAGTAGAAATATGTGATAAAGGAAATAAAGGAAAGTGATACACACTACAAAACAATATTATGCTACTCAACCAAATCACAAAGAAGAGGAGCGAAATGTTACCACCTCCACCCAAATGATCACTAGCCAATGGAGGAGAACATAGACTTGGTAAGCTCACTATAGCTGCAACTGTAATGAAAGGAATTCTTGCAAGACTCCAATCCCATGCTTCAATGGCTTGCTTCACACTTGCTATGTGGAGGTGATGGAGTTTTGTTGCTGCAATGGAGTGTTGAAATGTTTCTTGAGTGAAGAGAATACTGGAAGTACAAAAAGAATGCCAATATGTTGATTAGAGGATGAAATGAGATGAAGATGGATGAATTTGAAGGAGAGATGAGGAATAATAAGGCATTTGTGGGTCAGTTGGTCAAAGAGGGATGTTAAAACTTGTCCCCAATCAAGAGTGTAATGCCTCTCCCAACTTTAGATGTAGGAAGCCATCAGGGATGGCAGCACACTGCGTGGATGTCTGCACACCATGTGTGCATCCCCAATAGAAATTATCTCACTAACACAATAGACAGATGCTAAGTGGAAGGAAGGTAGTTGGGTGATGAGGACTTTCACCTTTGGATTTTCTTTTCTAAGGTGAGGTTGTGTAAAAGGGGAATTTGCATAAGGGGTACAAATTCGCTCCTATACCTTTTCCCCCACTTTAGCGAGCACGAATACTGATGAGTGCTTTGCTAAAGTAGATTTAAGAGTTAGTAGGGTTAGAAATTTATACCTAAACCATTGAGGAAGCAAACTATGATCTGGCGAACTCAAAAGCACAGGGTAGGAAAATGACTCCACAAGTACTCTCCTTGAGGAGCTTTGAACAAAAAGACTCCATAGCCCCGCAAAAATATGAAGCTGCACAAAGTACACCAAAGGCCTCAGACCAACGATGGAAAAATCTCATAGAATGAAAGCATCTTACAGGCTTGCAGACCTGCAAGGAGGCAGCCCCCAAGATCTCTCACATGAAGGAAGCCTCGAGAAGTAAGCACCTTACAGGCCCGCATACCTACAAGAAGGTATGCCCTAAGATCTCTTGCATGGAGGAAACTCAAAGAAGAAAGTGCCTCATAGGCCCGTAGACCTGCAAGGAGGTGTCCACCAAGATCTCTCACATGAAGAAGCCTAAAGAAGGGAACTCAGCAAAGTCAAAAAGTGGCTTCATAGGCGCACCTGCAAAGCGACATGTTTACCCATAGATAAAACATGTTCAGAAACACAAAGTAGCCATGCAGAAAGATCAATGGAGAGTCATGCAGACCATCGACAAGTTGGAAGGCTTTCAAAGGGGTCCCTCGGGAACCCAACGTGAAGAGGGGTCCACTCAAGGGATGCACTATTTGAAAGTGTAAAAGAGATGTTTCTTCTCAAATTGATTCATCATCAAGGAATCCTTTTGAAAGATGTTCAATTCGTCAAGGAATTTGAAAGGAGGAAAATGCCCCCTTGCAAGGGGAAGGTAAAGGTTGCTTCCACCTCGAAGGAAAGTTTTCAAGTTCTTTCTTTATGAAACCATGATGAAGGAAACATGTTCCGTTAGGGGTCCAAGTTGAGAATGTTATTCTTGAAAAAAGCTTGCAAAGATTGTTGAGAAAAGATTCATTCGAAAGGAATATGTTTTCTGAAAATCAAAATGTCATAGAAAGGGCATTGTCACACATGAGAGGGACAACTCAAGCAAAGAAGAGAAAAAGATAAGAAAAGAGTGAAAGAGAAATAATCACAAATAGAAGGCATAGGAGCAATCTGATATTTCGAGGTCAGATCTGCTAAACATACATAAGTATAATAATAGTATATAAATGAACTGTCATCAAACCCCTATTATATCGGACCTTGTGAAGAATGCACGAGAAGTCAAAGTAAAAATAAAAAAAATGGGTCAACATGGAAGGGAGGCCTAAATGCCCCCCAACACTTTGCATCATTCCCAATTTTCCGAAAATCAAACACAAACATGGAAGAATGATTATACAAATAGAAGAAGGTTTACGACACAAAAATCACTCCTATATCCAAGCACCAACAAGGGTGACAAGGTTCATCCAGGAACACATAACACAATTATGAGGCAACACATCACAACACACACACATCTAATCTGAAGATAAAGAAGAGGCCTCCCCTAACACTCATCAACCAAGAGGTCATACGCTTCCAAATATAGATCATTATCAGGGGGAGGAGGACAAGAATGCAATGGAAAAATACTAAGGGGAGGAGCTTTTGACCCTCCCACAACAAGGGCTAAGGAAGAAGGCCCCATAAGGTCTCCTCCACTAGACTCTTGTGGAGCTATGGTTAGCAATTTTGTAAAGATCACTGACAAGGTCAGAACTTCATCCAGAGAGTTAAACATGCACTTTATTGGAGTTCCATATTCTACCTCAATGGACGAGGAAGGTTGTGTTTGAGATTTACCACTTGGATCACTGAATGACTCGGGAGCAGTGAAAAACTTAGGGGAAGTCAGGACTAGTTCCATCACTAGGACAAAACAAGCCAGTGCAAGACCACCCTTTGGAGAAGGTGGGATCCTCTTACACCCTCCATTGTTAGAGGGGAAATCCTCTACCTTCTACTTCATTGGAGGATTTGAACTCCCCATAGACAAGGCGAGGGGCACAAAGGAAGAGAACAAGGAAAAAACCATGATAGATACCACTGAAGTATTTGGCATATCCATGGGATTAGGGAATTTCATGATGTTTGGAAGGGACATCAACAAGGGTGGCTCCACTGAAGGAGTGATAAAAACCCATGCCTTTTTAGGGTTAGTCAAACTCGTACTCACATTAGGAGCCAAAAGTGAGACTGAACTAGATTGAATGGAAGTAGAGGGTAGGAGAGAGGAGGATGCATCAAAAGTCCCTGAAGTAGGGGCGATCGACCCGTATTCCATCTTTTGCAAAGCGGCCTGCTCAACCACAAGAGCCTTTTGTCGATGCTTGCGCTCACGCGCAAGGTAGTTTCTATGACTCTTCAAGCTAGAGATGGAGGCTATGAATGGATGAAAGGCTCCTACTTAGCCATGGGAGTGTCCACCATAGCTGTTTCTAGTAGAGGGACATGCTCCTAAATGGGAGCATGAAGAGCAGATAATTGAGAAACAATAGGGAGAGTTGGCTCTAATTCCTTAGCAGTGGGCCTCTTCCCGTTTATTGCTTTGGGAGTAGAAGAGGTGGGAGGCTGTAGAGGCCGATACATAGAGGATTCCCCATGGGGACTCTTTCCCTTTCCATACAAGTAGTACCAAGGTCTAGGTGGTTTAGTAGGGAGGTACAATATCCTAATCTTGGGTTTTTACCAAGAGGGTATGATGGGACTTAGTGGGAAAAAGCCAGGCATATTCATCCAAAACTCTTCTCTAGAAAGTGGAGTGGGAGAACCATCCCAAGGATAGGGTAGCTTCTCTTTTCCCTTTCAAGAAGAGGAGGTAGCTGGCTGCTATGCTATAGGAAGGGTCAATTTTGACTGTCCCTTTCCGCTAGTCTTATAATTTATATAGTTCTTTTAAAGTAGATCCATTCTTGGGGGAGCGGACTGATCGGGGTGGGCCAAAAGTGATCCAACGAATAGCCCCCATGGGACACAAACGACTAGTATCCAGTTTCATGCACCGTATGCACAATAACTTCATGAGAGAATTTCAAACACTTATGAATGACAAAGGCGATTCCATTCATGAAAGCTAGCCAAGGTATGCCTATCTTCAGCCTAAATAAATCCAACTTTGGGATAACATGAAAGACTGTGTCTACACCCCTAGGTCCAACTAGGATGGACAGAGTTATTAAGCCATATGGCTTTAGAAAAAGATCATCATGCATACAGATGGTAGATTTCATTTCTTCGTACTCCTCCCTCTACAATGAATTCAACAACAATGTTTATTTTGTAATGATATTCACTCAACTCGCGAGGTCAACTAAGATCCCCATCACAATTTTTCCATTGAAGTGAGTAGGAATATAGAGGGGAGAGGGCTTGTTGTTCAGGGGAAAATCCTGCGACGTGAATGTCACGTCCGACGAGGCAATCACAAGTTGTGTGGTAGGAGTACTTGTGACCATGTTAACATATGCCTTGGTCCAAGTGGTAGAATTGGAGGGATCGATAATCATGTTGGAAAAATGTGACAGAAACGGGTCTGTGTATATCTATAGTTCATTATTCACTTTTGCCACTGATTTGTTTGTATTTTTTTACTTCCATTGAGATAAATAGAATTGTCCTTGATGTGGTCCTGTATCTCATGATGCAGGTGCATACAATGTTTGGTATCATGTCCGTTAACTCGATGGTATTGATAGAAGGTATTCACATTGTACCAATTAGGGTAAGGTTCCTTGAGAGGTTTAGGGTTCTCTAAGGTTATGATATTATCCTTTAGCAACTTCTACAAGATGGAAGAACAATATTCTACACTAACTTTATGAACTTTTTGTCGCATCTGAGGTTGTTATCATTCACAGTGGCTACTACAATCGCAACAACCTTACCCTTTCTAGAGATTGATACAATGGAATTTCCTTCTAAATGGGAGCGCAAGGAAGATCCCTCAATTTACACTATTATTTGTTGATATTCTCATAATGTAGCACAAAAATGCGTGAAAGAAGGGTATTTCATAAGGGAAAAATTCTCTTGTCAAGGTCTCTACAAGTTTCCTATGAACACCTTCTGCATGTTAGAATCAGGCAGTGGGTATGAGATCTATGAGAAGAGCACTTGGTACCGCACTATGAAATCAATAATCTTCTCATTATCCCCTTGTTTGCATCGAATGAGATTTGAAAAGGTTATCTTCAGTCCGATGTTGGCTTGGAACTGTCAGAGAAACTAATTTAAAAGTTGATTAAATGAGAAGACAAAGTTGTCAAGTAAGGAATAGTACCATTTGAGCACTGTGTCCTTAAGATATCGAGGGAATAGTTTTTCTATCAATGCATTGTGATGGAAGAAATTTGTACACATGGCATTAAATTTGGACACATGCGTTTGCGGGTCCTATTTTCCAACATACTTCTCAAATTTGGTAATTTCCATTCCTTGTGGGAAGGGAGTGTTTAAAATTGCTACAGACAATGGGCCATGTTAGAAGAAGGGTTGAAAGTTAGGCTAGGTAGAGGCTTGGGAGAGACTCATCAGTTGGCTTTGCATCTTACCCATATTTTGAAGAGGAGTATTTAGAATAGGGTCTTGGGATGAAAAAGGTCCAGTGGGAACTCCTCCAGAACCACCACCAAAGCCACCAACAAGGCCCCCACTCGAGCCACCTCCACTTTCAAAGCCACCACCATGGCCTCCAACGGAATGACCTCCACCAGTGCCACCCCTGTTGCCAAAGCCACCACCACTACCAAAGCCCCCATTTCTCAAACTGCCAAAAACTCCACTGCTAAAGGTGATGGGAGGGGTGAAGCTAAAACCTAAGGGTATTCTATTCACTTTGATAGTTTCAAATCTCTTAGAGGTAGAGGGGATGTTGATCGATGGGACTGTGTCAGCCATGTACGCAAACGTGGGAGGCATCAACATTCCTAACTGTCTCTCATGTTCTTTGAGAGTAGCCCCTTGTATAATGTTAGCATTGTTTGGATGGGAACATGCTTCAGTCATACTAGAGAGACTAGCTAGGAGTTCTATGCCTATTCAATCTTTTCCCACCATATAATTTATTTTGCTAATAGCCCGAGTGGCTCTAGCCATTGTTGGGTCCTTTTCCAAGTGATTCTCCAAGTCACCCAGTCCTTTGGTAAGGGTAGAGATATATTCTAAAGGAATGTGAACAACCTCGTGCTTGTCTACCAATAATGGTGTAGGAGATGCAGGAGGAGTGGGGACATGGTCCGTCTCATCAAAGAACCCTACCTCACTCCTAGACAACTGCTCCTGGGTAGCAAGACCAATGACAGATCTAAAAAAAAGGCATGTAGAGAAACCAAAAGTGACCTTCATCCTCTCCATCAAAAGGTGTTGCACACTTTTCCTAACAATGTACCCGAAATTCATGGACTGGGGTGTGATGCTCATAAACCTTCACAACACACAAGCTTACAATGATTACAAGGTACAAGTTAAAAGTCTCAACACCATCGAATAGGAAGACATTGGTTCACGTTAGGTTCACCAAAAATGTGAGAGAGGGGGACCAACCACGTCAAGGCTCCAGGTCACGAAGAGCCGAGAGCGGAGTGCTGCCCTAACTTACCTCACTCTAAAAGATGTTTTATGACAAGAATCCAGAATGATGAGGACTATAATGTACTTCAATCACTTTGCAGATTTCAAACTTAGGTTTGGGCTAGGCGAGCTGATTTTTAGAGTCGATATTGTGCCTCAGACAACTCTCTGTCTGAGGATGACAAGGCAGTTTTGGGATGATACCACAGCGTGTTGGTGTCTGTATAGTTTGAAAATAGTGAACAAAATACAAACTACCAAAAAACAAACTGACAGCCTAGCTGACTAGTCTGGATGGTAAAAACAGAATGAGAAAGTATAGGAAATAGAAACTAAAGTGATAAAAAAAGTAAATGAGAATTAGGGTGACAAAGATGATCTCATAAAAGTGCCTGTTCGCCAGCTAGCTCCATATGTACTTTCACTTTCACACAAGCAAGAAAGGGAAAATTGCTGGGGTTGTATAGTGGTCTGACTTAGTTAGACCCCCGTTTTGGTGTTTCCACCTCGATGGACAACCAAAAGGCAATGAAGTAGAAATATGCGATAAAGGAAAGAAAGGAAACTGATGCACACTACAAAACAATATTATGCTACTCAACCAAATCACAAAGGAGAGGAGTGAAACATTACTACTACACCCAAAAGCTCACTAGCCAATGGAGGAGAATGTAGACTTGGAAAGGTCACTACAATTGCAACTACAATGAAAGGAGGTCTCACAAGACTCCAAGCCCACACTTCAATGGCTTGCTTCACACTTGCTATGTGGAGTTGATGGAGTGTTGTTACTGCAATGGAGTGTTGAAATGCTGCTTGAGAGTGAAGAGAATGTTGGTAGTGCTAAGAGAATGCCAATCTATTGCTTAGAGGATGAAATGAGATGAAGATGGATGAATTTGAAGGAGAGATGAGGAAGAATAAGGCATTTTCGAGTCAGTTGGTCAAAGTGTGATGTTACAACTCATCCCAATTGAGAGTGTAATGCCTCTACCAACATCAGATGTAGGAATCTGTCAGGGATGGCAACGCACCTTGTGCGCATCTTCAACATAAATTATATCACTGACACAACAGAAATACGCCAAGTGGAAGGAAGACAGTTGGGTGATGAGGAATTTTGCCTTCAGATTTGATTTTCTAAGGTGAGCTTGTGTAAAAAGGGAATTTGCATAAGGAGTACAAATTCGCTTCTATACAGTAATACTTTGTGTAACTCACATTGCAAGGTTCATTTCAAAGAAAAGTTGCATAATTCATTAGTTTGACTTGACTAACTAATAATAATGGAAATCACCAAGGAACAAAAAGAGTTGTAACCATTGCATGAAAGGTTGGGCCTTACACTTTCTATAGGATTATATTTTTTTCTCTTATTGTAATAATTTCCTAGTTGCAAGTGTTATTGGATGGCCTTTATTATCTCTTAGTTGTGCTATTCTTACTCTTATTGAAATCTACAATTGACATTTTGAAGATGATATATTCTAATGGATTGAATTTTGGATCATAATCCTTCAAATAAATTTTGACATCACCAATTATCCATAGGATGTTATCCATTATTTTCTATTTTTTCTCTTTGTTTAAAAATTAAATCAAGTTAAAACCTTTAGGACATGGTGTTATTTTACATCATTTCCCTTGTTCTTGTTGATCCATGTGCACAATATCCTTCTTGAGGGCTAATAGTTAATTGTTAATAAAGACAACACATTCATTTACATTTTGAAAGTTTAAATTCAAAATGGGCTCTTGTTTAGTACTCTTGTATGGTTTCATTATCTTGATATATTTTCTCTTGCCCAACAAGGATGTATTGGCTTAAAAAAATTATTTCTAGGGATTGTATGATTTTTGCATCCATATTTACTAATTTGTATTTCATGTGAGATCCTCCTACCTAAAGTTTATTTTAACTTCGTTTTCACCATCTCATGATATATATTTGTTCTACCAACTAAGTTATATCTCCCAAAGTTTCTACATCCATAATTTTCTTGAGCATTAATTAAGAAACCATTGTTCCTCTTTTAATTTTTGCTTCTTCATCTCTTCTAATTTCTTTGTTGGCCTACTTTATTATTTGTTACTCTCGAAATAGGTCCATGATATTTTTCATTTTCAATGAATTTGGTCAAATAATCTTTAGGTGTTCCAATATCCAATTAATTGGTTGACTATAGTTAGGATTAATTTCATTACCTATATGCTTATGTAATCTATTCTTTATAGTCATTGTGACATCTTTTTATCGTCATATGATTGGATGTCTATATGCATACATGCTTTGATGTACATTTATATCTTGTCACTAATGTCTCTATGCATAGATATCTAGACAATTATATGTACTCATCAAGACTCATCTTAAGGATGATATTTACACAAATGGAGAAAACACATGATACCATCCATAGAAAGTTCTTAAATGTATATGGAATCCTTAGTGATATCCTTTGAGTGTCTAAATATTTACTTTACATGCATGTTTGTGAATGATACCTACTTTTAGATGTATGATCATTTTAGGATTCAAACATAGCTTAAGTTGAGGGAAAAGTATAATGATAAAATTTGCATACTTATGTCAGTTTCCATTTATTATTGTCAATTTTTAAGAAATGACTTGATACATTTACACAGTGATAAATGATATAATCTTGTAAAAAATTGAATTCATTTCCCTACACCTTTTATTTGTCTATACAAATCGATATCCCTATACAGTTATGCTTACCCTATCCATTTATACGGCTCTAGGAAAATTTACTGGCAACAATTCACCTCCAACAATTCATCACCATGGAAAATTCACCACTAGTAGTTCATCGCCGTGGAAAATTCACCACTAGCAATTTATCACCCTGGATAATTCATCACGTAGGAAATTGTTGGTGGTGAATTTTCCATGGCGATGAATTGCTGGTGGTGAATTTTTCACAACGATGAATTGCTGGTGGTGAATTTTCCTAGAGATGAATTTGTCATGGCAATAACTTGTTGACGATGAATTGCTGAAGGTGAATTGCTGATAGTGAATTGCCGAGGGTGAATTTTCCTGAATCCCATTTATACATACACTTTTATACAATCATTTTTTAAGAAGAGATTAATTATAATTAAAAAAGAGTAATCAAATTATTTAAAAATACATGTGACAAAGAAAATACTTTATGTATAATAGCTCTAAAAAAATTGTCCAAAATTTGAAATACAATCTTTTTTTTAATATAATGAAAACAGGTTAAATACAATTTTGGAAGAAAAGAACCAGAACTATTTTATAGTGAAAAAATTGTGTGCTGGTTGGATCAGTGTGACGGCTGTTTACATTTTAATATAACATTTGAACAAATGACATAATGCATTTAAATGTTTGGTAATTATGTTGAAAGGGAAACATAAAAGACAATACTATTAAAAATCTCCAAATTCAAACTATTAAAGATAATTTAACTAATCTGATGTTAACTAATGACAGGAATTGTTCAAAGAAAGCAGCCTGAGGATTCCATCGTCCATCACGTGCGCAATAAAAAATAGGATCTTGTGACTTTTAATTCCATTTTATTTTATTTTTCTTTTCTTCTTCTCCTGCTCTGGTCTAAGTTGATACAATGAATGTCCAACCAAATTGGGTTTTTAGTGCATAATAATTGTAGCTAAAGTCTTTGTATTTGGAATTTTGATTGAAGTTGTATTATGTAATGGTCATTTATTTTTATGTTTATTTAGAGGTTTTGTGTTATATTATATATATAAAATAATAAATGACATGATCTTGTATGAAGTTGGATTTAAGTTCTTAGCATTTGTATCTATTTATATATATATAGTTTTATACTTCTAGTTTTATTTTATCTATTTATACACATTTTCTTATATATTGATTTTATCTACTTACTTATCACACTTTTCTGTGCACCTACCTCTCCTTAGTCTTTTTTCACTTAGATTTTATCTTTATGTCATTCTAGAACAAGTCCATGGTTGAAAGAGTGACTTCATGGTCACAAACATGTCCATTTTGAGTTTAAAGTTTAAAATTTAAACTTGAAATTGTCTAACTCCCATTATCCTTTTTCCTTGAGCCAACTAAACGCATATTTGACACAATTTGATATTATATGCTAGTATTTAAATATGTTCAATACATTCATTTGAGTAAACCACTCAAGCATTCAAAAGAACATAATTCAACAACATTGGAGTAATCAATAACAACAAATCTATATTTAATGAACTAATGAGTAAAGAACATGCATACTTATGGGCTTGATTGCTATTTTTATTTCTAATTGATCTAGCCTAAAGCTCCTTATGACTTAATAGTAGCACTTTAAGGTATTTTTTGTACTACTAGTTCCAAAAAATTTATAAGGATCAAAGTAGAAGATTGTGTATGAAGTAGAGTTGCATGACAAAAACACTACTAATTGATAGGAAAAATTCAAAGTTCAAGTATGGATCCATGACCATAAATTCATCCTATACTCACAAACTCATCCTCTAACAAAGTAGAGATTATTCTAGATTTCTAGACATATATTGACAAAAAGAGGCACAATTTCCTAGGTCTAACATTAAACATATTCTAGCATCTTATCTATTTGACATCATTCTTTAGTTATGAAACTAATTATAACTCTCCATATAGTTAAATTTTTCAATGAATATTAACTAATATATTATCTCCAATTATATCTAGTTAATCTAGGCTAGTTGTGCTTGTTTGGTTGCATCTAGTTAGCCTTGGTTAACTACTTGAGTCCAACCTTTATTTTCCTTTTAATTTTCGTGAATCTATCTAATTTTAGATATTCCAACCTTCTTGTTAGGGTTTATATTACATAGAGTTTTCTAGATCTACATGTGTTGAGATTCCATAATTTTTTCATACCTACTCTTTCCTTTTACATCATTGTGCTTCATTCATTTATTTTTTTCTATTAGTATTTTTTTTCTTATTTGGATGAATGTTTCACCCATCTTACCCACCATCATAGTAAAATTTGGGTATAATTTTTATATTTCACACACACACACACACATCGACACTTTATTTTCAACATTTTTTTTAATAACACCTAGAAGAAGTGTCTTCTTATTAAACCCTAACATGATTTAATTCAATAAAAATAATGTTTATTTTAATATGGTCGTAATGAACACAATCCAAAGTATAATCATGATGCTAATGTAAAAAATAAATATATTTAAATAAGTTTACTAGTTTTTTTATGTAGATAATCCTACACAACTAACCTAGATATGTTTCATGCTATGTGTGGTAGTGTAATTATTACAAAAAAATTATGACTCTTTGTCCTTGCTATTGTTCAAAAGTTGTAAATGTTGCCACTCTTGATGGGGTTTGTAAAACCTTACCTTTTCTATGTGCTTAGGTCAAAATTTTGTAAGAACCCTTTGAAATGTAAAAAAAGGGATTAGGATGCAATGGTGGCATTTTTCCAAGTTTCATTAGGATGTAGATCAACAAGGTGATTAGGTTGACTTACGGTCCTGAAGGTGAGCCAATTAGACTTGAATCTACATCTAATTACAGGTTGGAATGGATTGGAAATAATTTGGAATGATTAACCTAACGATCATATATGTCCTAATATGGAAAATAAAAGATCCTAATAACTTATAAATATAAATAGTTGAGTTCTAGTAGATCTAGAAGGTACAAATGATAAAAATTGGTTTGACTTTGCCTACAAGAACTAGGTTTCCAAATGGCTAATGAGTCTTTGTAAGGGGGTCTTGCTCAATTTTTGGGGTCCTTTGGTGTCAGATCTGTGCTTTTGTTTCCTATCTATCCCACTGTCGGAATGTCATAAATACATTTTGTAGGTGAGTTTTCCATGTCTTGACATGGTTGATAACAACAAATACAACAATACAAAATGGATCTTCAAACTCTCCTTAATCCTCTTCAAACCTATAACTTGCACATTCACAAAGAGGGAAAATGTTGGCTCATTTTAGGGGCTTGCCTCAGTCAAACCCCATTCAAGTGTTTCCACTTCCATAATGGCAATGTCAATGATAAAACCTTAATGGAAAGGAAGAAAATAATGAATGAACAAAATGTTGCAACTCACCACCCTTCAATGGCTTCCTTGAAGGACTAAAGTCATACACATCTCTTCAAGGATCTTGGATATTGCTTGAATTCTTGAATGCTTGAATGCTTGGAGTGTTAGGGTTAGAAGGTAGATATCTAATAGTTAAATGCAAATTTGATCAATAAAAAAGAGAAATAAAACACACAAAAAAATTATAGTAGTAACAAGACAACACAAATAATTTAATGTGGTTCACCCAATATGGGCTACATCCACAAAACCACAACCATCCAATGATTTTATTATCCAATGCAAAACATATTACTATCTCATGAATAATGCCACACAACAACTGCCATCCCAACCGCTTATTACAAGCCTTTTTTTAGAAGCTTCTAGAATTAGGGTTTTACAAAGTTGATTTTTTACTTTGTTAGTGATGAAGTGAAAAAAAGGAGATTTTTTTTTCTTGGGGGCTTCCACCCCCGAACCTCCACCCGGGGCCCAGCTTGGCCCCAGACCTCGATGAGGATACATGAAGAGTGTACAATATAGCATGACCAGTCACCACATACCAAGAATATCCCACTTGGAGACTAATTCAACTCCACACCAACACAAACTCCCACTTGGAGACTAATCCTGGATGACACCGCTACACTTACAGCTCCCACTGGAAATAAGCACCTTGGACCCTGCTGCTTTATTGTACTTTTAACCATGAAGACCAACCAAAGCTAAAGAGGAGCTCAACTTCTCACTTGTCACTGCCTTTGTAAACATATCCACTGGATTGACATTTGTATGTGTCTTTTCTAGCTTTACCTGTCCATCCTCCAACACCGACTGAATGAAATGATATCTCAGTTGTATGTGTTTGGTTTTAGAGTACAAGGCATAATTCTTTACAAGATACATATATCATTTTGGCTATTTGTAAACAAGTGATTTTCAGCCTATTGTTTTCCCAACTCTTCCATGAAAATTTGTAGCCATATCATCTCCTTTGCTACCTCTATTGTAGCAACATACTCTACCTCCATGGTGGATAAAGCAACCATTTTTGCAACCGAGAAATCCAACTCATTGTTGTCCCACCAACTGTAAATACATAACTTGTGCTACTTCACCCAGTATCCCCTACCAAATTTGAGTCAACACAGCCTTTTAAATTAGTATTAGAGCCCCCAAAACATAAAAAATTATTAGATGTACCTCTCAAGTACCTGAGAATCCATTTTACTGCATTATAATGCTCAACTCTAGGATGACTCATATACCTACTAACAACTCCCACAACATGTGCAATATTTGGTCTTGTGCATATCATGGCGTACATTAAACTACCTACATCTGAAGCATATGGTACCTTGGACATTTTTTCTTCCTCCTCCTATGTCTTTGGACACATATCCTTTGTCAAATTAACATGACTAGGCAAAGGAGTGCATAAAGCTTTGGCATTCTCCATATGAAATCTCTGAACACCTTATCAATATAATCATCTTGAGATAAAAATAATTTTCTATTTTTCCTATCTCTTGTAATCTTCATACTAAGGATTTGTTTTGTTGCCCCCAAATCCTCCATAGAAAAATAATTCACTAATTGATATTTTAACTCCTTAATGTGAACCATGTTAGACCCCGCTACAAGCATATCATCAACATATAAGCATAAAATAATGTAGCTATCATCATCTAACCTCTTAAAATAAACACAATGGTCTGAATTACACTGAATGTAGCCATGCTTAGCCATAAAGCTATCAAATTTAATATACCATTGCCGAGGTGCTTGCTTCAAGCCATATAAAATTTTCTTCAATCTGCACACCAATTTCTCCTAACCTTTGACCTCATATACTTGTAGCTATTTCATATATATTTCCTCTTCCAAATCACCATGGAGAAAGGATGTTTTAACATCTAGCTGTTTCAAATGCAAATATTCAGTAGCCACAATAATTAAAATAGTGTGTATAGAAGTCATTTTAATAATTAGAGAAAAAATATCATCAAAATCAATACCCTTTTTCTGTGCAAATCCCTTTACAACTGGCTTTAAATATTTTCTTACCTCCATTCTCCTCTTTTAGCTTATAAACCGATTTGTTTGGTAAATCCTTTTTACCTACAGGAAACTTGCATAATTCCCAAGTCTGATTTTTCAGCAAGGAGTCCATTTCTTCTTCCATTTCATGCTCCCATTGAATCTTGGTATCCACTTGCATAGCTTCTTCATAACATTCTGTTTCACCAACACTAGTTAATAAAATAGAATACAAAGATGGAGAATTTTTTTCTGGAGGTCTACTTATCCTTGAGGATTGTCTAACATTCACTGGAGTTTGTGTTATTTTTGTTGTTGTTGTTGGGGATCACGAGGAACCACTGGAACATCATTGTTTGGAGTAACATCCAACATTGCATAATCATTTTCTTTCTTCTCATGCTGCTACAACTGATCTTTGTATAATACTTTCTCATTGAATATGACATCCCTGCTTCTCACAATTTTTTGATTTTCAAAATCCCAAAGCTTATAACCAAATTCATCAATGCCATATCCAACAAATATACATTTCTTTGATTTAGCTTCCAGCTTGGTTCTATTTTCAGAATCTACATGTGTGAATGCTTCACAACCAAAGGTTCAGAGAAAATAATAACTCACATGTTGGGAGTAGGATTCCATTTAATTTCAATCCTTAACATATTTCATGTATCTCCTAAGTCCTTGGAAAGTCTTCCCCAACACTAGGATTAGAAAGAGATTAAATTTGAATGAAATGAACATGTAAATTGATATTTGTAATTAATTCTAAATGATAGGAACATGTGGGGACACCCAAGAAGAGCTCCTACAAAATAGGAGCACATGCGGCACCCACGTGGAAGGTGGAACCCATCTAGAGTTCAATTAGCTATTTGGAGGAAAGATAGCACTTCAGTAATGCATGTCAAGATCCTAGAAGTCAGGAATTGATATTTACATGAGTGTAGTTTAGTTTAGTATCAGTTCAGTTCAGTTTAGTTATGGTTTAGTTATCTTCACTTGCATGTAGTTAGTTTTAGTTGAATGCTAGTTGACTTCAATTGACTTGGAATGCATGACTAATGACTTGAATTGCATGATAGATAATAGATGATACATTTAGTTAAGTGGGGATGATCAATCATGCATTGTGTTTGCATGAATTGATGGAGAGATGTTTTCTAGTTAACAAAGATTGACTTGGACCCACCTTGGGTGCCCAAGTTGGCATCTTGGAGTTAACACCTTTTGCATGAGAAGATATTTACAAGGTTGAGTTAAGTGGGCCCATTCTTGGGCACCAACTTTGAAGAGAAGCTTGGAAAATATCTTCTTGACCAATGATCAGTTAAGAGTTCAATTTGGGGCACCTAAATTGAGGAGATATTGGATTTGACTTCTTGTTACATGGGTATTTGCAGCATCATCATGGAAAAAATAGGCCCTTAAGTGGCGAAAAATCCAAAAAAAAAAGAGTTAGGCAACTTGGTGTAAAATTTGAATAAGTTTTTCTATATTATTTCCAAAATATGTAAGAATAGAATGCGTAACAAATTGAATGTAGTTTCTAAACTACTAGGTTTATTTTAAAATCTATTTGGTGAAAATTTGAAATTTCAATCTTTGTAGTACTTAGAATTTTAGGGGAGAAATTAGAGTAGGTGTCTATCTAACCACCTAACCACAATGGCAGTAATAATTTTTTATAAGATTTTTAGATATAAATTAGAGGACTCATGTTTGGATGTGATGCATATTTTTTGTATTTTTCAGTAACCAGTAGTATAGGTGCATTTTAAATTTTAAAAATATAAAGCATATGTCTAACCACCTTAACTTGGTCAAAATTCATGAAATTCAAACTTTTTTTTTTTTTTTAAAAATCCTTTTTGTAGTATGAGAAGTAGAGAGATGTGACATACATATTTTGGATTCCAAAAATATGATACCGTTTAGAAATATAGATGTTTTTCAATGACCTATCAATCCAGGGACTTAATTAAGTAATTCAAATAGAAAATGAATAATAATTATTAAATTCAAAGTAAAGCATAATTTATATTGGTGAAGCTAAGAATCTCCTTTAAAAACCCTTTTCGTTTCATCAATTTTGGGTAAAAAACAAAGTCATTAGCCACATACCCTATAAATACCCATCATGGCCACTTTTTGGCCATCATGATCACACACATACCCACACATTGAAACTCTACTTGCAAAAGAATAGGTGTAGGACAGAGAGAAGCTTGTGAGTGATAACTCTTTGGGGTTTCGAGGAGCTCATTATTTATTGTCACAGTAATTGCAGCAAGTTGAAGAGAGTTTTATCGAGATTTTTATTTAAGGTTGTGAAGAAAGAATTGTTTGAAGGCAAAAGCATCTCAAGCAGAGTTGATAAATAATTATTGTAATCTTATTGTAAGGTTAAATAATGCAAGGCTATTGATTCTGGTGGTGGATTTTTTTTTTTCCCGAAAGGGTTTCTCCATGTATATGTTGTATCACTTATATCTTCTGGTCTTATTCTTCTACAATATTCTATCTACTTTCTACAATTGGTAAAATGAATCTAAACAAATAATCATCCACAAAGAAATTATAACAAAGACCAATTAATTTAGATCTAAAATCTCATAGTTTCACAAAGTATTAAGCTACATAATTACCTCCATTTTTAACATCGGCTTCTTTCCTTTCCATGCTTCCTCTAAAATACCACAACCCAAAGGAGTAGAAGGACCTCTATTAATTAAATAAAAAACAGTGTTTAAAGCCTCTACCCACATGTTTAAGGGTAGCCCAACATGCAACCTAATACTCCTTGTACGCTCCATTATTTCCCTATTCATGCATTCAACCACTCCATTTTCCTGTGGAGTCCTTGTGTGCTGTAGAAAAATGGCCCCTTGTCATTTTCATGGCCTTTTAGGTCTTGTTTCATAGTATTTGGGATATTTTTCTCTGATTTTATGTTGTGACATGGCTTAAACATGCATATTTAGGTACCAAAATTTAAATAATGACATCTTGTGAAGGTGTTGTAGGACATTTCTACATTCTTCTAGACTCTATTTATTACAATTTACCTAAAAATCACCTTTTTATTTATTATTAAGTCCTATTTTGAAGTGTTGTAAAGTCTTGTAACAAGATTTCACATTTTTCTAGGCACACCTTCACTATGTATCCCTTTCTCATGCTTTATTTGACCCCTTTATGCCCTCATATGCTTTAATTAAGTGTATTTTTGAATGTTAACCTAACAAATAACATTAAATACATCTTAATTCCTGACACTTATTTTCAAGTCCTAGGTGGGAAACATTTTAGACCTGGTAAAAATTTCTTTGAATGAAGTAATTTCATAACTTTTTCACTCATGTGCCCAAGTCTATTGTGCAATGGTGCTATTTTAGAACCCACAACCATTGTTTGATCTTCTACCTACTGAATTGTAGCAAGTGTTCCTGAACATTGACTTTTCTCTATAACAATTAAAGTAGAAAGACTAGTATGTCCTGTACTAAGATATAAGGTACCTACCTTTTTCTACCACTAGGGCACCTTTTGTAACCTTCCAATTTTTATCACTAAATGTAACAACAGAACCTTCATCATCTAGTTGCACTACAGAAATTAAATTTATGCCTAACCTTCAAATGTGCCTTACCTCATGTAGTAGCCAATGATTCCCGATACGCAGCTTAATCTTGATTCTTCCTTTCAACAATCTGACAAGTTCATTATCACCCAAATAAACCATCCCAAAATCCCTTGGACATAGTCAAGAAAATATACTTATATGGGGGGTAGCATGAAGTAAAGCCCTGAATCTAACACCCAAGAATCATCAACTTATCAAGGGAAAGAATCAAAGCATCCTCATCAGATTTATTACTTACCTCATTTTCCTCTTTACTTCCTTCCTTTTTGTCTCCTTCTTTATTTTTTCGAGACCAACAATCTTTCTTTAAATGACCCGGCTTACCATAGTACCGGCAATCCCTCTTGTCTCTAGATTGAGACCTTTTGTCCTTTGATTTTCCTCGTGACTTCCCACGATTTCCATAATTGTTTCCTCTCTCCTTTGTTCTGCCCCTGCTTTCTGCATTCAAAACACTGCCTGATGTGGATGTTCCACCTGAGCTTTTCCTACAAATTTCCTCGCTCAAAATAACACCAACAACATCATCAAACTTCAATGTATTTGAACCAGAAATAGAATTGCTAACAGCCATTACCAAGCTATTCCAGCTTTCAGGCAAAGAACACAAAATCAAAAAGAAACCCTATTTCTTCATCAAAGTTTACATTTACAAAATTTAATTATTTGGTAACCATATTAAACTCATTTAAATGATTAAGCCCGACCCACATATACAATTTTCATATTAAATAAATGCTTCATAAAAATACCTTATTTGAATCAGAAGGCTTTTCATATCCAAAATATCCTAGTCCTCATCAGATATTGCTGAGGGTATATTGGTTTCCTTCCAATGGCCGCCATAAATCCTTTTGATAGAGGTAGTACTCCACCTACATCTTCCATAACTAATAGTTCTTCCCATTGAACTTCTCAACCTTCAACTTACCCTCATTTGCCATTATTCCCAATCAACCATGAGACTCCCGGTGAACCTTGAGATCTTCTTGCGGAGGAAAAATGAACAACCTTGCTTTGATACCACTTGATTAGAGATTTAGAGGTAGATATCTAATAGCTAAATGCAAATTTTATCCAAATAAAATAGAAATAAGGCATGAAGGTAGCGGCGGCGGGCCGGCTGGTGATGTGAGTTCACCTAATATGGGCTACCATCGAGGAAAACCACATCCATCCAATAGTTTTATTATCTAGTACCGACATATTACAATCACAAATAATGCCACACAACAACTCCCCATCCCAGCAGCATTACAATTTTTTTTAGGAAGCTTGTAGAATTAGGGTTTCTGAGAAGTATTTTATTTTTGTCGATGACAAAGAAAAAAAGAGGAGAAAAAATTTCTCGAGGTTGCCACCCTCAAACCTCCTTGGGGCCTAGCCTAACCTTGGACCTTGGTGAGGATACATGAAAAGTCAATGCAGTATAACATGATCAATTGCCACATATCAACATGGAGGCGTGCAACAATGTTATCCTTTGAATGGCATGAAACTGAACATATAATTTTTACATGATGTTAGATCTTGATTATTGTAATAATGATTTGATATGTTTCTCTTGATTTTCTCTTAATAGTACTATTTGCTCATTACTGTTTCTTATATTTCAAATGATCAAGCGACTATGTATTTATAGGTGTTTATCCAATTTCCAAAAATTATATTCTAAAATCAAACACTTCCCATTTGAATTTTGGATGTTAAAATACCACCAACAACATATTTGAATTTGGGTCCTATCTAAGAAGAGGTACCCAGTTGACCATGGGAAAATGGGTCCTGGCCTAAATTTCTAGGACACTCAATTTTGGGGACAATTTAATGATTGTATGCATTTGTTTAATACTTTTCCTCCTTTGAAAAAAGTAAAAATAAGCTTTCAAATGCAATTTTTGGAAAATTAGAAGCTTAATTAAGTCCAATAAATTAGGGGGCCAAAATAATGTGAAATTGTAAGTGTATACAATTTTCTACACTACATTTAGTCCCCACTTTAGTGAGAGTATGAACTTACGCTGAGACTCACACTAAAGAGAGAAATATATGTCAAGAGGGGTTCAATTGTCCAAATGTTAGAGAGATAGGATGACTAAGGATCTAGGGGGAACAAGCCCCAAGGATCTAAGATCCCATGGAAAACCGACATAAGCACAAAGGAACACACATGTATGATATGCAACAGCACAAGATACACAAACATAAAATGTCAAAATAAATGCAAAAGGGATATGGGCTAGCAATTTGTATTATGCTAACAACCATACATATATAATAGATTCCACATGGCTAGAAAGCTATATATTATGCTAGGTTCCATGAAATATAATAGGTTTCACAAGGCTAGCAAGTTGTATTATGCTAAACACTCATGAAACACATGGCCTCAAAGCAAGGTGCATTATGTTGGGTGACCATGTTATGCCAATACCGCACTAGGTTCAACATATGTGATCAAAGTGAATCTAAAATGAAAAAATCACCTGAGGGGGTGCAAAAAAAACTCACCTCAAGGGGTGCAAACAAAAATCACCTCATGAGGTGCAAACAAAACTCATCTCATGAGGTGCAAACAAAACTCACCTCAAGGGGTGCATGCAAAACTCATCTCAGGGGGTGCATAAACAACATCAAGATAAGGTTAAAAAAAAGGTAATTTATCAACTACAATCAAAAGGGCATTGTTTAATTCATAAAAGGTCACACCTTAGGGAGCATCAAACTTGATATTACCACCAAGAGAGGACAATTCAAGAATAGAAAATCCTATTCCAAGAAAGGTCACACTCTTAGAGGACATCAAGTCTAATATCACCACAAAGGAGACATGTCACATGGATTAAGAAGGCCACACTTTGGTTGAAAAGGTCACACTTCCTAGAAGATGTATACTATCATCACTAAGAAGGGATTTTTTCCCATGTAAACAATGAGTGGGGGACCATATGCCACCCTAACATGTTAGTGTACTCGTTATAGTAAATTTTTAAGGAGAAATGAAGGAATCCCAATAAGTAATACACCTAGGACAAGGCTAACTAACCCCTTGCCCCCCAAGTGTAAGGAGAAAAGGTGATCCAATATGAATGATGATATGTTCCTCCTTGCAAAATAAAATATGATTTCATAAAGCCAAGTTTATATGGTCATGTATGGTAGTGACTATGTTATGATACTAGAACTGCCACATGGGAAGGAGCAACAACTAATGCTATTGATTAAGTGAAAGTATTTTTGAAAATTTTAAAGCACAATAGCCAGGACCTCTCATTGTTTCTTGCGTATTAGGCTCTATAGGGACATAGATACATTGTTATCTCACTCCACATCCTTTTCCATTATAGCCACATTATTTCAAAATTTGATATCCTCTTCCATAAATGGATTCCATTTCTTTTGAAGAAGGTAGCTTTTCATGATCATGTTCATCATACATAGATGTGTAATTTTTGTTTTCTTCTTCTTTGCTAAAATTTGTAGTTAAATAATTTTGATGAATCAAACTGTACTGATATCATGAAATATTTCTCTTTTCCTGATTTTGGTTGTATAATATTTTATTCCCCATCGTTCATGTAGGTGTGAAATCCCAGTCATCATCCAA
Source organism: Sequoia sempervirens (assembly GCA_007258455.2). Taxonomy (NCBI): domain Eukaryota; kingdom Viridiplantae; phylum Streptophyta; class Pinopsida; order Cupressales; family Cupressaceae; genus Sequoia; species Sequoia sempervirens. The sequence goes on along the minus strand of VDFB02271358.1, from coordinate 166,710,637 downwards.
AAACTTTGTCACAAATGAAATACAATTAGGATTATGATCGATTTTTAAATTTTTGACTATCAAAGTTGGTGTCAATGTTGTCAAAGGGTTCATCATTCCATTCTCCATTTATAAAAAATTGTCAGATTTAAGATTAGTTGTTATCATATAAAGCTTATTTTTGTAAGTGTATTTCATTAGACGATACAACATTGAAGGAAATCCATTCATTTCATGAATCCATGGTCTGAAGATTATATGAAATGTTATAGGGAATGATATGGATAAGAGTTTGTAACATCACCTTACCAACCTAGATAGGTAATGTTATCACACCAAGTGGTTGTTTCCCAACATTTCCAAAACAATGAATAGATAAATCAACTGGTTGAATTTTAGTATTATCGTCCCCAATTCTATCAAAAAGGTTCACACTACAAACATTAAACACTAAACCATTGTCAACAAGGTTATTTCTAATTCCAACCTTGTTAATAACAACCAATATCATCAAATTATTTCTAGAGGAGGTAATTCACTTTGATGAAAGACAATGTTCAAATTAGGTTTATTCATGTTCTCAATCAAAGCTACCATTTCATTTGGTTGCACACTAGTAGGGACAACAAATTTCTACAAGGAATTTTGAAGCATTCCAAGGTAAGTAGGTGATGTTTCAATCAAATCCCAAAGGGAGATCTTAGCAAGAGTGTTTCAAAGTTGTTCTACAAGGTCATACTCCTTTCCATTATTTTGAGGTAGTTTCTTGTATTATATGTGTGAGCTATAGTGTGATAACTTTGTTGCTTTAACACGTGATTACTAGTAAGTTGTTCTACAAAGCTTAGGATATGGCCATGAAATTTAGGAGGCCCTATAATGAGAGGTGACTTAGGAGGTCCAATAATTAGAGGACTTTTCAGAGGTCCAAAAGGAGATTTATGAGGTTTGATAATAAAGGGGGATCTAATGTCCAATTGTGCATTCATAACCTCAACAAATTTGACTTCTTGTTGATGATCTTCTGTTGAGGGGGGATCTAAGGTGACCTTGCATGTTCAACTAAGCAATCCATCTTAGTATCTTTTGAAATAAAATTATCAATGACTTCATCCTCTTTCCCAATAATATCTTCCCAAGTAGGAAAGGTAGGGGGAGATAAATAAACAAGATTATCATGATGCTCAATGATTGGATTGTCTAACACCAAGATACCTTCATCACAAGTAGGAGAGGTATTGGGAGGAGAAAAATTATGATTATTGTGATTGTACATGATTGCAAACTCTTGGGCCAAGACACTCTCACAAGTAGGAGAGATGTTAGGAGATGAATGAAGAAGTTAGGCAAAGTGATATTAAGAAATGCATGAATGATTTCATCTTTTAGAGCCATAATATCTTCCCAAATGAGAGAAGTATTAGGATAGGTACAAACAAGATTCTCATGGAACTCAATGATTAGATCTTCTAATGCCAATGGACCTTCTTCACAAGTAAGAGAGTTATTGAGACAAGAACAATAATGATTGTCGTGATGTCCTTGATTGAATCCTCTTGCACCAAAGCACTCTCATAAATTGGAGAGACATTAAGAGTGTGACTACCATGTTGGTTAATGGTTGCATTTTGTTTTCCTAGATTATGCTCATAAGTAGATAGATTACAATCATACAAGTAATGTGATACTCTATGAAAACCATATGTTTGAAAAGGAAACATGTCTCTACTTTCCTAGGATTTTGAATTTTTGGAAAAATAAAAACTAATCTACTCAAATTATGCAATTCTTCAAAAAATGTAAATAATCATCTTGCATATCTGATGGTTTTCAATATTAAAATGCAACAATTTTTCCCAAATTATCAAGCAAAATGATGCCTTTCTTGCACATGCCATAACATTTTCTAGAATTTCAACTCAGATAGTAGCAAGCAAAAATATAATGATAATGTCAAGATAAATTATGTGCAGAAGTTTTTGAGACACATGTACAAGGATAGGGTCACCCAAGGGTGATTGACTCCTTGATCAGGGTTCAAAAAATTGAATATTGAAGTTTTATGTTGTTGTTAATTGTTTCTTTATCTAGCTACAAACAGGTTGAGTAGATGATAGTTTTCCAAATTTTTCTTAATTTAGGATAATACAATGCAAAATGCAAGTGCGAAACAATGATGTTTTTTTTTTTAGAAGATTTGAATACAATTTTTTGATCTATAATGCAATAATTGACTAATTGTAAGATGCTACAACATGAAAATTATGATTTTGATGTAATTTAAAATCAAACAATGTAATGTTTTCCACTTTATGAACTATATGAAAGATACCTAAAAAGATGCAATTATGAATTCCAATTTCAGGTTTTGCATGCACAAGCAGACTGAAAAAACAAAGATAAAAATGTGTGAAAAAGTCTATTAATACACTTATACAAGGAAATGGTTTCCCAATCATGATTGAGTCCTTGATTAGGGTTTTGAAAATTGAAAGATTGAATGTCTAAGTTACTATTTAAGGTTGCTATTTCTATTTGCATATGGACTTAACAATTACTATTTTTTCCATAATTTCTTCAATTTAGATCAATGTAATTCAAATGCAAGTATGAAATAATAAAGGACAACTTTGAATGCAATTTCCAAATCTTAATCATGCAACAATTGACTAAGTCTAATATGAAAAATTCTGAAATTGATAGTTTGATGCAAAATTGAAACAAACCAACACAATTTTTTAAAAGCTTTTTAGGCTTAAATGGAAGATGCAATGTAATAAGCACTTTTAAAATTTTAACTACTTAAAATATGTAAATTGGATCTAAAGATGACTGAAACAAACCCTAATACAAGTTATGATGCAAGATGAATGCAATTTTTTTAAATTTTTTATGCTTTTAGAATGTAAAAATGAAACCCTAAATGAGAAATGCAAAACAATGTAATGCAAATCTAGGCCTAGGGTTTAAAAATCTTCTGATTTAAGAAATTTTATAGTGTTAAGATGTTAGGTTCACCAAAATGAAATGTAGAAAAAGGGATCTTAGGTCCTAAACATAAAGAACCTAGGATGCAATGGTAGCCTTTATCCAAGTTTCATTAGGATGTAGATCAACAAGGTGATTAGATTGAATTATAACCCTAAAGGTGAGCCAATAAGACCTAGATCTACATCTAATTGGGGGTTGTAATGGATTATAAATTTAATTTGGAATGAGTAACCTAATGATCCTATATACCCTAATATGAAAAAGAAAAGATCCCAATAATTGATAAACATAGACAAACAAGTTTTGGTAGATCTAGAAGGTGTAGATGATTGTGTACCTACCTTAAAAAATTGGTTTGGTTGTGACTACAAGGACTAGGTCACCCAATGGTGACTAAGTCTTTGTAAGGGGTTCCTTCTCAATTTTTGGGGTCCTCTAGTGCTAGATCTAAGCCTCTTTTTCCCACTTATCACACTGCTAGAATGTCATAATTTAATTTTGTAGGTGATTTTATGTCTTGACAAGGTTGATGCCAATAAATACAACAATGCAAAATGGATCTTCAAACTCTCTTCAATCTTCTTTAAACTTGTAACCTACACATTCACAAAGAGAGAAAATGTTGGTCCATTTTAGGGGCTTTCCTCTATCAAACCCTATGTAAGTGTTTCCAATTCCACAATGGCAATGTTAATGATAAAACCTTAATGAAAAGGAAGGAAATGATGAATGAAAAAAATTATACAATTCACCACCCTTCAATGGCTTCCTTGAAGGGCTCAATTCATACATGTCTCTTCAAGGATCTTGGATCTTGCTTGATATATTTTTCTTGATAGATTTTACTTGAATGCTTGAATGCTTGGAGATCTACAACAATGTTATCCTTCACATAACATAAACATGAACACATATAATTTGACATGATTTTAGATCTTAAATTATTGTAATAATGAGCTCTAATATGCTACTCTTGATTTTCTCTTGACAATAGTATTTGCTCAATAGTGTGTCTCAGATTTTAAATTATCAAAAGACTAGGTATTTATAGGTGTTTATACAATTTCTTAAAAATTGAATTCCAAAGCCAACACTTCATATTTGAATTTTGGATGTTAAAATTCTGCTAACAATGTATTTGAATTTCGGTCCTAGCTTAGAAAGGGGACCTAGTCACCCATGGGTGAATGGGTTTTGGACCAAATTTTTAGGAAACTCAAAGTCAGGGACAATTTAATGATTGGATGAATTTGTTTAATGCTTGTACTCCTTCCAAAAATAGAAAAAAAATCTTTTGAATGCATAATTTGGAAAATTAGAAGCTTAATTAATTCCACTAAATTAGGGGCCAAAACATAATTTCAAACTGTAAGTGTATACAATTTTCTACTCTACACCCTCACTTCGCCTAACACTTTTGTTATAATTCTTTAGTGACCTTTCTTAGGGTGCCCTATCTTATAGGCCAAAGTGATGCAGTGATAGGGAGGTCAACCAATTACAATCACAATTTGATCCAACTCAAACAAACATTTTTCCCTTACGACTCCTTTTCATCAACTCTTCACTATTTCAACCTAGTTTCCTTGTAGGTCTCCAACTTGATGTCTTCAAAAATATCTTTTAGAGAAGGAAATATCTTCACAAGACCTTCACCTTTTCAGACCCCCATTAGGCTCTCAAAAAACATAACTCAAAATCTCAATAGGTCTCTCTGGACTAACTCCACTTAAACTGAGTTTCAATACTATAAAGGGCTCCAATTAGCCCACTTTTACAAAGGAAAACTCCTTCTAACTTGCTTCCAACCCAAAATTCCAGTTGAAAGTCCTCAAACTACCTCCAAATCCTCAGATTCTCTAACTTTTGGTTCAAAAACTGCTCACTAGAGTCCCATGCCAAGAAACCCTCATTTTTCAATAAATAAACAAGGGGTTTATTGAAAAAACCATCTCCACACCTCATAAAATCTTGAAACCACTTCAAACACTCTTTTTTAAGCCTAAAAGTTCTTAATAATCCATAATTTTATGCTGCCCCCAAACTTTATCCACTTTTACACTCAAAAACCTCACCTTTCCATTCAAAAACTCTCTTTTCCCAACTAGGGCTTCATGCCCAAACATACAATTGACCTCCCTTGTCCTTGTAGACCTTAAAAATCATCCAACTTCACATGATAAAACTATTTTCAACCTATTCCAACTTGTTCTCAAGAAATTTCTTCTTTTCACCACTTTTAGCCTTGCTTTTAAGGCCTAAAAACTATATGTTTCCATTGGGGTGGTGTGGGAATCTCCTCCAAATTCCCTTTCCAATACTAAAATATTGCTTCTAAATCTAATCCCATTATATTCAGTCCCATTCCAGTGAATTACAACAAGTACAATAGATGGAATGGCCTTTTTAATACATTCTAGCTCTCAAAACCCTTAAACAAGGTATGCAGACCCTCTTTCAGATATATGGCCACAAAAAGCTTTAAACTTGATGAGATCCCTTCAAGTTAGAACAAAATCAAAGATAGTTCAACCCTCCAATGGATTCTACACAAATCATTATTAAGACTTGACTGTACAGTCTATACATAGGCTGCAAACAATGAAAAATATAGAGAAAATACAGTAAAACAAGGATAATTGTTTGATTTCTCCTTCCCAGTTCTTCAAGAGAGCATTAAAATGAATTTACCTCATATTTAAACTTTTTTTTCTCCAAAACTAACTAATTCAACTTCCTCCAATGACCTTTTGAAGCCAATGACCATTAGCATTCTACAACCTTACATTTTTGCACTTTTCACTTTTTTGAAATGACAACATTTTTGTAACATTGCATTATTTGCATCATGACCCCACCTAGACTCAAAAACTAAAACAACATTACAAAATGGCCTAACATGGCCTTATTTGAAAATATGATGAACCTAACTAGACCAATACTCAAAAGATAGGAACATAGTGCTCTACACCATTCACCCGTCCATGAAATCTTTCCAAGTCCCTTAGAAGTATTCAACTCTTGACTTGCAATAAATATTTGATCTTCAACTCTTTGACACCCCTCCTTGTTCTTGCAATAGCTCCATCTTGATCTTCATCTTCACATTTTGCTTGAACTTGTCCATGCAAAGTAGTCCTCTTCTTTCATTATCATTTTGGATTTGCATCTTCATGCTCTAATTTGTCATTAACTACTTCATCCATCTGCTTCCACTTTTCTCTTCAAATTCATTCATTGCAAAATAGTCCACACTTTGTCTTTCCTCTTTCATCTTGACCCTTGGTTTGATTCCGATCAAAATAATTATCAAAACAAGGAAGTAACAAAGAACTTCCTTCACTCTTTTCCTCTTACCCTTTCCCTTCACAACCATCTTTAGGTTCTCCATTTTTGGAATCTTTGTCATGACAGCATATTATTACCCCTAAACCAATCTTGTCATCCAAGGGCAACTCTCTATCCTTACCACAACACTATCTCTCTTCTCCACTTCATTTGGAGACTTCACAAACACTCTCTCTTTAGCCTTCTCCTGGCCTATCACATCCTTGGTATCTTTCATCATTGAAACTGACCTCAAACACTTTTTAATAACCTCTTCACCACTTGGGGTGATTGGAACTTTCCTCTCAACTCTCTATATATGCTTAATTTTGGCCACACTTCCTTGCATCTTACCTTTCATCTCTTTTTCTTGACTACCCATAGTTTGTATTTGATACTCTGTCAGAAGGACCTCTGTCCTACCAGGTTTAAGAACCTTTATGCTAACAAACTCAAAATGTCCAAAATCTTCTTTGGACACCATTCTCTCAACTTTATTCCCTTCATTCTCAACCATCTCAAACTCTTTCACTTGAAAATTTCCTTCGCTCTTTGCATCTTTCACTCTCTTAACTTGTATCAAACTTTTTGCCTCTATCATCACTATATTTTTAGACTTTTATACCTTTGACTTAACAGTGCTTGACTATCCCTTGCCTTATTTTTTCTTCAAGGAACACAATATTTCACCTAACATGATTCTTTCATGCTTCACAAGCCCATCCTAGCTTTCCTTAGTCCATTTGCTCTCTTTTCCTTTGGGAACTCACTTGCACTCAACTTGTCTTTTCTTCTTATCTCAGCCATTAGGGTCTTTGTCCCTTCTTCCTCTATCTCACAAACCTTTGTATCAGATCTACACACCTCTTCTTTGACAACATTTGATTGTACTGCACCCTCTTTTGCTTTCATTTTCCATGATCCAATCCCCCTCTTTTCTTCATCATGCTTTGCTGAGTCATCTTGCATCTTCATAAATAATTCTTTCTTGATCTCTTCTATCTTAGATCTTATCACCAAATCATCATCCTCTTTATTCTTCAAAGTTGCCTCCTTGTCTATTCTTGTTGTCTCAACACTTTCTTTTTTGTTAGTGGTTGCACCTTCACTATTTTTTTCTTCTTCACACATTATGAACTCTTTTCTACCCTACATAATCACTCTTGCTTTCTTGATTTGTCCTTGATCCTTTTCCACCAATGGAATCAAAGTAAAAGAAATTCCATCCTTCTCAATCTTATAACTATTATGCCTTCCATCATACAAATCAAACCTTTCAAATTCCCATGGTCTCCCTAATATCAAATGGCATACACTCATAGGTACCACATCACATAATATTATATCTTTATAGCCACCTATAGTGAACTCAACCCAAGATTGCTCCTTGACCAAAAGAGAATTTTCACCATTCAACCAAGAAACATAATATGGTGTTTCATGAGGTATCCTCACTAAATGCAACTTATCAACCATTTCTTGTGATACCATGTTATCTAAGCTACAAGAATCTACCATTACAGTACATACCTTGTGATTACACTTGCAGGTGGTTTTGAATAGTGCTTTTCTTTGTAGCATCTCCTTCTGTTTAGTCAAGTATCTAACCAAGGCATTGATCTTGTCCTTTCTCCAATACAAATATTCCTTCCTTAGATCAATATTGTGCTTTGATACCAACTGATGTAGTGAAAGGGAGGTCAACCAATTACAAACACAATTTGATCCAACTCAAAAACATTTTTCCCTTACAACTCCTTTTCATCAACTCTTGACTAATTCAACCTAGTTTCCTTGCAGGTCTCCAACTTGATGTCTTCATAAATATATTTTAGAGAAGGTTGTCTCTTCACAATACCTTCACCTTTTCAGACCCCCATTAGGTTCTCACAAAACATAACTCAAAATCTCAATAGGTCTCTTTAGACCAACTCCACTTAAACCGAGTTTCAACATTGTAAAGGACTCCAATTAGCCCACTTTTACAAAGGAAAACTCCTTCTAACTTTCTTCCACCCCAAAATTCCACTTGAAAGTCCTCAAACTACCTCCAAATCCTCAAATTCTCCAACTTTTTGTTCAAAACTCGCTCACTAGGGTCCCATGCCAAGAAACCCTCATTTTTCACTAAATAAACAAGGGGTTTATTGAAAAACCCATCTCCACACCTCATAAAATCTTGAAACCACTTCAAAAAAGTATTTTCTAAGCCTTCACATGCTTAATAATCCATAATTTTATGTTGCACCCAAACTTTACCCACTTTTACACTCAAAAACCTCACCTTTCCATTTAAAAACCCTCTTTTCCCAACTTGGGCTTCATTCTGAAACATAAAATTGACCTCCCCTATCCTTGTATACCTTCAAACTCATCCAAATTCATATGCTCACACTATTTCCAACCTGTTCCAACTTTTTCTCAAGAAATTTCTTCTTTTCACCACTTCTAGCCTTGCTTTTAAAGCCTAAAAACTGTATGTTTCCATTGGGGTAGCATTGGAATCTCCTCCAAATTCCCTTGAAAATACTAAAATATTGCTTCTACACCTAATCCTATTCTATTCATGCCCATTCCATCAAATTATATCAAGTACAGTAGGTGGAATGGACTTTTTAATACATTCTAGCTCTTAAATCCCTAAAATAGGGTATGCAAACTTGCTTTTAGAAATATGACCACAAAAAGATTTAAACTTGATAAGATCCCTTCAAGTTAGAACCAAATAAAATATAGTTCAACCCTCCAATGGATTCTACACAAATTTGTATTAATTCTTGACTTTACGGGCCGTACACAGGTTGCAAACAATGAAAAATACACATAAAATATAGTAAAACAAGGATAATTTTTTTATTTATCCTTCCCAGTTCGTCAAGAGAGAATTACAATTAATTTCCTTCATATTTAAACTTGTTTCCCTCAAAAAATAACTGATTCAACTTCCTCCAATTACCTTTTGAAGCCAATGAATGTTGGCATTCTATAACCTTACTTTTTTACACTTTTTCACTTTTTTGAAATGACAACATTTTTGTAACATTGCATTATTTGCATCATGACCCCACCTAGACTCAAAAGATAAAACAACATTACAAAATGGCCCAACATGGCCTTATTTGACAATATCATGAACCTCACTAGACCAATCATCAAAATAGAGGAACATAGTGCTCTGCACCACAAAGTCCTTTTGTGTTGTAAAATTCCCCAAACCCCATTTATTTCCTAGCATTCATTTAAGTTGAATTACCACACATGCACATATTAAAATACATAGGTTAACCCATGCCTATATTCTTTGATTTGTCCCATTTGAGACACTTGTCACTTACCCATTGCAACACACATTCCCATTATACCACATTCTCTAATCTTCAATGCATAAGGTAAATGTGTGAGGTAGTGTTTGTAATAACTTGGATGCATGCCATGTCCTTATTTTAGCTCATACGACCTTTACACCACATGTTAATTGTATTCAACACAATGGTATTATGCGTTGTGTGGTCATAGTCAATGAGAGGGCACGTGTCAACTTCCAATCTCGACATGCAACTTTATTACAATGCAATTTAGTGTATTTAGAACATAAGGTAAATGTACTAAGTAGATACAAGAAAAGATATAGGATGCATGTTAGCCTTGTATTAAAGCGCATGATCTCTTCATATAGTAGTTTCAAGTCTTCATCATCTAAGTAGGTTGTGGTTGCTTAGTCTTCATTAACCATTGAGGGACACTTGGAAAAGGTTCATTTGAGTGTGTTTATTCTTCACACCACATTTTCTCATTTTTAGTACAAGGGTAAAATATGCTAGCCTATGCCCCTTCAAAACTTGATGCATGTCAAATTTCCATATCAACACCTTATTGCAAAAAAATATTCTTCTTCTATGTGTTCATACTCGAGCAATTAAAAAGTTAATTGATTCATGTTTGTTTCTTATTCCAATGTTGGGTTTCTTCACAATACATTTTTATCAAAATCAATTCAAATAATTTATTAGGATTTGGGCATGCATTGATCATCCATCATGTTGCAACATTTCTTGATCAATGATTGTAATTCAAAATAGAAATGGCTATTTTTAGATGATTAGTTTCATTTGCACAAGCAATTACTCAGGGAATTAAGGCTCATCTACTATTGTTATTGATAATAAAAATAAAGAATTATTCTATTTTTACCATAATCAAAGCATTCTTGAGAAGTTGACGGGATTTTGAGTTCATGGAGAAAGACTATGTGAACAAAGGTAAGGTTTTTAGGTGTTTTAATGAGTAAGGTTTTCTAGTCACTTGTATGTTTAGAATTATTTATTAATTAACAAAAAGGGGTATAGAGGATAGTCTTACAACACTGAGGAGAGACCAAAACTAGCATGTGGATCAAGATGCAAGAATTGTAGTCCATTCATAATATCTCTTCAACCTTTCCTAAACTTTTTGGCAATCATGCTATTGCAATAGAAGAAACTCACTAAATATACATGAACAAAGCATTCCAAACAACCTGTATCAAATTGGAATTTCAAAATTGATCTTGTAGATCACCAAGACAGTTGAGACAACAAGGTAGTGTGCATTTAAAATTATTGGTAATGTCTATAAAACTGCAAGGCTAATACATTACTTTCATAGGAATGCAGAGTCTCTAAATGCACCAATGTCAACACATTATACTACTAGACCGCAAATCAACACACTGTTGTTGAACACCCAAAATAGTGAGAGGGGGGTGAATTATTATTCTATTAAACAATTTAGTCATAATTCAACCAATTATCAAAACATATCTAATTGTAGCTATGAATGAGTACATGAAGGAAATCACAACACCACATAGCACATGAACACTAGTATTTTTACGTGGAAAACCCAAAAAGGGAAAAACCACAATGAGGATTAGCTCATAATATACTATAACCAATTATAAGATATTACAAGGCTCATGAACTAAAAGGTACAAGATAAAAGTGGCTACAGAGCCAAAGTGTGAACTAATGTAAGATGCACCTTCCTTATGCTTAATTTAGCTCCAATGAAGTTATGAATATAAAATACTGCTCTGCTCAGTAGTCGCTCAACATACACAACAATTTTACCCTTACTCTCATCTCACACATACAAATTCACAATTTCGCACAATATCATATTTAACACACATCACATTTCCTTATCACATTATGCAGATCAAGAATGTTCCACATATATATACCCTATTATAATATTCATAGCAAAATTTCAAGTATATATTAGGTCAGCTAGGGATTAGACAATAAAAAAAAAGCCAATCTATCTAGCATATTTCATCCATATAATCATATAAGCATGCACCATTTGGAATATATGTAGTATTGACACCTATAAATCATCTCCCAAAATTTTAGAGTCTAAATCCAAACACCAGAGGAATATGGACTAGATAAATCATATCATCTTGTACTGCATAAGCCAGAATATGGTTTGCTAAACTTCTATCATTTGTAACTTTCAGTCTGATTGACCAAAATCACTAAAATCTTGAACATAGATGTATTTAGTAGTCTTAAACAACATACTATAACTACATAATCTGATCTTATAACATGTGTAACGCCCCACCACGAAGCCCTAGAGGACAACACGCTACAACACTAAAACAAAACATTTTTTTTTTGAAGTGCAACAAACTAGGATTGCATAATATAAGTTAACATGTAATCTACATTAAGTCCTCCAAGGTTCCATGACTACACTACTAGAATCCTATTACCCAATCCAACAAGAATAATATATTAACATGATTTTTCTAACATTGAAGACTACATTAAATACATCACATTATATGATCAACAATATGAACATCCATTTCATGTCATTAATATAACAAGAACAAAGATCATTTAATTAAAAATCATATGCAATAAACATTATTTACTTTTTCATTACAAGGGAGAGTTCACAATTAATTACAACATTACATCCTTACAATAGTGTATCCTCATACACATGTGAGAAGAGTACATCAGAATTACATTACATGATACAACAAATTTATAGTACAATACAAGTACATGTAAGATATTCCACTCAAATTGGAACAAGTGCAGAAGTCCACATCATCATGAGCATTCACCACAAACATGACAACAATTGAACCCAATGGAGTACAAGGAACATTCCACCCAACTATGTGGAACACTAATGTCCACCCCCCATGCTAGGAGATAGGAATAAGGTCCCACCACCTCAATTACAACAAGGTGACATCCAACTGACATAACAAGACTAGATACAGGACTCCAACATGCAAGGTACAACATAACATTACATAAAAGTTGTTAAAAGGCATAAGACAACTAAGAGGGGGAGTGAATTAGTTGTCACCAAATTCAAACATAAAACTCCTAACACCTATCAACTTCACAACCGCACTATTCTGTTATTAAGTATGAACATGAAATGCAGATAACAGAAAGTAAAATCAACACAATGAACACTAGATTTCACACGGAAAACCCAATAAGGGAAAAAACACAGTGAGGATTAACTCACTATAAAGTGATAGAAAAATTGAATACAAGAGGCTCACTACCCATAATACAACTCACTGTCCAGATACAAAGGCTCACTACCTACAGAAAGGACTCACTATCCAATAGGGAGGCTCACTTCCTATAGATACAAAAGATAACAAAAAGATCCACCACAATAATTTACACACATCCACAACCTTGATTAGAAGATTGCAGAAACCTTCAGCTCATTACTTTAAGGAATCTAACATAATGAAGTAATACTGCCTCAACTCACTTTCACACAACTCTACTCTTCACTTGTGGTTTACTTCATTAATTTTTTCATCATCTAATTCTTCACATCTTGACTTGCATTTATACCATCTTCAAGCTTAGAAACATTCTCTAAGGTCAGCCACATACACTTCATTTCATAAATTCAAACTAGGTCGGCAAATTAGCATTCCTGTGGTGGAAAAGAATGAGATTGGACCAATTAAACACTTAACCAAAACCAAAATCTATGTCTCAGATCAACCACATGCTTCCTTAATTAAATTTAAAATTCTTCATATGAAGTGTAAACACCTGGTCGACCAAACCTAATGAAAACACAAATGAACATTAAAGTACATGCTTTCCAACAAGAAGATAACACATGGACAATGTAACATGCTTCATCATGCATGAGAACAAATCTTAGATACTTCTAGATACATCCACGATAGGTGTAACAACCTTCAAACACAAAACTATTTCAAAAATCCATTTGGACTATGCAATCCCACAGAACTCTGAAGCTCATCTTTCAGAGCACCAAAACTTGAACATCTCTACCAAAACCTAGAGAACATCATTACAAGACATATTCTAGATCTGCAAGACTTGAAACAAAATAGTGGAGGACTATGAAGCATAAAAATTTCTCCCAATCCACAAACAACCAACTCTGCCAAAATAGTTCACACATTGGTGGACACAACTTTCACCTTCCATCAAACAAACAACAACAAATCAAGAGATATCACCAACATATCACAAACAACAAACCTTCAGATCTGCACAAGCATAGGATCAACACAGAAGAAATGTAGAGCACACACCAGAGCACATTATGAACACATACATAACTTTGACTTCACTCTTTATTAATTTTCTAAAAAGAACTTGGTAACCCATCATTTCAACACATCAACACCATAAGGATAGCTCCACGTACTCACAACATCTCAACTATACATGCACAATCTACAACATTCTGAACTGTGTTGACATCAATGACAACATTAATGACAACACCACCAAACTTTCTCATACTTTCAACAATCTCACCTTTGTCATTGATGGCAACACATTATGTGAAAAAACCATCAAGTACCACTTTCTCCTTTAAACACCCTGCACAATATTCTGGGAGAACACCTATTCTCTTTCTCTTTTACTATTTTTCACATGACTCTCTCTCCCCCTTTGACATCAATGGAAAAGATAAAAAGTTCTGATCACTCCCCCTTAGGAGTGCACCAATTCAACTCATACTGCAACAATGAAAACTTTCTACTCCCCCTACAAAGTAGACCCATTCATCAGTCCATATAAATGAAGAATTTGTGAATCCATTGGACTGATGCACCTCCATGTGTAGCTAGTTTTGAGGGCCAATGACCCCCAACCTCTCCCTAAGATACTCAAAAGCATCCTTTGGTAGAGCCTTAGTAAATATATCTACAATTTGTTCCTTTGTTGACACATACTCCAGCCTGACTTTATTCTCCAACACCTTTTCTCTCAGGAAATGATATTTGATATATATATGTTTTGTTCTTGAATGAATTACTAGATTCTTGGAAATGTTTATAGCACTTGTATTTTCATAGAAAATAGGAATAGGCTCATCACATACCACTCCAATATCTTTCATAGTTTACTTCATCCACAAAACATGTGTAGCAGGATGCATAAACAATATACTCTACTTCTACAGTGGATAAATAAACCAAGTCCTATTTCTTAATTTCTTAACCAAGAAACCAATCTTCCACCAAGAAAGAAATCAGCTCCACTAGTACTCTTCCAGTTATCCACACAACCAGTCCAATCTGCATCGGTATAAGCACTTAAAGTGAAATCATCATCCTTATAAGAAAAAAACATATATTTGATATATATGTTTTGTTCTTAAAGTGAAATCAACATCCTTATAAGAAAAAAACATATATTTGATATATATGTTTTGTTCTTGAATGAATTACCAGATTCTTTGAAATGTTTATAGCACTTGTATTGTCATAGAAAATAGGAATAGGCTCATCACATACCACTCCAATATCTTTCAGAGTTTGCTTCATCCACAAAACCTGTGTGCAGTAGAATGTTGCAACAATATACTCTGCTTCTATAGTGGATAAAGAAACCGAGTCCTATTTCTTTCTTAACCAAGAAACCAATATTCCGCCAAGAAAGAAAGCACCTCCATTGGTACTCTTCCAGTCATCCACACAACTAGTCCAATTTGCATTGGTATAAGCACTTAAAGTGAAATCAACATCCTTAGGATACTATAAGCCATAATATAGTGTACCTTTAAGATATTTGAATATCATCTTTACAGCTATAACATGCGCTTCTTTAGGATCTGTTTGAAATCTGACAACTAAATATACTGCATGCATGATATTCGGTCTGGTAGCAATAAGACACAACAATTCACCAATCATATATCTGTATTTTCTCTGATAAGCTTTAGTAGATTCATCATCTTTACTTAGCCTACATCCAGTCACT
Source organism: Sequoia sempervirens (assembly GCA_007258455.2). Lineage (NCBI taxonomy): Eukaryota > Viridiplantae > Streptophyta > Pinopsida > Cupressales > Cupressaceae > Sequoia > Sequoia sempervirens. The sequence goes on along the minus strand of VDFB02271358.1, from coordinate 166,695,053 downwards.
ATAGGAGTACTAATCGGTTTGGAGTCATCCATTCCAAAGTTCTTTAACAACTTTTTCACATACTTAGATTGTGAAATGAAAATCCCTTTATTAGTTTGATTCACTTGAAGACCAAGAAAGAAATTCAACTCACCAATCATGGACATTTCAAATTCTTTTTGCATTTCCTTTACAAATATCTTACACATACTTTCATTTCCTGCAAAGATGATATCATCAACATATACTACTACTATCAACATTTTGTTACCTTGCATTTTGAAGTAGAGATTGTTGTCAACAAATCCTTTGTTGAATCCTTATTGTGTCAAGTATTTATCCAATCTTGCATACCATGCTCTAGGAGATTGTTTTAGTCCATACAATTCCTTCTTTAATTTACAAACCATATCCACTTTGTCTAATAACTAAAATCCTTCAAGTCGTTCCATGTATACTTCTTCTAATTCACCATTCAGAAATGTAGACTTGACATCCATCTGATATACCTTGAAATCCTTGTGGGAAAAAAATGCCAAAAACATCCTAATAGCTTTCATTCTTTACACCAAGGCAAATGTCTCTTCAAAGTCTTGTGATAGATTTTGGGAACCTAAAATGCTCGGCTCTCTTCCTAGGGTTTTCCACCTAGAAAGAGAGAGATTAGGGGTTCCAAAATGCTTATGCACATTCAAATTAGGATGTATGCAATGTGATGTGATGTAAATGAACTAAAATAAATGCAATTGACTAATTAAAATGATATAAAATGAATGTTAAAGTGCCATTTAAGCTATGTTTGAAAACACACTATGATATGCAAACAACTATGAAAGATGAAGAAATTGATAGAAATATGCAGAACATAAGCTACATGGTCAAATCTGAGTGCACCTGAATGTTGTATGAGCTTTCTGGAGTGTGTGGAATGCTGATGATTTTTTTTAATTTTTCACAGTGGGATTCATTCACCAGGGGTGGAAAATTAGTCCTCCTACTGTTGAAAAAGTGTCAGAACTTATTTCCGATAGTCGGGAGTTGCTTTCTAAGAAAATGTAGATTTTCAAATTTCAAGTGGGACTCATTCGTTAAGGGTGACAAATCATTCCCTCCAATATTTCTAGAAAATCAGGAGGCAACACTGCTACACCAAATCTAGAAATGTCTGAATGTTAGGTTGTCGGGGTCAATTATGTAGAAAATGGACATAAAACACTCAAAATGCTTGAAAAGATGATGAGTTGACTTGAAGAGTCTAGTTGACTTGAATTTCACTTTTCAACATATTTAAACCTGTTAAATTTGCAAAACAAAGCTACAAATACACATGCACAAAGGGGAAAAATGTTGGAGGGTTAGTGAATAGGGGTTTTCCTTGGTCAAACCCCACTTTGGTAATCAAACCCAATAGAAATGAATGAAATGAAAAGGAAATGATAAATGAATAACATGCAAGTATTACAAACTTACCAAATCCTTGAATATGCAAATCTGAAGTGATGTCAATGGATGCTCCAAAGTGCTTGAAAAGTACTTGAATTGATGATGCAAAATGCTTGAGTGCTTGAATGACTTAGAAGATTGAATGCTTGAATGTGTCAGATGTAAAATGAGGTTAAAATCACATATTTATACAAATCTTGTGCTTTACTATCCGCTCATACCTCATCACAGGCCAACATGAAGTGAATTTAAGTAAAATCCCAAAATAAATTTTGAAATATTTTGAATTTGGGGCCAAGGGGGGCTCATTCGCCACCCTTGGTGATTGAGTCCCACCTGGGACCCAAAACCAAGTGTCAGAAATAATTTTTTTTTTTAGGATAGGACCAAAAAATACACTTAATATAAGCATATGAGGGCATAAAGAGACAAAATAAAGCATGAGAAGGGTGTAAATAGTGAAAATATAAAAGCGTGAAATCTTGTTACAAGTCTTTACAACACTTCAAAATAGGATTTGTTAATGAGTGAAAAGGTGGTTTTTAGGCGAATTGCATTAAATAGAGTATAGAAGAATGTAGAAATGTCTTACAACACCTTCACAAGACATCCTTCTTTGAATTAAATTAGCACCAAAATAAGCATGTTCAAGCCTTGATACATCATAATATCAAAGCAACATAGTTCCAACACTATGAAACAAGACCTAAAAGACCATGAAAATGATAAGGATCCATTTTTCGACTACACATTTAGCCCCCACTTTAGTGAGAGAAACTTGCTTCCTCACACTAAAGTAGCCATGAACATCAAGAAGAGGGTTCAAATGCACTTATGTTAGCAAGATGGAATACAACAAAAAAGGAGGATGATCAAGCCCCCAAGATGAAGATCCCATGAAAAAATGAACATAAGGACAAAGGAACACACAAGTTTTGAGAAGAATTGAATAAAGCTTCGACCATCAATCCAACTAGTTGTGAAAAGAGATCTAGGTTGATTGTTTGAAAAAGCAAGAATGTGTACTCACTGTGGGGCCAAGGAACTAGTTGTCTGCGAGGTGAGAAAGCCCAAAAAGTAAGATACGTACACTAGTTGGTATGCACTTACAAAAATGCAAAAGTGGCTATGGGGAAAAGTCATGCCACTAGTTGGGCTTCCCGCTCAACCATGCCAGAGTTACACCCATTCGATAACTTTAACAAGGTGCCACAAAGCCAAAGAAAATAAAAATGTTGGTTTAAGTTTCATAATAAAAATAGGATAGCACCACAGGCATGCAAGTTGTGTTATGCAAGGTGGCCAAACAAATAAGACGACTCCATAGGCATGCAAGTTGTGTTATGCAAGGTGGTTGAATAAGAATGTTATGTGTAATATGTTCAAAGGAGTCTTATTTAGTTTATGCAAGGTAAATAACTTAGGGAACATTGTGTCTAATGTCTCCAAAAGAGGACCAATCAAAGAATAGTATATTCACAACTTAGGGGATGCAGTGCGTCATATCAAACCACCAAGAGGAATGTAATATACTAAGATAGATCACACTTATGAAGGACATCACACCCAATGTAATTTACAAAGAAATGAACACATCATATAAACAATAAGGCTAAACTAGGAACCAAGAATGAAAATGAATTATGGTATTGTATGCCCCCCACTTTAAAGGAATTGCAACACATTGTTCTGTGAGCAATTTCTTTAAAGTAGAAGAGAGGAAGGGAGATCATGAGAGCTTATTCATAAATCCCTATGGCAATTCATATGTTTTGATAAGCTGCATCATGAAGAAAGTTAGTATGTCACATGCGAGGAAATCTTAAGACATGTCATCCACATCTCAAGCTTTCTCTTTATATGTTCATGAAAGGTTAATGAGTAGTCAAAAGAGACAATGACAAGGGACATACGGGGATAAGGATTTCTAATTCTTTTCCCCCCACGTAGTGTAGGTCAAAGGTGATCCTAAAGTGGATGATGGTATGCTGCCCCTTGTGATGGATGCAAAGAAATGCAATAGTCATAATTTTATTATCCTAAAACTATTACATGGAAAGGAGAAACAACTAAGGTTATTGATGTGAAGAAGGGGGAATCTTGGAAAAATCTTGTGTGATAGTATTGATGTTGAGTGAAGGAGAATAACCAAGACCATGAGTTGTTTGTTATGTGTTAAGTTCTATAGGGTTGCAGATACCGTGCTCTTGAGCACCACATCCTTTTCCATTATACCCTAATTGTTTCATATAGTCATATCCTTTTCCATAAAGTTTTTGTAGTGTTTTGGAATCAGGTGGTTGTTTGTTGTTGTGTTCATTAGGGGTGATTGTAGAATTTGTGGTATTGTCTAATGTGGTTGAGGTGGATGCAATAATGGTTGATTGTTCTTGTGTCTCACCTTTCTTTTGTGTGAGTGTGTATTTTCCCATAAATGAGGGTGTGAAGTCTAAGGACCGCCAATCGTCACCAAATAATTTAGATGGAAATTCCTCATTGTTATGTTCAATTTCAAGAGGATCTATGTTGGATGTTGGAATCAAGGTTGTGAGAGGACTTGTAACCCCTTTTTCAAGGTTCAAGCAACTTTGAGGCTCAGGATCAGCTTCAACTTGATAAATGTTATTGTTATAGACATATTTCATTATACGGTGAAGGGTGGAAGGTACTACATTCATCTCATGAATCCATGGTCTACCTAAAAGAAGATCATACGAGAGATCATAAGGCATGGCATGAATAGGAGTTTGCAAAGTAACCACCCCAATTATAATAGGTAAAGTGATTACACTGAGTGGTTGCTTTGTTGAATTATCAAATCCTCGAATAGAGACATAATTAGGTATGATGTGGGATCTATCAACTTCTAATCGATCAAGGAGACTCACACCACACACATTAAGAGTAGAACCATTATCGATAAGAGTTCTCTTTATGCCTATTTGTTTGTATTGAGTAATGCTCATGAAAGCATCACTTTGTTTTCACAACTCCAAAGAAGGGAGCTCATGTTGATGAAAAGTAATGTCAAGATTAGTTGGACTCAGTTTATGAATTAAAGCTACCACATCATTCAAAGTTGTTTCTTGAGGAGCTAAAATTTGTTGTACGGATGTTTGAAGAATATTTTTGTAATGTGGTGAAGTCTGAAGTAAATCCAAAAGGGAGATTTTGGTAGGAGTATTCTTTAATTGTTCAACAAGATCATACTCCTTTGTAGGTGGGTTATAATGAGGAGCACTAGGCAGATTGGGTAAAGGTAATGATGGTGTAATTTGTTGTGGCGGTTGTGGATTATGTTGTGTGTTATATGTATGAGCAACATTATCAGTACTAGATTGTTGTGATACATTAGAGGGATGAAGGGGATGAAAAGGTGGGTAAAGGATAAGTTTAGGTTTATTGGAAGGATGAAGCAGATGCGAAGGTGGGTAAAGGGTAACTTTAGGTTTATTTTGAGTTGGTTGTGTTTGTGAAGGTGGGTAAAGGATAAGTTTAGGTTTAGTGTAGTGAGGTTGAATATTGTTAACATCCCATAACACATGAGATTCTTCATTGTATTTGAATGGGATATTATCTTTGTCTTGGGTCATAATATCATCCCTAGAAGGAGAGTTCCTCTAGGAGAACAACAAATCACATGTTCATGAAAATTAAGGTTTGGTTCATCCAAAATAACTTCATCGCCATTGAGGGAGGTACTAATGGTTGAATGTGTTTGATTATTGATAGTGGGGAGATTAGGGGAAGTTTTTATTTGATTTTTGGTTGTCTATCATTCTAGGAGAGCTTGTAATATGTTCATCTAAGGATGAAATTGGAAAAGTAGCTTCATCACAAGTATGAGGAGAATCAAGGATTGAATTGATTTGCTCGATACAATTTTGTGTAAGTGAAATGAGACAACTAATATTCTCATTAATCTCATTGGTTATGGTTTCTAACAAAGTATCTTCATCACAACTACAAGAGATACTAGGAGATCAACAAATGTGAGTATCGTGATCATTTATGACTTCATTGTTTTGTTCCCAAATATCATCCACAAGAGGAGAGGTAAGGGAAGGATCATAAAGAGGGTTGTCATAGGTCTTAAATATTTTCTCAATAAAGTGTTTTGTAAGTGAAAGGAGAAAACAAAAATTCTCATGTCTCTCATTGGTTTGGGTTTCTAACAAAGTATCTTCATCACAACTAGGAAAGATACTAGGATATGAACAAATGTGAGTATTAGAATCATCTATGATTTCATTTCTTTGTTCCCTGATATCTTCCAAAATAGGAGATGTAGGGGAAGGATCATAAAGAGGGTTAATGTAGACTTTAAAGATTTGATTATTTAAGACCAATATATCATCCTCATCATTTATAATATCATTCTCGTGTGTTATAGTATCTTCCCAAAGGGGATGAGGAAAAGGAAAAACAATATTTTCATAATGCTCAATGATTGTATCTTCTTTCGCCAAGATACCTTCATCACTAAAAGGAGAGGTATTGGGAGAAGAAAAAAGATGATCATCATGGTTATCTATGTTTTTATGCACTTCTATCACATCATCCACACAAAGAAGAAAGATGGGAGAAGGTATGAAGTTAAGGTTAACATTGTCATTTTTCCTCTTTGTTGCTAAGAGACTTTCATAACTAGGACATACATTGAATGAATGATGAGCATGCTTATTAACTAATTTTTTCTTTGCAGAAATTTTAAAAGAACAAACTATGCTAAGTCAAAATGAAATGTAAAAATCTGAAATGAAATGCAATTTTCAGATAATAATGGATTGATTATGCTATGTAACAATGTGAGAATACAAACTTGAAATTTAAACCATGCATTAAATGAGCTAATTAAGGCTAAATTTTATGAAATGCATGCTACAAAAATGCAACTAACTGATATAGGTATGAAATGGCACCAAAAAAAATCCCAAAAACAATGTTCTAAATTTTATAAGATGTTGTTTAAGGTGTCAAAAGGGATTGATTCACCCAGGGTGGTGAATGATTCCTAGTATGGACTTTTTTTCAAAATTTTTAGAAATTTCATATTGATTTTTAGGAATTCTGAGAGCCAATACACAACACTAAATGAAAAGTGAAGAATTTCAATAAATGTAAATGAATTTAGATGCAACAAATGCAACTTAAATGCACTTTTTATGAATGCAAGTTGTAAAACCTAACATACAAACTAATGCAAATCAAAATGAACTAAAATAAATGCAATTGAATGATTAAAATAAATGCAATGTGATGTGATGTAAATGAACTAAAATAAATGCAATTGACTGATTAAAATGATGTAAAATGAATGTTAAAGTGCAATTTAAGATATAATTGAAAACACACTGTGATATGCAAACAACTATGAAAGATGAAGAAATTGATAGAAATATGCAGAACAAAAGCAATAGGGTCAAATCTGAGTGCACCTGGATGTTGTATGAGCTTTCTAGAGTGTGTGGAATGCTGATGATTTTTTTTAATTTTTCACAGTGGGACTGATTCACCAAGGGTGGCAAATCAGTCCTCCTACTATTGAAAAAGTGTCAGGAACTGATTTCTGACAACCGAGAGTTGATTTCTGACAAAATGAAAAAATTTAGATTTCAAGTGGGACTCATTTTCCAAGGGTGGTGAATCAGTCCTCCCCAAGATTTCTAGAAAATTAGGAGGCAACATTGCTACACCAGATCTAAAAATGTTTGAATGTTAGGTTGTCAGAGTCAATTCTGCAGAAAACAGACATAAAACACTCAAAACGCTTGAAAATATGATGAGTTGACTTGAAGAGCCTAGTTGACTTGAATTCCACTTTTCAACACCTTTAAACCTGTTAAATCTGCAAAACAAAGCTGCAAATACACATGCACAAAGGGGAAAAATGTTGGAGGATTAGTGAATAGGGGTTTTCCTTGGTCAAACCCCACTTTGGTAATCAAACCCAATAGAAATGAATGAAATGTAAAGGAAATGATAAATGAATAACCTACAAGTATTAAAAACTCACCAAATCATTGAATATGAAAATTTGAAGTGATGTTAATGGCTTCTCCAAAGTGCTTGAAAAGTACTTGAATTTATGATGCAAAATACTTGATTGCTTGAATGCCTTAGAAGATTGAATGCTTGAATGAGGAGATTGCTTGAATGTGTTAGGAGATGTAAAATGAGGTAAAAATCACACATTTATACCAATATTGTGCCTTACTATCTGTCATACCTCATCACAACTTGACATGAAGTGAATTTGAGTAAAATCCTAAAAGAAATTTTGAAATATTTTAAATTTGGCGCCAAGGGGGACTCATTCGCCACCCTTGATGAATGAGTCCCACCTGGGACCCAAAACTAAGTGTCATAAATATTGTTGTGTTTAATGTTGTTGGTCGGGATAGGACCAAAAAATACACTTAATATAAGCATATGAGGGCATAAAGCGACAAAATAAAGCATGAGAAGGGTGTAAATAGTGAAAATATGCCTAGAAAAGCATGAAATCTTATTACAAGACTTTACAACACTTCAAAATAGGACTTGTTAATGAGATGAATTTAGAAATGTCTTACAACACTTCACAACACCTTAACAAGATGTCGTTCTTTGAATTTTAGGACCAAAATAAGCATGTTGAAGCCATGATACATCATAAAATCAAAGAAATATAGTTCCAACACTAGGAAACAAGACCTAAAAGACCATGAAAATGACAAGGGTACATTTTTTGATGGCACAAGTCTATGTCTTCAACTTGTGAGTATCCCTTCCATACAAGTCTTGCTTTGTTTCTTATAACTTCACCAATTTCATTCAACTTATTCTTGAACACCCACTTTGAATCAATTACATTCTTATTCACAGGTCTAGGAACTAGTTCCCATGTTTGATTCTTCTCTGTTTGCTATAACTCTTCTCTCATAGATCTGACCATACTTTCATCTTCACATGCTTCACATATAGACTTAGGTTCAATTTTAGAAAGTAAGCATAGATTTACCTCAATTGCCACTTTACTTGTCTTCACACCTTCACTCTTATCTCCAATTATCTATTCTTCCTGATGATTCTTTTGGACATACTTAGGAGTCTTAACAACAGGTTCTAGAGTTTCTTCTTCTTCCTCCTCCTCCTTATTCTCTTTAGGTACTTATCCACACATAGGATCACTAGTTTCGACTTCACTTATCTCAATGGGTTTGTGCATATTCTCATCAACCTACACATAAGCACTCTCAACAATCTTCCTCAATTTTTTATTAAAGCATCTATATGCTTTGCTAGTAGTTGAATAAAAATCCCTTCATCGCATCTAGCATCAAACTTCCCAAGATTTTCATCATCTCTTTTAATGTAACATCTGCTTCCAAACACCTTAAAGTATTTCATAGTAGGAGCCTTACGATTCCTTAACTCATAAGAAGTTTTTGTGTTGTTTCCTCTGATCTGAACTCTGTTAAGAACATAAATAGTAGTGTGTATTTCCTCTCTCTAGTACACATCAGGTACATTTACTTCTTTCATCATGGTTCTTGCAGCTTCCTGTATAGTCTGGTTCTTTCTCTAAACCACTCCATTCTGCTGAGGGGTTCTTGGAGTAGAAAAGTGTCTCTTTATGCCATGCTCTTCACAAAATGCATTAAACTCACTAGAAGTGAATTCTCCACCTCTATCAGATCTCAAACATTTGATTCTTAGGTTCACTTCATTTTATACTCTTGCTTTGAACACTTTAAACCTATCCAGAGCCTAAGTCTTTTCTCTAAGAAAGGAAACCCATGTCATTCGAGAATAATAATCAATAAGGAGCATGAAATACCTATCACCATTTAGGCTTCATGTTCTAGTAGGACCTTAGATGTCTTTATGAATTAATTCCAACTTTCTAGAAGTTGTTTTCTCTTTTCCTTTGAAACTGCATCTTGTTTGTTTCCCTAGCTAACAACTTCTATAAACAATATTAGTAGGCTTTATGATTTTAGGTAGACCTCAGAAAAAATCTCTTGAACTGATCCTGACAAGATTATCAAAGTTTACATGTCCCTGTTATGCCTTGCATAACCACCCCATTTTAAATTTGATTAAAATGGGACCCCTTCCCCCCCTCTTTTGCTCTAAATTTTGATATCTTTTGGGCCTGTGGATTTTATTACTTTGATTGCTTTCAAGGTCCGTAGTTGTTCATCTCGCCCATCCAAGTCATTCCCCTAAGTTGCACATTGAAAACTTAAGTTTTAAGGAAAAGTTCATGTTTTCACCCTGTTTCAGGATTTTCTGACCCATCCAGATTTTCTCGGATTCCATCATTAACTCAACAAAGTAATTTCAACATTGGAAGTTTAGAGTTTCAGGCTCTTCGTGGAATTCTGCCTTTGCCAGATTTTTTCGGATTCCACTTTGCCATCGAGTTTTTGAATTTCAGGTCACTGAGACTTACTGGTCGCTGTGAGTTTCTTAACTCTCTCCGCCTAGGTGGATCTCTCGTCGATGTGTGTTTCGGAATGGTTTCCATGCCTTGCCTTGTTCGTGAATGCCTTAGTTTGATCCGGGTGGGGTTTTACGAAGCCTAGTTTTATTGACGTGCTCTAAGTTGGTGAGTTTCACCTTTATTGTATTAATCAAAGCTTGCTCAGGAGTGGTCAATTATTCATTACAAACCCACTGTGAACCTTGTTGGGTGTATCTGAGTTCCATCTAGGTAATCTAAGCTTGCCCCTATTGTTCATGGCAGAGGCCTTAATAGTTGAATCTAGGGCATCACTGGTTTGTCGTGCAATTTCATTATTTAACTCCTCAGGTAGTTTGGATGCAAAGGGATAAATAGAAATCATGATTTAGATTTGAGTCGACCTCAAGAGATTCAGAATTCATCAAGTTTTGATCACTTCATGAAAATTCAAGCATGATGAAGATTTTTCGGGATTCCAAAGACTCCGCAAAATTTCCATGTCTCTGGATTTTCCCGGATTCCTTCATCTTCTCAAAAGTGTGCTCTAAGTTTAGAGTTTTGGGTCATCCGTGGAATTTCGGTCTGGCCAGATTTTTTTGGATTTTCTGCCAAGCTTCGAGTGACTTGAAATTGTTGACACAAGAATGATTTAGGTGATGAATGCTTGATATTCTATGCTTATTTTGATGGATTTCATAATGTTATATGCATTCCTTCTTCATTCAAATGATCTATTGGTGAACCTTATGCCTGCTTCGAGATTCTCCATTCTGGCCATATTTTCCTAGTTTCCTTCAGTTTTCTGAAGTGCGAAGTTTTGGGTCATCCGCGGAATTCCGGTCTGGCTGGATTTTTCTGAATTCTCTGCTATGCTTTGTGGAATTTAAGAAATTGGATAAAATTGATGAATCTAATGATGAATGCTTAAACATATCTTTCTTTAGCTTGATGAATTTCAGTGTTGATGCTTAATGGCTAATTTAATGGTTTGATCATGATTTTAAGCTAACACTTGGATGAAAATGTTGTCAACATTTGGATTCTCACATTGGTGTTTGATGAATGTAGGTTGAGTCTGGCAGGATGATGGTGGCTGGAGAGGCTAAGGGGCACAAAGGGGATAATCCATCTTTGAAGCAAAAAAAATAAAAAATAAAAAATGAAGCTGGACGAAAAGAGTAGGATTCCTGAGGGCAAGATGACATCAGTTTGGTTCGAGGTTTCATATACGAATATGAACACCCTGCTACAAAGGACTAAGGCTATCATGGGATATAATAACTGGGCACCAACTGGATGACACAACAACCTACAGTGCAATCATTAATGAATATCAATCCAACAAGAGAGACTGGGACAATACGATGGGGCAGCTGAAGAATAATATTAATGCTATTAAATGGTGAGCAAGGGTTTCACCTATGCCACTTATAAATAGCTTGCAGAGGATGTTCTTGGTGACGAAGGTCAGAATGGAACAAGGTATGGGAAAAGTGGGGGAGGTAGTTAATGCAAAGTTGCATCAAAAGTCATGCTTCCTCATTGTTTCACTTTACCTCTTCTTCACGCGTTTTGGTTTGAGTTATGTGGGAGATCCTGGTCCTATCTGGTTGGTGCCCATGCATTTAATTCACTTTTAACTTTGTTTCTAATTATTTTGGGGCCAACTTGTTCAGTGACCGACTTATTGTAAACCCTAATTGGGCCGATGCATCTGGCGGGTTTTATAAATATGGTGTTTCACCTCTTTTAGAAAAGGGTTAGAAAAGGGTTAGAAAAAAAAGTTAGCGGACTAGTTAGCAAGCTGGGGGATTTAGAGGGTAGATAAAATCAAGAAGTAGAGTAGGAGTTAGAAGTTATTTTATTTTGAGTAGTCGTTGTAATACAAAAGACTCAAATTGTTTCTATCTTTGGTGGTTCAATACAACTGAGGACATTGTGTTCTTGTAGGAGGAGGAGGTGATGTATCTTCCTGATTTTCTTAGCATAGATGGAGATAATTTGAAGACATGGGTTTCTGTACACTGGTAATCTTGCCAGATTTGTAAATGCTTCTTATCTGTTTCATTGGCAGTAGGAGTAGCTAAAATTAAACCTACTTTATATTATTCTTTAGAATGGTATTCATTTTGGGTTAATCATTTGATTTGAAAAGATTTCAAGGAATGAAATTTTATCTTATGTATTGTTTGAAGGATGATTTGCAATCTAATGTTAAAGTTTGCACTGTGAATGAATGAAAATTTGTATCAATTACAGGTTAATTTTATTTTGCAGTTCTAGTTTAGGAATTCCTTGGAAGGTAACAAGTCTGATTAGTTGAATGAATCAACATTCTTTTCAGATTGAAAACCTTGATCTATCTTTTTCTATTTCTTTAAAACCCCTAGTTAAAGTAGGTTTAGATAGATGTTTGATCTTGCAACAATCCATAAGCTCAAAACTAGCAAGCCCCTTGAATATTAGAGCCATATTGACCACTTCGTGAAACAACAACGTTGTGAACCAACATCAAGGACCTTGGGAGGTGATCAATTTGATTACTGATTGTCTCTTTCAAGAGAGGTGAGATACTTTTACTTTTATCTTATCTACATGTCGTGTGTCAACTTGGCACCTCAACAGTCCCATGCTTCGGTGCCACAACCAACTTTCATTAACTTGAGATACAAGGCATTGACCATCAACACCCTTATGTTGACAGATGTTTCCATGAGTTCTCCTTCCCACAACAACCATAGCTTTGGATCCTTTTCTGATCTCACAGGTATTATCCTAGAACATAAGTTTAAAAAAATTGCTAAACATCAGTCCAACACTCAAAAGGTTATTCCTTAGAACCTTTACATAATATACATCATCAATGTTGTGTATTCCCTCAAAACTAATTGTACCTTTCCCAAACAATATTTTCTCCTAAGTCATCACCAAACATGACCAAACCACCATCATACTTTTCAAGTTTAGTAAGCTTACTTTTATCTCTGTTCATCAGATTAGAACATCCACTGTCAATCACCCAATAGTCTTCATCATGTCTAGCATGCAATGCGGTGACCAAAGTACCTTCCATCTTATCCTTCTTGTTCTCTAAATCATTTTTTCTTGCACATTTTCTAGAGTTAGCAGAAATAGATTTACTCTCCAAAGCTAAGAACAAGCATTCACTATCATCATTCTCATAATTAGATTCATCATCAGAGATTCCAGCTTCTTCTCTAACATAGTACATTTTTTTGTATTTCTTATCCTTTCTATCTTTATGATCTCTGTTCTTCTTATGTATAGTTCTATTTGGACATATTGAAGCATAATGACCAATATTACTACAATTGAAACATTTAAAGGGAAACATACCTTTATACTTACCGGTACCTTTCTTCAACTTCTTTGTAAAGTTTTCTTCCAACTCATCTAAACCATCACTATCCAGATCATCTTCAATCTTTGTTGCTTTAAATGTTGTTTCTGTCTTTTTCTCTTTCTTTCCAAACTTTCTCATCTCAAATGCAGTCAAGGTGCCAAACAACTCTTCTTTAGTATATTTCTTAGGATCATTTATTTTCTCATTAATTGAAACTTTTTCACTGTAACATTTTGGTAGAGTCATTAGAATCTTCTCAATTATATCTTCATCAGTCATAGTACCCCCTTGATTTCTAACTTCATTTGCTGCTAGATCAATTCTCTAAAAAATAGCTTGCAATATCTTCTCCTTCTTCCATTTTCATACTCTCATATCTATGCTTTGTCGTTAGTTTCTTTGTCAATTTCACTCTACTTCCAACTTCTTCCAAACTTCATAAGCAGTACCTAGAGAGATAACTTTTGTACGCTCAATCTTGGATAAAGCACTGCAAATAGAATACCTTTCTTTTTCATTCTCCTCATAAGTAGAAACCTCATTTGGAATAGTAGGACCACTTGCCGAAGCAACATACTTCATCTCAACAACCTTCCAGGTCTTGTAACCAAGAGAGATAATATACCTCTCATCCACACTTTCTAGTCACTGTAATCAGATCAATTGAACATAGTGTTGGTATGTGATGACTGATCATGCTATATTGTACACTCTTCACGTATCCTCACTAGGGTCTCGGGATGGGTTGGGTCCTAGGTGGGGGTTCAGGGTGGCATCCCATAAAAAGTGGGGGTTCAGGGGTGGTAGCCCCTAAAAATTAGGGGTTCAGGGGTGGCAACTGACAGGTTTTCATTTGGTCCTAACACTTTAGTGAATAAAAACATCAATATATCGACCAGGCAATGTCCAATGGTTGTATGAAATAGAGGAAATATTGAATTTCTCTCTTAAGCACTAATCTGCTGAATAAAAATTCTAATCTAAAGGGCCTCTAATCTAGAAAGAAATAAAATAACTCAAATAAGAATCTGAAAAGCATCACCATTAAACTAGAAAGCATGGAAACAATGAACCTAAAGAATGCAAAAATTGCTGAAGAGGTAAAGCATGCAAAGGAATTAGGAAATATTTATCTACTGCAGAGAACCACAAGCTAACTTCTAATCATGAAACCATTAATCAAAAATAACTGAAGAAAGGTGCTCCAGACATTCAAATGCTAAGCTCAGAAGCTACAAACTTAGTTACAACCTGCGTGCTCGACAATAACTGTTCAACATGTAAAAATGGAAATAAAATGCAAATGCAACTTCTATTTTATAAAAGGAAAATGAAAAACAGGAAAAAAATACTTATCTATCTATTTCTAACCCTCAAGTGGCTAGCTCGTGGGTGTAACTACTACTACTTCAGCTCACATGCATTGGAAAATCCTTTCTATTACTTCATTTCACATATGCATCCATATCACACAATAATTCAAAGGAAGGCGGGAAAACTCAAACTCATATTCATATGGTAGTTTTTACTTGAAAGACAAACTGAAAGCATAATGATAATCTTCTTTAATTGTTTGTAACAGTTATATATTTATATGAAAAATGGCTAACAAAAATCCTATTTTTTAGTTGATCAAATATTTCAATGGGTTGCTCATAGTAAAAGGGACTTAAGAGCCCATGATATACAATATTAAAGAGGCTTCACATGAGCCATAAAGTCTTTGAAACTAAAAAATAACAAAATTATAAAAGCTTGGCCAAAATGTGTGCTCCTAGCATTTTGGTGCCTGCTCATTGGTTTTTCAAAAGTATGAGACCCACATTCATTTCCCTTTTGACTGGAATGGAAAATGGTGGTGGAGTTGACCTGTGAAATACTCAAGACTAAATAATTAAATCAACATAAGTTAGTTTAATTTAATCAACTCCAAGAAATAAGTTTGTATGATTATTCATAGAAAGAAAATCAATTATTTTTCCTAAAGGTAATCAATTGGAAAAGTAATTTGGGCTGAAAGGTTCATATTTGTATATTGAGGCCATTATGTTGATGAGGTTATTTTTACCTCATCATTTCCTCCCCTTCCTAATTCTGAGCAAGTCCTCCTGCTCTTTGATATGCCCCTTGTCCATCATTTCTCCTATTCATTTCCTCATGTTTAGCACTAAGATCATATACAACATCTACCTTTCTATCTGATGTCTCTAGATTCCTCAAGAATCCCTGATGAAAAGTGACCCTTTGTTTCCATTTGGAAAAACTATCTTCACTTTGGTCCAAGTTGGTGTATATTGGAGGTGGTGGGGAAAGAAGCAAGGGAGGTCTATACCTCATACCAATCCAATTGGTTTTAAAGCCCTCCAAAATTTTCATCAAAGCTTTTGCTCTTTCGTAGGACCATCTGATATTGAGAGGTGAAATTATTTCTCTCTTTTTGAGATGCATTGGAAGAGGGGTGTACCTTTCTTCACATGCATGCCATGATGTTCCTATTAAATGTGGTATGTGTTCCTGAAAGTAATCATGACACACCCTGAGTTTTTTTATCATATTTGACCCTTGCTTCCTGTTTACTTTTGACACCTATAAACTATTTCTTAAAATAGAGAGGCTTCCTATGAGGGTATCTTATTTGAAACCCTACAGTCTTTTCTACCTAAGCATACTCTCTTGATCTGTCTTGCTAGTGAATTTGGTTTCACATAGTGGACATAAATGATCTTAATTATGCTTCTCCTACAAAGAGGGTAATAAAGAAATCTATATACTTTTCTAGGAGAAAATTGTGAACAAAGAATCCACACAACAAATTTTGTTGTTTAGGGAGTGACTCAACAAATATTTTTACAAATTCCTTGACATCAGGGTCATGAGGCTGGTTTTGGAAAATTCTTTGCAATTTCTATCTTAAAAGTTTCTCATTAAGGAACATGGAGTACAACTTAGATGGTCTTCTACAGGCTAGTAGCAATTCACCAATTTCACAGGCATCCTGCTTACCCCTATATGCCTGATGGAAAGATTCTTTTAACATGACTAACTCCCTCTTTAACCTATTGTTTTCAAATTCTACATCTTTCAAAAGGTAACAATTCTCTATCCATTTTATAAGCATTTGGGGAATACGTACCTAGAACCAATCTATAACAATAGGTTTAGTTTGTGTTCCTTTTGATTCCATAATTGGTTGAGTATCACTCTCTTGCAAACTTTTTTCTAACTCCACAATTCTACTCATAGAGGCATTCAACTCAGTTTCCTTTTGATTATTTTCTTCTTCAAAGGCATTCAATAATTGCATAAAATTATTTTTTCAAATCTATAATGCATTTTTATTTTTCATATAAAGCATCCTGATTCTACTTACTTTGTAAATTCCATTGCTGGATTTGGAATTGTAACTGCTCAATAAGCTTTTCTTTTTCCTCCAATTGTGTAGTTAATTTTTCAATTTCCTGATTCCTTTTATGGACAATAGAAATGTGCACCTCCATTTCTTCTTTTTGTTGATTAATTTGTGCTTCATCATCTTGCAACCTGGTCCTCAGCCCTTCAATTTATGTCTTTAGTTTTTCTAATTCTTCATTTTTCTGACTGGATTCTTCATCCCTTGTGTCCATAGAGAGGGATACGTGATGGTTTTATTCATCAAACTGAGGAAACTTTTCCTCTATTTCATCAATATGGGGTGCATTTTCTATTTCAATGCTCTCAAGAAGCACTTCTTCTACTTCTTTTGCATTCTCAATATCAGACAAATTTATATTTTTAGCTTCTTTAGGTAAGGAGGAGCAAGGAATTTCTCCATCTGTATGAGGTATGTCTTCTTCTTCATCGGTATCCACAGAAAAAGATGCATGAGGAGTTGTCTGAGGCACTCTTTCTACAAATTCACGTATATTGTCCAACTTGTCAAGGAAGGATGAGAATCCTCCTGCAGGTTCATCTTTGTTTTGTTTTGAGTGCGAAAATTGTGCTTTCTCCCCTTCTTGATCTTCACGTGATAGGGTTTCTTTGTCCTCTTCCTCAGGAGGTTTATCCTCTTGCTTTCATGTCTCTTCAATTTCATCATTATCAGGTGGACTATCAATTTCTACCACCTTTATTTGAGTCATGTCTTTTTTCCATTTTGAAGTACTACCTATATCTTGGGGTTCAATTTCACTACCACCTTTATTTCTACCTCCTCTTCTTTTCCTAGGGTTTTTAATTCATCTAGAAAGGAATTTGGTGCATCACCACTGGGATTCATGGAGGTATATTGGGTCTCAGGGCTTCCTAATGCCTCTGAGGATGGTTCTTTGATAGATTGCTCCTTTTTTTTAGAGGATTCCCCTTCCACAAATGACCTCCCTAGTTCTTCATTTTAAAATTTCCATAGGAGCCTTTGCCACTTCTTTGCTTATTGTGGAAATGATATTTACAAATTAGTTGTATCTAACCATGATGTTTAAGGGGCCCTGTCCCAATGTTATACTTTTCTATCATAGAGGTGACTGAATGGTAGAGAAAAGCTGGTAAATTTACCCTAAGGGTAGGGTCCTCAATGCCATGGCGTAAATGAGACATCAAGTGAAAAGGGGGTCCCACTACTGTAGTCTTTTGTCCCTCACAAGTGAAATACTTTATAATCCAAGCTACAATAGACCTCTAGGGCTCTGGAATAGACATTTTATGAATTCCCTTATTTTTCCCCTTGGTGCTTATGGTCAGTACAGGTTGGGGTTCCCCTTCCCTATGGAACAAATCTATTAAATTTTGATAAGGGACTTTGGTATTTTCATTCAAATGAATCCCTTTATTTTCAAGCCCAAAAAGATGAGCAAGGACTTTCATACTTACCTGGAATTACTTTCTACACACCACAGTCTTCCCATCTACAAAATTCTCAATGAATTCCTTTACCAGCTGCTCTATGTACCCCTCGAATTGTTTCACGATATCTAGCCATCCAACCCTTTGAAATAAAGTGGCTATATTGCTTAATTCCAACAATGGAATTGCAAAATTTGGCTCAGACTTTTTCTTATTACCTCCCATCTCTTGTGCTTCTTGGTAAATTTTTTTTAGAACCCTAAAATGCTTGCTTCTATGTATCGTAGATGGAGAGAGAGTTTTGTGTCAATATTATCGATAGGGAAATAATTAATTACCAGCTTCCTTGTCACCTCATTGCATCATTATGATGAATCTTCATATGGAATTACAATAGTTGTACTTTCACCAATCATGTAATGGGGCACAAGTTTCAAAATTTCAAGGGGAACATATCATGCCAATTAATTAACCTTTATTCAAAATAAATACTATCCCTTCTAATAAATTAATTCACACATACCTTAGGTCTTGTTGTTAGATCAAACATCACTTGTGCTGAAGTAATTGGATAGTTATATGGTTGGCGAAGGTGGCAGTGGATATTAATGGCATGGATGGGATCGTTGGAGTAATGATGGAAATTATTATGACAAAAAAGATGTCATAATAACCTTATTTATTATGGAAATATTTGATATGGTAGAGTGATCATAAGGGAGCAGATCTCACAGTAGCATTAAGGAATGGGCATGCACAAAACCTAGGAAAAATAAGAGAAACTTTGAAAAATAAAAATTACATAAAAATCAGAACATTATCAAGTAATGTGACTGACATAGAGAAGAAGAAAGTTCCAAAATTATTTAGAGGGATTTCATCAGAGTTGAGTAACCAAATTAAGGATTTTAGAGCATTGCTGAAAGATGCAGTTGGAACAACAACCAAAATTTCTGGAGCATCGTCGAAAGATGCAGTCGGAGCAACAACCAAAATTTTTAGAGCATCATCAATAGATGCAATCGGAGTAGCAACCAAAATTTTTGGAGCATCCGAGCATCTTTCTGAAGCATCGCTAAAAAGATACAGCTGGAAGAGGTACAACAAAATTCTAGAGCATCGTTGAATAGATGCAGCTGGAAGAGAACAAAAAAATTCTGGAGTATCATTGAAAAGATGCAGCCAGAGGGAAAAAGATTGTGACACTTTGGCCTTGACTTCCTAAAGAACCATTGGATGATGTGCCAGAATGCAGGATCAAGATAATCCATGGAGTCAATCTGATTTGTAGGTTTTGGAGCATTAAAGCAACAAGTTCAAAGCATCGCAACAGTAATTCCGGAGCATCGCAATAGGGTGCACTGGAATTAGGCTAGCCACAAGATGATGTCCTAAAAAATGTAAGAAAAACTTTAGCCAAGTACAAATGATGGAGTTGATGAGAAAATTGAAGAAATTTTCAAAATTTATTTATTACTTATTTTATTTTATTATTATTATTATTTTTGATAGCACACTATATTGACCTTGCCTCGACAAAGTCAATGCAGTGGATTTCTTTATGTGTTTCTACCATTTTTGTAAACTCTATTTTTGTTAACGAGTTTATGGTAAATGTGTATTTGATGCCCATTAACCAGAAGAGTTTGGTTATCACCATCAATTGGTTTTAACTGGATTGAACTATTGGAAAACACTTTAAAAATATCATATGGTCCAAGCCAGTGTGTCCTAAGTTTCCCTTGATGGTCCTTGTGTTTTGAATCAAACAACAATGCCCAATCCCTGGTATGGAATTCTTTCTCTTTGATGTGTTTGTCATGCCATACCTTACGTTGTTACTGGATCAATTTAGTTTGATGGATGGCATCTAGATGAAGCTCATTGAGTTCACTAAGTTTTAAGATTTTCTCAATTTGAGCTTGTTTAAGATCCATGTCCAATTCCATGGTCGTCCTAAGGGTTTGGAGTTTGAATTCAATGGCAAAGAGGGGATTCTTTATGAAGAATAACTCATAGGGGCTATGGCCAGTGGTTGACTTCCAGGTCATGTTGTAGGCCTAGACAACTTCTGGTAATTTCCTAGTCCAATATTTCCTTCCAGAGGAAACCATTTTTGTCAAAATATCTTCCAGTTCCCTATTCGTGACCTCGACTTGTCTGTTTTCCTGTGGGTGGTATGGTGAGGAATTTTTGTGACTTACTTGGAAGTGATTTGTGAATGTCAATAAGAATTTGGACATAAACTAGGGGTCTTGTTCTATAAAAAATGTTCTTAGGGCTCCAAATCTAAGAAAGATTCTATTATAAAGAAAGTCAACTACCTGCTCTTCCCTAGCAATGCATAGTGCTTGTACTTCTGCCCACTTAGTCATGTAATCGGTACATATTGGAATATACTCTTTTCCTTGTGAAGGGGGATCTATAGGGCCAATAAAATTGAATCCCCATTTCTCAAATGGTTCAAGGACATCTTGAGGCTACAGGGGCATTTCATTTGATAAGGTTGGTCTTCCCATCGTTTGGCATTCATCATACATGCGAACGTACTTCTTGATTTCCTTATGCATTGAAGGCCAATAATATCCTACTCCCAGGATCTTATGAGTTGTTATTTTAGCTGAATAATTCCTTCTATAAGGGTCGTCATGGAAATCCCTAAGGATACTATAGGTCTCATCTACCCTAACACATCATTGCGAAACCATATTAGGTCCACACCGAAACAAGATTTCATTAATCCAGTTAAAAGGGGAACTTTCTCTAATGAGGCATTTCTTTTGTTTTGTTGAGAAATGAGGTGGTACCTCTAAGGTGGCTAAGTAGTTTGCAATATCAACCAACCAAGGAGTTTTAGTGGAAATGGTAAATAGATTTTCATCTGGGATAAGAAGTCAAACCAAGGAGTTTTATTGGAAGAAAACCAAGGAGTTTTAGTGGAAATGGGGAACAAATTTTCATCCAGGAATTCATCCTGTATTGGAGCATAGTTGCCATGATGTATGATCTAAGATAAGAAGTCTGCAACTACATTGGACTTCCCTAGTTTTTCAACAATTATCACATTAAACTCCTGGAGAAGGAGTAACCATCTAATTATCCTCGCATTTACCACTGGTTTGTTCATGACATATTTGATGGTTGCATGGTTTGTGTGCACTATAACTTTGTACCCAATGACATAATGTCTGAAATTATAATTCCTTATCTATTGTGGTGTAATTCTTCTCTATTGGCATCAAATTTTTGTTGATAAAATATATAGCATATTTCCCTCCAGTCTCATCTTCTTGCCCAAGAACTACTCCAATGGTGTCATTGGACGCATCGACATAAGTGTGAAATGCTAGGTTCCAGTTAGGTCCTCAAAGAACAGGGTTAGAGGTGAGTTTCTCTTCAATAATTTCAAATGAGGACTGACACTTAGGTGTCCAAATGAAGTCAACATTTTTCTAAAGGAGAGAAAACATTTGGGCTGCAATTTTTCTAAATTTTTCTATGAATCTTCGGTAGTATCCAGCATGCCCTAAGAAATTCCTAACATTGGTTTGGGTCTTTAGAATATCAATTTTTTGTATGACTTCAATTTTATTGGGATCAACCTTAATCCCTAAGTATTTCTCATGAATGAGGGACAACCGGTGATCCTCACACCACTTTAACACCCTATCTAGATTTGTGAGAGCTTCATTGAAAGTTGAGCCATATATAGTGAAATCATCCATATAGAATTCCATGCACTCATTTACTAGCTTAGCAAATATAGCCAGGATGGCCCTCTGAAAGGTGGTAGGAGCATTACATAGCCCAAAGGGATGAACCCTATATGAAAATTTTCCCCAAGGGCAAGCAAAGGTCATCTTATCCTGGTCTTCTGTTGCTACTTGTATCTAGTTCTAACCACTAAATCCATCCAAGAATTAAAAATATTTTCTCCCAGCCAAGTTATCCAACAGTTGGTCTACAAATGGTAGGGGAAAATAATCTTTGCGTGTTGCTTTGTTGAACTCCATATAATATACACAAACTCTCCACTTCCCATTCTTCTTTGGAACTACAACCAAGGGTGACACCCACTTGCTGTTAGAAATTGGGTAGATGAATCCTACCTGCAAGATTTTCTCAATCTTAGTTTTAATGATATCTTTAAGAGCAAGATTGAGTCTCCATTATGGTTGGAAAATAGTTCGAACATCCTCAGTATAGATATGGTGCATGCACACATTAGGATGTATTCCTCTCATATCTTTATAATCCTAGACAAACACTTTAGATCTATTCACTAGTGTATCAAACAGTCTTTGTTCTTCCATCTCAGTCAACAAACTATTGATGTTCAAGGTTTTTCCTCATAGCAACATAATGGTTTTGACTCTAGGATAATTGGATGTGATGGTGTGAATGGGTCTTGTTAGTGTGTTAAGTGGACAACTATGTGGTATAGTTTTATGGAGCCTAGCAACATCTGCAAAGAAATGGAAAGTTTTTAGAACTAAGTTCATCAAAGGGCAAGGCAATCCAATAAACTTAGCATCATCAAATTCTACTTGATCTGTGTTGATTGGGTGTCCAAGGATTTCTTCTACGTCTGACATCTCTTCACTACTGGAGTCTATTCAATACTTCCCACTGTAGACACTTAAAAATGACCTAGGCTTGCAAGCTCTATTTTTACCACTTTTGTCCTAGCATAATTATGACATTTAATTATGTCCTTGGTCCACATTCGACTATTGATTAAATAATTCATAATTATTTAATTAATTCATGTCCTTTTATTCTTCATGATTATTAAATAAATAAATTTTATTTATTTATTAAATACGTCATTAATTGTCTAAGTCATCCCTTAATTAAATAAATTTCTTAATTTATTTAATTACCCTTCTTCATTTATTTCTTCTTGATTATTAAATAAATGAATTTCATTTATCTATTTAATATGTCAATAATCCTCATAATTAAATGAATTTATTAATTTATTTAATTATTAATTATATCTTCTAAATTAAATAACTATATTTAATTATTTAATTGTCAAAATTAATATTTCTCTCATTTTAAATAAATGAAATTATTTAAAATGATATCACATTCTTAACTAACAGTCCATTTTGGTAAATAATCTGAAAATCAATTATTTATTATCTCACAAAATCCATATTTTGAATAAATTTAATTCAAAATGGTAACTTTCCTCCAAAAATCAAGTACTCGGGAAGATTATTGATTTTTCAAATTTGATCTTCAGTTCAACTCTTATCTTCTTGATTTTTTGAATCTCACAAATTGGGTAGTCTTTATCTTCTTGATTTTCAAAAATCCTTATTTTTCTAATTAATTATTTCATCTATTCTCCACCGCTGATTCGATTCTCTCATATGACATCTCGACCACTCGCTTAATGATTTTTCCCTAACCCTTATTAGGGATTTTCAAATTAAATATTGTCCTCTAATTTTAGGTCTCTATCGAAATTTGATCTCGTCCGTCCATTCAAAATGGCATTTTCTATAAAATGCTATTTTTCTCACATTTTAAGATTACACACATAGATTACATTATTCTGGCATATTAAGACTTAGAGTTCTTTGAGTCATTTTTTCATAGGAATAGGCATAGTTTTATATTTAAATCCTTCAAAACTTGCATAGGACAATGTCATAGTCGAAATGCTCACACACTCAATCTGAGGGCATCAATCATATGCTGCAAGCTAGGAGGTGCTATGGAGGTAATCATGGAAGATTCAAGGAACAAGTATAATCGTTCTTTCTTTTAATTTCCTTTGTACTTCATAGTTCTTTGGGTATATAGTCTTTTTTGATTTGCTAACATCTAATCTAACCTAAATTTAACCCATAGTTACACCCACGTCGTTCTACAATTCTTCCTCTAATTCTTCACCATGTTGTTTAATGACTACCATGGCTAATGAAGCCAAGTTTTCCTATTCAGTGGGACTTTCTGGCTTATCAACCCATACTTTGTTATGTTCAGCAAGCTTGGCACAAGAATAACTACTTGTTATTGATTCCATGGGAGATTGTCATTCCTCCTTCCTTGCAATCAATTTTGGCTGCAACCATAGCTAGCCATGGTCATCCCAGAATTATTGGATAATTGTCTTTGGGTGTACAGGATTCAGTTATCAAGAAATCCACTAGATATTCTCATCCATCTACTTTAACAAGAACATTTTCAATGATTTCCTTGGGAATAGCTATGGATTGGTTTGCCATCTTGTAGGACTATAGTTGTGAGGCATAGATCAATGAGGCCCAATTTTTTGATCACATCAATAGTCATTGCATTAATGGCTGCTCCAAGGTCCACTAAAGTGTTGGGTATTGCTACCCCATTAACTATTATTGTTATAAGCAGACTTCCTAGGTCATCATATTTTAGACCAGTAATAGTTCCAGCTAATAAATCAGCTAGGTACACATTGATATGAACAGTGTTGATTCATTTTGGCTTCCTCCCTAGAGTTTTGATGCACAACTATTTAATCAACTGATTTAACTTAGTGATCTCTTTAATCATTTGTAACAAGGGAACTTCAATCTGCAATCATATAATTTCCTGTATCAGTGCAGTTTCCATAGGCGATGTTTCCAGAGCATCTTTCACTAGGATTAGTTTCAATTGCTTTGGAAAAGGGGCTCTGGTTTTGTCTTTAGTCGTGGTCTTTTCCAAAGATTCAGTTGGTGATTGACCCTCCTCCTCTTGAGGGAGATCAACAACTCCTGCTAAAGATGGTAGGTCAGTTTCATGTTGTGTAGTGTCTAGGGTTTGTTCTGCGAGTGTGGGTGTTATTGTTGTTTCCTCAATAGACTTCTGGGTAGGTTCATCTATGATTTCTTTGATAGTCAGCTGTAGAAGTGTTTTACCAGACCTTAGTTGTAGGTTTCCACAGTGTATTGCATTGAGTCCAGTGAAATTTTCTTATTTTTTAGAGTACACCAGAGTGTTCAGATGATTGTTCTTTGGATTAGGGACTACTTGCACCAGAAGTGGTGGTTGATTAACTTGTTCAGTCTGTTGAGTGTTCTGGGGAGGTGGTAAGAGAATTTGTTGGTTAGGCATCCTCCTAGGACCAAAATAGAACTGATGTTGGGGTTTATTCCATTGAGGAATGGAATTGTGTGGCTACCACTACTGTTGGGATTGATTGGGCCACTAAGGGTTACCCGAATATTGGTCTGTCTAGTCTGGTGGTCCCCAAGGACATGTTCCCTAGTTAGAGCATACTGGTGGCGGTGTCTGAGGCTAGGGTTCTTCCCATTGATTATTGTTCCAATTTGGTTGGGGTCGCCAGTTAGGATTGGAATTATGGCCATAGGGGAAATTACCTCCCATTGTTTGGTTGATGATGTTCACTTCTTCCTCAATTGGAATTGTTCTTTTCTTGGAATTTTTGATGGAATTTAATAGTTTGCATTGATTGGTGGGGTGATTCTTGTCACATACCTGACAAATGTCAATCTTGTCAACTTTTTCCAAGGGCACTCTCTTAGCAGATATTTGTTTCAGAACCTAGGGCAATAAATAGACATAGTCTCAGGATTCCTAGTTTTGGCTTGGATGCCATATAAAGTGGTGTTAAGTTGGACAAGAATGTCAGTCTTGAAGTTGGAAAATTCCTCACAAAGTTTATTTATGTCATTAGAGCCACATAAGGGGGTGAAATTCTTGATCCCTCCATGAGTACAAGAGAAGTTCAAATGCAATTCCATTATTTCTTCCAGTCGTAGTTGGGACACGTCTCCTTTTCCCATTAAGTCTAAGCTCCTCTGAGTTTCATCATCGGGACCTTTGAGAAATAAAGTCTTTAAAATATCAAGGCTTATAACTTCCAAACCACATCGTTTGGACAAGAAGATAAACCTATCTAGGTAGTCCTCTAAACTTTCATCCTCATTATGCCTTATTTTGAACAACTCTTCTTTCCTATCACTCACCTTGTAGTAACTTTGATATTTATCTAAAAAGGCAGTCTCCATTTCATCCCAAGAGGTTATCGACTGAGAAGCTAAACCCATAAACCAACGCATAGCTGAGTCTTTTAGAGTGGATGGAAAAAGCTTCAGTTTCAAATTATCATTCTTGTAGTCATTATTTTGACACAAGACTTTGAATTCAAATAGGAACTGATCAAGGTCCTCAGTGGACAAACCTCGAAAGGTTGGCAAGAAGGCCAGTGAAATATTTTTCATTGTTGTCTCATCATTTGCATCAATAGCGATAGGATAAGTGAATGTGCATGGTGGAGGGTTATCATTTTTGTGGTTATTGGTAGCATTTCTATGGTCACCCATGGTGTTGGAAGGGATGTGATCCTCTTCCAAAATTTTCTCAATGGTAAGAGGTTCAAAAGTTGGCAAAAGAATATGCTCTTCGACCACTATTTGATCTCTTTCCAAATGCCATAAAGTTCATCGCTCGGCCAGCCGTAGGCTATCTCTGAATCGAAATGTCATGGGTCTCGACTCACGTGTGTAGATAGGGTCAAGAACAACCTGCAACACCATGCCTCATGTCAGCCTGAATCATCTACCCTAGTGGAAAATGAATGTTTTGACATAAAATGCAAATGTGTCCTTATTTTGCAAATGCGTCATTTTTTAAACACATGCGTCGCTTTTATACAGATGCGGTCCACAAATTACAAGTGCGTCATTATTAATCAAATGCGGTTAATTATTATCAAATGCGTGCTAAAATCAACATTTGCGTTGCATAATCTCAAATGCGTATCAAAAGAAGCAAATGCGGCTACAAATATGCATATGCGTTTCAAACAATCACATGCGTTTCAGAATAAACAAATGCGTATCATAAAATGCACATGCGTAGCCAAATTTCAAATGCGTAACACAAAAAACACATGCGGTTATTTTTCTAAACTAAGCCTAAATGTTGGGCGTTAAAATGCACATGCGGCTTTTCGCAAGCAGATGCGTCGTTCGCGCATACAGATGCGGTGCAAATTAAAATGCGACGCACAATTAAAAATGCAATAAATACCTTAAAAAGCGCGCAAATAAAAAATTTTCAAAAGACAAGTTTTAGGTCCATACCGGGGGGTCCGCGCCGGCTGGTCTCTAGAACGTCCTGATCCTTTAGGCACGATGATGGGTGGCTGGAACTGGAGACATCCTCGCTGAAAGTCAGAGCAAACTTTTCAAATCTCTAAGCTAGGTGGGTGCAAATGAATAGTTTTTCACCCCAATTCCAATATATACCTAGGGCTTAGGTGGCATTTTCTTCCTACTGGCCATGTAAACTTCCATTTTCTATCATCCCGTACCCGTCCCTCCCATTTCCAAACCCAATTCCGTCAACTGCATTGCATTTTTGCCTATCTATGGACTAATCGGGTGCATTTCCAATTTTTCTGAACATTTCAAAATTTGTCAATTTTCCCGAGGGGGCATACCTTCACCTGTTCTAATCCTGAGCTTGACTGGGGCATATTTTCATTGATTTTCTTTGACACAACGCCTAAACGACATTGTATCAAAGAGGGGCAAATGTAGACAACGAAATCTGGTTATTAGCCTGCGACTTCTATATTCTTCATAATTCTTATTCTTCATGGTCATGATTAAATAATGTCAATTATTTAATTATTCATCTTAACATTAATTTATCTATTAATTAAATAATCTCAATTATTTAATTAATTCACTTTTCTTTATTCTATCTGATTAATTAAATAAACGCTTGTTATTTAATTATCTTACTAATTAACCTTATTCTTCTGGTCAAATTAAATAAATCATTATTTAATTTATTCTTTATCATATTTCAACTATAATTAAATAAATTCATTGTTTATTTAATTATTCATTTAAAATCCTTTCGTCCTTAATTAAATAAATCTTATTTATTTAATTATCCTTCGAATATTGCAGTCTCTTGAATTAAATGAATTATTTAATTCATTAATTCTATTTTAACACATTCTTCTATATTTTAGATAATTATGTGAGTTATCTAAGTATTCACTTTTACTCAACTTCGACATCTATTTAGTTCAGTTAACTATTGATTTAATGTCTGAGTGGCGTCTTTGAGTAATCTCTTCTTCAGATCATGCAATCGTCCACTTCTAACTCAATTGCGTGTACATGCAGATTAATTAAATATTCTTATTTAATTAATTAAGTGTTGTGCGTGCATTCGAACAAGAGTTGCTTTAATCAATCTTCATCTTTGTCATGCAAAGATATTTCTTCTATTTTCGAATGCTGAACTGAAGATTAAATCATTTAATTAATCTTTAATTCTATTTCTAATTCGAATCACTCGTGTCAATTCTATCAGTTATCTGAATGCATGTTTAATCTCTCAATCTCAACCCTCCGTTAATCTTTCAATCTTGGCCTGTCATTCGAATAATCAAATTTCTATAAATTGATTTGTCATTCTTCATTCCAATCTCTCTCTCGAAATCTCTCGCGGATTTGTAACTTTGGAGAGCACTTTGTCTTGAATCTTCGATATTTTGCTAATCTTTATCAATAGGCTATACTTGCACGAACTTGAAAATATGAGGGCAATTATACCATACAAGCGAAATGGAGAAGGGCAATCAAGATAATTCATGGAAATACGTTTGAAAATTGGTGAGATTGTTCTAGTTTTAATTACGTTTTTACTTTCCCATGTTCTTTGTTGCTTAACGTATGAATTTGCATGTTAGATTTAGTATTGTATGCATGTGTGCTTCTTACGATCTAATGATTCTTGGTGTGTCTATTGTGTAAAGCTCTTATTTGGCATTACATTTTGGTGAACCCGATGTGAAGAAACCATCTTCGCGAATCCATAGATCTTTTAATTTTCAATTTTGCAGATTTTTCGTACGGAATGACGCATGTGAAGTTTCTGCACCACAACTAATTTTCTGAACCGCATGTGAAGTTTCTGCACCGCAATTTATTTTTCGGAACCGCACGTAAATTTTTTGAACTGCAATTGAGTTTATGAACCGCATCTGACAGAGAAACGACGCATCTGGAAATTCTTGAATCGCAAGTGATATCCCAAGCCGCAACTAAAATAAGCATCATTTGGTAACAAAACCTGATTGGTAAATTTTGCATTTACGCTTTGGCAATTTTGGAATTTTCAATTGATTTTTTTAAAATTCGCGATGTTTGACTTTAGGTGTGTGGCCATTTTAGGTTAACAAGCTTTTAGGGCGATTGAAGACAATACTTGAAATTACTAATGAATCTTTCTGTAGAATGCATGTCGAAGACCTTAGTTAAATTTTCTTTTGAAACAAATTGTTTGGTAGTGTAGCAAATCTTTCGTTTGGATTAAAATTAACAAGTGTTTATTGTGTTTGGTGCGAAAGCACATCTGTGTATTACCCTCATGATTTGGTACATCGAAGTATCCTCTCCCCTTGCGCATCCATGCGATCCTGGAGTGTAAGAGAAGCGATTTACCAACTCTAGAACTTGGGCACATTACGGTGGGAAAAAGTACTCACCCCAGAATGACTCAGACCGGTAGCACCCTGAACCCGAGGGACTTCCAGCCGGTATACAAAAGTGGGTTCTTGGGGAAACCCCAAGAATCACAAGTGTGGTTCTGACGAGATGTATCCTAAAGGGGACTCGCGCTGTATGGATCACACCCCACAAACGGAATGCCCGAATTAAATACCCTTTGTTGTAGAGACCAACCTATTTGTGGCCGTTGCTTGGTATTAGTGCAGGGTACAATATCATGCCCGAAGATTACTCACTACTGATCCCCTTGAGTAGAGATAGCGGTTCTTGGGATGTCATTACCCAATGAATTCAGAATTGGTGTGCTCGAAAGACATTAATGAGCTGTGGAGGGGAGCCAATGCCACAAAATTCCCAAGCTATCCGCTCTCGAGAAGGAAAGGTGTTCATCACCAATCCGGAGTATAACTGGTGGGCTATACCAAGTATACAAACCCTAGGCCTTTGGCCTATTAGGATGTGCTTGTCTGTTATCACTTTAAATGATCTTTGAGTCCAAAATTGAAACTGAAAACACTTTGTCTTACGATTGTCTTTGATTGTCAGAATTTGATCATAGAAAACTGGGTCAGTTTAAATTTCATGTCACTGAAAATTCACAGAGAGTCGCAATTGTTCACCAGAAACACGCATCTGATTTTTAGAGTCGCATCTGTTAATTTTGAGTCACATCTGTAAATTTTGAGTCGCATCTGTAAGTTTTGAGTCACATCTGTCAGTTTGGCTCACATCTGATTTATATAGGTCGCATCTGGTTGTTTTGAGCCGCATCTGTAATTTATGAGTCGCGCATGTTAGTTTGACTCGCATTTGTTTTAGAAACACCGCATGCGTTATATTACAGTGCATCACATGGAAGCGAGTGTCGGTAATTTTTGAATTAGCATCACAATGGGTTTGAGCCTTATTAAATTTGAAACGCATCTGTCTGATTACCAGAAAAACCAAAATTCACTGTCACTGTCCAGTTAGCAGGGTTATACCAGTTTCAGTGGTCTTCATACAAACAGTCTTCAAAAACAGAAACCTGAAACGATTTGCTCAATTTTGCATCCTTTAGGTTCATTTAGTCATTACCATAGTTGTCTTTAGTTAGAGTTTGGATTCATCATAGAGTACATATCACCTTGCATTAGACTTTTAGAGAGGTCACTTTTACAAACTTTAGGAGTAGTCCACCATCTATACTCTAGAAAGGTCATAGTGTCAACGAAATCTATCATTGAACCTAGTCTTATCATCATATACTTTGTCCTACAGAGAGTTGTCCTAGCTCATCAGTCTAGTTAGGAATCTCAACTTGTCTTTGATCTTCGTCCTACATTGGTTCCTTGACTTAACTAAATTGACACTTTGGTTTGACTTTAGGTATTTGGTCCCTTCACCTTGGGTTTATAGAATTGATCATTTTAGGGTCTCACTTAGACTTCTTGCACCTTTAGAGTCTAGACTAGTATTATCATAGGACATCCCTTATTTTGCATAAGAAAACCCCAAAAACATAGAATAGAGTCATATAGTTTTTAGATATAGTTTTGCATTTCCCGCATATTGAGCTTGTCTTACATGGTTGAAACTAGGTCTAAGAGAAGAGAGAGAGAAAACATGTCGAACCCAAGTGAGTTCATCAACCCATTTTCTTCAAGACCTCATAAGACTCTATTAGACAAATTTACCACTAGAAACACTCAATGACATGTTACAACAGAAGACATAGAGGCTGCCGCACAAGACCCTGAGTTTGCCTCTTTTGTAGATGAGTACCTAGCAAACGATCGTCAACGGTTCTTAGGAAAATTGCTAGCTGAAGGTGCTACCTTACCTCTAGGATTTGATATAAGTACCTTACAAACTCAACCTACACAAGGGACAAATACCGCGACTGCTAGTACTACTATACCTCAAGTCAGCACGACTATGCCATCTAGCACGTCTACATAGAGTACAACAGTCCATACATCCCCATTTGGTACACCTACTATGACATCGGGATTTAGTTTCACTACAGGGGCTTTCATCATCTATTCCCTTCAGTTCTCTTAGCGGGAGTAAAAGACCTAAAACATTAGCCCATACATCTTATGTTGGTGTCACAAGTGCGCAATCAACAAACACACCTACTGCTAGCATTATAGGTACCTTGCCACAGTCGATGGCCATACCTAGTGCTCAGGTCACTAGTACTATACCAAGGATTACACAAATAGGGGGCATTCCCTCCTTCCAATATGGCAATCAAAATCCACCTTTCTAGACTAGCAGTCAAAACCAATTTACATCAGTTCCGAATCAGAACCCCTTTTCACAGATTGGCAGTCAGAATCCGTCTACCCAGATTCCAGGCCAAAACTATTTCACATCGGTTCCGAATCAGAATCCCTTTATATAGAGTGGTACTCAGAATCCATTTACACAGAATCCAGGACAACATCAATCTATGTCAATTCCAAACCAGAATACATTTACCAACATTCTGAATCCAAATCCACCTCAGATGCCAACGTTCAATCAAAACCCATCACGAGACTTTGGATTTCAGAATACATATATGGATCCGCATAATCCTTCTAGCACATCTTTGACTCAAGTTGACGTCCTACAAACACAAATGCAGGCATTACAAACGCAAATGGATAACATGTCAGTGTCAACTAAGAAATCATTTTCACCAAAGGACATATGCCCATTCCTTTTGATAGATCATTGTACATGACACCTTTCCCTCACGGATATGTCATACCAAATCTTCCTAAGTACAATGGCAAACGCAATCCAGTAGAACATATCAGGGAATTTTCTACCATATGCATTGATGTTGCTTACGACCCCACGTACCTTATGAGGCTATTTCCACGAAGTCTTGTAGGGGTTGCACTAGAATGGTTTTCGGGTCTAGATTCTGGCATTAGATCATGGGGAGAGCTAGTCAGAAATTTGTGGAGCAATTCTCCTTCCACATTGACCATGAGATAAATATAGCAACCTTGTGCCACACAACACAGGACGAAGGTGAAACATTCATTGCTTTCTTCCAGAGATGGAGAACTATTGCTAGTAGATGTCCTATCGAGATACCTGAAAAACAAAAGGTTACCATGTTTCAAGAAAACTTTCATCCAAAACTCAGGAGTAACTTAAGGGTACATTGCTGCATATCTTTTTCGGAACTAGTGGAAAAGGGGGTGATAATAGAGAAGGATCTCATTGAAAAGGGTGAACTCAAGATGACAACACCCAATCGAAACACGGTCGTACAAAACACCCCCACCGACAGAAACAGATTCTGGTCTCGCAACAAAAATGTCACCAATGATGGGGTGGTTGATGCTAAAACATTACAAGCAAGACCCCTCCTCACATTACAAGGACCTCATACTTTTGCTAACACACTTAATGCTGTCAATCAACTCCCAACGTGGTCCAAAACACTCAACGTCCACCACCAAGGAGATTCCAGAAACGCGAGTTCACTCCCTTAGGGGAACCCATTGAGTCGGTGTTCAAACAGCTGTTACAACACAACCTTATACAACTGCAGGAACTAAGACAATACGATCCAGGACAGTTTAAACCAACTTGGTGGGATGACAACGCTTTTTGTGATTATCATAGGACTAAGGGACATAACCTACAAAACTGTCGACAACTGAAGAACATCATACAGGATCTTGTTGACAAGAGAATCATTGAAGTTAGTGGACAAAAACAAAAGACATCGAACACTGATCATCAAGTCTTTTCAGACCCACTACATGACCATGGGAAAGGAACTGTCCCTAGTTCGAGTACTAAGACCAATATGTCAGCCAATTATGTGAATATAAAACATGACTATGATAGTGGCAAAATCATTCATTGCCTTCGTGCCGCTAAGGACAACATCAATACCATTACTATCAAGGCTAATCCGGAATGTGCGGTCAATACTCATCGTACTAAGTTTGTTATCCAAGGCCCTCCATCACACAAGCATCACAACCTTCCAAGTTACAATATAACCTACTTGACCGTTGGGGAAGACCCCAGCCCAAATTTCAATCTTGGAATTGTTGCGTATCTCCCCCGAGCATCGGTCTATCCTCGATAAGGCTTTACAGAACACCACGGTCCCTAATGACCTTGATGTCAATCGTTTCCAGGAGATGGTGGGCTACTTGACCAATAATCATCATGCCACATTTTCTGAACAAGACTATGCCACAGATAAGATGAACCACAATGACCCTTTACATCTAGAAGTCCTTGTTGATGACACCAAAGTTAGACGAGTTTTGGTAGACGGAGGAGCAGGGTTAAATCTATGCACTTTAAAACTAATTAAGGCATTAGGTATTTCAGAAGCATGCGTAGACACCACCAAGAGTATTGTCATTAAGGCTTATGATGATGAAGAAAGAAAATCAAAGGGGGTGGTAACACTTCCTATCAGAATTGGTCCTGCGGTAATGGAGACAAAGTTCCAGGTCTTGGATCTCACCCTCCCTTATAACCTTTTGCTAGGTAGACCATGGATTCATGCCATGAAGGCAGTCCCTTCCACATATCATTAGTGCCTTAAATTCCCTTACAATGGCACCAAAATAACTATCGATGGTGATCCTGATCCTTTTCAGTATTGCACTAACCTAAAGGACATCCCTCAATGTCAAGTGCCAGTCAACCAAGAGGCCTCATCGTCTAATCCATCTTCTTATGTTGACCCGTCCACGCTCACTCGAACATCTATTGCACCTTCACTTCCCACTACTCCTAGGGTTGAGATCCAAGACAAGGGTTGTGGAGAGTATTATATGAAGACTTCCTATTGTGTTAGCCACTTGGTCCCTCCTAAGTCATATGGTTTTCCTACAACAGGTAGGGGACAGTCTATAATCACTATACATGTTCCCCCCACAACAACTTTCACTAAATGGGGTGAATTAAGCAAAGAGGCTGTAGATACAGAAGATGTTACTTCCTGGCTGTATAAGGAAGATAATCAAGAACCCCTTTTACTTGCTCATATTCCTACAAGACTATACGGAAAGGGTTTCAAAATCATGCAAAGCAAAGGATATGATGGACACAGTGGTTTAGGCTTAAACCAAGATGGCATAATTGAACCAATATTTGTTTCTCAGTGGCCAAAAGGAGTAGGGCTAGGGTTTCAACCGATTCAGATTGGCGTTCCTAGTACTCCATTACCCTTACTTGAGGAAGTACGTGCTTCAGAAGACATTAAGACATCTCACGAACCAATAGACCAAAATCGTTGTAACTCTCCTGACTCTAATGATTATGAGTGGGATTCCTTATCCTCTACTTCTTCCATGGACCTTGACAAGTTATTTGGAGAACTTGACTTGCTGTTAAGTTCCTCACCAAATCCTTTAAATTCCTGTCCACCAAAGAAAATGACAAAAGAGGAGTGGTTTAAACACTACTATTTGGAATCACTTGATCCTACCTCTTGGCAACCTGAGCCACCTCTTTCTGATTGTCAAACCTTGGCATTAGGCCCACCTAATTATCCACATAGACCCAAACCCAAGAGCAAAAAGGACTTGGTACAAGACTTTTGTGACCACATGAATAATTCAATTTTTGCATTGACTCCATTAGACTTTGATAACTCCGACGATGACATGCCTTTAGTTTATCCCCAACTCATAGATTGGGATCAACAAGATACACCCGTTTTAGATACTTTTGAGAACGACGAAGCGATTGCTGAGTTCCTGGGATTACGTGAAGGCATACCTAATGGGGATCATAAAGCTGGTTTTACCATTGACTTGGACAATAAAGCATATTTTGGGGAATCTGTTCAACCCTCCAGTCGCAAAAATGAGAAAAAGAATAAACAAGATAAAAAGGACGAGTCTCTAGGTGAAAACCGCAAGGCACCTCTAGACCATGAAAAAGTAAAAAGAAAGGACGCATCCGAAGGTGAAAACCTCTCTGAGGCACCTAAGGATGGAGGTTTGAACATTCTCCCCATTGCACAGGAAAAGTCACCCATGCTCGTGGAAGAATCAGTAGAAGTCAACATAGGCACAAAAGAGAATCCTCGATTGATTTATTTAGCAGTGTCACTGACAACACAAGAGAAATCAGAGTTCCACAACTTCTTTGAACAAAGACAGATTAATTTTGCTTGGTCATATGCCGACATGCCTGGGTTGGATCCTGAACTTGTTCTACATCACTTGCCTTTACAACCAGATGCTAAAACCAGTAAAGCAGAAGTTGAGAAAAATGCATCCACAAATTGCTTTATTAGTCAAGGCGAACTCAAGAAACTCTTAGACGTTGGTTTCATCAGACCTATTGACTATGCAGATTGGATTTCCAATCTTGTACCAGTTACCAAACCAGCTGGGGGCATTCGCATCTGCACTGATTTTAGAGATATCAACAAAGCTTGTCCTAAGGATGACTTCCCTTTGCCTAATATAGACATGATAGTTGACATGACAGCAGGATATGAGATGTTGTCCCTTATGGATGGATTCTCAGGATATAACCAGATTAGAATAGCCACTGAAGATCAACCTAAGACAGCCTTCACTTGTCCTTGGGGAACATATTGCTGGAATGTTATGCCCTTTGGACTCAAGAATGCAGGAGCAACCTATCAACGTGCCATGACCACTATCTTTCATGATTTAGTATACACTTGTATGGAGGATTATGTCGATGACCTTATTGTAAAATCCAAGACAAGGGCACAACATTTATAGGTTTTAGACAAGGTATTTCAGAGGCTAGAGACGTATAATGTGAGACTCAATCCAAAGAAATGTGTGTTTGGAGTCAAGTCAGGAAAGTTGTTAGGTTATATCATTTCTAGACGAGGCATTGAAGTAGATCCAGCTAAAGTAAAAGCAATTATGGACATGCCACCACCCAACAATCTCAGTCAACTAAGGACATTATAGGAAAGGTTGCAATCTATCAGAAGATTTATAGTGCAGCTAGCAGACAAGACACATCCTTTTCAACATCTACTTAAGAAAGGAGTACCCTTTGCATGGACACCTAGGTGTGAAGAGGCTTTTCAATTGATTAAAGAATATTTACTTACACCACCTATTTTAATGCCACCTATTGAAGGAAGGCCGTTGATTCTTTATATCACAGCAACCCATTCATCACTCGGAGCATTGCTTGCACAAAATGATGATGAAGGTCATGAAAGGGCAGTTTATTATATCAGTCAGACTTTGGTTGGTTATGAGCTCAACTATAGTAACATTGAACGTGCCTGTCTTGCAGTAGTATTTGCTACCCAAAAACTGTGACACTACATGATAAACCATCAAACAATGTTGATTGCTAAAATAGATCCTCTGAAATATCTTCTTAGTAAGGCAGCATTAACAGGACGACTGGCCAAATGGGTCATGATACTTGGCATTGAGTATACTGATATCTGATTATAAAGGCTATTAAGGGCGAGTCGGCTGCTGATCGGTTAAGCTGATGTATCTGAGGCAGATCACCCATTAGTGGGAGACTTTCACGATGAGTTCATATTCACATTTGCTAAACATAACGTGGAAATTTGTACTTTGATGGCTCACATACAAATCATGGTTTAGGGGCTGGGATATTGTTTATCACACCACAGGGTGATTCCATCCCTAAATCATTCAGGATTGCATTTCCATGCACTAACAACATGGCGAAATATGAAGCTTTAGTGACAGGTTTACGCATGGCAGTCAAGTGGAAAATCAAGAACCTACAGGTATATGGTGATTCTCAACTAGTAATAAGACAGGTAAATGATGATTATGAGACTAAGGATGAAAAGCTTGCTCTGTACAAGTGCATGGCTGATAGTTTTAAAGAGTACTTTGACAAAGTCAAGTTTCATCAGATACCTCATGTTTTAAACAAAGCAGTAGATGCTATGGCTACAATTGCCTCACTCCTTGACATTCCTAACAACGTGCCTAAGTTTGAGTTCTTGGTCGAACAGCTTTTGGTCCCCGCCTACAATATCCCAGATTCTGAAATGGTGTGTGACATTGTTGGTCCTGATTCCCCATGGTACAAAGAAATCTATGATTACCTTCATGTTGAAGTCATCCCCATTGGCCTATCCAATAACCAACGTAGGACATTCCTTCACAAGCCAGCCAAATATACCATTGTCAGAGACACCCTATATAGACGCGCTTTAGATAATACCCTACTGAGATGTCTTGATTCTACTGAAGCACAAGCAACCTTGCGTGGGGTGGATGAGGGTATATGTGGTTCCCATTCTAGCGGTCCTACCTTAGCTAAAAAGATTATGAGACTAGGTTATTATTGGCCTACTATGGAAAAAGATTCATATGTCTTTGTAACAAAATGTCGCCAATGCCAAGTTCATGGAGATTTGATACATGCCCCAGCGCAGGAGCTCCGTCCTATCACGTCACCATGGCCTTTTGCCCAATGGGGACTCAACCTCATAGGTAAGATCCACCCCACCTCATCTAATGGACACAAGTTCATTATCACTGCCACTGAGTACTTTACGAAGTGGATTGAAGCCATTCCTATGACATACATTACCGGCACACAGATTTCTAGATTTATCTTAAACTATATCATCTATCGGTATGGTGTCCCTCAATCTATAATCACTGACAATGGCCGCCCATTTAAGAACCAAGAAGTCTTCCATTTGTGTGATCAATTTCATATCCAACATCACTTCTCCACTCCATACTACCCACAAGGTAACAGACAAGCGGAGGCGTCTAACAAGACCATCATTAGAATCCTCAAGAAGATTGTCAATGATGCTGGTCATGACTGGCATTTACAACTTAACCCTGCCTTATGGGCTTATCGTACAAGTATCCGTACTCCCACTAGTGCTACCCCATACTCACTTGTCTTTGGATCTGAAGCCATTTTGCCTATTGAGGTTGAGATTCCTTCCCTAAGGGTATCTTTGAAAGGCCACATTGATGATGAAGAGTATCGAGTGTCGAGACTCCATGAACTAGAATTCTTGGATGAGCATAGACAGATGGCACTGGACCATCTCCAAGCATATCAGAACCGCCTTTGTTGTAGCTATAACAGGAGGGTTTTAAACAGAAATTTTGACATTGGTGACCTGGTTTTAATGGAGAACCCAAAGAATCAAGCAGAAAGAGACAAACCGGGAAAGTTTGAACCTAATTGGTTGGGACCTTATGTTGTTACAGAAGCTTTTGGATCAAGAGCATACCAACTCTCTACTCCTGAAGGAAAACCATTGTCCTCACCAATCAATAGTATGCATCTGAAGAAGTTCTACGCATAGCTTCTAGGAGCCTTTGTCTTATTTAGCAAAAATACAAAAAAATCAAAAAATCAAAAAAATTGTTATCAAGGGGAAAACTTGGTAAACAGGCGTCTTGGTAACACCAAAAAAATTAGTTAATATGGAAAATAGTAAAGATAAATCAATTGTCCAATGGTGAAAACCACTTCGGTGGTGCTTTGGATAGGTACCATCGTGAAAACCTGGCAAACAGGCGCCATGTGTACTCAACCCTGCTCCTTTGTCTACTATTATTCTAATCTATCTTGTACATACACCACTTACCTATACATAGTCCACTACCCTGTACATACTACCTATCCCTGTACATAGTCTTTATCCCTATACATAGTCCACTTCCCTGTACATAGCCCACATTCGTGTACATAGTCCACTATCCTGTATATATCTTTTACCTTTTATGTCCATCACTTGTATATATTATTCCTAATAAGTGGTAGTCTTTTCCATAGCTCGGAACGATTGACATCGAGAGCATTTCATATCCCCCATCTTACCCTATTCATAATCAATTGGTCTTATACTCGACTGGGGGCAGACACTTGACGTGCGTCATATTGGTTCTTACATTGATTGTGTTGAAGACGTAAAACCATGGCAAATCTAAAAACATCGCAAAATGACCTGAGAAAACACAAAAACATCATAAAACTTCAAAAAGACAAAAAAATCAAAACATTTCAAAAATCCAAAAATAGAGTCAGAGTCAGTCGCACTTGTCAGTCTTTGTCGTTTGTCGAATATGTGTTATATAGCGGTAGAGCAAAGATACATCTGCCGATGTGCCTGAAGGCATTAGGTCAATCCGTTTAGGTTTGTCTGTACAAAGTCATGCATCAATCCATATGTCTGTATAACAAGGTCATTGGTTGTGTCGAACTACAAGGTCTCTGCGTGTACAACGTAGGTAAGGCACATCACACGATGAGCCCCCGAGGCCACACTAGGTCCAGTCCATTGGGGTTAAATGCATTCAGCATCACACCGCGTCTTTTTATTTGTAGTCGATCTTGTCGATTCGCTGATCAAGTCAGTTCGAGGTCTCTGCGTGTACAGCGTAGGCAAGGCACATCACATGATGAGCCCCCGAGGCCACACTAGGTCAGTCCTTTAGGGTTTTGTCGTCACACACAATCAATTGTCTGTATATCATATCAAGTCATGCATCAATCTGGTGAACAAGTCAGCAATGTCTATGAGTCATATCAAACAACTTGCCATACAAAACAATTCAAACAGATCAACCAACCGTCTGCTACAGGATGTGTCCTTCTTGGAAACAGGCGTTATCAAAACAATCAACCTATGTCTTATTCAGGATGCGTCCTTCCTGCGTAATCGACAAGGTCAAAACAATCCAACGTAGCCTTACACAGGTTATCATCAGCGACATCGACTCAGCGTCTATATGGTACCTTGTCTTTCACGGAAACCGGGCTTTGTCATGCCTTATCTGAGATAGTCATAACATCGAGAAACCGGACTCGCGATCTTATCCGGTATGTGTATCTCTAGCAATCAGGCTCTATCAATCAAACAAATCAAACAAACAATTCATGTTTTTGGCAAATATTTTCATTGGCTTATTGACTATATGGCTTGTTTATCTTATCATTTATCTTGAATTGATGACTAGGATTCATGTTACTAGCTTTCTCAATGATGTCCCATGAAGGATTTAGAGAAGCAACGATGTATCAGAATTCTATTTTCTTTGACTGTTGTCTGTCAATTGTCTTTTCAATTTGATTTTGAGTCATGTTACTAGTTTCCTCAAGGATGTCCCATGAAGGATTTAGAGGAGCAATGATGTCTCATGACCTATCTTTTCTTTTGTTTGCTGTCTGTGGTTTGTCCTGACAAAAAGACTGGGGCAATGTGTGCCCTTAGTATGAGTTAGTGACAATCCTTGTCTGCGACTGTCTGTTATTAGCAAGTGGATGACCTTGCACACCTTGATTTATGTCATATCCTGGTGTTTGTCTCCATTTGTATTAGTCCCACCCAATGATGATAAAGTGCAATACCTTTTGTGATATGGTAAAATATCGAAGATTCCTAACACTAACATTTATCTTCTGTCTTTTCATTCTTTGTCGATCTTCCATTCCGCATTAACAATTCTTCTTTCTTGCATTATGATGGAGTCTTGTGACACGAAATGGTATACATCATCCTGCATCAACATACATGTTGGAAACATACATATATATAGGCATATTTCACATTTAGATTATCATGACATAATAGACAATAATCATCATTTAACATTGCATATCATAAGTAATAAACTGTAAATACATACATCACATTACATTTGTATAGCATCACATGTCATTATATATATAACATCACATACCATCTCATCATCATATAGAATTATATGTCACATAGAATCAAATTTATCACATTAGTTGCATAGACAACATAAAAGTACATACAACCATCCATCACATAGGCATATCATATAGACATCACATGTATAAATCAAGACTGCATAATCAATAAATAGACAATGCATATCATAAGAATCATCGCAAAAATCATATATACATATCGCTCATATGTGTCACATCACAATGTCATAATGTATCATAAATACATGGAAGCCTGCAGGCTATCAGATCAAAATACAATGGCTCAAATGGACCTCAAAACTGTATCTCTATCCTGAACTACCACTGCCATCATGTCGGGAGTGTTTAGGAGACTGATGCTGGGAACCTGCTGATCTCAGAGCTGTGGGAGGTCTGTCATATGGCCCTGCTCTGCGTGGCTGATCCACTCCCTCTGTGCTCACTATCCGTGTGTGGGTCCTAGTCTGAGACCTACTACTCTGTGCCGCTGAAAAGCTAGGAGCCCGTCTCTCTATGGGAACCTCTGCCTCATACAAGTCTCGGTAGTATCTCTCCCTCTCGTCGGCTCTGACCAACTCTCTGGCAAATGCTGCTGACGGTCCTGTACATAATGTCTTGAGCTCTGTGAATCTCTGCTCAGTCTCCTGTCGCCGGGCTATAGCCTGATCTCTCTCTATCAAGGCTCTGTCTCTCTCCACCCTGTAAGCATCTCTCTCTGCCATCAACACCCTTATCTGCTCCTCCAAGGAGGCAACCTGGGCTCGTAATATATCAGTGTCGGGCGCCTCTGCCTCTGTCTCATCCTGGCGGACCGTGTCTCGCCCATCCTCCTCCTCGTCCATCTCCTGCAGGATCTGATCCCTGATCTTTCTCTCGTGATCATCCTCCTCCTCATCATCCTCCTGGTAGGCACCTAACAATCCAAGGGCATCGACCTCTACCTCCTCTCCAATGGCCTCCTCTGTAACTACCTCCTCGGCACCTGCCTCTGCCTCTGCTAGGATGTCAGGGATGTCTGAGATAACTACCTCAGCCAGCTGCTCCTCCTCGCCACCTCTGGCCACATCTAGCATGGCCACATCCTCCTCTCCTCCCCTCTCCTCTCGGATCGGTGACAAGGCTGCTCCTCATCCCCGTTGACCATGCCTCCCTCTCCTGCCTCCACGTCGGCCACCTCTGCCATCATCCCCACCATCACCTCGGCCTCCTCTGCCCCGTCTGCCTCTGGGACCTCTAACACACCGCTCTACTGGTGCTGGCTGCCCTGGATCTGTCAAAGGAGTCGGCCTGTGTAGTGCCCACCACTGATCATAAGCTAGAGTCATCCCTGGATCTGCTGGTCCACCCCTCCATCCCCATGCCTGTGCCTGTAATCCATCAATATCTGCCTCTGTTGTGGCAACTGGAATCTCTGGCCCCCATAACAGGACCTCTCGTGAGGACCGAGCAAACTCTGCTCTCCCTCGAGGTACATCCTGTACCTCTCCATACTGTCTCAAAACCCGGTCCAGCAACTGCCGCTCTATGATGTGCATATGGGACACTGTTCGTCCCACTAAATACTGTGTCTGTCAAAAAAATGGCAAATGCTCACCCTCATCTGACCACACCTCGCAGCCTAGGTACGGTCTCCATGTAAACTCCTGCATCAGGTCTATAGCATGTCTATAATAGCCCATGTCTCCAATGTGGTGCTGAGTGGTGGCTCCCACATACTGAAAGGCGTAGGGTGCTCCTTGAGCTAGATCTACTGTCACCGGTGGTCTAAAGATAGCAATAGGCTCCCACGCCCATACCATCAGGAGTGTGGTGTCACAGCTCATCGACTGTGCCTCTCTATAGGCAATGTCATGAAGGTGGAAGTATAGCATCCCCAGCACACACGAACCCCAAGCATATACAACTCGGTGCTCTATCATGCCCACTAGCATCTCACCCCATCCCACAGGGAATCCATGACCTCGACAATCAGGCAGTACAATACCACCTATCAGTGTCGCTACTAGACACTCTAACTATCTATATCTCTGGGCCAATACTCGCCATCTAATCTCATAATCATCCACCCCTAGCTGTCTAACGTCCACATGGGCGTAATATCTACACATCTCGGCTATACCCCTCTAGGTATCATAGACCACCCGTGTGCCTCTGATAGGCAGTCTCAGAATCCTATACACATCCTCCAAAGTCACTGTAGCCTCTCCAGTCGGAAGATGGAACGACGATGTTTCCGAGTGCCACCGCTCGCACAGTGCTGTCAGCAAACCCCGATTTGCCCTAATCTGGGGCATATCGGTCACGTGCAACAAACCCAAATGCCATACAGTTCGTCGCTCGGCCGGCCGTAGGCTATCTCTGAATCGAAATGTCGTGGGTCTCGACTCACGTGTGTAGATAGGGTCAAGAACAACCTGCAACACCATGCCTCATGTCAGCCTGAATCATCTACCCTAGTGGAAAATGAATGTTTTGACATAAAATGCAAATGTGTCCTTATTTTGCAAATGCGTCATTTTTTAAACACATGCGTCGCTTTTATACAGATGCGGTCCACAAATTATAAGTGCGTCATTATTAATCAAATGCGGTTAATTATTATCAAATGCGTGCTAAAATCAACATTTGCGTTGCATAATCTCAAATGCGTATCAAAAGAAGCAAATGCGGCTACAAATATGCATATGCGTTTCAAACAATCACATGCGTTTCAGAATAAACAAATGCGTATCATAAAATGCACATGCGTAGCTAAATTTCAAATGCGTATCACAATGATCAAATGCGTAACACAAAAAACACATGCGGTTATTTTTCTAAACTAAGCCTAAATGTTGGGCGTTAAAATGCACATGCGGCTTTTCGCAAGCAGATGCGTCGTTCGCGCATACAGATGCGGTGCAAATTAAAATGCGACGCACAATTAAAAATGCAATAAATACCTTAAAAAGCGCGCAAATAAAAAATTTTCAAAGACAAGTTTTAGGTCCATACCGGGGGGTCCGCGCCGGCTGGTCTCTGGAACGTCCTGATCCTGTAGGCACGATGATGGGTGGCTGGAACTGGAGACATCCTCGCTGAAAGTCAGAGCAAACTTTTCAAATCTCTAAGCTAGGTGGGTGCAAATGAATAGTTTTTCACCCCAATTCCAATATATACCTAGGGCTTAGGTGGCATTTTCTTCCTACTGGCCATGTAAACTTCCATTTTCTATCATCCCGTACCCGTCCCTCCCGTTTCTGAACCCAATTCCGTCAACTGCATTGCATTTCTGCCTATCTACTGGACTAATTGGGTGCATTTCCAAATTTTTCTGAACATTTCAAAAAAAATGTCAATTTTCCCGAGGGGGCATACCTTCACCTGTTCTAATCCGGAGCTTGACTGGGGCATATTTTCATTGATTTTCTTTGACACAACGCCTAAATGACATTGTATCAAAGAGGGGCAAATGTAGACACCGAAATCTGGTTATTAGCCTGCGACTTCTATATTCTTCATAATTCTTATTCTTCATGGTCATGATTAAATAATGTCAATTAT
Organism: Sequoia sempervirens; assembly: GCA_007258455.2. Taxonomy (NCBI): domain Eukaryota; kingdom Viridiplantae; phylum Streptophyta; class Pinopsida; order Cupressales; family Cupressaceae; genus Sequoia; species Sequoia sempervirens. The sequence goes on along the minus strand of VDFB02271358.1, from coordinate 166,650,253 downwards.
TTAATTATTCATCTTAACATTAATTTATCTATTAATTAAATAATCTCAATTATTTAATTAATTCACTTTTCTTTATTCTATCTGATTAATTAAATAAACGCTTGTTATTTAATTATCTTACTAATTAACCTTATTCTTCTCGGTCAAATTAAATAAATCATTATTTAATTTATTCTTTATATATATTTCAACTATAATTAAATAAATTCATTTGTTTATTTAATTATTCATTTAAAATCCCTTTCGTCACTTAATTAAATAAATCTTATTTATTTAATTATCCTTCGAATATTGAGTCTCTTGAATTAAATGAATTATTTAATTCATTAAGTCTATTTTAACACATTCTTCTATATTTTAGATAATTATGTGAGTTATCTAAGTATTCACTTTTACTCAACTCGACATCTATTTTAATCGTTCAGTTAACTATTGATTTAATGTCTAGTGCGTCTTTGAGTAATCTCTTCTTCATCATGCAATCGCCCACTTCTAACTCAATTGCGTGTACTGCGCATTAATTAAATATTCTTATTTAATTAATTAGTGTTGTGCGTGCATTCGAACAAGAGTTGCTTTAATCAATCTTCATCTTTGTCATGCAAAGATATTTCTTCTATTTTCGAATGCTGAACTGAAGATTAAATCATTTAATTAATCTTTAATTCTATTTCTAATTCGAATCACTCGTGTCAATTCTATCAGTTATCTGAATGCATGTTTAATCTCTCAATCTCAACCCTCCGTTAATCTTTCAATCTTGGCCTGTCATTCGAATAATCAAATTTCTATAAATTGATTTGTCATTCTTCATTCCAATCTCTCTCTCAAAATCTCTCACGAATTTGTAACTTTGGAGAGCACTTTGTCTTGAATCTTCGATATTTTGCTAATCTTTATCAATAGGCTATACTTGCACGAACTTGAAAATCTGAGGGCAATTATACCATACAAGCGAAATGGAGAAGGGAAATCGAGATAATTCATGGAAATACGTTTGAAAATTGGTGAGATTGTTCTAGTTTTAATTACTTTTTTACTTTCCCATGTTCTTTGTTGCTTAACGTATGAATTTGCATGTTAGATTTAGTATTGTATGCATGTGTGCTTCTTACGATCTAATGATTCTTGGTGTGTCTATTGTGCAAAGCTCTTATTTGGCGTTACAACATGCATTGGAAAATCCTTTCTCTTACTTCATTCCATAGATGCATCCATATCACACAATAATTCAAAGGAAGGTGGGAAAAAATAAAACTCATATTCATATGGTATAATTTACTCAAAAGACAAATTGACAGTATAACGATAATCTTATTTCATTGTTTGTAACAGTTACATATTTATATGAAGAACGACTAGCAAAAATCCTATTTTTTAGTTGATCAAGTATTTAAATGGATTTCTCATAGTAAAAGGGTCTTAAGATCCCATGATATACAATATTAAAGAGGATTTGCATAAGCTGTAAAGTCTTTGAAATTGAAAAATAACAAAATTATAAAAGCTTGGCAAAAATATGTGCTCCTAGCATTCTGACGCCCATTCGCTGGTTTTTCATAAGTATGAGACCTACATTCATTTCCATTCTAATTGGAATGGTGAATGGTGGTGAAGTTGACTTGTGAAATACTCAAGACTAAACCATTAAATCAACATAAGTTAGTTTAATTTAATCAACTCCAAGAAATAAGTTTGTGCGATTATTCATAGAAAGAAAAGCAATTATTTTTCCTAAAGGTAATCAATTGGAAAATTAATTTGGGCTGGAAGGTTTATATTTTTATATTGAGGCCACTATGTTGATGAGGTTATTTTTACCTCATTAGCAACCCCCGAGATATATTTTTTCCCATTTTTTGCGCTTCATCACCAAAAAAATAAAAAACTGACTTTATAGAAGCCTAATTTTGGAAGCTTCCAAAAAGCTTATTATAAGCGGTTTGGATGGGGGTTGCAATAGAGAATTATTAGAGAGATTGTAATATGTTTTAAACCAGATAATAAAATCATTGGATTGTTACGGTTTTGTGGATATAGCCCGGATTGGGTGAACCATGTTAAATTCTCTAGGTTGTCTTGTTTCTACTATAATTTTTCTGTGTTTTATTGATCAAATTTGTATTTAACTATTATATATCTACCTTCTAACCCTACCACATAGGGATCACCTAATTATGTGCCATCCTATCTTCCTTAAGCAGTTAAGCTCTACACCAAGGAACCACGACTTTAATACCAATTGTTAAAAGGTGTAGGACAACTGAGAGGGGGGGTGAATCAGCTGTCACCAAATTCAAACATAGAACTCCTAACACTTATCAACTTCACAACCACACTATTTTGTTATTAAGTATGAATATGAAATGCAGATAACAGAAAGTAAAATCAACACAATGAACACCATATTTACGTGCAAAACCCAATAAGGGTGTGTCATCAAAAAATGTATAGTTTGACATTTTTATGCTCACTTGAGTCTCTTTCATGGACTTTGGCTTGATTTTTCCTATATTTAATGTTGTAATGTGGTCAACACATTCACATTAGGTCTTTGGACCCTTGTGAATCATTAAGAATTCTAGGATGTCTTGTAAAAGTGTTGTGAAGTGTTCTAACTCACTTTCACACTTTTCTAGGACTCTTTCATTATAATTCACTTAAATAGCCCCTTTTTATCACTTACCAATTCTTATTTCAAAGTGTTGTAAAGAGTTGTAACAAACTCTCATGCTTTTCTAGACTTTTCATCACTAATTCAGCTCTTTCTTATGTTTAAATGACCCCTTAATGCACTTTTTGACCCTACTTAAGTGTATTTTAACAATATTCCCATTAAACATCATTAAATACACTTTAATTCCCGACACCTAGTAAAATTGCCCTGGTGGGACCAAGTTGCCACTTGGGCGACTTAGTCCCACTAGGCACAAACATCAAAATTATTTTAATTTTTTGGCATGATTTTATTCTCTTAACCTCAAGAGGTCAGTCTATGATGTGTTATTTTTTTGGGAAATATTTTAAAATCAAGTATAAATAAAGGGTTTTTCTCTCATTTTCACCCTCAATTAGTTTAGTGCATTCATTCACACATTAGCTTACTTTCATTCATAATTCTCAAGCATTCAAGTCATCATTAAGCATCCATTGGAGCATCTTGTTGCATATCTTCATATTTCATCATCAAGGGTTTGGTGAGATTGTTATATTCATGTTATTCATTCATCATTCTCTTTCTATTTCATTTCATTTTCTAGGGTTATATTACCAAATTAGGGTTTGACCAAGGAAAACCCCTATTCTCTAACCCGTAACCCTTTTCCCCCTCTTTGCATGTGTGTTTTTTTAGGTCTTGTATACAGATTTTTCAAAGAGGAAAATGTCACAGAGGTGTTTTCAACTCATCAAAGTCATTCAAGTCAACAAAGCTCTAATTGAAGCTTGGAGACCTCTTTTAGCCCGTTTTCTATAGAATCTGAACTAGACATGTTTCAAGGAGGGAAGTGCAGATCGAAAGCTATAGATTCCTATCTCGAATTTCCCAAGATTACCAAGTGGAATAAGTTGAAATCTATGGCTGAATTAGTCCCATTTCTAGGCTTGAAAAGTGATTTTTTCATTTATGAGTACCCATTTGGCAGAAACCTGTCTTGGCAGAATCTCCCTGAAACATGACTAAGCTGCCCAGGTTGGCGTAAGTGTCCCAGTGGTCTTCAATAGTGAAATATATAGAATTCCAAAGCCTTTCTACATCAAATTTTAGTTCCTAGGTGCGCCTCTCTAATATTGTTGATTTATGTTATTGTTTACTTGCATTCTTAGGTTATTTTGCATACATCATTGTGTTTTCAAAAAACTTGCATATCTTAGGTTTTGCATCAATATTCATTATCTTTTATCAGTTCTTTACATTTAGGACATTGCATTTAGACATAATTCAATCATAATAGCATTAGTATTCAATGAACCTTTGATTTTTTTTGGGATACCTTTCTACTTTTAGGTGAAAAACTCTAGAAGTGTAAGAGAGAAGCCCCTACAAATTTTTTTGATTCATTTTGGTGAACCCAAATTTTGAACATTTTACTTTTGTTTTCAAGTGCATCATAGGTTTAACTTGCATCAACATTGAATTAAGTTTTTCATTGTTTAAATTTGCATCCTAGGGTTTTAAAAATTGCATTAGTGAAAAGCTCATATAGCTTGCATTTTTGCATTCAATTCTATTAAAAATTCCAAAAAAAAATCATATTCATACTCTAGCTGCATCTGAACATCTGAAACACATAAAATTTCATTTAACATTTATGAAAAAACTCAAAAAAATCATTACTAGGACTAATTCTCCACAGTGGGTGAGTTAGTCCTACACATTCAGCATTGTAATTTCTTGCAGTTTTTGAGCATTTTCTGCATTTATGTTTTCTCTTAGTGCATTGCTATTATAGTTTCTAAAATTGTAGTTATTAGCATTTTATTGCTATTACTTCACATTGCATTTGCATCCACCCATATTTAGAAAACTTTGCATGAGTTTTTGGTGCCCTATTGCTAATACCTTAGTGAGAAGAAGCTCAAGACTCATGTTATCCCACAATAATACACACATTGTGGATCTTGGATTTTCTAAATCTTCCACTCCTAGTATTGCAACTAGTACACTAGGTATGGACCCTACCTTTAGCAACTCTTTTCCTTCCAATAACATGCAAGTTGACACATCGAATGATCACATAACGCAAGAAAAAATCATTAACATTCATGAGGACTTAACACATCTTCAACATAATTTGTGTCTTGAAAACATTTCAACCATTATAATTCCTACAATAGAGAACATCTATCACCTTCTTGAATGTGATGAAGGCTTAGACGTTATGAAACAAATTGTTGAGATATACCATAAACATGTTCCCGCCACCTCTAGTGCATCTCAACTAGAAAACACTATGGTTAGCCAAGGAGGACCTTACACTCCCACCCCTTCAACAGTAGCATCCATACCTACCTATACCACTCCTCAAGTCTCAACCACAATGCAATAAGTTAGTAATGTGATTCCTTCCTCGACTATTCCTCCTAGCATTCCTAATTCTTATGTGGCATCACATTTTCTCTCCTCTTCCACCATACCATCTATAAGAATTCCATTCACTTTCCCAACCACTACATACACTCCATCACCACTTTCCCTTCCACCTCATACCCCTTACATAGACCCTCTCATAACACAACTTTTCCAAACCGTTTCCTCCATGCAAAAAAAAATATCCACCATAAACCAGAACCAAAATGGACCACCTACATATTATGTTCAAAGAAACCCACTATCTTTGGAAATCTTGCAAACACCAATGCCACAAGGAATAGAGATGACTAGATTTGAGAAATATGGAGGGAAGGAAGAACCTTCTAACCATGTTAATGCTTACAATGCCTTATGTAGTTACTCTGTCCTTGATGATAAACTATTGGAAAAACTATTTCTGAGGACTTTAAAAGACACTTCCTTAGAATGGTTTTCATCCTTACCAAAACATTCAATTCATTCATTGAATGAAATAGTTGATGAATTTATAAATAATTTCCAAGTGCATATGACTCCAAAGAAGACCTTGGATGATTTGATGAGATGCAAAAAACATGAAGAAGAAAAGATAACTGATTTTATCTCATGATATCAATATTTTTGTTCTCAAGTCGATGTCAAGATTCCTCATCCACATCTTCAAAATATGTTTATAGAAAACTTGCAAACTAAACTTTAGGGAAAACTCATAATGATGAAATTTCCCTCCTTTATGAAGTTGTGTATCACCCTTTGCAATTATCACAATTTTGTTAGTAGTCGTGATGCAAAGTCCAGTTCTAGCCATGCTAAGAAGTCTGAACATACCAATCCAAACAATTCACAACCATTTAGAAAGAAAAACAAAGGGTAATTATAGTTCAATCCCCCTCAACAATCAATTCCACCCATCAACAACCAAGTAGCAGTTGTTAAAGCCATGATACCTTATATTTATGGAGATCCAAAATGACAGTTCACACCTTTACCAGATACCCTTCATAACACAATGTCCCAAATTTTACATCAACAAATGATTACTTTACCTACTGTTAAACCACTTGATCCTACTAAGACTTTACCTCCAACATTTAAACCCAACTTTATTGCCATTATCATAGACAAAATGGACATGACACAGAAAATTGTAAGCATCTTAAAAACCTTGTGCAAGACCTCATTGATTTTGGTTGTCTATCTGTTGCAAATGTTAATGTTAAAGGAAATACATATGTTGCCCTTCCCAATCAAAATTTGCAAATTTTTACTAATCCAATGTGTAAACATAATGTGTCATTTGTCAAAGCTAGCGAAACTCAAAACAATGATGTGATGAATATTCATACAAATGTTGAACATCTTGATCCTATTCCACATAGCACTACTATTAATCTTATGGATGAAATGGTAGGTGTGATAGACGTTATTGCTCGTAAGGGCCAACCTAAGAAATCTCTTGATATTACTTTTTCCTCTAAGGACATACTTCCAAATATTCCTAATGGTCCTCTTTACATAGCTGACCATATTTATGATAAGCCCACTAATGGGATACTCATAGATCCTTCCTGTGGAGAGAATGTAATCACTAAGGAACTTTTGGTATTACATGACCTTTATCAAGATGATTATGATAAACCAAGATCATGGATCAAAACATATAATGGTTTTTCTTTCCCTACGATAGGATCAATTTTCCTTCCATTATAGATAGGACCAAAAATAGTGGATGGTATATTCTCCATCATCCCATAGTTAGACTAGTTTTGTTTGTGGCTAGCCCATCCATGGATTTTCTCAAAGAAAGTTATTCCTTCAGTCATACACAAATTTTTAAAGTTTTTGCTTGAAAATGACATATTCATTGTTCACCCTAGTGGCTTTAACCCTTTTTTTTCTAAAGGAAACTTCTCCTTAGAAGCCTTTTGGCCTGAGCCCATGGAACCTATCACACCTCACAAAGACTTCAGTTTCATTGCTTACCAAAAGTTTAAAGCAAAGAAAATTGTAGAATTGTCTCTCCATAACATGCCCCTGTCCACTTCCGAGACTCCTATCCTAGATGAAACAATGCTTCATCTCAAACAAGAACCAACCCATCAGCCTCAACCAACACCCAAAACTTCCCCCACATCGACCAAATGACCATGGGATAATGATAACAACTCTATCATGTCGCCTCGTATAAAACAAGTTTATAAAGAAAAGGAGAAAGTGGATGAACAACCTTCCATGGTTTCTTTTGTTCCTCTCCTTAGGGAAGGAAAACAACCAATGGTTGACCAACCTACTCCTTCACATGCACAACTTGACAATAAAACCAAAAGGAATAGAGGAGCTAGGGAGAGTAGGCATAGACGGCATGCCCTTGTTCACAAGTTACAAGATGAAGAAAACAAAAGAAAATCAAAATTCACACTTGATAGAAGCAATGTATGACAACCCTCCTACCCAATCACAACAAAATTATCCAATACAACAAGCACAACTTGTGATACACCCTTCATTGGACATTATCATCTATCCTCCTATCGTGATTAATCTGGATGATGATGATGAGATCACTAAAATAGACGAAGAGGTGCATAATGATATGAATACATTATTTTCCTCTTCCATGAGCTTAAATGACAAATCTCCTACAAGTGTAGAACCTAGTACTTCCCCTAGTTTAGCACTTGCACTTGTCCCTTTAGCTAGTTTCCCACCCTTGGCATATAATGAACATGATTGGGAGGCAGATGACTTGCTTGATTGTTGACTTGCATTTTCCTTACTAGCCTTTTTCATTTTCTTTTTCTTTTGTGTGTTTGTATGTGTGTATCATGTTCCCCCGTGATGTGTCATTTGTTGTTCTCTCTCTCTTTGTAACATTCTTCTACTTGTACCTTTTTTTTTTAAAAAGGGGTAAAAACTTTATTGAAATTCAGAAAGGAACACTACAAAGAAAGCAAAGGACCAAAGTCCTAGGAAACAACAAAAAAAGAAGAACAAAAAACAACCAAAGTCAACCAACTCCATATCCATCCCTATCCTCAGCAAGAATTCCCTCCAAATCATGGAAAATCACCAAAGGGATAAATTCCCACTCCTCGATTCTCCATCTATCGACACGCTCATAAGCCCATTTGGCCAAGCAATTAGCAGCCCTATTCCACTCCCACAGAATATGAACAAAAGTCACCATTTCCATCAACAAACTAACCTGCATAATCTGATGCACAATCTTAGCCAACTGCCAACTGACCCCCACCACTTTCCTCTCAATGAGAAAATTGATCAAGACCTAGGAATCAAAGTCACATATAATCCTTCTCCACCCCAAAGCATTAGCCCTCTCAAATGCACAAAGGATTTCCAATCCTTCCACAATGTTGATAGTCTTCAACCCTTCATGGACCAAAAAGAGGAAAATCACCAAACCTAAAGAATCCCTTCCAATCCCCCCAATACCAGTAGGCCTAGGATTGTCCTAGGAAGAGCCATCAGTATTGATCTTTAGAATTCCATCAGGAGGGAGTTTCCAACTACCAACCCTATGAATTTTTTGCTTCACCTTCCATCCTCTCCTAACATAAGTAGAAGTCACAGAAAACCCCTGAATCCCCAATCTCTCCACCACCTCAGCATCCCTTTTCTCTAAAGGAAAGCTCACAACACACTTAGCCTCCACCGTCTCTTGAATCATGCTCAAGATTCTTTGCCAGACTTGCTGCACAAACTTCTTCTCCCCACGAAAAATACGTCGATTCCGTTCCAGCCAAATCTGCCATAGTATAAAGATAGGCCCCAAGTGCCACACTTCCTATAAGAAAGAATTCATAGAGGGAGGCCTACCCACACTATTCCAAAATTCAATCAAGGAGGAATCATGAACACAGGGGCTCTGCCAAACACCCCACAAAAAATGCCAAATCTGGATAGCAAAAGGACAATGAAAAAACAAATGAGAAGACTCTTCCACGATAGCCCCACACAAAACACAGATAGAAGGGCCATGAAAACCCCTCTTCTGAATATTGTCCTAGGTCAAACACTTATTCCAGGTTAACATCTAGACAAAGCAATTACACTTTGGTTAGTAGAACTTGTTCCAGACCTTCTTCCACCACTGAACTTCCTCCCCATCCACCCTGTGAGACAATAGCACCTTATATCCAGAGGCAATAGTATAAACACCCATAGGATTAGGAGACCAAGCAAGCACATATTCCTCTTGAAGAGAACTACATTTCTGACTGGAAAAAATACCTTGCAGCTCAGCACACTCCTCTTGTAGACCAACATCTGGCCAAACATCAAGAGACTTCCATCTAGCCACCTCCAACAGCCCACAAGAAGAGGAGGATTTAAAGTCACTCACCCGTGACCAACCAGCCTCAAGAAACCTTTGGCAAAGATTCAATAAATTAGGATACTGAGAGATGAGAGGAGGAGAGCCATCCCAAGAATCAGACCAGAATTGAACCGTCATCCCCTACTTACAAATCCAAAATAAACCTTCCTTAATAAGAGAAGCCCCCTTTTTGAGAGTGCCCCAAATCACCAAACCCTTCCCAACAAGGGGATAATGAGGAATATTAGTATGAGGAATTTCCAAGAAGTACTTCTGAGATAGAACCCTGGCCCAAATCTTATCCTGCTCAATGCACCACCACCAATACAACTTTGTAGCCAGTGCCAACCCAGTCAGAGCCAACTGTCGTAATCCAAGACCCCCATACTGCTATGGGCTACAAACAACCTCCCATCTAACCAAAATCCATTTAGAAGACACCAAACAACCAACCCATAAAACTATCTAGCCACAGAATCCAACTCCTTAACAAAGCTCACTGGGGCAACTTGGAGCATGCATCTGTAAATGGGAAAAGATTGCACCACAGACTTGATTAACTGAACACGCCCAACAAAAGATAACCACTGATGAGTCCAGTGATTAACTTTCACCTGAAATTTATCTAAAATATTCTACCAAGACTCTCTAGAAAATCTCCTATCCGAGATGGGGATACCAAGATAGGTCAAAGGAAGATTCCCAATTTGAAATCTCAAAGTCTAAGCAATCCAATGTTGAATGGGACCCGGAGTATTAAAAAAGAAGATGGAAGATTTATCTTCATTAATCAGTTGTCCAGAGGAAATTAGGTAAACATCCAACACCCTACGAATATTAGCAGCTTGTCTCATTGTAGCCATTCCCATCAGAGCAGTATCGCCCACAAACTACAGGTGAGACTATGGAGGCAAGTCACCACCCCACCGCCAACCCAGGATTTGACCAACCTCCACATTTCTTCTAATCAACTACCCCAACCCTTTAGCAAAGAGAAGAAACAAATACAGAGAGAGGGGATCTCCTTGACGCAACCCCCTAGAAGCACCAAATAACTCATAGTGCTCCCCATTAATAAGCAGAGAGAAAGAAACTGAAGTAACACAACTCATAACCCATTGAATCCATTCAACCCCGAAACCAAAAACACTAAGAACCTTCCAAAGGAGGGACAACCTGACCCTGTCATAAGCCTTAGCCATATCCAAATTAATGAACATCACCTTTTCTTTGGAGTTGTCCATAGAATGAATGGTCTTAGTTGCAATAACAATCCCATCCATAATTTTCCTACCACCACAAAACCACTCTGCTCCTTAGAAATCAACTCTTTAAGCCCCTTTTTTAACTTGTCAACAATTAACTTAGAGATAATTTTATAAATGGCATTGCAAAGAGAAATGGGGTGGAATTGACTTAACCTATTAGCCCCATCACACTTGTGAATGAGGGAAAGAAAGGTAGAATTTAAAGCCCTTAGCATTTGCTTATTCCGCTGAGATTCCTGAACCACCGCCAATAGGTCCAATTTGATAATATCCTAGAATTCCTGGAAAAACTCAACCGGGAATCCATCAGGTTCAGGAGCTTTCCCTTTCTTCATCTAGAAAATAGTCAAGCTCTTCAGGAGACCCTCCTTGTGAATCCTCCATAAAAAGAGAGGAAATATAATGCATCACCTCCCTTGAGATTTCAGGAAAGAAAGAAAGTTGCTCACCCTGATCATTCACCATAACTGAAATAGAATTACCATGCCTCTTGACTTTCATCGAATTGAAGAAAAAAGCTATATTTTTATCCCCTTCTTGAAGCCACTCTATCCGAGCCTTTTTTTTCAATACATTTCCTCCCACAGCTCGCACTCCTCTAGAGCTTTCAAAGCCCAAGCCTCTTCCTAAAGAAAATCTTCAGTCACCCCACCCTCCCTTATCAGTCTCGTGATACCATCCAATTCAGCCTGAGTAGCCACCTTAGCATGAAAGACATTCCCAAAGCAATGATGATTCCACCACTTGAGCTGATATTTCACATACTGAAGTAGTTTTGCAAAGGTGTACATTGTCGTACCAAAAGCAGGTCTACCCTTTCTCCACCAGTCAGCCACATAATCATACAGAGATTGGTCCCACAACCACATGAGATGAAATCTAAAAGAAGGAGAACGAGGCACATGACATGACTCAATAGCCAGTTTGATAGGCCAGTGGTCGGATCCTCTCCAATCCAAAATTTTAGAACATGAAGACCACAAACCACCGACCCAGTAACAAGAAACTAGGAAGCAATCCAATCTCTCAGCAATACAGTTATCCCCAACCTTGCGATTGTTCCATGTAAACTAAAAATTAATGGGATTAATATCAACTAAATTCAAAGCATCAATGTTATCATACAGGAGCAGCGCAAAGGGCTCCATCCTCACAGTACCACCGCGCTTTTCAGCCAACTTAGTGATAGCATTAAACTATCTAGCCAGAATCCAGGGATGGAAAGGAGCCAAACTGTGAACAAACTAGATATGGGACCACATAGACTGCTTACCCCAGAGATCAATAGGAGCATAAATATTATAAAGGAGTAAAATCTCCCCCATCTCAAAGCTAGAAGCAATCAAAGACATAGTAGACTTTGAAGACAACCACCAAAGAGGATAGATCTTCCGCAAGTTCCACAAACAAGCTATGCCGCTAGAAGATGCATGAGCACCAATGCATTGGCACTCCCCATTCCTCCACAACTTAGGAGCCAAACTAAACATAGTTTCCACTGATAGATTGGTCTCCTGTAGAAAAAGAATATCAGGACCTTGATTTCTAACCAAATCATGAACCGCTTTTTGTCTAGGGCCACTGTTCAAGCCCCTTACATTCCATGATAAAATAATCATTTCAAGGGGCTCAAAAAATGAGAATCCAGAGTCTTTACCAACCTTGACTCCACCAAAGTCTCACCTATCAACTTGATCTTTTCTAAATCCTTCTTTCTACCCAGTTTGGCAGATTTCTCCACCCCACCTTTCTTAAGATCTCTTTGCAAAAGGCCCAACTGAGGAGAAGGCTTGTTGCTCTTAGCCACAACTGAACTTATGATTTTCCCAGGATGAGAAGAATCCCCACCACCTGTCGATGCCTCAGCAAAAAGAATGGGCACCTCTGAAACCACTAATTGTTGATCCGTATCCATGTGAAAAGTATCAAAACCCGGTGGAACCAATGAATCTCTAGAGATATTTCCAACTTGAGCTAAACCCACAACCTCCTGCACTAGACTCAGCAAACCCGGGTTCACTTCCTGTTGGCTGAGATCATCCAAAACCTCAAACCTATTAAAAGTATCCTCCTCCTAACTTTCCTTTAAGGTCCTCTTCTAACCCCAGTTCCTGTTGTGAGCCTTGACCTGAACAAAACCATCAGCACCAACCACCTCACCAGAGGCAAGGCCCTTCCCCTTATCAGCCACAAGGGGGTTGCAAGGAGGTTGTATAGGCTGAGACTCCACATGATTATATCTTGGACATCTACGCTACAAATGACCATATTCATGACACAGATGACAACAAAAAGGAAGAGTCTCATAATCCAATTGCTGCACCCAAGAGAAGGATCCCGCACACATATCCACAACATTGGGCAAAGGCTTACTAAGATCAATTTCAACACAAATACGAGCAAACGTCATTACCTTTTTACCCAGGGTTTGCAGTGAAGACCCTACTGGTTTTCCAAGCAACAAAGCCAATAGGTACAAAGTATCCTCCTGACAACACTCCACCAGAAACCGAGGCAAACAAACCCACACCAGAACACGACTTGGCAGCTCCTCCGAAGGGATAAAGCCTACATGCCATGGTTTGATAAACAACCCCACCTGATTATGGAAATAAGGGCCTCCCTCAAAGACCCTATTGCGATAAGTGATGCAATTAAAGGTAACCATAAAGTAACTATTGGACAGCATCATGATCTCCATTTCTCCCTCAGGCACCCAAGTCCTCTAGGCCCAAGATTCCAAAAACTGCAGTGAAACCCTCATCCCCAAAAAATTGCAATATAATGAGTGGTTCGTATAATATTCAATGTCTTCAGCAATCATCTAAGTCGGGATCACCAATTTAGGCCTCTCCTGCCAATGCTCGAGATAACCGTTAATCTTCTTTAGCCTTGAACCATTAGATGAACCTGCGCCAACAAACCCTGAATCCATAGCAAAAAGATTATTATCAAAAGTCTTCATCCCAAGGTTAGGAGACTTCAAACCAAACGCTGTCTGAAAATCCATCTCGGGAGAAGCCCCAGATGCCTCAACCCTATGCAAAGACATCAATCCCGAGATGGGCATACAAGAAAAAAACCCAAAAATGGGTGGGGAAACCCCACACCACAGCACCTGACCACCCTTTACACACACTCCAACCAACCGTGCCCTACCACACCCATGCCAAACAAAGAAGACAATGGCAGGTGAAGATCCCCACATGCCACAAGACACCAAAGCTCCACACCAACTCGTGCCATCCCAAGCCCACCTCCCAGCGATAGCCCCAAGCACGACAACACATAAATCAAACAGGGGAGACTCCAACACAGGGAAAAAAATCCTCCTTAATGCAAAATGCAGCCACACAAATCAATAGAATAGCATATAAAAGATGTATCCCCCCTTACTTCACTAGATCGACCCACCCCACAGTGCACATAAGGACAAAGAGCGATCAAAAGCTAGGGCTCGGGTGCCCTAGCTTAGCCCGAAAAGTTGCAAACGCCATCTTAAAAATCCCATCTTCTATTTGTACCTTCATTCTTCTATATGTTGTACATTTATTTTTCCTTTTTTTTTCTTTTGCTTGAATTTTCCTTTTGGGGATGACACAAGGCATTGAGACCGAAATGTCTCTCTCATGTTGACCCAAAAGGCCTCTTTTGTTTTTCTTTGCCTTTTTCTTTTTTCTTTTTCTTGCCTTTTCCTTTTGGGGATGACACAAAGCATTAAGACCTTGATGTCTCTTTTATGTTGACCCAAAAGGCCCCTTTTTCTTTTTCTTTTCCTTTTCTTTTGTCTTTTTCTTATGTTTTACTTTTGGGGATGACACAAGGTATTGAGATTGAAATGTCTCCTTCATGTTAACCCAAAATCCTTTTTCATTTTATTTTTCCTTTTCTTTTGTATTTTGCTTGTGTTTTCCTTTTGGGGATAATGCAAAGTGTCGAGACATCCTATGTCCCTTCCATGTTGACCCAAAAGGTTCTTTCTTTTTCTTCGTTTTCACTCTCTTTGTGTCATTCTTCTAGTTCTATGTATTTGGGGAATGAAGATAGTTCTGAGCTCTCTAAACAAAACATTGCAGCAAAAAACATACTAACCCAAAATCCATAGATCCCTTATGTGTTTGGTGTTTTCATTTTGGGGGAAAACCCTTGCTTTTCTCTCTTTCCTTTCTCTTGCATGAAGTAGTCTTACTTGAAAATGTATGACTTGGCATAGGGGCTTTCCAAGTTGGATCTCATGTCTTCTTTCTATTTCCATTTTGCATTTGCTACTTTAAAGCAATTTCTCACATAATGGTGTGTAGCAATTCCTTTAAAGTGGGGGCATACATTGGCATTATCATTTTTTATTTTCCTTTTTCTTGGTTCTTAATGCAGCCTTATCACTTCATACGATGCGTTTGTCACTTTGTGGATAACATTGGGTGTGATGTCCTTCATGAACATGATCTATCTTAGCATATTACATTCCTCTTGGTGGATTGATGCAACACACTGCATCCCCTAAGTTGTGAATTTTCTATTCTTTGATTAGTCGTCTCTTGGAGACATTAGACACAATTTTCCCTAAGTTAAAGACCTCGCATGAACCAAGCAATACTCCTTTGACCATTTTTTTCATGTTGCATTTTTCATTTGTTATATGGCCACCTTGCATAACACATCTTCCATGCCTATAGTTCCATCGTGTTTGTTCATGAGCTCTAAGAATACGAAGTCTTGCTTGTCTCATAAAGCCTGAAATATCATTTTCCTTTGTGGTGCCTTATTAAAGTTATCAGGAGGCATAAATTTGGTATGGTTGAGTGGGAAGCCCTTTCTGAGGCATGAATTTTTCCCATAGCCACCTGCATGTATGTGAGTGCATAACAACCATGAGTGTATGTTTCTCACCTTTTAGGCCTTCTCACCCAGCGAACAACGATGAGTTATGTTGCCTCAGACTGAGTATACATTTTTTTTTCTAGACAAATAGCCTAGATTTGATCCACAATGGGATGGACAAATGATCAAAGATTGATCTGACTTTCTTTCCTTCCTTTTGACTTCTCTCTTTCATTCTTTTTCATCATTCTCTTGTGTGTTCCTTTGTTCTAATTTTTGGTTTGTCATGGGATCTTGATCCTAGGGGCTTGATCATCCTTGTTGATTGTTGTTGTCTCATCTCACCAAGCATCTATGCATTTGGATCCCTCTTGATGTGCATGTTGAGCTACTTTAGTGTGAGTTTGAAGAAAGTTCATCCTCTCACTAAAGTGGGGGCTTAATGTGTCACTAAAAGATATATAGTTGGACATTTTTACACTCACTTGAGTCTCTCTCACAGAATTTGGCTTGATTTTTCCTAGATTTAATGTTGTAATGTGGTCAACACATTCACATCAGGTCTTGGACCCTTGTGAATTATTAAGAATTCTAGGATGTCTTGTAAAAGTGTTGTGAAGTGTTGTAACCCACTTTCACCCTTTTCTAGGACCCTTTCACTATAATTCAGTTAAATAACCCCTTTTTATCACTTACCAAGTCTTATTTCAAAGTGTTGTAAATATTTGTAATAAAATCTCACGCTTTTCTAGACTTTTCATCACTAATTCAACCCTTTCTTATGTTTAAATGAACCCTTAATCCACTTTCCTACCCTACTTAAGTGTATTTTTGAGAATATTCCCATTAAACATCATTAAATACACTTTAATTCTCGACACCTAGTAAAATTTCCCTGGTGGGACCAAGTCACCACGTAGGGCGACTTAGTCCCACTAGGCACAAAAATCAAAATTATTTTAATTTTCTGGCAAGATTTTATTCTCTTAACCTTGAGGTCGGCCTGTGATGTGTTATTTTTCAGAAAATATTGTAAAATAAATTATAAATAAATGGTTTTTCTCTCATTTTCACCCCCAATTAGTTTAGTGCATTCATTCACACATTATCTTACTTTCATTCATAGTTCTCAAGCATTCAAGGCATCGTCAAACATCCATTAGAGCATCTTATTACATATCTTCAGATTTCAAAATCAAGGGTTTGGTGAGTTTGTGACATTGCATGTTATTAATTCATCATTCTCTTTCTATTTCATTGCATTTTCTAGGGTTTGATTACCAAATTAGGGTTTGACCAAGGCAAACCCCTATTCTCTAACCCTTAACCACTTTTCCCCTCTTTGCATGTGTGTTTTTTAAGGTCTTGTATGCAGATTTGTCAAAGAGGAAAGTGTTAAAAAGGTGTTGTCAAATCATCAAAGTTATTCAAGTCAACAGAGCCTTAATTGAAGCTTGGAGACCTCTTTCAGCCCATTTTCTATAGAATCTGAATCAAACACCTATTAGGAAAGGAAGTGCAGACCAAAAGCTATAGATTCCTATCCTAAATTTCTTGAGATTCCTAGGTGGAATAAGTCATTGTTTATGGTGGATTAGTCCCACTGATAGGCCTAAAAAGTGATTTTACATTTTCGAGTATCCATTTGGTAGAAACCTAGTATGACAGAATCTCCCTGAAATAGGACTAAGTCGCCTAGGTTAGCATAAGTGTCCTAGTGGGCCTCAACAAAAAAATCTAGAGAATTCCAGAGCCTCTCTACATCTCTTTTCAGTTCCCAAGTGTACCTCTCCAATATTATTCATTTTTGTTATACTTTACTTGCATTCTTATGTCATTTTTCATACATCACTGTGTTTTCAAACAACTTTCATATCTTAGATTTTGCATCAATATTCATTATATTTTATCAGTTCTTTACATTTAGGACATTGAATTTAGACATAATTCAATCATAGTAGCATTAGTATTCAATGAACCTCCAAGTTTTTGTGGGATACCTTTCTCCTTTTAGATGAAAAACCCTAGAATTGTAAGAGAGAAGCCCCTATAGGCATGAGTGAGCCATCCAATATCTTAATTAGAGTGAAATTCTACCCAACTCCCTAGTTTATTAATTAGGTTATCACTTAGTTAAGAAACTCCCACATGTGTTGTCCTTGATGATGCCACTTTGTATGTTGGCCCCGATTGAGAGCCACTTCCCCTACTAGCAACTAGAAGTCCCTTTAAAACCAATAGGGTAAAGTCATCATGCACTTAAAACGAAGACCAAAAAATTACATATCCCATTTCAAAACAACCTCCATGATCACCCCCAATACTGAAGAACACAAACATAATTTTCAATGGAAATAGGCAACAGACATTACATCCATGTTTCATACTACCCAATACTTAACCACTTAATTTATCTAGGAATCATGCTAATTGACTAATTAAAACATGAATTTATATCACAACCATTACATAATTGTGAAAGGGATCAACATTCATTATCTAACAAAAGACAATCCAGATTGCCTATTTAACAAAATATAATCTTAATTATCCAATTGAACTGATTATAAATAAATCAATTTTCTCTATATGATTTCCCAATGTACTTAAACAACATAATCAATTAATTCTTATAAATTAAAATACACTTTTGTTATAACCATAATACATTTATTCATGTATACATATAAATATAAATACACATAGATCGGTATATATATATAGGAAATAAACAAAAAAAATTTCACAATAAAACAAATCAAAGGATAGCATGGGAGACAAGCAAAAATACATACATACATACATACATACATACATATATATATATGGGTATGTGCAAGATCATGATGGGCCAAAAAGTGGAAATATGATGTGTATGTGGTTGACAAGTTTTTTTTACCCAAAATTGATGAAACGAAAAGGGTTTTTAAAGGAGATTCTCAACTTTCCACCAATATAAATTATTCTTTACTTTGAATTTAATAATTAATTATTATTCATTTTCTATTCAAATTACGACTAAAGTCTTGATTGATAGGTTGATTGAAAAACATCTATAGATTTCAAATGGTATCACATTTTTTGAATCCAAAACATGTGTCACATTCTATATTTTGCATACTATAGGATTAAAAAAAGAAAAAATGAATTTCATGAAGTTTTGACCAAGTTAAGGTGGTCAGACATATGAGTTATTTATATTTTTTAAAAGTTGTAATAAAAAATTCATAATTAATTATTTACCTAGAAAAAAATAACAAAAAAATATAAATCACATCAGGACATGAGTCCTCTACTTATATTTAAAATAATATAAAAAAATATTATCATTTTATTGTCGTTAGGGTGGTCAGACAGACACCTACTTCTTATTTTTCCCTAAAATTTAAGTACTCTTGCATTGAAATTTCAAATTTTCAACAAATAGATATATATTTTTAAAACAAACCTAGTAGTTTAGAAACTACATTCAATTTTCTACAGATTCTATTCTTACATATTTTTGAAATAATATAGATAACTTATTCAAATTTTTACATCAAGTTTCCTAACTCTAATTTTTCTGAATTTTTGCCATTTGAGGGCTATGTTTTCCATGATAATATTGCACATACCCATATATATATATATATATATATATATATATATATATATATATATATATATATATATATGAATTGATGTGTATTGCCTTTTATTTTGATGTATTCATAATGAATTGGGAATTTCCAGCTATGCACCATATATGGTATTCAAAGAATAACAATTAGCTTGGTAATTTGATAGATTAGGTTTAATTATGGAAATCGACTAAGATTTCTAAGAAACAATGATTAAGATTCCTAAGAAGCTTTCAAACGAAAACATGCCACAACAAAACTATCGATAGGTACAAAATGAGTTTGCAAAAGAAAATTCTTAGGAACCTCCCATTGGGAAATAGAACAGCAGGTGAAAATTGTCAGACAAAAGCCTTCAAACGGGTCTAATTTCAAGGATGAAAGTATAGTAGGAGGCTCACTCTTTAATTGTGATTGCAAAAATTATATACATCTTGTAAGCATTGATTACTACAAAAAGGAATACCTTGCATAGATATGTAAAGTTTTGGAGACAAAAATGAGGCGTATACTTTAGTTGAATGCTAGAAAAGAATAACATACAAAGGAGTGCAAAGATTCGACTAATACAAATTAGTTTCTTGGGGAATACTTCAAATAGGAATTCCAGGAAAATGTCGATGGCATCAAGAACACAATAATAAAAAATACTTGAAATACAAGACTACAAAAAAATCTCAAAACAATATACTGGGGCACTGTAGCAATACTAGGTTATGCAATTTTTTATTGTTCTAAATCAAACTCACAAATACAAGAACTTTTTTTCAAAACAACATACAAATTTCAAGAATTTATCCAAAACAAGAAGGTTACAAGAAAGAGGAACCTAGAATAATTTGATTAACTGAGATGAAATTTGATGCCAAGTCCGAATTTACAAGCTATGGCTTTAATTTCTCTCAAAAAAAACCCCAACAAACTCCACAAAAGTCTAATTCAAAAACCCCAAATCCAGTAGAAAGTCTCCAAGAATAGATAAAACCCAAAGCCTCCAAGAACAAGAAACTCAAAGCTTCCAAGAACAAGAACAACTATTCATGGAAAGCAAGGTTAGTTTTTAGATATTGTGAAAATGCCCCTTTCTTTATACCAATTAACCAATTTATTTACCATTTCCCCCACTCTTCGTTGTTGCATGCTCTTCTTTAAATTAAATATTTTATTTAATTTCCCACTACTGTCAACTACCTCATTATTATTATTTTTATAATTTAACCATACTTTATTATTTGCTCATAATAAATCAACAATTAAAATACTTAATTTATTAATTTAATCTTTCATTTTAATTTTGTTTGCACAACACTATAATTAATATTTTTATTTTTTATATTTCTTTATTAACTCACACTCTTAATTTACTTAACCAAATAAAGACATTAATAATATTTTATTTATCAAAACCACAAATGTTTTAAAACATTTATTGAAATTATCAAAATACCTTTTAACTACAATAATCTTTTATTTTAATATAATATCAATAAAAGAACTAATCAATCAAATTACTCAAATGAGTAGAAGACCAAGCAGTACCTAACCTCATAGTGAAATAGAAGGCAATACAACAATGACACAAACATACCAACTCAAAGTAACCACACTTACAGGGGATTACAATCGGATAATCATCCTCTCCAAGGATGATGGTTGAAATTGGGGACCAGATGCTATCTCCATTCAATAGTTTCCATTGGTTCTAAGACATGATCAAACCTAGAAATTCAGGTGGATTCGATGCCTGGTACCTACAACTTGCAACAAACCACATAGTCGATCATGTACATAGTCATATAGTCAAACACACCGTGAGAGGAAAGTCTCAACACACTCACAAGTGAGTGATGCGACACTATTCCCCTTCACCAAAATACATCAACACACAATAATCAGATGCTAACAACAAGGTAAGAACAATCATCTTATAATCACATGATACTCATAATAAGATTAATCCAAATGAGGAATTAAATCCATATACTAGTCATGACATAAGCATTGAACATCAGTATAAAACATCAGTGATAAAAGTAGCATCAAACATCATCATGGAAATGAATCCAACATCAAGCAAAGTATCATAATGTCTCAATCTAATACAACAACTATCAGTAATAGAAAAAAACTGAGGGGCACTACATCCTCCCCCCCAAAACCAGGCTTACTCCTAGAAGCTTGCAAACAGATAAGGGTATAACTCTCTCATCCTACCTAGGGTCTAAGGACTCAACAATAGGATCCCACTGGACCCACACCAACTCAATGTCTTGATCCCTGAAGGTGAGTCTCCTATGCTCCAGAATGTTCATAGGCTCCATAGTCAGTTTCTCATCCTCTACCTAAAGCCTCTACTAATTTTGTCTAATGCTCGGCCTGACAGTTATACACCACAACAAACACCTTGTGGGATTTTCCTTCATCTCCTACCATTGGCTCTAAAACCATCAACCTCTGGCTAAAACCAGATTTCCTCTTCTAGGAAGATTGTCTAGCTATGTGACCCTGCTGACCATAAGCAAAACATCTTGTACCTATGCTATGCCCCCAACTACTTGAGGGTGCACTAGACTACTGGAAACTACCTACAGATTGTGTACTCTGAACAGGCTGGTTGGGGCGGTACTATTGAGCTCATTGCCAACTCTATTTTTTTTAGACTAAAATCTACCTACATGGTAAGACTGGGAGT
Source organism: Sequoia sempervirens (assembly GCA_007258455.2). NCBI lineage: Eukaryota > Viridiplantae > Streptophyta > Pinopsida > Cupressales > Cupressaceae > Sequoia > Sequoia sempervirens. The sequence continues at coordinate 166,628,445 of VDFB02271358.1, read as the reverse complement.
TCCCAGGTTTCATCTAGGAATGTTGTTGTTTTTGCTCACCCTTAGCAGGCACCTGCTGGCTCCTAGAGGAACCCACTACTTGAGACTAACTGCCTCGGGACTTGAAACCTACTAGAGGTGCACTACCAATCTACACACCTGTATGACCCCTAGTGCCATGGAAAAAATCTCCTCTACTATCCAATCTCTCTCTACAACTACCTCCACAGTTTTTGGCTCAAACAAATGAACATCCCAATTGATACAGGCATTCAAGCCCCTGATAAAATGTTGCACCAACATAGCCTCATCATCACCTATGCCAGCATATTGGTTAAGCTCATGAAATCTTTGCTCATACTACTTAACTGACATGGACATTTTCCTCAGCCCATGGATCTCATCCACATTATGTTTCCTCCAATGATTAGACAAGAAACAAGATCTAAATCTCTCAAGAAACATCTCCCATGAGACTGAATCTATATCCAAATGTAGCTTCTACTCCTCCAAATGCTACCATGTGGAAGAAAAACCTCTAAGGTTAATGATAGTGCACCTTGCCTTGGTGTTACTACCATAAAGATGCGTGGAAAAACACCTGTTCAGATCAATCAACCGTGTCTCTTCCTCAAGACCACTACCACTCCCATCAAAAGTAGGAGGAAATTCCCTCAAAAGATCCCTCATATGACTAGCTAAGACAACCTCCTACTCCACTGTAACCTCTCTCCTCTTGGGATTCCTCTCTCTCTCCCTAACCACCAACTGATCACCCTCCTTTCTAGGACCAAGATGGGCAAGAACCTCCTCAAGCAAGTGACGTAGCTGTGCACCCACCATCTCCAGCTAACCTAGATTCAAACCTTTGTTCCCCTGAGAATTTTTAGAACTTTTTTGTTCCTCATCACTCTCATGGGAACCTTGAGATGGGGTGCTCTGGTGGTTGGCCCCATGGCCACCACCATGATCTCTACCTCAACCTCTAGGAATTTTCATCCACTGACACCACCAAGGATAAGTTTATGGTGTTAGGCGAGGATAAGAAAGGGGAAACATAATCTTCAAAGTCTAAGCAACTAAAACAATATAATGGGCTCCAATATATGCCCAAAGTACCCAGTGTTAGAACTTGGGCACTGATACCATGTGTAATGCCCCACCACAAAACCCTAGAGAACAACACGCTACAACACTAAAATGAAACAATTTCTTTTTTGAAGTGCAACAAACTAGGATTGCATAATATAAGTTAACATGTAATCTACACTAAGTCCTCTAAGGTTTTGTGACTATGCTACTAGAATCCCACTACCCAATCCAACAAGAATAATCTATTAACATGATTTGTCGAACATTGAAGACTACATTAAATCCATCACATTATATGATCAACAATATGAACATCCATTTCATGTCATTAATATAACAACAACAAAGATCGTTTAATTAACAATCATATGCAATAAACATTATTTACTTTTTCATTACAAGGGAGAGTTCACAATTAATTACAAGATTAAATCATTACAATAGTATATCCTCATATACATGTGAGAAGAGTACATAAAAATTACATTACATGATACAATAGATTTATAGTACAATACAAGTGCATGCAAGATATTCCACTTGAACTAGAACAAGTGCAGAAGTCCACATCATCATGAGTAGTCACCATGAACATAAACAACATCAAGGGAACCTAATGGAGTACAAGGCACATTCCACTTGACCATGTGGAACCCTAAGGTCCACCCCAAGTGCTAGGAGATAGCAATAAGGTCCCACCACCTCAATTACAACAAGGTGACATCCAACTAACATAACAAGACTATACAGGACTCCAACATGTAAGGTACAACATAACAATACATAACAATGACACTGCTTCTAGAGGCACACAAGCTAAGGGAATGCTAGGTTGCAGTAGGGGAGAGTGTCATCACATGGTCCTAGCATGGGTTTTCCTGATAGTATCTCACTAGATGTCTGTCCCCATCTATGGTTTCCCTAACAATCTCACACTAGACATTGGCCCCCATCTATGGTTGTCTTGATAGTCTCACACTAGATGCTAGCCCCATAGGGTGACACATGCAGAACCAAATTTCCTTTTATGAGTACAAGGAAGTTGATCTTTCCAACCATGCCTTCTCAACCCATCCTTAGCTGAACGAGCACTATAGGCATGGGTGAGGCATCCAATTATCTTAATTTGAGTGAAATTATACCCAATCCCCTATTTTATTAATTAGGTTAACTCTTAGTTAAGAAACTCCCATATGGGTTGTACTGGAAACCACTTTTTGCGTCAACCCCCATTGAGAGCCACTCCTTCTTCTAGCAACTAGAAGTCCCTTTAAAACCAATAGGGTAAAGTCATCATGCACTTAAAATGGAAACCATAAAAGTATATATCCCATTTCAAAACAACGTCCATGATCACCCCCAATACTAAACAACACAATGCAATTTTCAATGCAAATACTCAACAAACATTACATCCATGTTACATACTACCCAATACTTAACCACTTAATTTATCTAGAAATCATGCTAATTGAATAATTATAGCATGAATTTACAACACAACCATTACATAATTGTGAAAGGGATCAACATTCATTATCTAACAAAAGACAATCCAAATTGACTATTTAACAAAATCTAATCTCAAATTCTCCAATTGAACTGATTATAAATAAATCAATTTTCTCTATATGATTTCCCAATGTACTTAGCCAACATAATCAATTAATTCTTATAAACAAAAATACACTTTTGTTATTACCATAATACATTTATTCATGTATACATATAAATATATGTATATGTATATATATAGGTAATAAAAAGAATGCTATTCATAATAAAATGAATCAAAGGATAGCATGGGAGACAAGTAAAACCACATACATACATACATAAATATATATATACAAAGTCGAATGCCATAATTAAACCAAATCTATCAAATTACCAAGCTATCTATTATTCTCTAAATACCATATATGACGCATAGCTAATAGATTCTCAATTCATTAAGAAATCCATTGAAATAAAAGGAAATACACACATCAATTGCCAGGATTTAAATATTAGATCCAATCGAAAGCAATGTATTCAAAGATAGATTATTAGCACATGAAAGAGTAGAATGGTATCTACCATTTACCAAGGTTAAGCGACTACTTTAAACACTGTTTACAAAGTATCTCCCTTAAAATAAAGGCATCAAATGCCTCTACTAAATTATTACCATGATGTATAATAAATCAAGACCATATTAAGAACTCGACTCATTTATTTTTTCAAGGTAGGCGGTGAAAAGGATTTGAATTAAGTGAAAACCAAAGAACATGTAGTATAAACCCTAGACATTGCTAGAGTAGTAGTCCACAAAGAAACATGAGGGAAGAAGCATTTGGTCTACTAGACACAATAGGTGTTGGGCACCATGCTTAGCCCTCAATCCAACATTGAATAAAGGCACAGGGGCACCAAAACAATGGCAAAGATACCTAAGAAACTTTCAAATGAAAGCATGCCACAACAAAACTATCGGTAGGCACAAAATGATTTTGCATAATAAAATGATTAGGAACCTCCCATTGGGAAATAGAACATCAGGTGAAAACTGTCAGAAAAAATCCTTCAAATGGGTCTAATTTCAAGGTTGAAAATATAGCAAGAGGTTGACTATTTAATTGTGATTGCAAAAACTATATACATCTTCTAAGAATTGATTACTACAGAAAGGAATACCTAATGCAGAGCTAGGAGGATTCAAAAACATATCTCTCAAACCTTCAATAATAATCCAAAAAAATATTTATAAATCACATGCTATTAGGCATTGTATAGCACATTGGAAACATAGCCATGGTAGCCCACAATTTAATGCAATGAACAATCATTAATAACTTCCACAAAACAAATAATGAAGCGAATCTCTCTAGTGATATTGAATAAAACATAGTTATAGAATTTTCCTCCAATTTTTATGATGATCCAATAGTGGAAAAGAAAGATATTGCATTTTTCCCAAAACTGCAAACCCTAGGTAGGGTTCAGACCATCACATTTTTCATACTGTAAATTCTACACAATATTGTTAGAATAGGCAGTCTAACCAAAATATTCATATCTTCCACAAAACTCAATAAATTTCAATGAGACAAAAAGAATTGGAAACTAGAATAAAGATGTTTCCATCGATATATGATACTCCATTATTTTAGTCCATACCAGGTCGTACAAAGCACAACTTCAGCCTAAAAATAATGCAAAAATCAGAAAATGCACACAAAACTTGAGGTTGCCATTCATCAAACTTCAAAAATAATGTCTCCAACCCCCAATTCGAGTTTTGGAGGGTGTATTTATACATTCCCAATCAAAACCAACTATTTACAACCACCTTTTGATTAGTTTGTTGACAAAACCCCTTAATGACACTTCATCTACCTAATTTTGCACTTTTGACATTTTTTACAATATGGAACAACTTTAAATATTATTTGACAAATGACTTAAAATATGAATTCCTAAGAATAAAACACCTCTAAAATAGTTTTATAAACCTTATTATAAGACCCAATACACAAAATAGAGCAACTATTTACAAATTCCCTCATGGAGGCAAGAAATCAAACATGTGCTCTTGTACCAAACTCCCAGGGGGAAAATGATTCTAGCCCCTTTGAATTGTCTTCTTCCTGATCTTCCAGTTCCTTTGCACTTTTCCCTTCATCTTGGAAATTATCACTGGGTCCTTCTTCCTCTTCTTCTTATACCATCTCTTCTCCATCATCTTCTCAACTTCTAGGCTCCAAAACCCCATTTCTTGTGTATAAACCTCTGTAGCATCATCTATATCTTCATTCTCATCATTAGAGTACCATATAGCAACATGTTTACCATAACCATAACCTGCATCATACTCTTGAAAACCTTCATATACCTCATTAGCAAACAAATCTACAACATCATTATTAACAACCTTATTATCAACAACTTGATCATGAATATCAACATAAATGTTATCAAAAACTTTATCATCATCAACTTCAGTATCAATACCAAGGTTATCAGTAACATCAACAACCTTCTCAACTTGTTCATCAACAACAATTTCATCAACTACTTGATTACCAACAACAACCATATCATTAATCTCAACATCAACATGTTCATTAACCAACAAAGAAGTTCGTTCATCTTCAAACACAATATGAATATCATGCATCTCAACTTGTAACTTACCTTGCTCAACTTGAATAGTAGATTCAAACTTTACCTCTGTATCATTTGCTACCTTCTTATGTTTTCTTTGCTTCTTCATAATCTTCTTTAGAGGTCATCTTAACCTCTTTGACATTGGTATATGCCAACTCCTTAGTGCTTCCTTAATAAGTTGGTTTTCCTTGGCTAATCTTTCCAACCTTTTTCTTATATCCTCCATGGCTTTCTCAAACTCTATTTGTCTTTCCTTCTTTCTCATTTCCTTTTCCTCTCTTTTCTTCTTCCTTTGTGAATCCTCAGCCTGCAAATATCTTTCCAATATTCTCAACAAATCCATCTTCACAAGAAAGTCTCTCCTTGATTCCACTTCACCTTGTCTCACCTAGGCAATTAGGTTCCTTCCTCAACCTGTACAACACAAAACACAACCACAAACACAACCACAAAAACAAACTCTTCCTCTACCCAGACCTTATTGGGCTCTGATACCAATTTGATGCAGAGCTAGGAGGATTCAACAACATATCTCACAAACCTTCAATAATAATCCAAAACAATCTTTGTATAACACATGCTATTAGGAATTGTATATCACATTGGAAACATAGCCATGGTAGCCCACAATTTAATGCAATGAATAGTCATTAATAACTTCCACAAAACAAATAATGAAGTGAATCTCTCTGGTTATATTGAATAAAACATAGTTATAGGATTTTCCTCCAATTTTTATGAAGATCCAACAATGGAAAAGAAATATATTGCATTTTTATAAAAACTGCAAACCTTGGGTAGGGTTCAGACCATCACATCTTTCAAACTGTAAATTCTGCACAATATTGTTAGAATAGGAAGTCTCACCAAAATATTCATATCTTCCACAAAACCAAATAAATTTCAATGAGACAAAAGTAATTGGAAACTAGAAATAGAGATCTTTCCATCCATATATGATACTCTATTATTTTAGTCCATACCAGGCTGTACAAAGCACAACTTCATCTTGAAAAACAATGCAAAAATCTGAAAATGGACACAAAACTTAAGGTTGCCATTCATCAAACTTCAAAAATAATGTCTCCAGCCCCCAATTCAAGTTTTGGAGGGTGTCTTTATACATTCCCAATCAAAACCAACTATTTGCAACAACCTTTTGATTAGTTTGTTGAAAAAACCCCTTAATGACACTTCATCTACCTAATTTTGCACTTTTGACAATTTTTACAATATGGAACAACTTTAAACATTATTTGAAAAATGACTTAAGATATGACTTCCTAAGAATAAAAAACCTCTAAAATGGTTTGATAAACTTTATTATAAGACCCAATACACAAAATAGAGCAACTATTTACAAATGCCCTCATGGAGGCAAGAAATCAAACAGGTGCTCCTACACCAATACTTGACATAGATATGAAAGATTTGGAGACAAAAATGAGGCATATACTACAGTTGAATGCCACAAAAGAATAACATACAAAGGAGTGCAAAAAATTAGCTAAATACAAATTAGTTTCTTGGGGAATACTTCAAATTGGAATTCCATACAAATGTCGATGGCATCAGGAACACAATAATCACAAATACTTGAAATACAAGACTACAGAAAAAGCTCGAAACAATATATTGGGGCACTGTAACAATACTAGGTAATGGAATTTTTTATTGTTCTAAATCAAACTTACAAATACAGGCACTTTTGTTCAAAACAACATATGAATTTCAAGCATTTATTCCAAAACAAGAAGGTTACAAGAAAGAGGAACCTAGAATAATTCAATTAATTGAGGTGAAATTTGATGTCGGGTCTAGATTTCCAAGTTGTAGCTTCAATTTCTCTCAAAAAAAACCCCCAAAAACTCCACAAAATTCCAATTCGAAAACCCAAAATCTAGTAGAAAGCCTCCAAGAACAAGAAACTCAAAGCTTCCAAGAACAAGAACAACTATTCATGGAAAGAAAGGTTAGTTTTTAGATATCGTGAAAAAGCCCCTTTCTTTATGCTAATTAACCAGTTTATTTACCATTTCCCCCACTCTATGTTGTTGCATGCTCTTCTTTAAATTAATTATTTTATTTTATTTCCCACTACCGTCAACTACCTCATTATTATTATTTTTATAATTTAACCATACTTTATTATTTGCTCATAATAAATCAACAATTAAAATACTTAATTTATTAATTTAATCTTTCATTTTAATTTTGTTTGCACAACACTATAATTAATATTTTTATTTTTATATTTCTTTATTAACTCATACTCTTAATTTATTTAACCAAATAAAGGCACTAATAATATTTTATTTATCAAAACCACAAATGTTTTAAAACATTTATTTAAATTATCAAAATACCTTTTAACTACAATAATCTTTTATTTTAATATAATATCAATCAAAGCACTAATCAAACAAATTACTCAAATGAGTAGAATACCAAGCAGTACTTGACTTCACAGAGAAACAAAAGGAAATACAACAATGAAATAGAAATACCAACTCGAACTGACCACACTGACAAGGGATCACAATTAGATACTTGTCCTCTCCAAGGATGATGGCTGAAATTGGGGACCAAATGCTATCTTTATTCAACAGTTTCCACTGGGTATAAGGCACACTCAAACCTATAAATTTAGGTGGAGTCGATCCCTGGTACCTACAACCTACAACAAACCACACAGTCGAGCATGTACATCGTCATATAGTCAAACACACCATGAGAAGGAAGTCATAGCATCATAGGGAACTCATGATTGAGTGATGCAACACTTTTCCCCTTCACCAAAATACATCAACACATAATAATCAAATGATAACAACAAGGTAAGAACAATCATCTGATAATCACATGATTACTCATAATAAGATTAATCCGCATGACCAATTAAATCCATATACTAGTCATGACATAAGTATAGAACATCAGTATAAAACATTAGTGATAAAAGTAGCATCAAATTATCATCATGGTAGTGAATCCAACATCAAGAAAAGTATCATAATGTCTCAATCCAATACAACAACTATCAGTAATATAAACAAACTGAGGGGCACTACAACATGAGCGAATCCAAACCAAATTACTGGATCAAAGTTTCACCAATTTTTTTTACTAAATCAATCAAAAACTATCAACAAACAATGTGGGCATGAATGACAACACATCAAAGGGTTCCTTCGTCATTGTTTCTACAATCTCCCCTTTAACATTGTGATGTCAGACCATCCTGTAGCAATTGTTGTCAAGTTTTGGAGTTTGTTCTCCAACCCTAGTTTTGAGTTGATTTGTGTTGTTTGTGCAAATAAGGTCATTTTGGACCATTTGGGGTCATGTCACTAGTACAAAAACAAAAATATATGATTAAAAACCTACTAATTAAAAACTACTTATAAATGACTAAACATGGTCATGTGACCACTAGTAGTTTATTGCTAGTCATTTATAATGTGACCAAATTTATGACTAAATCGGTTTTGGTCATTGATTGGTTGTTTTGATTGATCAATTTGGTAGATATTTAGTTGTTAAATTGGTAGTATATTTAATCATTAGTCATTGTAATCATTAATTGCAGTCAATTGGTAGTAGATTTAGTTATTTTTATTCACTGATTTCTATGAATTGGTAGTATATTTATTCAATTTAATTATTAATTAACATCAATTAGTAGTATATTCAATCATTTTAAGTGACTGATAATTAAGGATTTAAACATAAAACACATAAATACCCATGAATCATGAATTGCACACAATAAGACAACCATTGAGAAGGAAAAATCACTAAAATTTATTAAAAGAAAGGTGTTCTTATAGCTTGCACATGTCTGAAATATCTATCTTGCTTGAAAAATGCTTAGAAATAGAGTATTACAATTTTTATTTTCAGTCACAAGATTGAAAATCCAAGTTACAATGCATAGAAATGACAAGAAATAAAATTCTCAAAAAAAAATTCTACAATGATGGAAATGTATGCTTGGAGCCCTTCAATGTGAGAACATGCCCCTTTCACCTCTTAAAACATCTACAATGTGGAAAATATTCCTATACCAAGTTGTAATGTGTAGAATCCAAGAAGGAGAGTGTTGATTGTGTCCCATATATGAAGTTCTCTCCTTTAATGCAGTCAACAATAACCCTTGAATCTTTCCTCCTTTATATGGAACGTGCCATCTGATATGAGAAATAGGGTGTTTCCTTTTCCACCATGAATGATATTGTGCCTCAATACAACCAACAAAATTACTATTAGTCTAAAATTAGAAAGAATAAAAGTGCATTGTATATTGCAAGTTTACAAAATTAAGTCCAAACATAGCAAAAAGATAAATCAATTAAAATTTTGTAGGAGACAGATCACATCCAAAAACATGGGAGAGCTATGCAAAATTGGAGAAATTGGCTTGGAAAATGAGGGCAGCAACGTATTTCCAGATTCAAGTCTTTTACTTAATGTTGTGGAATAGAAGAAAAAAAATGATTTATCTGCCACCATAGTGAAAACTTAGCAATTGCATTTGGTTTATTAAACATGGCCTCTGGTACAACTATTAGAGTTGTTAAGAACCTTCGAGTATGTTGTGATTTTCACACTGTAACAATATGAGAAAACAAATATTAGAGTTGGATTCAACAAGATTTTCACACCGCAACAATAGGAGAAAACATGGCCCCTAGTAAGAGAAATTGTTTTGATTCAGTAAGATTTTCACACTACAATAATATGAGAAAACAAATAATCAACAAGATTATTATAATATAAAAATTGTCACAATCAATAGAAATTTTAATTCACAATAAGAATGTGAAGAGATGAAAACACAAGTTAAAACTTATACAAATTTGTTCACTGATAATGACTATGAATACCTTAAGGCCTCAAATTACAAGAAGTAAAAATTCTCATAGATATTTTGACAGTATCTGTATCTTTCCATTATAGAATCTAGTTCCTACTTTTAGACCCTTATTTCTAAAACTCCTTAACTTTACCTGTTTGTTTCATACACTACAACTCCCTCCTCTTTGTAATAGGATGTAAAATAGTATTTTAGAGTCAAAGTCTTATCTAGTACATACTACAAATTCTAGTGAAATTAACTCTTCCAAGTAATACATTGGTAGACTGCAGCTTTATCCTAGTGAAGTTAACTCACTAACTAACACAAAAAGATTACATCCAAACTAATAGTGAAATTAACTCTCAATGTAATACTTGAAAAGATTTCAGCCACTGCAAACTAATATATGTATTTACAGAATCTAGAACAATATTAGTAAGGCTAAATACATCTGCATATAATTATAAGAAATAAGACATGTGAGATAGTTATGCAACTACAATGTAATAAATAAAATATATAGGCTAGTTCATGCACCTGAACACATAATGCAATAAAGTACATCAAACATAAAAATTTCTAGCTAAAATGACAAACAACTACTTTTCAAAAGTTATAACAAAATCAACAGTTATTACATTCCTACATGACACTCAACTTGGGAAAAAGTCTCATTTTATTATAAATAGTTTCATTTATGAAATAACACCACTGATTGATATGCTTTGTTATTTGAAAGACATGTTCAATTCTTTAATAGTTACAAATCAGACTGGTGAAATACTTATAAAGCCCCTATTTTCAATCTTTTGCATTTCTATATTTTTTTGATTGGAAATGATTTTAATTTTATTTAATGATTATGCAATGAAGGTACACTATAATAAATAATTTCATATAGCTCTTACTGGTCATCAAAGGATAAAAAATGATGAAACAATAAGTGTTTCACATTGTAGAATACCAAAACAACAAACTTAATAGAGAAGTAAAGCATGCAAATACATATTATCTCTATCTAGAAACATATCTTTTGAATTCAATTTCATAAGGATTCTCCACACAGGTTTTTGTAAAAAATGTAGCAACTAGAAATAGGTTCCTTGAGCAGCCCAAAAAACCTGCATTTGAAGGCCATTTCTGGGATATTTCAGGTTGCAGGAAACTCAAAACAATCAAAAATGGCCAAAGGTAACACATTTAATCACAAGAATTTTGAGGCTGTTTTAAACATGAATGGCCAAAGGTAACACATTTAATCACAAGAATTTTGGGGCTGTTTTAAACATCAATGGACCCATAACATTTAGAAAAAAATATAAATAAAGATAAGGACAATAAAGACCTCAAAATTATAACATGAAATCAAGAAGACTTTGTTTGTTTAGGAGCTAATTTTACAAGTAAAGTGAATAAATGATTGATGTGATATTAGTAAATTATAAACATCCAACTAATATGTCTTTAGAATCAGACAGTACTGATATTGATATTATCTAGCTATAAGAAACAAAGTCTTTTGAACTTATTAGAGACAGTACAATATATACTAATAGCCAAATTGTCATTGAGAAATCACTATATGCTCAAGATGCAATGTCTTAATGAAGATTATGCATAATGACAACTAGTAGCAAAGATACATCATCTATTATTTGTTAGGCTGAAGATAAAATCCACCTGTTAGTGAAGATTAAGCATACTAATGATTGGTGAAAGAGATACATCATCTATTACTTATTATGTTGGGAAAAGTGGCCATCAATAACTTAACAGGTGGCCAAAATTCATAAATATGCATTAGCAACAATAACTCCAAGAGGGTTCAGGGTTCAGGTATGGTGGTTTTCCAGTGCCACAGTTCCTCAAACTACAAGTGCCTTGCTAGCCATACATAAAAATGCATAAGAATAGACAAGGCAAGCAGAATGTTTCAAAAAATGCTGCAAAGAAATGTGATATCATGGAATGATGTGATTAAAGGATATGTTCAAAATGGGTTTTTCTGAAAATTCCTTGGAAAATTTTAAGAAAATGCAACTAGTGGGTGTAAAGCCCAACTCCTCAACCTTTGAAATCATCCTTCCTACCTGTGTATGAATTGGAGCTTTGGATGGGGATATGAACATCCATCAAAAGCATATTTGGAAGTGGATTTTTATCTGATATTGTAGTTGCAAGTTCCACTTCGGATCACCAAAGCCTTCACAAAAAAAAATTGCACTTTATAAAGTGTCACTATATGCCTCCATCATAACACCACACGGTTTTTTGCTAGGCCCCATGGTGATGAGGGAGAATAATGTTGATTCACACGCTCTCCTACAAAATCTTCAAGTCATGCCAACAATGATGCGGGAAAGCCTTTTCTCACGTCATGGTAGTCAATATGAATGTTTTAAGCATGGGTTCTTGTACAAGAGCATGTATCTTATCCGTGGAAACATTTGGGATGATCATATTTTGCTCCACCAATATCATGAATCAAAGGTACAACAATACACTCCTCTACCTTAAATCTTTGAGGTCTCACACATTACGCTAAAGGAATCACATGTTAGTTTCCTCAAGCTCTTTCACTATGCATTCCAAGGCTTATCATTGTTTGATGCCTAGGCTATCTATTATTATGAATTCTCCTTAGAACTTCATACCCTTTCCTTCATCCCTTAGTTGTTCTAATTCATTTGAGTGTTGTTGCATCCATGAGTGAATGTTACTCCCTTTTGATCATAGTGTCCCTAAAGGACTGCTCTCTCAATATTATTTTTTCTATGAATGTGGATTATCACTATTGCTCTAGACATATCCTTTTGATATGAAATCAATTTCCACTACCACATTCATGATATATTGTGCCTACTCTTTCCTCACATAAACTCTATCATGGGTTTTTGATAATGAAATCCCTTTCATGGTTTTCAATACAAGAGATAATTCAAGACACACAACATAGTCTACAAAAGGATAATGAGAGAATTTATTCAATGGCTCCCAAGGATACAAGCATAGTAAACAAGGTTTCAATGGTGTGAGTAAAATAAGAATGGACTCTAGTTTTATCATTAAAATGAAAATATGTGAAGTTGCTGGAAAATCAAGAACTACAAGTGTTATTGACAGTGAAGGTAGGAAATGCAATACAAATCCATGTGACAATCTCACAAGTGCAAGAGAAAGGAAAAATTATAGAAGAATTTTTTCCTTAAGTCACCATCACAAGACATAATCACCTTGAAACAAGATAATGAGTCACAATCACCTTATACAAAGATAGTTCATGCAAAAAGGAAGATCTGGGAAAAATGATGGAAATTGTTAGGGAGACTAATCAAAAGAGTAGAATCTTCATATGAGGCCATTTTTGGTTTTGAATACCATAGATTGAGGAAATTTTCTACCCTTTATAAAGCTACCTTCACTTTGTTTGACAACCCCTATGGGTATTGAGAATTTTAATGGTAGTGAGTTGAGGTGGAAGACATTGTGCACCATGACAATGGGAAAATCATAGCCTTGTGGAGCCAAAGTATAGATCAAACTTGTGAAGAATACCCCAACAAGGTAAAGAGTAGGAACTTTGATGACGATCCACAATGGTTCTTTTAAGGATAAAGAATACCAAAGACATTATGATGAACGGGGCCAATGTCCTCAATAGTACTAAAAGATTAGAGGTCTTGATGACTTAGAAGATAGTTTAGTAAAAGAAAGTTAAAGCCTTTGGAAGATATAGTGACATAATGATTTAATGGCCTATATAATTGATGTAGATATTTTTAAGGTATATCTTGCAAGGAAGGGACAATATGGTAATGAGTCTCATTAACAAGAAGATAGATATCATGAAGGAAAAGTTATAAGTCAAAGATCATGGGGAGAAATTTCATATGAGGACAAGATAATGAAAAGGACAATCATGGCTTGTAAGGCTAGTCATGATGATTGTAATCAAGAGTATAGGTGGATAGTTGCCACATGAATGTACAGTCACTTAAAATTTGCATATCACAATCTTTAAACTTCATCATGCCATGTGACAAATTTAAAGGATATTTTGAGTACATGAATACAAGATGTGTAAAGAAATTCATATGAAGCTAGAGCATGGTTCCTAGCATAGAGGATATCTCTTTGAAGTGCGTGATTGATAGTGTTGGTTGTAGTTTTCACTTATTTTTATTAGAACTTTGTTAATTCATGACAAGTTATCTTTGATGTTCTTGATTTTTTGAAGCCATTAAAAGGTGTAATATGGTAGGAGATAGAAGATCATCCCTATGTAGTGATATGAAGGTAAAAGAGTTTGTAAAAGAGTAGTAACATAGACTCACTATGAGAAATCCAGAGATATGTACAGTGAGATCATCACTATGGTGATTTTTGTAAAATGCTTCAAGTCAATAATTCAACACAAGACTAGAAGTTTTGTCTATTGACATTGAATCAGAAGGATATAACTATCCCTTGCAACATAGGGATTTAATTTCATTTTCCAAGAAAGAGCTTTTTGGTGACAATATTCAAGAGAAGAGAAATAGTGCCATGTTGATGAAAGGGATATTAAGTTGTTAAGGTCACAATAAGTGTGTAGGAATGCATGAAAAAGTGTTCTTAAACCATGAAATGGACTCGGTCAAAAGATAGGGATAAGATAGTTTGAAATACATAACATGGAAGCTTATAGGCCTTTCATGAGAAATGGTATAGAAGGTATAAAAACTATGTGTCAAGAGAACTATGCAAGGGAAGTGATCATATAGAAATGATAAGGATTTTTTTATGCTAAAATACAATGAATACTTTGAATGAGTCTAGTGATGAATGAGGACAAGAGGTTTTCATATGATTCATCACCATGATAGTGTCAATTACAAGCTACATGGACAACTCTTAGCTATACCTTGTATTATGAGAGGTTCATGAAGACATGAAATAAGAGTTTTGAAGAGGACAGTGCTCTATTAAATGGAGTCATGTTACAAATGGAAAAGTATTTCACCATGAAGGTCTCCTTGAGCATTCAATAGTGGTAGACCTATTAAAAAAGGGAAATGAATTGTGTATAAATATTTATAGAAAGGCATATTGTAGATAATAAAAGATATTTATAAGACATAAATGATGATAGTCGATTTCAATGGATATAAGGTCCCAATCCATATGCAAAAGATACTCTTTATGACTATAATAAATAGGACAAGTACCATGAAGCTAAGGGAAAATCAAGAAGTAGGGACAGTTACTATAACCAATGGATAGTGACAAAATTTTATGAGGATAGTTAGCTCATACATGATAGTAAATAAGACCTTAGTCAAAGTTGAAGCTAGAATAAGTGGATATCAAGTAATTGCATTGAGATTGACCTCATTGAAATAGGATAGTCATGCTTATCAATATTTATAAGACATGAAAGGACATAACACAATTATCTTGAAGAATTTTAAACTTCAATCTTCAGATATAAATGATAGTAATGAAAGATCAATCATGAAGGATTAATGGGATAGTTATAGCCACATGACAATGAGTGATAAGGGAGATCTAAAACGCTTGTTTATTTAGGTAGAAAAGGATGGATAAAAAGAAAGAGAAGATATAGTCATGATAATTTAGATAAAGAAAGCAAGCAATGGTAGGTTACTTTTGAACACCCACATCAAACCCTAATGAGATTTGTCTCGAGAATTTATTTTCAAATGAATAGATTTGAGCAAAAAACCTCACAAATTGTTAGTAACTAGAGGAAAAAACCCCTACTATTTTTTAAATGGCTAAGGATGAAAACCTATTGGCCAAACAAGTGGTTCTCACCCATAGGTCGTGGCTGAATTTTAGTGGTGGTTGACATTGGTGATATAAAGATAGTAAAACATACATATTTCCATTTATTCATCATTATTTTCCTTACAGAGACATACATATTTCCATTCATAACCAAAAAAATCCTCATAACTAGTAAAACCCATTGAGACTTCAACAATGAGACTAATATCATGTCTTAAACATATCATGGCATGTGATCTTCTTAAATGATCTGCATTGTGATATGAAAGTATCACCTATGAAGGTGGTTATTTTCCTAATAAGAGCTTTAACTTCCTAGTTTGGGCTTATGACAAGGATAAAACATTCATAAGGGGGCAAGCAAGATCTTCCTAAAAACTTCAAACAAAAATAAAAACCCTAATGACATATAGTATACCTAGCAATATGTGAGGGTGAAGGCTTCTAGGAAAACCTCGAATATTATCCCAATATGGGCATGATCTATCCTGAAAACCTTGGACAATCTCCTCATGCATGCAACATGTCTTCAAACCCTTGTGGATCTCTGCAATGTGGATGGATTCAAATCCAACAAAAAAAGGTTACTTCAAAGAAAACTCAATGTTCCTTTATCATATATCTTCTCAACAACATGGTGTTGGATGTTGCTGATATGAGGTTTTCATTGATGTCAACACTATTGGCCTTAAGGACATTAGAGGTTGTATATGTCAATGATATTGAGAAAATTGTAATCAAACAAGTTGTAGGTTGTCAGTGATGAAGTGAAGTTCCACATGGTGGTGAGCTCAGTGTGTTGTTGATCAGAGGTTTTGGATTAAAGGGTTTGTTGTTGAGTATATATAGTTTATCCATGTTAAGTTTCAAACATCCGCATGAATATTTGATCGAGTTATGAGTATATGTGTTTTTTCAGTTATTTTGTTACTTCGATTAGTGTTCTTGATAGAGGATGATGCGATTCTAGTAAGATGAGTTGTTGTGGATGATATTGTGGTGATTCATGATGATCATTGATGTTTCTAGATCATGCTCCATCTTTTTTGCACATCTACATTGATCGTTGTGCTCGCGATTAATGATTTTCTTTTGTGTGTTCATGTTTTTCATGTTCATGGTCGATAGGGTGATTGTAGCATGTTGTGGATCTTCGAGGAATGATTTTTGAAGGTGTTTCATGTTCAAGGATGTTGTTTTGGGTCTTCACTATGTTGTCGTGACATTAGTTGATTCGCATTGATAATTATGTATGTTTTGGGCCGACAGTTTGTACACATTTTATATTTTGTTAAAACTGCCATGGAGATGATATTATTCTTAGTTGCGGATATATATGAGCGATTGTTTATTCCATTTGAAGGTGTGGTGTGTATGAGATGTGTGAATAATGTCCTAATCATTTGAAGGCAGAAGCAGAGTGTGAAGAAGAGTGAGAAGAGTGTGAAGAAATGTTCATGTGCTTAACCAGAACTGTAATCACGCATTAGCAGATGCTATTTTCTCAGTTCAAAATATTCTGGATGTAATCCAAATGTTTCTAGAAGATAGTGTGTCTTCCTTTGAGCAGTAATCCTTGTATTTGAGTAGTGAGCTCTAGGCAGTGTACCTAAATTCATATGCATTCCCCATTTATTCCTTTATACTTTTAATAGGGTATAATCTTATGGACTAAGCTCCACTGTGGTTTTTCCCCTAATAGGGTCTCGACGTAAACAGTCTTGGTGTTATGTGTTTTTTTGATGTGGTGATGGTTTATGCTTTCATTTTATTTATCAGATTTTAGAATAAGGTTAATAAGTTTAATAAGTTTGAATTTTTGTGACAACTGATTCACCCCCCCTCTCTTAGTTGTCTTCCCTTGTGTTTCCAACAACTAGTATCAGAGCAGGTTCCTTGGAATAATTTTAACAACTTGAGGTGATCCAGGATGGCAACATATAAGAAGGATAGTTTGAGATATTATGGAACTAATTATTCTCTATGGAAGAATCGAATGGAGTGTCATCTAAGATGCATTGGTGAACCCTGGTGGAACATTACAAAGAATAGATATATCATCCCACAAAAATGGTCCTTCTATTGCTGCTAAGATTAAGGATGTTGAGTACAATATTAGGGCTAAGGAAGCACTATTGAGTGCACTAACTAACTTTGAGATGACAAATGTTATGGATCTGAATATTGCTTATGAAATTTGGAAAATTTTGGAAACTTTGTATGAAGGTGATGCTCATGTGAAGATTGCTAAGCTGCAAAGTCTGAAAGGGAAATATGAAATGTTGAGAATGGGTGATGATGAGAACATTACTTATTTTATGCAAGGAGTGAATGAACTTGTGTGTAGTATCAAATGTGCTGGTGGACAATTGAAAGAATCAGAGATTGTTTCTAAAGTGCTCATATCCTTTCCTATTGCATACAAAGCCAAAGTTACAGCTATTGAGGAGATCTGAACTATGACAAATGTAACTAGAGACATGTTGATTGGTAAGCATACTGCTTTTGAGCTAAGTGAGTTTGGTGATGCTCTCCCTAAGATAGAATTTGCATTCAAAGCTACTATATCTAGAAAAGATAAGCAAAGATATGATCCGTGAGAAACTTCTTCTAGAAAAATATTCAAGTACGTGGAGGAAATGAGAGAGATTGAAGAAGAAGAGAGAAAACTAGATGAACTTGAAGCACTTATTGTCAAGAGAGAAGCGAGAGGAGAAGGTAAGTATAAAGGGAAGTTTCCTATTAAATGTTTTTCTTGCAATAAGATAGGCCATTTTTCCTCAAGGTGTTCAAAAAGAGTTCCTAAGTCGAGATCTAACAAACATAGATTTCAAAGAAAGCGTTATTATGTTGCTGATGAAGGTTTGATAGATGATGAATCTGATAAAGGGAATGTAAGTGAGGATGAATGGGTATTTATTTCTATCAAGGAAAGTGATCCAGCCCCTACTAAATTTGTTAGCTGCACAAATGTGGAGAAATCCCTAGCTACAAGAGTTGAAGAGAAAGATGAATGGGTGATTGACAATGGATGCTCTCATCACATGATAGGTGATAAAAGTAAATTTGTGAGCTTTGAAAAGTATGATGGTGGTGTTATGAGATTTGGTGATGACAAAGTTGGTGTAATCTGTGGCAAAGGATCCGTTTCTCTTCATGGTAATCATAATACTGATGATGTCCTATATGTGGAAGGTCTGAAGCATAATCTCTTAAGTGTTAGACAGATGGTTGACAAGGGATACAATATTTAATTCAAGGATTGAAAGTGTAGAATATTGGGACATTTTGGAAATGTGATTACATCAGGTACAAAAACAAAAGGTAATATCTTTCACCTGAATGCTGCTAGTAAAAGTTGTTTGATTGCTCAAGTTGATGAAAGTTGGTTGTGACATAGGAGAATGTGTCATGTAAACTTTGACAATATTATCAAGATAAGTACTACTTAGGTCATGAGAGATCTTCCTAAGTTGATAAAACCTACTAATACCATATGCAAGGAATGTCAGTTAGGGAAGAAAACTAGAATTTCATTTTGGAGCAAACAACATTGTTCAAATAAAGTGTTGGAGCTTGTGCATACTAATTTTTGTGGTCCTTCTAGAGTTAGAAGTTTACAAGGATATGGGTATTTCATGTTACTCATTGATGATTATTCTAGAATGATGTGGGTTACTTTCTTAAGGGAAAAATCTGGAGCTTTAGAGAAATTCAATATTTTTAAGGTTATGGTTGAGACAGAGATAGGTTTGAAGATTAGATGTCTAAGATTAGATAGATGTGGTGAATTCACTTCTAGTGAGTTTAATTGTTTTTGTGAAGAGCATGGGATAAAGAGAAAATTATCTGCACCATGGACCCCTCGGTAAAATGGAGTTGTGGAAAGGAAGAATGGGACAATTCAAGAAGCTGCTAGGACTATGATGCTAGAAGGAAATGTTCCTCACATCTACTGGAGAGAAGCTGTGAGTACTATTATTTACACACTCAATTAGGTACAAGTCAAAGGTGATACCGATAAGACTCCTTATGAGCTATGGTATTGACATAAGCCTACTATTAGATACTTCAAAATCTTTGGGAGTAAATGCTTTATCAAAAGAGATGAAGATATAGGAAATTTTGATGCTAGGAGTGATGAAGGAATATTTCTTGGTTACTCTACTAAAAGTAAGGCCTATCGGTGCTACAATAAGAGGTTGAGGAAAGTAATTGAGAGTGCTAATGTCAAGGTTGATGAAGACAGTTAAACCATCCAGAACCTGTGGATATGATTCAGATGATCAGAATGAAAGTCTAGATAAAGGAAAGAAAGTTTAGACTTCAAATCGAGTTCAGATCATTCCAGTGAATTGGGAAAATCAAGAGGAAGGAACTAGTGACAGTGTAGAAGTGAGATCACAAGAGCCTGAAGTTCAAGAACATCCTAAGACTCCAAGGTATGTAAGAATAAATCATTCATAAGATTAGATTATAGGTGATAAGAACAAAGGTGTTCAAACTAGGAGAAGAATTGTAGAAGAATATTGTTTGATTTCAAAGACTGAGCATAACAGTGTCAATGAAGCATGCAAAGATGAACATTGGATGGAAGCAATGAAAGAAGAATTATTGCAAATTGAGAAGAATGATACATGGATTCTTGTTCCTAGACTTAAGGACAAAAATGTAATTGGAACTAAATGGGTCTTTCAATACAAACTGAATGAGAAAGGTGAAGTTGTTAGAAACAAAGCAAGACTAGTGTGTAAAGGGTATTCTCAAATGGAAGGAATTGAATTTGAAGAAAATTTTGGCCCTGTTGCTAGGATTGTAGTTGTGAGACTATTTCTTTCTTATGCTACTTACAAAAACTTCAAGGTTTATCAGATGGATTCCAAGTCAACATTTCTAAATGGTGAACTGGAAGAAGAAGTGTATGTTGAGCAACCTAATGGATTTCAATTGACTGATCAGGGAGATATGATTTGTCAGATGAAGAAAGCATTGTATGGACTCAAGCAAGCCCCAAGAGAATAGTATGTCATATTGGATAAGCATTTGTTGAAGCTTGGATTTAATAAAGGTATTGCTAATAGTAATATGTATTTCAAGCTTGATCACGATAAAGATTTAATTGTTGAAGTCTTTGTTGAGGATATCATTTTTGGAGGAGATGATAGTTTGTGCATGAAGTTCGCTGATGACATGCAGAGTGATTTTGAGATGTCTATGATTGGAGAGATGAAATTATTTTTGGGATTGCAAATTACTCAGCTAGATAAAGGGATGTTTATATCTCAGTCTAAGTATGTGAAAGAATTTCTAAAGAAGTTTGGTATGAAAGATTCAAAGCCGATTGGTACACCTATGGTGACCCAATGTAAGTTGACACAAGATGATGATTCTCCTAAGGTGAATTAGACTAGATACAAATCGATGATTTGTGGATTTCTCTATTTGACTCAAACTAGACATGATATCATGAATGTCATATGTATTGTTGCAATATTTCAAGCTAATCCTAAGGAATCTCATGTGACTGTTGTGAAGAGGATTTTTAGATACTTGAAGGGAATAGTTGATTTTTGCCTATGGTATCCTAAAGATGATGACCTTACTTTGAGTGATTTTACTGATGCTAATTGGGAAAGAGATGTGAATGATAGAAAGAGTACTAGTGGTGGTGCATTTTTCTTGGGAAAGAAGTTGATTTCATGGTTAAGTAAGAAGAAGAATGTCATTTCTTTATCTAATGCAGAGGCAGAATACATTGTTGCTACTAACAATTATACTCAATTATTATGGATGAAGCAGATGTTGAAAGATATCAGAGTTGTGTATGATGAACCTATTGCTATATTCTATGTTAATTCAAGTGCAATTAACATTTCTAAGAATCTGGTGTTGCATTCAAAGACCAAGCATATATCTATCAAGTTTCACTTTTTGAGAGAGGTGAGTGAAAAGGAATTTAGATTGGAGTATGTACCCACTAAGGAATAGATTGCAGATATATTTACCAAGTCATTGCCTAAGGATACTTTTGAGTATCTTAGATGGAAACTAGGGGTGATTACCCCTCCTAATTAGAACTAAGATGCATTGACTTGCATCAGTCTGTGCATTTCATAGTCATATCTTATAATCTGAATTGATGTTATGGTGGTTGCTACTCAGGGGGAGTAGTCAGATGTTCAGAAATGTGGTTCAGAGCTTGTATGGAGAAAGATACACATTATATTTGTCATATTGTGGCATGTATCTTTATCATTGATATCAAAGGGGGAGAAGATTCGTGTGAAAAATTTTGTAGGGAGAAGATTCATGTGAAAGAGTTGAGAACAAAAGAGTAAAAACCTAAGGGGGAGAAAGTGCTAAGAGAAAGTTGCATTGATGGTGTTTTTTACATCATGTGTTTCCATCAATGCCAAAGGGGGAGATTGTTGGATTTTTTTGATATGAGGTTGTCATTGATGTCAACACTATTGGCCTTAAGAACATTAGAGGTTGTATATATGTCGAGCATAATGAGAAAATTGTAATAAAATAAGTTGTAGGTGGTCAGTGATGAAGTGAAGTTTAGCATGGTGGTGAGATTAGTGTGTTGATGATCAGAGGTTGTGGATTAAAGGGTTTGTTTTTTAGTATATCTAGTTTATCCATGTTAAGTTTTAGAGATCTGCATCAAGTTTTGATTAAGTTATGAGTATCTATGTTCTGACAGTTATTATGTTGCTTCAGTTGGTGTTCCTAATAGAGGATGATACGATTCTAGTAAGATGAGTTGTTGTAGATGTTTTTGTGGTGATTCATGATGCTTGTGGATGCTTCTAGATCATGCTCCATTTTTTTTCACGTATGCATTGATCATTGTGCTCATGACTGATGATTTTCTTTTGTGTGTTCATGTTTTTCATGTTCATGGCCGACAGGGTGATTGTAGCGTGTTGTTGATCTTTGAGGAATAATTTTTGAAGTTGTTTCATGTTTGAGGATGTTGTTTAGGGTATTCACTATGTTGTGGCCAATATTAGTTGATTCACATTGATAATTATTTATGTTTTGGGCAGACAATTTGTACACATTTTATATTTTGTTAAAGCCAACATGGAGAGGATATTATTCTTAGTTGCAAATATATATGAGTGATATTTTATTCCATTTGAAGGTGTGGTGTGTATGAGATGTGTGAATAATGTCCTAATCATTCAAAGGTAGAAGCAAAGTGTGAAGAAGAGTGAGTAGAGTGTGAAGAAGTGTTCATGTGCTTAACTAGAACTGTAATTAGGCATTAGGAGATGCTATTTTCTTAGTTCAAAATCTTGCAGATGTAATCTGAATGTTTCTATAAGTTAGTGTGTTTTCCTTTCAATAGTAGGCCTTGTTGTATTTGAGCAGTGAGCTCTAGGAAGTGTGCCTGAATGCATGTGCATTCCCCATTTATTCCTTTATACTTTTAACAGGGTATAATCTTGTGGACTAACCTCCATCGTGGTTTTTCCCTGAATAGGGTTTCCACATAAAAAATCTTGGTGTTATGTGTGTTTTTTATGTCTTGATGGTTTATGCTTTCATGTTTATTTATCAGATCTGAGAATAAGGTTAATAAGTTTAATAAGTTTAAATTTTTGTGACAACTGATTCACCCCCCTCCCAGTTGTCCTCCCTTGTGTTTCCAACACATGGATAGATGTTGGTGCAACCAACTGCTAGTTCTACACCATGCCCTCAAAAAATCTTCGGACTTCTTCCAACCAGAAAAATAAAAAACCCCTAACCTTCCTCTTGTTACATGGCTCAATAGACACAAGGAAATGAAAATTCTCTTTTTCATTGTTTGGCACCCAAGAAAACTTAGTCTTTCACTTTTTTATTACTTTCCACTTTACTTTCCACTTCTTTTTCTTACCCGATGATCAAATTAGTCATTTATTTAGTCATTTATAGCCGTGTTGTAAAAAAAGACTATAATTTAATCATTTTTAGTTGTTATGACTAAAATTTGTAGTCATATAGTCATTTATTTTCCAAATTATACTAGTGTATGGGAACCTTTTTGATGGCTAAGTTAGAAAATTGTAAAAGTCATCAAAAGTGCAAAAGTGCATACAATTTTGCAACTTTGGAGTTTTGAATAGGAAATCAGTTTTGGAGAGTTAAGATGAATGAATTTTGAAGGGGAAAGTGATTTCTCATGCCCATTAGATGTGGAAGGTGATTGAAGGAAAAAACTATCATTTTTGTAATGTTTCCTTGTTGTTTTATGTGTGTAGCATTCTGAAATCCAACTTGTATGTCCCTGTATAGATCGGTATGGACCTGCAATTGATTGGAAAAGTTGAAGAATATTTTAATCTTCCAAATGAAATTGGTTTCATGAGTTTTCATTATGTTTTTCAAAAGTTATAGTATTTTTAGTGTTGACAACTCCCAACCCTAGCTAGTGTTTTCAACAAGAAAAAATAATTCATGGATAGAGTTTCCACTGTGGAAAATTGATGAAATTTGGTGGAAATCTTTGTACCATTTCTGCTCACACTTCTGCAAAAGGATAACCTTTGATTTGGTATTTTGAGTGAGTTATCACATATAGTATGGTCTTTTTTTGTATGGAATAGTTAAGAAAACCTAGTTGCTTGAAGGTTTTGAAAAATGTATATGTTATTTAATTTTCCAAAGGAATGATGAGTTGTAAATCATCAAAATGCATTGTAAGAGGACTTGAATAGTCCAAGATTTCATGTGTCATGTTAGAATTACTTGTTGAATGCTCGTTTGGATATAGGAGCAATGTGCCTAGGATGAACTAGGATGCACTTAGCCATTGAATGTGATGAATCATACTATGAAATGTGTCAAGTGAGTCTAGAATAAGTCCTTCCTCTACATAATTTTTGGTATCAGTTCCCAAATATCTTGAACAACAGAAAATTGGAATCTTCTAAATGGAGATCACTAATTCTCTATTTTCCATTCAAATATGAGTAATATAGGGTGCATATTTAAATCCTATAGTCAAAAACCAGATTTTTGAGAGGTAAGAATGATGTGTACCAGTCACCAAAGATGCTTTTTCAAATCTTGATCTTCACAAATCTTCAACTTAAAACCTGGAAATCACACATCATAGAGAAGAAAATGTTGATTGTTAAGGGATAGGGGTTTGCCTTGGTCAAACCCAATTTTAGTAATCAAACTTGATAATGAATTGAAATATGTTATTGAAGGAATGGCAAGTGAACACAACAATGTCACAACTTACCATACCGATATTGAAACCTTAGAATGAAATCAGCATGTAGAAATATCCATGGACGTGATTCTTGATAATGAAGATGATATCTTGAAATAGTTGAAGTGATCTTGAATGCTACATCAACATGCATGCCTTCAACATGATCTAATGGATCCTTGATTGCTACAATAAGATTTTAATAATCTTCCCTTGAATGCCTTAATAATGCTCTTGAAGATGCTCTCTTGATCTAGAATGCTTAGTATCTAAGATCGCCTTCTTGGTGTGATTGTCTTCTTGTTGTGTGTCTTCAAATGAGGATGATAGGTCTCCTTTTATAGAGGAGAGTTAAGTGAGTAGCTAGAATAAGGATCATGATCAAGGGCCAAGATTAAATTAGAAAATAATTTAATCAAGTTTGGAGGTTAATTGAGAGAAGAAAGACATGGATCAAGGAGCTAAAATTAAATAAAAGGTATCTAATTTTAGTGGCCAACATAGGAGAAATAAATAAAATATTTATTTTATTCATTTAAAAAGAAAGGTGAGAACAAATAATTAGATAATTAAATAATTAAAAAATAATTATTTAATTATAGAGGAAAGGTGAAGTGTTAAACATTAAATAATTAAAAATAATTATTTAATGGAGAGGGAAAGGATAATTAAATAATTAAAATAATTATTTAATTGGGGAGATAAAGGAAGGATAAATAATTAAATATAATATAATATTTATTTAAGTATAGAGAGAAAAGGCTAATGAATAATTAAATAATTGAAATAATTATTTAATTATAGAAGAAGAGGGAAAAGCTACCTTTTGAAATAATATTTAATTCAAAAGTGGGGGAAAAGGACAAAATATTAAATAATTAAAAATATTTATTTTAAATTGGAGAAAAAGTGATAAATAATTAAATAAATAAGATTTATTTAATTATAGAAGAAAAGGATAATGAATAATTAAATAATTGAAATAATTATTTAATTATAGAAGAAGAGGGAAAAACTAACTTATGAATTAAAATAATATTTAATTCAAAAGTGGGGGAAAAAGATAAAATATTAGATAATTAAAAATAATTATTTAATATTGGAGGGAAAGTGGGAAATAATTAAATAAATAAGATTTATTTAGTTATAGAAGAAAATGATAATGAATAATTATTTAATTATTTAATTATAGAAGAAAAGGAAAATAATTAAATAAATAAGAATTTATTTAATTATAGAGGAAAAGGGGCTTATTTAGTGACACAATTAAATAAATGAATGAATTAAATAATGAAAAATTATTTAATTAATAAAGGATTGGGCTTGCGGATGCAAAATAGGACCATTTAAGGCATAAATAGGGATAAATAAAGCAAGGCAAGCACAAACAAGTGTGAAAATGCAAGGGTATGCATTTTCCTACACTACAGATCTAGGCAAGGGAAGTTTTGGAAAGTTTGTGTATTACATTTGACAAGTTGATATGAAGCACTTGGATGCCAAAAGGCTAGGTAGTGAGGAAAAGGAAAGAAAACCTAGGTGAGGTATCACAAGTAGAATTCAAGAAAAGAAAAGAGAAAGCAAGATGCAGTAGCAAAATTAGAAGGATAAGATGAGAGTCAATATGATAAGATCAGATGAGGAGTTTGATAGAGATGTGGCAGAGTTAAGAAAAGGCATTAAGCATGTAGTAAAATAGTGGCTTGAGGATGAATACCAATGATCTGTTGGGTATTGGCCCATACACAAAAAAGTGAAATGGCTCATAAAGATTATTTTTCAAAAAATGAGAAAGCAAAGGATGGTTACTTTGAAAAGAGAAGATGAAACAAAGGAAGAAGAGACATTCATTGGCATGGACATGAAGAAAGATAAAGAGTGTCTTCAAGCAAGTGTAGAAATCATGGAAGAGCAATGTTCTCAAGTAGACACAAATGAAAAGTTCCATTTGCAAGAGGTACATTCAAGAAACTAGAAGGTTGGTGATGATCAAACAGTTGACAAGAAGATAGGTATAGCTGAGATCAAGGAAGAAGAAATACAACTAGTACAAGGAGCTAGTGAAGAGGTAAATTGGCCTCATGGTTTTCATCTAATGCATGTTGATGATAATGTTTGTAAAGGTGCATACCAAGGATAAAATGAAGAGGAGGAATAAATGGACAGCAACAATGAGGTGTATGATATAGCAATAGAATATTGGAGTCTTCAAGCAACAAAGTTGATAAGAAAGAGAATTTGTAAGAAGAAAGAGAGGAAGAAAAGAGTATAAACCAAGAAACATAGACCAGATCAATCCAAGCATGGAGAAGATCATGAGGAGGTCAAAGGATAGCTAAGACTACAACACAATTGGAGGAAGAAAAAAAAGTAGATGACCATCATTTCAAATGGAACTCAATTTTTCTTTCCCTTGGGAGTGTGATGTCAGAGCATCCTATAGCAATTGTTGTCAAGTTTTGGAATTTATTCTCGAACCCTAGTTTTGAGTTGATTTCTGTTGTTTTGTAAAAATAAGGTCATTTTGGACTATTTTGGGTCATGTGGACACCTTTTTGATGGCTAAGTTAGAAAATTGTAAAAGTTTTCAACAAAAGTGCAAAAGTGCATACAATCACCATACTGATTTACAACTTGGACTGATTTCTTTTAGAAATTTTTTCCTCCTCTTGTAGAAAATTCTATATCTATTGATCACTATCAAAGAATTGCATGTGATCTTGATTACCTAGAACAACAGGCCTCACAACAAGCCTGATATGTTGTTCCCTTTTGCTTGCAATATATGTTGGTATGTCAAATTGAGCACCAACTGTTGCAAATCCATTTGCTTTCTTATTCTGATTTCTTGGACTTGTTTGGATGCTAAAACCATCAAACCCCTCTATCAAATCTCAAACCCTATGTTTTTAGATTTGAGCATATTGTTCTGGGTTGAGCTTTAAGTTCTGACTTGATGGACAACCAATTCATTTCCACCAAAAACTTGTAACAATTTGATGTTCCTTTTTTGTGCAAGTTGGAGACCTTGAATGAGTGCTTCATACTCACCCACATTGTTAGTGCAACTAAATTGAGTCTTGAAAGAGAAATAATATCTCTCTTTGATTGAAGGTACTAGCATTGCACCAACACCAACACCATTTTTGTTTCTAGAATCATCAAAAAACATCTTCCACAATCCCCCAAAATCCTCTTGATTTTTTATGAGATTGGGGATAGTAGAATTCTCGTCATCAATGCAATAGGTTCCAAGGCTAGTCTCCTCCACTTCAGCAATAGTTAATGGGTCAAATTGTAAATCATTTCCCCATTCATTCAACAAACAATCAGGTACCACTTCTAGAGGATTTGCATGCTCAAGAATAGAACACTCCTCCCTTTGATCATGCAATGTATAGTTTATGTTTATTGGACTAGGAGTGTAAGGTTCTAGATGATCCTTTTCTATGGGATTAGATGTTGTAGACACCTAAAAATGACCTAGGCCTGCAAGCTTCATTTTTATCACTTTCATCCTAGCATAATTATGACATTTAATTATGTCCTTGGTCCACATTCGACTATTGATTAAATAATTCTTAATTATTTAATTAATTCATGTCCTTTGGTTCTTCATGATTATTAAATAAATAAATTTCATTTATTTATTAAATACGTCGTTAATTGTCTAAGTCTTCCTCTAATTAAATAAATTTCTTAATTTATTTAATTACCTTTCTTCATTTATTTCTTCTTGATTATTAAATAAATAAATCTTATTTATTTATTTAATATGTCACTAACTGTCATAATTAAATGAATTGATCAATTTATTTAATTAATTAATCTTATCTGCTAAATTAAATAATTATCTTTAATTATTTAATTGTCAAAATTAATATTCCTCTCATTTTAAATAAATAAAATTATTTAAAATGTCATCACTTTCTTAACTGTCAGTCCATTTTGGTAAATAATCTGAAAAAGATTATTTATTGTCTCACAAAATCATTATTTTGAATTAACTCAATTCAAAATGGAAAATAATCTTCTAAAAATCAAGTAATCAAGTAGATTATTGATTTTTCAAATCTGATCTTCAGTTCAACTCTTATCTTCTTGATTTTTTTGAATCTCACAAATTAGGCAGTCTTTATCTTCTTGATTTTTGAAAATCTTTATTTTCTAATTAATTTTCTCATTTATTCTCCACCACCGATTTGATTCTCTTAGATGACATCTTGACCACTCACTTAAGGATTTTTCCTTAACCCTGATTAGGGATTGTCAGATTAAATCTGGACCTCTCATTCTAGGTCTTCCTTAGAATTCGATCTCGCTCGTCCATTCAAAATGACATTTTCTATAAAATGCCATTTTCCTCTCACTTTTCGATTACACACACACGAGTAGACATATTATAGGCATATGAATTATTCACTTGCACATTTAGGCTTCTCATTGCAATCATTATTTGTATTTAATCAAGTTTTAGTATTGTTTAGGCATAGACATTAGCAATCATAGTCATAGGCATAGGCATTTATCAAATCCTTCAAAGCTTGGTGTAGGAATTAGGCATTTGTAGATTGCTCGCACAACAAATCTAAGGGTAAAGCATTATCCAGCAAGCAAGAAGGTATTACAAAAGTAAATCATGGAGGTCTCGGCAATCAAGTATAATCGTTCTTTCATTTGCTTCCATTGTGTTTTGTAAGATCTTTGGGTTTCATTGGCTTCATTGATTTACTGCTAACACACCTAATCAAACTTAAAAGAAATCCTTAGTTACAGATGTGATGGTTGATTTAGTGCCATCTCTAGTTCTAAATAACATATGAGACTAATCTACAGATAAGTACCCACCTATCTTAGTAGTGAAATCTCTAGATAAGCAAATGGCAGAATGAGCAGGTAGGTCTAAGACAAAAATATCTTGCAACACATCACATCTAGGACATGCATGCAAGGACAATTTTATATTTTTAATTTATCCTACTATATTGACAAAAACACCATCCAATTGTAAAAAAATTGTAGCCACCAATTCATACTTGATACCAAGCATGTCAACAATTCCGTTAGGAATAAAAGAACTACTTGTCCTAGAATCTATCATACAATTATGCACTATATAAGTTCCAATAATTAGAGAAAGATAGAAGGGAGATGGCTTATTTATTTTGCTAGAATCCCTTCTTCTTTAGGTTGCACCAAGCTACTTGATGGAGTAGTCTGCTCTTTTTCTTGTACATCACCCAATTGTTTATGCTCTTTCAAAGCTTGTTGTAGAAAATCCATTTGTGATGGAATGGATAGAGCCTCCCAAATAGTAACATTCAAATTGGCTTTCTTCATTTGTTCCACTATGTTGAAAGGAAGCTGACTAGCTTTAGAAGGAACTTTTAGAACAACAAGGTCAATTCTTGTTGCTTGGGTGATCTTAGGTTGTTCCACCACTTGCTTAGGTCTATTAATAGGCTAATTTAATTGTGGAACATTCACTATCATACTTATTGGTCCAACATCTGCACTTTGTTGAGGTTTGTGGAGAGATTGATGCTTTCCCAACCATGGAAGATGCACCACCCTCCATTTCTCTTTTCTTTGATCTTGTATTTTTTACTATTGTATCAGTATATGCTTGATTTACACCACAAAAATCTTCTTGACCAAAAATGATAAATGAGGAGTCCTCTCGTATATGATTTTGATAACTACCAGTTGTTTGGATCATACCTATAGACATCCAAATTTGGACACTTAATTTATTCAAATTTATCCCCTTTCATCTAAACATCCTTTTATTTGCATTAATTAAGTAATATTACTATTATTTAATTAATACCCTTAATTCTGCCAAATCCCTAAGGTATTTAGTTAATAATTAAATACCTTATCTCTTTAATCCTCATTTTCATCAAATTAATAAAATAAATATGACATTTATTTAATTCCTCGCATGTCACATCCTTTTCTTAATTTCAATCAACCTCCTAATTTTCCATCATTAGGGATGTGCGCATGCCTAATCCTTGATTAGGATGTGTCATATCCTCCAACTTTTTCAAGTTGGCCCCTAATCTCTCTTAGCCACATAACCCTCCTCTAATCCTTCATTAACTAGCCTAATCAACCTCCCAAGGAATTTTTAATTCCTTTTATCCTTCCAAGGAATATTAAAATCCTTTTTCTCTTCCCCATGGGATCTTTAATTTGTCATATCAAGTCACATGTGAACTCTTCCCATTTTCCCATGCATCTTATAGAATCTTTGACTTGTCACATCAAGTCACATGTGACAAGTGCTTACCTTTTTGGACACCTTGTTTTATCCAAGGTACTTTCCACCTCTCCCTTTGGAACCTTGTCTTATCCACAAGATTCCCCAATCATGTGAATTTTAAATTCACTTTTTATTCCTCCAAGGAATCTTCTCATCTCCTAAGGTACTTGTCCTTCCTCCACATCATGTACCCTCATTCCACCTCATTTATGCATCACTATTTCTAGGCCATCTCAAATTCCACATGTCAAGATGTGAGGGCTTGTGAGTCCTGAACTCACCATAGCCCTTCATCTTGACCTTGTTGGATGAATCTCAACCATTGAATTCTCTAGAGAATTCAACTTCCTCTATAAATAACCCCTCATTTCTCTCATTTGGGGGGGTTGATCATTGTGCTAACCAAACTCTTACAAAATTTTTATTTGAGCCATACTTAGCTAAAAACTTGCATTCCTTACATCCATCATACCATTTTCATTCATTTCTCGTCCATCTTGCATCTCATTTCAACATCTTTTGTCATCCAAAGAGCATACACAAAAGCAACCATCAAGGGCCAACCAAAGGATCGATTCAAGACAAGGTATAATTAGCTTCTTTTTGTTATCTTTACTTTTTTTTTGAATCCAACTAGGCTAATATTGAGGTGTTAGGTGTTTCTATTGTTTCTTGCACTCCTTTCTTGTTGCTGCTTGTTTCTGGAACAATATTTTCACCCGGTCACAATACTAGTACCAAAGCTTTAAAAGTGTTAGTAGCAATCATGTACATGTTGTCATGATTCCAATGATTTTTTCATTGATAAGGTGGCCTATTTTGTTGATAACCTTGGTTTTGAGGTTGGTAAGGCCTACTATTTTGAGCTTGTTGCCTATCCAATTCTATTAACTTATTGTTCATATTTTAGAGGAAGGTGCACCAATCCTATAGAAGTGCAAAAAAAGTAGAAGTTTGGCTTGTGGAAGCCACTATAGTTGGAACCACTATTAGATGTGAGGAAAGCTTTGAAAATAAAGGTATTGGTGGCCTAGGATCTATTTTCCTAGCATGTATTAAAAAAATTTCTTCCTTTATATCAAGATTAGATGCACCAGGAAAAGTATAACCTCACATTGATTGAATCATAATAGCTATATCATTGTTAAGAGCTCTTAAGAAATATAGGAAAGCATACGTGGGAGAAGGCTTGACCAAAATAGGAATTCTATCCCAAGTCTTTTGGAATCTATAATTGAAATCACTCATGAATTCATGAGGTGATATTTTAATTGTTGTTAGTTGTTCTACCAAGGATAGATGGTAACTCTTGTCCTTAAAATGTTTGCATAACTTCTCCACTAACCGATCCTAGTTGTGAATGGTGTTAGTTGGTAGACCCCTGTAACATTGCAATGTTTTTCCTTTAAGAGAAGTGGCAAGCAATCTAACAACCACATTGTCTTTTGTAACATCATGCACTGAGCATATTTTTGATGCATCTATGATGTGTTCTACTAAAGTTTTGGATGTTTTACCAATAAAATGAGGAAATTTTTTAGGGAATTAACTGGTATATCATTCTTTTGGGCTAAAATTAAGGGGTTGCCACTAGTAAAAGATATAAAAGGTTGATTTATGGGTAGGGTCATATAGAATAAATTTCTATTTGTATGGACAACACATGTTCTAGCTTGGAAAAATCTACCCATAGGTGGCATAGATAGAGCTATAGGAGAAGGAATTATACTCCTATTTATTCTTATAGGTGACAAGGATTGTCTATTTCTTCTCCTAGAAGTAGAAAATGAGAGTTGGATGTATTGTAAATTACCTATGGAAGATGCTCTTGTTTGGATTCTTGGCATGAATTTATAGGGCTAATCTTGAACCAAAAATTCTAGGTAGTAGTAGAGCCTGAATTTGTATGTAGATTTCTTCCTTGATTGTAGAGTTTCTAGGTACTGATTTGAGAGCCTCCTCAAGGTTGGAATATTGAGAGTAGTACCACTCTCTCAAAAAATGAAATGAAACTTCTTCAATCCTACCGAGCATGCCAAAAATTGTTGTCACAGAAAGTGCACCCTACTAAACAAGATTTCAATGTTCTAATGACACAATGAAAATAATCTCAAGGTTTGGGACCTTGTAAAAATGAGGTTGAGTCTCTAGAGAAGGCCGAATTACTCTTTTAAACTAAGTGAAAATGTGTTGGTCTAACCCAACACATGAAAAAACTATTGCTATTCTATTCTAATAGATCAAAGAGAAAAGAGATAGAAGGAGACATGAAATGTAAAAGGTGATGGACCAAGATGTAATTTGTTTTTTCCTACTTCAAAAAATCATAATATATCAATGAAACAACTAAAACATATGCTCATACATAAGGTAAATATATTTTACTCAAACATGCAAGAGATTACAATGATAATAGTTGAAGTTTATTAACATAATGCTTAGAAACAATTTTTTGCAATGGTAGAATGCAAAAAATGAAATTTCTACAATTGAAAAACCCGAGAGGATCCATAGGAAGAACCCTTCAAAAAGATACAAATATTTCCTTTATAGTTCAGGCATAACTAAGGATTGAATTCAAATCCCTAACCCTATCCTAACTTGGGTTTGGAGGAAGATGAATTCTAATTAGATTTTAAAATTATCCAAATTGCTCCCATAACAGAGCAACCACCAAGCTATAAAGGCTCTGACACTTTGAACAGGCCCCAAAATGATGATTCTCATGAATGCAAGGATGGACACCCACAATTTCTACAACAAAAACCTAGATAGGCATACCCTACCAAAATAACTTGACTTTTATGACACATCAAGGAGTAATGGTGTTGTTCAACAATCAATGTGGCTTGGGACACGTGAAGAAATTTGATTCGGAGTCATTCATATTCGATTTGGTAGCTGAAATTACAGACACATCATTACTTTTGCAATTTTTCCACAAACTAGAGAAATTGACCATTATAGTTTGAATATTCGCTATTAGATCGAGCATGAGTGGCCGAGATTTGTTTTCTCGATGAAACTTTAAAATATAGTCATTGATCACATGAGAATCACGATCAATGACTATTGTGTACCTTAAATATTTCACCAATTCTTTCAAGAGTATAAGGCAACAACTCGTGATGCACTAGATGCATGTGATGCAATGAAAATATGACACCTATTGCCTAGGATGCATGGAAAACTATTGCTTTGTTGTACATCAAACCTAGACCCACCATAATACCACCATCACACATCGTGTTTGGCCTTGGGTATGCTAGAACATAAACGTGATTCGATGGAATAGTGTGATAGCCTTTGATCTTGATTCTTAAATCTAAGTTGTTGGATGCTCTCATTGTGCCACACAATACCATCGTGATTATCATTTAGGAAACATCATTCACAAAAATGATGTGAATGATGCACACAATGACCATTAGATGATTTTCCATTGAATCTAAGCCATCAAACCACATCCAACAACCAAAGTATTGGGCCACCATGACATATGTCTCCTACCCACTCCCCCATTATGAATCTGGATCTTCATGTGGATCCCTTGTGGGCTAACAGCATACTGCCACCTGTCCTCATTAAGGTCGTACACCTTTCCATTTCTCATTTCACAAAGGTCCTCAGCCTTTTGGAACATAACTGTTATGTATTAGTGACAAGCGATGACCTTTAGATGTTCACTCTTCATTGCCCGTTGTTGATCTTTGACCATCACACATCACAAGAATGGCCTCTCCCATTGAGAGTGAAAACATGATGCACTAAGCCATCATGATATGATAACACCTGGTAGATAATATTGTTCCCTTTGTTCCCTCCTCCTCATCATATTAAATATTACAAGAAGTGGCCTGAAAATGAAAGTTGAAATTGATAATGTGAAGAAAAAAAGCAATGGAAAAGGACATCACCATGTGGCACCACTCACTAGCCTACATGGTTTTTTATAAGAATATTTTAAATAATGGTGTGGGCTGGAAGGAAATGAACAAGATTAAATAAAAAAAAATTCACATCATCCATTGGATCAAAGGGCCCACCACCTAAATGACTTAAATTCAATATAAATCGCGTGCCTCAACGTCATGACTTAAAAATGGGGACATGGCTAGGTGAATTAAGACTTGGGAAAAAATATTATTTTTGACATAGGGACATAAGAAATTGATCAAGTATTTAAACTGGTCACAACTGGGGAGACAAGGATGAAGGAGCCAGTGAAAACATGATCACTCATGACATAAGCTATAACTAACAAACTGGCAACCGACCACAAGAAGTCAATAGAGAAATATAACAAAAGTGTTTGCCAAGACCATTAGGTATAGGTTTTAAGTGTATGAGGGTTTTGGAAGCCATATCTTGCAAATTTAGACCCTAATTGGATACAATTGAGGAATTTGAAAACCTCAAAAGCCCTGATACATCAAAAGAAACATGGGTTTTAGCAGGATACACATATAGGATCTCTTTGATTGGATCTAAATGATGGCATCCAATGGTGACATGAAAAATGAAAACAAAAGCTATAAAACACCCATCATTTAGCCATTTGATATCTCCACAAATTTTGAGAAATAAAACCATATTTGCATCCATTTTATGAATGAAGGTTATGCTAAGCTAAGATAAATACACATAGCATTATTTTATAACATTATTATCACGTACAATGAAGGTTAGGAAGATTTATGGATGTAAAATAGTTCAATTTGGTTTCCTTTCTTGTTTGTGCACACACTTTCTTTGATTTAGTAATTTGTTATTGAATTGGGTTTTATAGATATTCCTACATTTATATTTGATAGTATTAGAAGCTCACAAAATCAAAACAATTACCAATTTGATATTCTATTCAATTTTATAGTTAAAAAGTAAAAAAACCCCACCTCCTCAACCTTGCAGAAATCATAGTGATATTTTTTTGGCAACTTGATTGACTAAAAAATGCATACATATTATTTCTCACTCATTTTAATTGGTTCCTATAGAGATAGGGGTCAAACTAAAATGAGCTCAACCTCTTTTATTTTTTGGTTTTATGACAAACATAACACAAGTGCATTATAACGTGCTAGTGTTATAGTTTTTTCATATTATAATGTGCTCATGTTATAATATGCTCGCATTATAATGTGTTCATGTTATAATGTTCTCACATTATAACATGCTCATGTTATAGTACACTCACATTATAACATGTTTGTGTTATAATGTTCTTGCATTATAACATGCATGTGTTATAATGTGCTTGCATTATAGCATGCATGTATTATGGCTTGATAGTGATAAAACCAAGCTTAGTCACTATAAATCCATAATACAAGTGCATTATAACACACCCATGTTATGTTTTATATGGACCAAAAAGTGGTCGTGACCACTTTTTGGCCCCCCATCTTTCTACACATGCACCATGTGAAGGTTGATACCTAAAGCCCCTCTTGATTTAAGATACTACTTGCATATTTAGATCTCCAATACTATGTTCAATTTGGATATTTCCTCACAAGATAATAGATCCTATAAAATAAGGATATGTCTTCTACAAGAGATATTTTATAATACTAAAAATACAATGATATTCATACAATATCTGTGTAATCACAAAAATATTACAATTTAAATGAAGCCCATTGATTATATAGAAAAAAGGGTGAGATGAGAAGGTATTTGTTAACTCTAACCACCTCCATCTATATAGTATATGTGTCCATGATGTGTCATGTGCATGGAACGAGTGTGATATAGGTGTCATATGCACATGAGTTAGATGTCTCAAATGCAACTACATGTGTCTCAACCACATGAGGTGAGCTAAAAAATAAAAATACCCTAAGTTAGGACTTGAAATAGTGAGAAAGAGGATCCCCAAAGGTTCTAAATTTTTATATAGAACTTAAGAATCACAATAGGTGTCTTTCCCTAAGGGAATTTCATTAGGAAAGAGATCACAAGGTCTAAATATTAGCTTTCAATCTTAATGGTGGGTAAATCAAACCTAGATCTCAGTCCTTAGGACAATAGGAAATATTTGGAATTAAATTGAAATGATTTTAAGCACTCAAACTAATTGAACAATAAGACCTAATACAAAAAATACAAATTCCTAAAAAATACATAAATGGAAATGACAATTTGCGAACAAATATGAGAAGGGTTTGATGACATGTACCTATCACCAAAAGCTACTTTTGAAACCTACTGAAGGACTAGTTTTCCCATAGATGAATGTGTCCTAGTTAGGGATTCCAAAATAACTTTTGATAGTCCTCTAATGTTAGATCTTGGCTTTTGTTTAACATAGATACCACTATCAGAGTAACAAAAATAAATTTTTTAACTTAGTTTTTGTGACTTGAAAAAAATGATGATAACTTGTGAAATAATGAGAAATTGTTGCTTTGAGAACTCTTCAATTCTTCTTTAACCTGTATTTTGCACACATACAAAGAGGAAAAATTATTTTGTTTGAATGGTGGTTTTATGTAGTCAAACCCCAGTTTGGTAATTAAACCTTGATAGAAAGATAAGTGACAAAAGAAGAAGGAATGATGAATGAAAAATGCTTGCTACAACTCATCACCCTTCAATGGCTTCCCTTAGAGGACTAAAGACAAACACATAACCCCAAGGAACTAGATCATGCTTTGCTTGATGGATTTGGATACTTGAAATGCTTGAATGATTTAGGATCAATAATGCATATTAGCCTTCTAAAGATGAGCATACATAAACTTGAACATGATGTTAGGATATTGAATATTGCAACAAATGACTAATAAATCTACTCTTGAGTTCTATTGACAATAAATATATATCAAGAGGGGTCCAAGTGCACAAATTTTAGAGAGATAGGATGACAAAGGATCAAGGAGGTGGCCAAGCCCCAAGGATCTAAGATCCCATGGAAAACCAACATAATCACAAAGGGACACACATGAATGTAAGATATGTGTAGCAAGACAAGATACACAAGCATACAACATCAAAGCTAATGCAAAAAAGGAAAAATAAAAGATGGATCAAGCCTCAACTATGCATCCATAAAATGCACTCAAAAGGGCTAGTGCAGTTTGGAATACACTAGGTGAGCCCCAAGGAAAAATGAGAAACACACACTAGGTCTACACGGTGTGTTCCTATAATGGCATGAATTTTCACCCCTAGGAAAATTCCACATTTATACTACCTCCTACCTTAGATAAGTAAATACAATAATGCAATCCTTATTTCTAACATCTTTCCTTGTCCACTTGGCAATTGTTTTGTGTGTCGGTGGGGGATATACTAATTGGGATGATAACATGGTGCACAAATGTCTACATGACTCATTACCATCTTGACAGGATTCCAGCCTCTAGAATTTACAAAGGTGTTACACTCCTCCAATGGATGTGATGTGTAACATTTATTGCTCCCTTGACCAAATTCTAATGACTCCTTTGCCTTCATTTTGCTTTCAAATTGCTATCCCATTCATTCAACTCATCTTCTTGGAATTCCTCTTGATCATTCTCACTTCTACGCTCACTCTCAGCTCCTTCAAGCATCACCACCACCATTGAAGCTTCAAGTTGTTCTATGATTGGATCATCCTCTTCATTGTTGTGACAATGTTAGTTTGGAAAGCTTGCAAGATTGCTCCTTCTTCCATTTTCCTTGAGAGAATGTGGTTGAGAAGGTGGCATCCTTCCATTTTCACTCACTTTGCATTATCATATTGATATTGTATCATATTATTGTTTATGCATATCTTGGTATCTCCATTTCTATAGCTTCTTTATCATCTTTCTACAATCATTGCTATTTGGTTGCCCATGGAGGTGGAAACACCAAAGCAGGGGACTAACCAAGGCAATATTCTAAACACAACCCCAACATTTTATCATTCCTATGTGTGCAAGTTGTTCATCAA
This sequence comes from Sequoia sempervirens, assembly GCA_007258455.2. NCBI lineage: Eukaryota > Viridiplantae > Streptophyta > Pinopsida > Cupressales > Cupressaceae > Sequoia > Sequoia sempervirens. The sequence goes on along the minus strand of VDFB02271358.1, from coordinate 166,589,168 downwards.
GTGAAAATTTTAAAGACCTCAACTCATAGGTTTGAAGGTCCATTTCTACCACCTTTTTTCTTGTCAAATTATAGCTTAGTATTGTTAAATTATTCTTCTTGTTATGTTGTTATTTCTGCATTTTATATCTCTATCATAGCATAAAACTATATTAGTCAATTTTGTGGTTAGTTTCCTAGTCCTTTTTTCCATACTTTATTATTTCTACCTATAGGGATTCCAACACCCAACTAAGATGCTAGCACGCTATGCTAGAGTTTGTGTCCTACACTTCCTTACTTTAGCAGTGAGATACTTAAGTTGCATATTGAACCTTGGGATTTGACTCATTTGACCCCCTGAGACATTTAGGTTAGTAGAAGGGTAGTGATGGACAAATTTTCCTACCTTTCAGCACCTTAAACCTTAAACCTTTATAAACCATTTGTCTATCTTGAGGTAGATTAGGGCAGCTTGTTGTTTGGGGCCCTCTCGTGACCTGGGGTCTTGAGCAACCGGTCCCCCTCCTCTACATTTTGGTGAACCTGACGTGAATTCTACTTCTTTGTGTCGAGATTCTTCCTCTCACATCATGTGAAGGTTGTAGACTTGCACTTTGTGAAACCTTATGGGCTTTACGACACAAACTACAAATTTTGGGTATATTGTTAGAAGAAGCATGCGACATCTATAAATGGAATTCTTGAAGGACAGTATTGGTCTCACTATTGGGTTTGCTTCTTAGGAGATGGTTTTGGAGATAGAGGGGAGCTTCCTTAGGGAATTCGCTTGTGTTCCTACCCCTCTTGTCTCTCCTATGGCCCCACCTCTGAATGATGATGATGCTCTCACTATTCTTATGGAGCATCTCATTTCTCTAGATAGGAGGTTGTTGGATCTCGCAAATCATTTAGGGAAAGAATGAAACATAGCTAGGGCCGCTAAGGTTTTCAATGAAATGAGATATATGTTGGAAAAAGATTGGGTGGGCCTATAGATTCTTCAATTCATCATTAACATAGTGGAAACATATGTCCCTTCATGCAACACTGGATGGGGTGTTACCCAAGGTTTTGGGCTTGAAACTCCTAGAAGATATATAGGATTTTTGATGCCTATAATTTTGGTATACATGGCCAAATCGGGCCCTTCCGTCAACACAACCCCTATGCCCAAGGCACCTCCAACCATCAAAGTAAAAAAAATCCCTCTTGGTTTTAGTGTTATTCCTTTTGATTTTGGCAGTGGAAACTTTGGGGGCCATGTTGGCTTTGGTAGTGGAAGCCTTGGTAGAATGGGGAGCAGTGGCTTTGATGGATCTGGTGGTTTTGGTGGTGGTTCCACTAGTCCTATTTCATCATCTGACCTTGTTCAAAATGCTCTGCTACAAAATATGGGCTAGATGTAGAATCAACTGACAAACCTATCCCAAGCCACCTCCTAGCTGATTTTCTCAACTTTCTTTCATCATAGTCCTTTATCTATATCAGTTCTAAATACTCTTATCCCCTAAGGGATGGAGATTCCAAAGTTTGAGAAGTATGGTGGTAAGGGAGATCTGCAAACACATGTATTCACATGTAATGCCATGTGTATAGATTTCTTCCACCACAATGCCTTAATGGATAAATTGTTCCCAAGATCTATCAAGGATATATCCTTATAATGGTACTATTCCTTGCTTGATAATTCTATATTCTCATTTGATTATCTTGTGAATCACTTTCTCTGGAAATTCTAGGAAAACATCAAATCAAATATGGTTTTTTCAGACCTCGTTTGGTGTAAGCGGGGAGAGCATGGGAAGGTAACTGATTCCATTGCTTGATATCAAGCACAATTTTCACAAATATCCTATGTTTTTCCTAACTTAGATGTGCAAAAGGTATTCATTGGAAACCTATAGAGTTCCTGGTAGGAGAATTTTTCTTCGATGAAGTACCCTTCTTTCACACATCTTTGTGTTACACTGTGGGAATATCAATAGAAAATTCCCTAGTTTGGGGGATCTTCCTTGAATTCTCATCCTAAAGGTAGGTCCATTGTGTCTATCTTTGGTAAAGGTAAATCTATTGCAAATGTAGTTGCTACATCTAGTGACAAAGGCCTCAAATGCAACAGATAGCTCATGAAGTTATAAGAATCATACACTTCTATTCTAAAGAAGTTACTGAAGGAAAAAGTGATAACCTTACTAGATCCTCAAACCCTTACTGAGCCTTACCTTGATTGGTATGAAGAGAACACATTTTTCTAGTACCATCAAATTCCTAGACACGATATCGAAAGGTGCATGCGCTTTCGTCATGAGATACATGATTGCATCGATGAAGATACTATCTGCCTTGATGGGAAAAAGTAAAATGCAAAAAAAAATGTGGCAAAGGATAATAGTGAGTTGCAAATCTACATGGATCATTTTCCATCCCACTTTTCCAACTTATTGATTGAACCTCTAGGTTTTGCTTCCCCTAAGATCTCAAAGTATGTAAACATGGTTTTATTTACGCCTATTCCTCCCACACTGCCTATGACTGAATCATCAGCTATGACTTTCACCTCATAATAATTTCTCATGAACATGAACAAACATCCTTCTCCTATGTACATTCTTGCTCGTATCAATGGAAAATCATGATCAGTGTTCGAGTTGACCCTATGAGTCATGTGAACATGATAAAAGAGGAAACTCTTCTCTTCAATTTTTTAAATAGAGAGGAATATAAAAAGTTGAAAACCATAATACGTACACACAATGGACTCTTGGTCCCTCCAATTTACTCTATCACCCTCTCAGTCCTGGTAGGACCCAGGATTGTAAATGCACTTTTTGATAACATCCCAAAGTTTGACTTGTTTGGAGTAAAGCTAGGCATCCCATTGCTAGTTTCCATGAATGTAGCCACTTCGGTAGTTCATAAGTGTTTGAATTTTTCCCATGAGGGCTAATGACACTAGATATAAAATTTTGGTGTTTCATGGGGCGTACTCATTAGATCACTTTTGGTTTACCCCTATCGGTCTACTTCCTCCAAGAATGAACCTATTGTATCACACCTACATTAATTACAAGAATGGGGGAATAGCATTGAAAGTGACCTATCCTATCTCCCCTTATGCTATTTAAATTAAGTGCTTTATGATCACATAGCAACAAAATTCCTTTTCCTCCTCTCAAAAGGGGAAAGGGAAGTTTGCTCATGCCCAAGATCCTTCCTCTTCTTTTGTTGTTTCATTCACTTCTGCCTCTTTCCCTACTGTGGCACTTCGTATTCCACTCCTATGCCTTGCATGGGGATTCTGATGGTGCCCACTTGGTGAAAGACCAAGCATCAGGTATTTGATCTTCTCATCTTACCCATGATGTCGAGGCCCATTGTCTATGGTAAGGGTAACGACCCTTATGGAGCTACCCCTACATATCAACCTCCACAACCTCCTACTACTCCTACGCCTAGGGTAGTGAATGGGAAGAGGCTCGTTGCCATGGAGACTAAGTCTACTTCTCCACATGTTTCAATCTTCGCTCGTGTGCTTCATGTTCCTACTCCTATTCAAGAGGATTCCCTTCCACTGACAATGGTTATGGAGGAAATTCCTGTAGCAAAACAAGAGCCTCTTGCTCCTTCTAAAGTAGAAAGATCTAGTTTCCTGAGCTGACGAAATTGTCTTGCACATGAGCATAAGCTTTAGAGGAAGGCTCTAGCTATTGAGAAATCTTTCTCACGAAAGGTAGAAGAGGAGCCAATAGCTCCTATTTCGTAATATCTTGCTGTGCCTCCCTCTTTTAATTCTTTTAATTCAGTTCTCGTCGCCTTGATCTTGCTTCTTACTCCCCCTAGGAATGTTAATGACCTTCACCCCAAAAGGGTGTAAGTGTCTATTGCTTCCTCATTGGAGCCTCTTCTTCTTATGTCCATCTCATACATCCCTCCATTTTCTTGGCTTGTGGACATGCTAAACACCATGGTGGTGTTTTTTGCAACCTTGTCCTCTTCTTCCTCACCATCTGCTTCATCTTTGGGGATTTTGTATCCTCCAATGAAGTGTAAGTTGGAGGATGACCTCACTTCTAGTGGAGGGTAGAAGAAGGGATTTCCTTCTTCAGGAGAAAGTTTTGCTTTAGCTTGCATTTTCCTTGTGATGAAGGTAGCCCTAGTGTATCCTGAGTTTGTCACTATCTCCCTTGATGAGATTGATGGTGGATCTCAGGTGCCTCCTTCATCTCCCATTAAGTTAACAAATGGCACTCTTGTCAAGTGCATGTTTAACTTAGTTTATGATGTCCCAACTCTGTCATCGATCTTTGCAAGATCAATGATGTTTGCCTCATATAAGTTTAGTGAAGAAGACCTTGAGGGGCCCTATTCCTTAGCTCTTGCCATAGGAGAGTTAGAGGATTCTCCCCTTGATATCCCCCCTTGCAGGCTCATCTTCCCTCCCCTTATAATGATCTAGATTGGGAGAACGATGACCTCCTTGTTGATGAGGACTAGGTGGGCACCTCTTCTTTATCTACAGATTAGATTTGTGTGTGTCCTGTGTTTCCCTCGTGCTTGTTTTTAAGTGTTCCTAGAGGACCCTTGTCACCCTTGTAGGTGCTTGGATACAAGAGTGTATTATGTAGTAAACTTCTTCTACATGTTCCATCATTCTTCTATTTTTTGTGCCTTGATTTTTGACAATTAGGGATGATGCAAAATGTTGGGGGCATTTAGGCTTCCCTTCCATGTTGACCCATTTTTTTTTTTATCTTCATGTGCTCTTCTTCACATATTGATATATTTGGGGATTGATGAAATTTCATGCATATATTATATTGTCTATCTATATCTATGAGCAGTTTTGACCCCAAATTATTAGATCCCCTTGTCTCTTGATTTCTTTGTCTTTGCTTACTTTTATTTTTATCTTTCTCTCTTATTTGTTTCCTCTGTTATGTTGTGGTGCCTATGTATTTTCCTTCATGTGTGCAACAAAATTTTTATGTTGACATATCGTCATGTATCATGGGCCACAACATCTTTGCATGATCTTCCTTTCTTTAAGATGCTACGTGCTCCTTTGATTCACACACACCATCCTAAGGGTGGGCTGCTACCTTTCCAATTTTCAATAAGGCGTATTTGGTGGCCAATGAATCCCTTGTTGAAAATATTTACATTTTTCAAAAATCCCATCCTTCATGAAGGATCCACTTAGAAATATTTTCTTTTGAAACTAAATTTATAAAAAAAGAATTAATATTTCACCTCCAAGGAGGCAATCCTTTTGTTTTTAGATTCCTTGATGAAAGGGAATCTTTCAAAAGGATTCCTTGATGATAGGATGATTTACAAAAAATTCTTCGCTTTTCAAATGGATCATCCCTTGAGCATACCCCTCTTTCTTTTGAAGGGTACTCGAGGGACCCCTTTGAAAGCTTCTCCTTCAATTGCTTGTTCTAAGATATAACTTCCTATCTTTCTGCATGACTTTTTGCTTGCCTAATATGTTTTTTCTATGGATTAACATGTTACCTTGTAGGACCGAGCACCTACAAGGGTCAATAAAACTTTACAAAGCCTTTCACATTTGGCCTCCCTCAAGACCAAGCAATTGTGGCACCTCCTTTGCAAGATCGAGCACCTATGAAGCATTTTCATTTTGTAGGATCGAGCACCTATAGAGATCATCCTCTATGGGACCGAGCACTTGTGGAGCCAATTTTGTAAGACTAAGCACCTGCATAGCCTTTTGTTTACCACTCGTGGGACTGAGCACCTATGACATTTTTTTCAAATCTCCATAGGACCGAGTACCTATGGAGCCATCTCTCTCCTACACCTGAGCTCACTAGATTGTAGTTTGCTTCCTTGATGGTTTAGGTATATTTTCTTCAAATTATTACACTCTACTTTACTATGCATTCACTGGAACTTATGCTAGCTAAAGTGGAGGAAAAATGTAATGACGTGAATTTGCAGCCCTAGGCAAAGTCCACATACTACCTCGTACCTTAGAAAATTAAATCCAATAATGCAATCCTTATTTTTGACATCTTTTCGTGTCCACTTGGCAACTGTTTTGTGTGTTGGTGGGGGATATTCTATCTAGGATGCTAGCATAGTGTGTGGATGTCTACACAAAACACTACCGTTCTAACAGGATTACCACCTCTAGAATCCATAGAGGTGTTACACTCCTCCATTAGACATGAAGTGTAGCATTTACTACTCCCTTGATCGACTTTAAATGACTCCTTTGCCTCCATTTTTCTTTCAAATTGGTATCTCATTCATTCAACTCAACTTCTTGGCATTCCTCATGATCATTCTCACTTTTATGCTGACTCTCAGCTCTCTCAAGCATCACCACCTCCATTGTGTAAGGAAATCTTGGTGCGGAAGTGCCTTCAAAATGCCAATCTTATAGGAGAAATAATGCAAATGGTACTTTTAATTCAATTGCAATTATTGTTCATTTAAGAAACACATACATAGGAACAAATAGATAATAATTATACACATAGAATTGAATACCATATTTTACATGGGAAAACCATTATGGGAGAAAAACCCACACACCAAATAAAGTCACTTTGTATTACAATAATTTGATTACATACAAAGTTATAGACTCCACTCAAAGTGTTAATTCATAGTAGAAAATAGTTTTATTCTTTCACATTGTTATAATGCTCATAAGCATACAATGTAGAACACCAAATCAACAGGTCGAATAACCAACCCCAACTCAACATAGAGTATTACAATATATACACCAACCTATCATTGTCACTTCAATTTCAACTATACACTAATCGTTACAAGTACGTAACTACTACAACCACATCAGACTATTGGAGAGACTTCTATCATGCTCCCACCAATAACACCAATTCCCACCAATGTTTTCTCATTCACTCAACAAACTGTCACACAATAATTACCATATCAGGTCATCAATGAGACAACATGAAACCTCCCACTAATCTGTTTGAGTCACCCCAACAAGTGTAACACCCACCAAGCCAAACGATCATTGGAGTATCACTGAGACAAGAGATTGTGTATCACTGATCACTCATTGTCACACCAAAATAGGCTCCTTAGAGCATATCGTCAACCAAGTCCATCACCACATTCGGAAGACATCATATCATTTCCCACCAATGTAAGCAAGTCCCATCGATGTATTTGCAACTTCATGTCTATTGGCTCATCGATGAGACAAGGTTGAGGGTCCCGCTGAAGTAGCTACATCCCATTGATGAAGTCAGACTATCAGAGATTTCACAAACTTCACAACCTCCAACCCATAGTTTCAAAGTTTCAACTCTCCAAGATCTAGTGTTTGGTCTATCAGAGGTTTCCATAATTCAAAAACCCACAACATGGTAGTTCTAAAGTTATGATTTTCAGCAATCCCGCAACATACAAGGTAACAAAAGGAAAATTATGCCAAGTCCATAAGTTTCAAGCCAGCAATTTGAGGCATATTTTCCAACATGCTCCCACTTGACAAAGACTTACTGGCTTCTTCCAAACTCGAGGTTATTGAATATCATAGGCCCCAAGGCCCATAAAATTGGCACACCACCCATACTTATTTGTGCTCACAGGATTTTTCAACACATCAGTGACATTCTCCAGAGTATCCACTTTTTCAAGATTAACCTTTTCCATCCTCCACCATATTGTGAATGAAATGACACTATACATCGATATGCTTCATCCTGGCATGGAAAGTGGGATTTTTTGCCAAACAGATAGCACTTTGAATGTCACAACAAATAGTAATCTTCCTTGCATTAAAACCAACATCAAAACACAAATTTCCAAGCCAAACAACTTCCTTATAGGTGTGTGTTGCTTCCATGTACTCTACCTTAGTAGTAGATAACGTGACTATAGCATGCCGCTTGCTCATCCAACTAACTACACCATCGAATAACATGAAAATGTATCCACTGGTGGATCTTCTGATGTCAATGTTCCCTACCCAATCAGAATCCAAATACCCATGAATGCTAAGAGATCTATGTGATCTTGTCAAGTTTCCATGATAACAAAATGCCTACTCTAAAGTACCCTTCAAATATCTGAAAACTCTCTTCACAACATCCCAATGCAGTCATCCTAGATTAGCCATAAACCAACTAAGTACTCCTACTGCTTGGTAAATGTATGGCCTTATACAGACCATTGCATACATTAAACTCCTAATTGCATTTTCATAAGGCACTTTGGTCATTTCCTCCATCTTGGTAGGTGATTTTGGACAATCTTTAACAGATAGCTTTGTTCCCTGCAACATTGGAACAACTAGTTGCTTGAAATCAATCATACCAAATCTCTCCAGGATAGTATTGATATACTTCCTCTAGATGAGCTAAAGCTTTCTACTTCCTCTATCACTTTTTATTTCCATCCCCAGAATATACCTAGCTACACCTAGATCTTTCATTTCAAACATTGCTGACAATTTGATATTTTAGATCATAAATCATAGTCTTACTATTTCCTTTGAACAACATGTCATCAACATACAGTGAAATAATAAGAACTCAAACATTTTTAGTTTTGAAGTACACACAATGATTATATTTTGATCTTACAAATCCCAATGAAAATACAAACATGTCAAACTTCTGGTACCACATTCTAGGTGATTGTTTTAAACCATACAAATATTTCCTTAACTTGCAAACTAGATTTTCTTTACCTTTTTCATCAAAGTGCTCAAGCTAGGACATATAAATTTCTTCTTCAAGATCTCCGTGAAGAAACACTATCTTCACATTCATCTGCTCAACCTATAAGTCATATGTTGGTGCAAGTGACAATAGAAATTTGATAGATGCTATCTTAGCTATAGGAGAAAAAATTTCTCCATAATCAATTTCCTCCACTTGGGAATAACCTTTCATGACCAACCTAGCTTTATACTTCTCTACACTACCATCCAAACCAATTTTCTTCTTAAATACTCATTTATATCCAACATGCTTTCAACCTTCAAACAAAGGTACCAAATCCCACGTTTCATTCTTTTCCAAAGATTCCATTTCCTCATTCATGGCTTCCAACCAAGAATATAAATTAGACATTTTAATAGCCTCCTTTATAGTCCTAGGCTCATCAGTGCTAGTAATCAAAGCATAGGCATAGTTCGAATCCAACATGGAAAAACCATACCTTTCAAGTTGTTGCTTCTCACATGTAGACCTCCTCACGGGCAGAGGCTGAGGTTGTGGTTTTTCTTCCTATTTAGAACTCCTAGAGCTACTAGAGCTCTCCTCATATTCAAGTACACTTTGAATTTGTAGCTCCTCTTTATCTGGAGTTCGAGGATTTTCAACTACATAATTCTTATTTTCTTCTTCTTCTATCTCTAACTACATATTAACTATAGAAGGTTTCAACTCCTAAAAGGTTACACTTCTATTGTATACAACCTTCTTAGTAACATGATTCCAAAGCTTGTATCCTTTCACACCAATGTCGTAGCCAATGAAGATGCATTTTACAAATTTATTTTCCAACTTAGATATTTTCTCATGTGACACATAAACATGTGTTTCACAACCAAAGACACAAATATGTCTCAAAGAGGGCTTCTTACCAGACCATGCTTCCATAGGTGTTTTGTCAACAAGAGTTGAACTAGGTGAAAGATTAACCAAGTAACATGTTGTAGCCACAACCTCAACCTAGAAATTCTTCAGACCAACACTACTCAACATACTTCTTAGCAACTCCATTCTGCTGTGGAGTATAAGGCATAGTTTTATGCCTTTTAATCCCATGGTCTTTGCAATACTTTTTGAAATCTATAGAGAAAAATTCACCATTGTTATCTATCCTTCAGCATTTAATTTTCCTTCCAGTCTAATTTTCAACCAAGTTCTTAAACTCTTTAAACTGACTAAACACTTCTGATTTACTTTTAAGAAAGTATATAAATTCCCTTCTCGAATAGTCATCAATAAAAGAAACATAATATTTAGAATTCGATAATGAAGGAATATCCATTGGACCAAATACATCAGAGTGAACATAATCCAGTATAGAAAAATACTTATGAGGACTAAAGTAAAAATAAAAATGGTGTTGTTTCCATATATACAAGATTCACAAAAATCAAACTCACTTGGTTACAATCATCAAGCCCTTCTACTAGTTTTTATTTTTCAAGGCTTTTAAGCCTTTCTCTCCTATGTGACTGAGTCTATGATGCCACAACATGGTTTTCTCTACTAGGAGTTTCACCTCCAAAGAGTTTGAACCCATAGGAACTTTGTTCTCTGCACAAGCAACCTTTTCTAACTTTACAAAGATATTGTTACATTAAACAGCTTGTGTGTCCAACTTGTACAGAGTACCAATACATGCACCCCTAGTCAACACCATCGAGCCTCTAGTCATTTTACAACCATCACTCGAGAATGAAACTTGCACGTCGACATCATTAATCTTACTTATAGAACAAAAATTTTGAGCTAGACCTAGTATGTGCATTACACCATCAATCCCTTTTATTCTTCCATCAGGGAATCAAATTTTGACTCTTCCTCAGCCAACAATTTCCTGAGATGAATCACTTGCTAGATACACCTTTCCACCAGCATACTCCATACTTTGTAAACCAATCTGTGAGATGTCATTTGAAAAGATGTTCCTTAGTCAATCAGCCAGACATCATCTGATGCATGGTTTTCCAAGGTTGCAATGAAATCATTTGAGTCACTCTGAGAAGAATCCTTATCCAAAGAGTTCTTCTTCTTCTTCTTTTTCTCCTCTTTGCAATCCTTACGAACATGACCAGTTTGCCAACAATTCTAGCATTTCACCTTGGGCTTCTTTCTAGGAGACTTTGATCTTCTTTCATATTTGGCTTTAGATTTTCTTTCTTTCTTCTTGCCTCTTTCCTTTGATCTACCCCGAATAGCAAGGTCCTCCTTGGCCATCTCAAAATATTTCCTCTGTATTTCCTCTAACAATAATGAAGCAACCACGTCTTTCATTTTAAAGGTGGTTATTGTACTTCCAATATCCATTACCAAATGATCCCACATGTCGGGTAAGGAACATAACAAAAGCATACAATGATCCTCCTCATCTATCTTCACACCCACATATGCCAACTGTGCAACAATCATATTAAATGAATTTAGATGGTCAGCTACGAATGCTCCTTCTTCCATCTTCAAAGAGTATAAATTCTTCACCAAGAATAACTTATTCACAAGAGACTTTCCCTGATAAATATCACCAAGGTTCTTCCATAATGAAGATGTAATTTTCTCCTCATGGGCGTTCAAGAGTACATAATCGTCCAGGAAAAGTCTTCTCAATCCTCTAGCTTTTCTATCTGTGAGGTCCCAATCTTCTTGTTTCATGGTTGATGGCTTTTTCCCCATAGCAATAATCCAAAGAATGCACCAACAGGTCTTCCATTTTGAGTTTCCACAACTCAAAATTGTTGCCATTAAACTTTTCTATTTCTATTTTTCCGGGTGTGCTTTTCATCTCAATTTGTAATCAGGACAACTAATTTTTTCTTTGCAAGACTCACACTAGACAAGACTAGCACAAAAAACCTGACTCACCCACAAGGATAACACAACTGACCAGGATTTTATACCACTTGTAAGGAAAGCTTGGTGCAAAAACGCCTTCCAAATGCCAATCTTACAGGAGAAATATAACATAGATGGTACTTTTAATTCAATTACAATTACATTTCATTTAAGAAACACATACATAGGAACAAATATCTAATAATCACGCTCATAGAATTGAACACCAAATTTTATGTGGGAAAACCCTTACGGGAGAAAAACCCACACACCAAGTAAAGTCACTTTGTATTATAGTAATTTGATTAAATAAAGAGTTATAGACTCCACTCAAAGTGTTAATTCATAGTAGCAAATAGTTATGTTCTTTCACACTGTTACAATTCTTGTAAGCATACAATATAGAACACCAACCCCAACTCAGCATAGAGTATTACAATATTTACACCAACCTATCATCGTCGCTTTGGTTTCAACTGTACACTAACTATTACAGGAATGCAACTGTTATAGCCACATTGGACCATCAAAGAGACTTCTATCATGCTCTCACCGATAACATCAAATCCACTGATGTCTATTCATTTGCTCAACAAACTGTCAAACAACAGTTACCATATTGAGCCATCAATGAGACAACATCAAACCTCCTGCCGATCTATTCGAGTCACCCTAACGAGTGTAACACCTGCCAAGCCAAATAGACATTAGAGTATCGACAAGACAAGAGACTATGTCTCATCAATGACTCATTTTCAAACCAAAACAGGCCCCTTAGAGCATAACGTCGACCAATTCCATCACCACATTGGGAATACTTCATATCATTTCCCACTGATATAAGCAAGTCCCATTGATGTATACTTTACAACTTCATGTCTATCATCTCATCGATAAGACAAGGTTGAGGGTCTCACTGAAGTAGCTACATCCCACCAATGAAGTCGTACTATTGGATATTTCACCAACTTCACAACCCATGACCTATAGTTTCAAAGTTTCAACTTTCCATGATCTAGCGATTGATTTGTCGAAGGTTTCCAGAATTCCAAAACCTGTGACATGGTGGTTCTAAAGTTATGATTTTCAGTGAGTGCACAAAATACAAGGTAACAAAAGGAAAATTATGCCAAGTCCAAAAGTTTCAAGCCAGAAAGTTGAGGCACATTTTCCAACACATTGAAGTTATAAGTTGTGCTTTTTATTGGCTCATCCTCTTCATTATTGCGGAAACATTAGCTTTGGAAATCTTACAAGCTCACTCCTTCCATTTTCCTTGAGAGAATGTGGTTGAGAAGGTAACATCCTTCCATTTTCACTCACTTTACATTATCGTATTGATATTGTAGCATATTATTGTTTACGTATAGCTTGGTATCTCCATTTCTATAGCTTATTTATCATCTTTCTACAATAGTGCCTATCTATTTGTTCGTGAAGGTGGAAACACCAAAGCAGGGAACTAACTAAGGAAATCCTATAAACATAGCCCCAACATTTTCTTGTTCTTGTGTGTACAAGTTGTTTGTCAAGTGAATATTTTGAAGACCTCAACTCGCAAGTTTGAAGGTCCATTTCTATCACCTCTTTCTTGTCAAATTCTAGCTAAGTATTGTTAAAGTATTCTTCTTGTGTTTTTATTTCTACATTTTCTATCTCTATCATAGCATAAAATTATATTAGTCAATCAGTTAGTTGGTTTCCTAATCCTTTTGTCTATACTTTATGCTTTCTTCCCATATAGATACCAACTCCCCACTGAGACCTGAGTACACTACACTAGAGTTTGTGTCCTAATCACTTAAGATCACACTCAAATCACCATACTTGATCACATTCACATCAAATAAATCACACACACCATCTCCAACAATTCACCTTGAATTTATATCCTTCGCAACCTCAAACAACTCCTTAAGGTTGGCCTCAATGAAACGTATGCACCTCAAATGTGCAATACCGAAATAGGTCAGCACCAAACACCTTTGCAGTGGAAATAAGTGAAGGAAGACCATGCCAAGGGTTAACTAGGACCCAAATCAACATCACCACTCTACTCAACACATTCATAGTCCACAAGGTACCTCCACAAATAGCACTAGCATGTTAGGTTGGCCAAACCAAAACTAACACTACAAGTGACCACATACAAATTTCTCTAGATCCAATAATAGCATGTAGACCACACAACACTTCTCAATATACAATAATATTCCAACAACACCATACTACTCTGAAGTACTATTGCAATCACCTAAAACAAAGAATACTTTCATCTTGCACATTAGGATGCACTACTATTGAACACTAACAAAAGAACTGCACCTACGGAGAAACTCAACACAAAATACACCAAGGGAAAGTAGATACAAACAATATAAGAATGCTCCAAAATTTTCAAGACAAGAAACTTCAACATAGAGAAATGTAGAGCAATCTCATTTCTCCTAGACACCCTGTTTCACAGGCAAAACTTTGTCAAACACATCTTTCACTACGATATGATCTAGAAATAGAAAATTTGGATATAAGAACTCTAAACACTTCTTACCATTAGGTCCAAACCACATAAGAATATCTTCAACCATGAAGAAATGTGGGGCACAACACTAAACACACCTTTATTAGCTTGCATCTTATTTTATTCATTTTTTCTCAAAAGCACTTGAAAACTAAGTGAAAACATATTCTCATCAAGACCATGTAAGACACTAGTGACAATACTAATATTAGAACCATGACAACAACATATCAATACTACCAACAATCTCCAACAAGTTAGGCTTCCAACAATCTCTTGCAACTATACTGGAAGTTGACAACAATGACAACCCTACCATATTTCCATCATAATGTTGATATCAATGACAAAACCAACAAACTTCAAGAAACTCCAAACTTCCAATAGTCTCCCCTTTGTCATTGATGGAAACACCAATGCTATGAAACCATCAACAACAAAAGCCTTTGCATCAAGCAATACTCCCCTTTTTAGGGATATCTTTTATAATTCATACTCTCTTTCTTTCAACTTGCAGTGTAGAAAAATGTATCCCTTTACGTTTTCTCATTTTTTGGGCCCTCCTAGTTAAAATGAACTTAATAATGCCTTAATTTAGTGTTGTAAAATATATCTCTTTACATTTTCACACTTATTTGGGCCCTCTTAAGTAAAATGGATTTAATAATGCCTTAATTTAGTGTTGTAAAGTGTATCCCTTTAAACTTTCACATTTATTTAGGGATCCCTCTATTAATTGAGCTTAATTAGGCCTTAATAAGCCCTATAATCATCTACAAACCAATTCAATTACATTTTTCAAAGGGGAAATCTGACATTAATTAATTCCAATACATAGCACTTCACATTGAGCAATGTGTTTTCCAGGAATTAGGGCTTGGGACCCATTCACCCATGGGCGAATGTGTCCTCTCTAAGACTTGAAACCCATTTTAAAATGTTTTTTTAGTGGTATTTTTATTATCCTAAATTTAAATTTTAAAGGTCAGCTTGTAATGTTTGAATTTTGAGAAATTAAGGATAAATGTCTATAAATATAAGGCTATTTCATCAAATCAAGTATAAGTTTCTAGAGAATTTTTGAAGAGAAATTTGACAAGAGAAAAGATTATTGTCAAGAGAATTCAATAGTAGATGTCTTCATAAAAAAATTTAGCATTCAAGATCTCAAGCATCATTGCAAAGTCTTTTGCAATCATGCATGTTTCTGGAGCTAACATTGTGATGTAGGTTTCAAGATCTAATCCAATCATTCAAGTCAAAGATTCAAGTATCAAAATCCACATCCATTGAATCCATTTCATGCAAGGTCAACATCAAGATTTCAATCCTTCAAAGGTTTAATCAAGGGTTTGGTGAGTTGCAAAATTGCATTTTTTCATTCATCATTCCTTCATGTTGCATTATTTCATTTCAAGGTTTAATCACCAAAACGGGGTTTGACCAAGGTAAACCCCCATTCACCCAAAAACAAACATTTTTCCCTCTCTTTGTGTGTTGTATATTTGTATGTTGAAGGGAAGTTGAAGATCTCAAAAGTGAAAAGTTGCAAAGTTGCATTTATTTTCACCTATTTCATCATCTAATGGAAACTCAGATCCCATATTTGTTTCTGACTATTTGACTATGAAACTCAAGAATCTAGAAGTGCAGACATAGGAGTAGAGGACCTAGAAACCAATTTTGAAAATCCCTACAAAAGAACCATTTTCCATAAGGCGAATGAGTCCTTAGACAACTTCTAAAAACATCATTTTGTGAGAGGTACACAACATTTATCCCTTCTAGATTTTCTAGAAACTTTGTTGTTTCCTTTAGTTTTATGCTTAATCTACTAAATCCAAGTGATAGATTGCATTTTGGAGTTGATTTTCTATTTTCAATCTTTCTCCCCAAAGTGATGTTTGACCTAGACCCCGTCCTAGCACAAAAAGGAAATATGTAGATTTCTCCATAGAAATGATTCTCCTAAGGGTAATTAGTCAATTCTTTGGGGGGATCTCATTTCCTAATGAAATTAGAGAAGTAGGACCCATTTTTCCCTCTTTAGATCCACTTTTCCATTTTACAAAACCCTAACATCCTATTTTTCTATGTTTCACAACCATCTCTCCCATAATCTCCCCTCCTATGTTTTTCATACCAACTTTCTTGCACTTACTATGGTTTTTCAACCATCTCTCCCCCTTTGACATCAGTTGAAAATGGAAACAATTTCACCCTTTGTCATTTCTTGCACACTTTTTCTTTTCTACTCTCCTCCTTTGATGACATTACCAAAGGACAACAACAATCCACTTCACTATGTTCTTCCCTTTGACAAAATTACAAAAGGACAACACTAGTAGGCAACTACTTTATCTCACTCTCCAACTCTCCAATCAGCTCACTCGACTTTCTCCCCAATAGGAGAACACTTGCACTAACAAAAAATCACCACTACCTACTCCCCCTAAGAGGTAGCCATCATCAATCTAGACCAAAAAATGAATCTTGATTGCTCCATTGGATTGATGCAAAATATTATGCATCTAGTTGAAAAGAGGGGCAATAACCCCTAACTTCTATCAAAGATACTCAAAATTATCTTTTGAAAGACCCTTTGTGAAAATATTAGTAACATGATCCTTTGTAGGCACATACTCCAGCTTCACTTCATTATCTGCAACTTTCTCTCTTAGAAAGTGATATCAGATAGAAATACATTTTTTTCTTGAATGCATTATTTGGTTCTTTAAGATATTGATGGCACTTATAGTATTATCACACATGATAGAAATAGGTTCATTATATGATAATCTAATATCCCTCAATGCCTACTTCATCCACAACACTTGTGTTCAGCAAGATACTACTGCAATATGTTATGCCTTTGCAATAGATAAAGAAATTGAATCCTACTTCTTACTTATCCAAGAAACCAATTTGATTCGAAGAAAGAAAGAACCACCACTAGTACTTATCCTATCATCTATACAAAATTCCCAATCAACATTTGTATATGCATTGAAAGAGAAATTATCATCCCTAGGATACCACAAACCAAAGTTCGGAGTTCCCTTCAAGTATCTAAAGATCCTTTTTACTGTTGCCACATGTAATTCTCTAGGATCTTCTTGAAATATTACCACTAGACATATTGCATGCATGTTATCTAGTCTAGTAGCAATTAAGTATAGTAGTCCACCAGTCATTGATCTATGCTTGCTCGGATATGTCTTAGGATATTCATCATTCTTGATCAACTTACAACCAGTAACCATAGGAGTACATAATAGTTTAAAATCCTCCATCCCAAACTTCTTCAACATTTCTTTGACATATTTTGACTGTGAAATGAATATACCTAAGTTCTTTATTTAATTGATTTGTAATCCAAGGAAGAAATTCATCTCCCCACACATTGACATCTCAAATTCTTTTTGCATTTCCTCTGAAAATTATTGCATATTACTTCATTTCCTCCAAATATTATATCATCCATATACACAACCACAATAAAGATTTTATCTTTCTTAAATTTGTATTAAAGGTTACTATCTATGATACCCTTATTGAATCCTTATTGCAACAAGTACTTATCCAATCTTGCATACCAAGCTCTAGGAGCTTGCTTGAGTCCATATAATACATTCTTCAATCTATAGACCATATCAGCATCATCTAACAACTGGAAGCCTTCTAATTGTTCAATGTACACTTCCTCTTGTAACTCACCATTCAAGAATGCATACTTCACACCCATCTGAAATACATTGAAATCTTTATGTGCTTCAAAATATAAAAACATCCTAATAGATTCCATTCTTGCCACTAGTGAAAAAGTCTCTTCAAAGTGTATTCCTTCCACTTGTGATTAGCCCTTACACAAAATTCTCACCTTGTTTTTTACAAATTTTCCATCATCATTCAACTTGTTTCAAAAAACCTATTTTGTTCCTATCACATTCTTTTTTTCCGGTCTTGGGACGAATTTCCAAGTCAGGTTTTTATCAATTTGTTCTAACTCTTCGCTCATTGCTTTGATCTATTTCTCATCTTTGCATGACTTTGTTACAATCTTAGGTTCTATCTCAAAAAGTAAACAAAAATTTACCTGTTCTTTAGTCATAACAACTTTTCTCCTCATCAACACACATTTTCTTTTATCTCCAATAATTTGATCTTCCAAATGATTCTTCTGCACATACTTAGGATTCTTAGGGATTTTTTTTTAACCTTCTTCAACTATCATCTCTTTCTCTTTTCCTTATTTTTCTCCTTCTCCTTCATTGCAAGGGGGTTCATCGGATTCATATCCTTATATTATTATTGAACTTTGTAGTGGTTCTTCATCCACCTTGACACTTTCGCTCTCAACAATTTTCTTTAGTGTTTTGTTGTAACACTAGTAAGCTTTGTTCTTTGTAGAGTATCCAAGAAAGACTCCTTCATTAGATCTTGCATCAAACTTCCCTAAGTTTTCTTCATCTCTTTTGATATAATATTTTCTTCCAAACACTCTAAAGTACTTCATAGTAGAAGGTTTACCATACCATAATTCATAGGGATTTTTTGAACTATTCACTCTTGCTTGACCTCTATTCAGAATGTAGACTATAGTATGAATAGCTTCTCTCCAATAGAAATTCGATAGATTTTATTCCTTCATCATTGTCCTAGCAGCTTCTTGCACTATCCTATTTTTCTTTCCATAACTCCATTCTACTAAGGAGTTATAGGAGTTGATAACTGCCTTTTTATTCCATGATCTTCACAAAAATTGTTAAACTCATTTGAAGTAAACTCGCCACCTTTGTCAAATCTTAAGCATTTTATTTTTAAATCCATATTATTTTCAACCATAGAATTAAAAGATTTGAACTTATCTAGAGCTTCTGAATTTTCTTTGAGAAATGTCACCCAATTCATTCTAGAATAATCATCAATTAATAACATGAAATACCTATCACCTTGAGAGCATCTTATTTTGATAGTTCCAGGTCTATATGCACTAATTCCAAGGGATCTACGATAGAAAATTCCTTTTTTTGAAACTCTTCTTTGTTTTCTTTCCAAACTAGCATTCTTTGCACATTGCATTGATAGGCTTTGTAATCTTTGGTAGATCTATTACAACATTAGTATAATTGATCTTCACTAGCCTATCAAAATTGATGTGACCCATTCTTCTATGACATTGCCAACTTTCATTAATTTGAGGCATAGAGTACTTTGCACCACTTCCTTTAAGCTGATAAATATTACCTTCATTCCTTGTTCCTGTAGCCACCAAAGTTTCAGATCTTTCTTTTCTAATTTCACAACCATCATCCTTGCATTCCTTTTTTTGCCATTATTCTTATATTCCTTGATCTCATCATCACTTTTTGGATCATTTTCATGAATAGTATAACATTTTTCAATTGATTGCTAGACTCCAAATCCAAGAGAGACCAAAAGGGAATCCATCCTATCTTTTTAGTAAGCATAGTTTGTTCCATCAAACATAGGAGCTTTGACACCTTTCCTGTGCACCATCAAAATATACCTCAAGTGGTTAAGCTTCTTCCTAGCAACTAGAGCTTTGATACCATTGGTTAGATTCATAAGACAATAGAGAGGGGGGATGAATCGATTGTACATTAAAAAATTCAATCCCTCGATATCTTTTCAAACCCTTATCAACCATTAAACCCTTGGTGTGCATTAGAAAAATGTAAACATGTGAAACAGTAATGTAAACACATCTAAACACATAAGAACACTAGAATTATGGAAAACCCAACAATGAAAAAACCACAATGAGTATTAGCTCACATATATATGAATTACAATATTGAATACAATTAGGATCACTACTAAGGGCTCACTACCTAGAAAAGAAGAAAGGCTTGTTGTTAAGCACTCACTACCCAAAGGACTCACTGTCTAAAAGAAATAAGATAGAAGAAGAACCATTATAGAGATATTCACTATCTCAGAGCAATAGGAAGATACACTACTAAAACTCTACGCCATCTGCAACCTTTAGCTCACTGCCTCCAGCAACTTTAGGCCTGCACACATACTCAAATGTAGACACCTTTTGCTCACAACATCCAAAATTCCTTCTCATTCAAGATCACACTTAGATCACCACACTTGATCACATTCACATCATACAGCTCGTACGTACCATTTCCAGTAATTCACCTTGCATTTATATCCCCCATGACCTCAAACAACTCCTTAAGGTCTGACTCAATGAAACATATACACCTTAAATGTGCAACACCAAAATAGGTCGACACCAAACACCTCTATGGTGGAAAGAAGTGAAGGTATACCATGTCAAGGATTAACTAGGACCCAAATCAACATCACCATGCTACTTAACACATTCATAATCCACAAGGTACCTCCCTAAATAGCACTAGCATGCAATATTGGCCAAACTTGAACTAACACTACAAGTGACAACATACATGCTTCTCCAGATCCAAAAAATGGCATGAAAACCACACAACAACACTACTCAACAACCATAAATATTCCAACAACACCATACTACTCTAAAATATTGTTGCAACCACCTAAAACAAAGAATACTTTCTTCATGTGCATTAGGATGCACTACCACTAAACACCAACAAAAGAAATGCACCTACAGAGAAACTCAACATGAATAAAGCTAAGGTAAAGTTGATACATATAATATAAGCAAGATCTGCAAGACAGGAAACTTCAATGCAAAAAAATGTGGAGCAATCTCATTAGTCCCAGACACCCTATTTCATGGGAAACACTTTGTCAAACACATCTTTCACTATCATACTATTCAAAAATTGAAACTCTAGATATAACAACTTGGAACACCTATGATCATCATGTCCAAATGGCATAAGAATATCTTCAACCATGAAGAAATGCAGAGTAGAACAATGAACACACCTTTGTTAGCTTGCACCATATTTTATTCAAATTTTCTCAAAAGAACTTGGAAACCAAGTGACAAAATCTTCTCATCAAGACCATCCAAGATAACAGTGACAATACTGATATCAGTATCACTACAACAACAACAACATATAAATACTACTAGAAATCTCCAACAAGTTAAGCTTCCAAAAATCTCTTGCAACTATACTAGAAGTTTACAACAATGACATCACCAATATATTTCCATCATAGTGTTGACATCAATGAAAACACTAGCAAACTTTCAACAACTCCAAACTTCCAACAGTCTAATGACAATGTCCATTGTATTTTCTTGTTTTTGTTGTGGTGGAGAATTTTTATGTTGTAGAAAAGATAGAAGATCATCATGCTTTGTTCGAGTTAGTTGTTGATCTTGGATTGTTGGTTTATTATTTTCTTCTAACTCATGAGCAATAGCATGACATCTACGCCTACACTCTTTAGCATTTTGGTTTCTTCTTGCACGATTTTCAAGTTATGATGGTGTAAGAGCGCAATCTGAATTAGGACCTATGACAATTGCTATGAACGCTTAACTATTACAATGATTAATTAAAGCTTTAGAATGAAATTAACATAATTGAAAAGTTCAATTTCAAATGCTTGAAAAGATGAATAAAGGAATAATAGAAATTGAGAACGATAAAGAGAAGACAAAAGACAAGACAACATATTGATGACATAATTTTCCAATTGGCTACATCTTCGGGTCCCTCTCCAATGTAGTGACCAATCCTTCAATTTAGCTCCAATAAAGTTTACGAAGCCTTTTCGATCAATGAGGAATTTGACAATATTTTTTCCCCTTCAAGCACAAACAATCTGACATAGTTTCCCTACTATTTGTATAGAGATTTTCAAAATTCCCCTAAGTTCCCAAGAAATCACCCAATTCCCATTAAACCTCACAAGTCCATTCTACCCTTTTTTATAAAAATAAATTGCCCAATTTGGTTCATAACCAAATGATTTACAAAATCACACAATCTCCCTTTTACAAGTAAAGAAATCTCAAAAATCCCCTTTAAAAATAATCTTCAATTTTCTAAATCCCTTAATAATCTTTAATTATCTTATTTTAGCCCTTTATGGAGTATATATTTGGGCTAAAAAAATCATAAACCTAAAGGAATTATTTTAAAAGAGGGTTAATATGTTAAAAACGGGAGATTCGGGCTTCGATAAAATGAAGGGACCCTGAAATTCTCTCACACCACATATGTGGTGCAATGGTGGAGATTAAATGGTGTGAAAGGGGAAGTCATGGGTTCAACCCACGTGCCCCCTTTTTACGCTCCTTATATGGTGCAATAATCAACAAAAGAAACCATCCACTATATTTAGTTAAGCGCTCCTTGTGTGGCGCATTGGTGGAGAAAATAAATTGGAGTTGAGAGGTGGGGGATTAAAATCCCCCCACAATCTATTGTTGTTGAATGCAACCACCAGTCAAGGTGCCATGTGTCAGCATGCAGCTGGTTGAAGAGGTGCCACATGTCAACATGCGGTCGGTCAAAGTGGTGCCATGTGTCAACATGTGGTTGGCTGGAGGTGTGCCACGTGTCAACATATAACTAGTCCACATGTCAAACTGTGATTTTTCCATGTCATTTTATGGTGTTGACTATGCTGCCATGTCACCATGCTGATGTCATGCTAACATCAGCATGGTCAACCCATTTTGACTAAAACTTTGATCGGCTATATCTCACACATACAGACTTCGTTTGATGTGAAACGAACATCATTAGAATCGTGGCAACAAGATCTTCGCCATGATGCTATTTTTGACCATTTTTTAGATGATGAATTTTTTCACCTTTCTAACTGGCCTCTAACACCTAGTTTGACCAAAATTTGTCTGGTCATTTCTTGGGCGTACAAACTCCTTTTGAGCTTGTTCAAGTTGCATTGGACTCAGAATTTTGGGAACTTCGATCTGGCAATGATTACTGGAGCATATGGGACACTTCAATTTTTGATGTCGAGTATCCCCCTAGATCAGAGTGAGTTTATCAACCATTGATCTCTTTTCTTCCCTTAGGTGAGGAACACAAGGGACCTCTGACAGTTGGGAAACCACTTTCTCTTTAGGTTTAAAAACTTGTTTGGTTTTAGGAGGCACAAAAGGAATTGTATGGTTACCTCTTGGTCTCTTGTAGGATATAGGTGGAATAATAATGTCATACTCGGTTTGATTATTCAGGATATGTGTAGGTTCACCCACAATAATAATAGATATTTTAGTTTTAGGTGGGATATTGGTAAGGGATAACTTTGCTATACATTTTTCTTTGAAATTTTGATATGATTTAAAGAAGAAATCCTCACAAGATATAATAGGTTCCATACGTTTGGGCCAAAATAAATCCAAATATTTTCATGGGAAGAAAAAGGATGAAACCCACTATGATACACTGTGAAAATTTGATTTTCAAATGGAAATTTCAAACACTTGTGAATCATCGACGAGATGACATCCATGGAGCGTAGCCATGGATAGCCTAACATCACATGAAATTGATCCAACATTGGGATGATGGAGAATGACACATTCAATTGTTTTGGTCCAAATTTTAATGGAAGAGTGATTAAACCTATCATAGGGTGAGTAAAACCGTCATATGTTTTGATCCATTCTTTTGATTTTCCATAAGAATCTTGGTAAAGTTCATGCACAAACAATAATTTCTTGGTGATCACATTCTCTACACACATAGGATCAATTAATATACCATTTGTAGGCTTTTCATTGATTCTTCCAACTACATAAAGAGGACCATTGGGTGCTTTTTTAATTATATCACTATATGAGAAAATAATGTGAAGGGGAAAGTTGGTTTGGACCTTACGAGGTTGAACATCAATGAGTCCAATCATGGCATTGAATCATTCTCATCATCACTCTTATCATCATTAGGTATGTCTTGCATCTTGTCAACATTCATCACATCATTCTTGGTATCACTAGATTTTTCAAAAGAGATGGAATGGTTTGGCATTGGATTGGTAAAATATTTGCAAAGTTTGATTGGGCGGGGCTACAAATTTCTTTCCTTTATCATTAACACCACCCAACTGTATTTTTTAGAAAAAACCATGTCCACTTTGTTGTTGATATTAGAAAAACCATTTGAATTATAGTTTGGAGGTAAAGGATTAGTGGTGTCAAGAGGTCTAATAGGAGGTAAGGTGATTAATTTCTTTCTCGAGAGTTGCAATATAATTTAATGGAGGGTATCACCTATAGCGAGGTGAATTGCCTATTCTTTTACCTAAATTGGTATGGAGTTGTTTTTCTTATGGAAACCACTTGAGGTTCAACATGGTGGGTTGTTTCAGGTTGATATATTTGTATAAATCCCCTATTTTGTGTCTTGAATGGTTGAAAATTATTGTGATGCATGGTTTTAGATTTTTCAAGATGGGTTGAAGCAAATTTTCCTACACATTGATTAAGTGAGTTTGATAATCACAGAGAGTCATGCATAAGTGTGTAAAGGAGGGAAATTTAATCATCCCAAGCTTGTCTTGGATATTTGTAAGTTTTCAATGAAAATTCTTTGAAGATTAGAATTAGGAAGATTAATGTTGATTTGTGAGTAAAGTAGTTGATAACATGCTATAAAATCAATGACCTTTTCATCTACATTTTTCTTAAATTACATTAAATCAGGTAGGGCCATCTTAGGACCAATGTGTACTTAGAAATAATTTAGAAATAAATCAACAAGCTCATTAAATGAGTCGATTAAGTTATTAATTAAGGAACAAAACCATTCCAAGGATGTATCTTTAAAGGACCTAGGAAAAAGCTTAGTCAAGAGTTCATCTTCAAAAATGAAATCACCACATAAGATTGTGTGTTGAGACATGGTTGATAGGATCTCCTTTACCACTATATTTCTCAAATCTAGGGACATATATGCCTTGTGGAATTTTTGTTCCCAATATCACCAATGATAATGGGTTTATTTTGACATATTGTGAAGGTTGTCCACGTTGATTTTGGTTTAATGTTGTTATTTGTTGTTGAAGGGATGTGAAATTTTGCAAGAGTTGGTTTATGATAGAATCAATGGTTGTATTTCAATATGGAGTAGAATATGGTGGAGGTATATATATGTTGGGTGGAAAAATAAATTGTAAGTTTGTGAGAGGCAGGGGATTTGGAGATATGATGCTTGAATTCACAAAACTAAAAGGATTCCCAGTGGAAATACCTAAAGTTGGAATGATATTGTTGGTTGGTTGCATTGTTGTAGTAACAATTGGATGATTATATGTAGGAATAGAGGCTATCATTGTAGGGGGAGGAATTTGATTTCCTCCTTGACTTTGAGTGTATCCCAAATTTTGAGCACAACTAGCCATTACAGGAACATGATTATCAATAATATGAGCTAGACTACACACAATATATATTCCTAGTTTGTTATCAATCATTATCCTTATTTTATCTACGATAGGAACCATAGTGCTAGCTATATATTCTATAATCATATATAGTCTTGAAGTTTTTCTAAGTCTATCTATTTTTTGCAGGTTCTCTTGAGGGACATGAGGAACAATGGTTTCAACATCAGTAGAAGTGGTTGATGGTAAGGTAGTCATGGGAAATGTGACATTAGTAATGGAGTCTGACATGGGTTGACTAGTGTCAATACTCTGAGTGAAAGAGTTGGAAAACCCATGATCCACAGCGGATGTACTAGCACAGGATGCCATGTATCTCAAACTATGTATCAGTGAAGTATTTGTAGTAGGAAACTAGGTTGTGATACTCATACTAGTTTCACCAAACTACAAGTGTACCCAAAATGGATAAAAAAACACTAAATAAAGATAGTAAACACCCAAAAATAGGAAGCACAATTCAAGTATTGAAGATATTGTAGTTTTTAGATCTAAAACATGATAATTGATTGATTTTAGATGAAAAAACTTGAAAAAAATTACTTCTGAATGCAAATTTTGATCTTAAATAATGCACTTTATTTCACCACTTTAACTAAATGAAAACATCTACAAAAGTGTGCAATTTTTGAAACTAAAAAAAAGATCTGCAAGTATAGGAAAATGAAGCAAATAGAGATGGATCTATGTACAAAATTTTGTAAAATCACCTATACAAGGACTGGTTCGCCCAAGGTCAAATGGGTCCTTACACAAGGTTTTGAAAAATTAAAATCTCAGTGTTTGACTTGATATTCAAGCTCACTATTCCTAACTGCAAACAGGTTCTTTAGTGACAGTATTTTCTAAAATTTTGATGACATGTGAAACAATTTAGTGACAATGTATGAGCAAAATGACAACTTTTTCTAATGCAATTTTGACTACAATTCTAATCTAAATAAATAAAACACACCTTCATGCAATATATTATGCAAAATGTATGCAATTTTTTGGATATTTATGAGTTTTAAATGATGCAAATATGCAATATGTAGCCCTAAATCAAATGCAAAACAAGATTATGCAAAACCAAGATCTAGGGTTTTAAGGATCTCCAAATTAGAAAAGTAGGATGTCAGGTTCACTAACATGAAATGGTGAGAAAGGGGATCCCTAAAGGTTCTAAATGTGTATATAGAACTTAAGAATCACAATAGGTGTCATAATGTCGGGTTCACTAAAATGAAATGGTGAGAAAGGGATCCCCAAAGGTTCTAAATGTGTATATAGAATTTAAGAATCACAATAGGTGTCTTTCCCTAAGGTAATTTCATTAGGAAAGATATCACAAGGTGTAAATATTGACTTTCAACGTTAATGGTGATTCAAGTAGACCTGGATCTTAGTCCTTAGGATAATAGGAAATATTTGGAATTAAATTGAAATGATTTGAACAACTAAAACTAATTGAATAATAAGACCTAATACATAAAATACAATTTCCTAAAAGTACAGAAATGAAAATTATAGTTTGCAGGTAGATTTGAGAAGGGTTTGATGGAATGTACTTGTCACCAAAAGCTACTTTTGAGACCTACTAAAGGTTTGGTTAAAGGGGCGAATAGTTTTTGGTTAGGGCTTCCAAAATAACTTTTGAGAGTCCTTTGATGCAAAATCTTGGATTCTATTTGACACAGGTCCCACTCTTGGAGTGATGGAAAAAAATTCTACAATTTAGTTTTTGTGACATGACAACAAGGATGACAACTTGTGCAATAATGAAAATTTTCTCCTTTGAGATCTCTTTAATTCTTCTTCAACCTGTAATCTACACACACACAAAGAGGATAAATTATTTTGTTTGAATGGGGGTTTTCCTTAGTAAAACCCTAATTTTGTAATTCAACCTTAATACAAAGATAAATGACAAAAGGAGAAGGAAATGATGAATGAACAATGCTTGCTACAACTCACCACCCTTCAATGGCTTCTGTTAGAGGATTGAAGACAAAAACATCACTCCAAGGAACTAGGCCTTGCTTTGCTTGATGGATTTGGATACTAGAAATGCTTGAATTCTTTAAGATCAACAATGCATATTAGTCTTCACAAGATGAACACACATAAACTTGAACATGATGTTAGGATCTTGAATCCTACAACAAATGATTGATAAATCTTCTCTTGAATGCTCTTGACAATAATATTTTCTCATAGGAATATTTGATCATGTGTGTTCTAAATTGCTAGATTTGAATTGATAAAAATATTATGTATTTATAGGTGTTTATCTAATTTCCCAAAAATTAGATTCCAAAAGCCGACATTTGTAAATTAATTTTGAATTATTAAAATGTTGTCAAAAAAATATATTAAAATGGGTCTTGGCACTTAAAAAGGACCCATTCATGCATGGGAAAATGGGTCCTGGCCTATGAGTCCAAGACACACATGCTCCAAGGTGATTTTTTTGGAGTAAATGGTTTTTACCATTTACCATGCTTAAGTTTTACTTAGACAAATATGATTAGATATTAATTATTTAGGTGCATATAGTTAAATATTAGTTAGTGTCGGTTATTTCTTTTACCGACTTGCATCTTTCCTTTGTAAGAAAGGTTTTGTACATTATTCATCATCTCAATTTATTCATTCACTCGTGGTAAAATAGCCTATTGCTTCTCTCACATTGTGAAGGTTTATATTGTAGATTATGCTCCCGGGAGGTGAATTTACACCAACATGGTTTTAGAGTTGACTATATGCAACTCCTTCTACTGAGATTTTTCATTAGGGTCTAAGATAATTTATTCAGTGGAGATTATTTGGAATTTGAAATTTTTTGAATTTCAAAATTGCCAATTTTTTCAATATTCTTTTTCTTCTTCAATCTTTTCCAGAGATCTGGTTCATTTGGAGAAGCACATTTTTTGCAAAGGTTGTCATAGGTGCAATTTTGATGTTTTGTTGAAATCTATGTGTGCCCATGTAAAAACACTTTTGTTGTGCATTGACCAAATGTTTTGGAGGCCATTATAGGTCAATTTTCATTACAGCTTGAGTGATTCAAAAATAGAGAGGGCACAATTTTATGCTCAAAAGATATTTGAAGTCACGATTTCTATGTGGGCGCCTCACCGTTCCTTTGGAGGCATGATTCAAAGGTAGTTTCCATTTTCTTTGAGGTGCATGGCATGACACAAATACCCATGATCGCCTATTTGAAGGGTTATTTTTTCATTGTAGCCTATGAATCTCATTTGTGGGGGTGATTTCTTAATTGCAGGTTATGAATTTCCTTGAGGTCACAAATTTTGCCTGTTGTAGGAGCATTTTTCCTCTATTGTAGGATTTTCCTCTATTGCAAGGGTGATTGTTGGCATTGGAGGCAGTGATTGGAAGCATTGTATTTGCATCTAGAGGCTTGGGAGTATGATGTTTTACTAGTTGGTGGGCATCTAGGACCTTTCCCTCCTTTTTGCCATTTCCTTGCTGGGGTGTAAAAAGAATTTTATTTTTTAGCTTAGTTGAAAAACATTTATCCCACATTGGTGGTGTGATGCAATTTCTTTCTATTCATATAGCCTCTTACTCCCTTCATTAGTGTGAGAAAAGGCTTATGTGGTCGTTGTTAGAATCCAAGATCACCTGCATGCAATCACCTATTACATGCAAAAGACATGAAGAACCAAAAACGATGTTCTGTAAACCTCTCAGTAAAAATGCATTAAGAGAATCTATTATTACAAAGTGATCAACCCTTATGAAGGAGATCAAGAAACCCTAAAAGGGAAACCCTAAATGAAACCCTAGTGTGCACACTTAATAATTAATTAATTATTAATGTGCCTAAGTTTAGCTTAAGTAATAAAGAGGAATAAGTGACTTAATTAATTAATCAATGTGATGTAATTAATTAAGCATAATAACTTATTACTCTAACACCCCCCCTTAAGATGAACTTAGGAAGAAGCTAAAACACTAGAATAGGATGCATGAAAGCAAAGATGGGTCCCGACAACTAGGCTTGATCAGGTACCCATTTACAAATGCAATAAGGAGTAAGAGAAGGAAAAACCCAGTGGGACAAAACCCCCCTTACAATGAGATAACATGCTACAAAGAAGCACTGGAAGAACTCTGTAGAGTAACAATGGAACTTGATATAGGCAAGCAAGGAAATATTCTTCTGTATACTACTAAAATCGGATGAGAGTCACTGATTGACTCAAGGAATCATGATAAAGCAACAGAAAACCCGATGCCACAAAACACTCAAAAACTCCAAACGGGAACAACTCTAGAATCTATGAAGCAGCAAGCAATTATTGAATGATGTATTACTGAAAACGAAGTGCAAAGATGCAAGATGCACTCTCCCAATTGCCAAAACATCCAAGTAATCACCAAACAATCCATCGGGAAAAATCTAGACTAATTGATAAACCTAGGATAGATACAAAAAAAGTGCATGGACAACAACCTAGAGCTCCTCAATACCTTTTCGACGCTTCAAATGAGGCAAAAAATAGAGATCGTGGCAAAAAGTTATGAGCTCGGAAGCATAAAAAGTATATCTGACTTCAAACAGCAATAAATGCATGAAAACAGTAAAATGCTAAAAAATAAACAGCACTACTGGAAGGTTCTCGGAACCAGCTTTCCGGCGATATCTCGTTTGCTCGATTTCGATACCGTATGCCCAAGTTATGACCAAAAGAAAAAAACTACTCTTTTAGGGCAAACTA
This sequence comes from Sequoia sempervirens, assembly GCA_007258455.2. NCBI lineage: Eukaryota > Viridiplantae > Streptophyta > Pinopsida > Cupressales > Cupressaceae > Sequoia > Sequoia sempervirens. Next base: position 166,559,017 of record VDFB02271358.1, on the reverse strand, counting down.
GGATTAGGAGGGGGCAAAGAGGGCCGACCATACGGATGACGTCATCATGACGTCATGCTGACGTCAGCAAAGGCTGAGCATAAATTTGACGGCCATCTGGCCGTCACCGCAAAAAAACAGTCCCCCTACAAAAAGAAAAATTTTTGGCCCCTGGTCCTGTGGGCGACCCGGGCTAGCGGGCTGCGGGGCTTTTGGGGGCGGAGCTGGTTCTTCATACGACCAGTGACCCGTGGGCTGGGCCAGCGGGCTAGCAAGAGGCTGGTCGCCATGTGACCGGTGGGTAGCGGATCTCATTGGGGCTGTGAGGGAGCCGGTGGCGGGTGAGTGGTGGAGAGGGGAGGCGGCGGCGGATTGGTGGCCACCGGGCGGTGGGTTTTTTTTCTGAACTGTGAGCGCCACATGATTCTCCAAAAATGTGATTTTTTTTTTTTTTGAAAAATGTGCCTCAGAATGCGTGCAGAACAGGCCGTACGACTCTTCAAATAATTTTTTTTTGCCTCTCGGACCAACTTCACCAAAATCAATGAAACGACAAGCGTTCTTAGGGTTTTTGGCCGCTGCGAACGCGATGGTGACCTCTGTTTCTGCTCAAACTGCTCCAAAAAATTGGCTACCCCCAGATCTTACAAAAAAGATGTCAGTGGAAACCCTTGCACTTGAATCTCACTGAAAGGCCATATCTTCAGATCACGAACAAGCAGCTATAGATCTGGAGCTATGATACCATGTTAGAATCCAAGATCACCTGCATGCAATCACCTATTACATGCAAAAGACATGAAGAACCAAAAGCGATGTTCTATAAACCTCTCAGTAAAAATGCATTAAGAGAATCTATTATTACAAAGTGATCAATCCTTATGAAGGAGATCAAGAAACCCTAAAAGGGAAACCCTAAATGAAACCTTAGTGTGCACACTTAATAATTAATTAATTATTAATGTGCCTAAGTTTAGCTTAAGTAATAAAGAGGAATAAGTGACTTAATTAATTAATCAATGTGATGTAATTAATTAAGCATAATAACTTATTACTCTAACAGTCGTGAAATGTCTCTCATGTGTAGTGGTTGGTGATCTATATACTGTTGACTTGTGACTATGCTCTCTAGGCTCGATGAAGTTTGCTTGGTGTTGACATGGAGATCAAGCAATGGACCCCACCAAATTTTGCACCAAATCATGTTTTTTTAACATTATAATTATTTTTTGGAGATTTCTATAACTATCTTTGAAATTTTTGAAGAATTATCATTTATAATGGTTTCTTTGGAGGAAGGGAACTTTAGGCAATGGAGTGATTTTATTGTCATTCATCTTAGTGAGCTTAATCTATTACCATATTTGTATAATGAAGTTCCTATTTCAGGCACACATAGTGGGTATATTGTTTGGAAAGGATATAGGGCTAAAGTCTTTAGCATTATTTTTGAGCATATAAATGATGACCTTTTGGAATCACTTATTCATTTTGAGTGCCCCTGTTCTCTTTGGACTTACATTTGAGAATTTCATATGGAGATCATGATACTCCGCCATCTCTTGATGATCCTCTTTCCAATACCAATGCATCTCTTTATTCTTCAAAGAAGATAAACCATGCTTGTGATCCTTGGAGCTTTTTGAGACTCTAGATGTAGTTGCAGTTGCTTCAGAGGTTCTTGATTCTTTGTCAAAGATAGTTGATCCACCTTCATTAAGTACTTCCATCATTCTTTAGCAACAGGATTATCATTGTCTTCTTGATTGAGATTCCTATTTGTTGGACATTGGTTCATTGTTTGTGGAATCTCACATTTCAGACTTGGAAGACACATTTTGATGCAGGAGCATCCGAGTGCATGGGCTATCCTGCACAACAACAAAAAAAGTCTTTTACTTAATTTTTTCTTTTTCAATTTTGGGTTTGTTTTTTATCTTGCAGGCATGAATTAACTCTCCTTCAACAACGTTGAAAAGGACCCTTCTTTCTACACTTTGTTTGGCTCCAAATTTAGATGAATGTGAAGGCATTTGGTGTGATTTCAAATTACACAGAGAAATTTATTTTTATTATTATTATTTTGTAACTCCCACAAAGAATTAAATGATTTGGGAATAAAATGTTTTCCATGATGTTGGTGTTTGGGGAGTGGAGTTGTCGGATGATAAATTGGATGGTAATTTTTGGAAAAAGTTTGAATTTTCCTAGAAAGAACATTAAAGAGGCTATTTGCATGAATTACCAGGCCAAAATGGAGGAGGTAGAGGTTTGACTGGCATTTTGGGGAAGAATGAGATTGTCTTGGTCATGGTTGTGAGACCCAGTTTTAGTAAATCGGGCGTAACTTTCTCATACGGTAACGAAATCAATATTTTCAAAATGATCTAGAAAGTTGAGAATGAGGCACATAAAAACCATAATAAAAACCATGTTTGAGTTTTAAAAGATTCATGATAATCAAGGAGTAAATATGACATAAAGTGACGGGTTTGTGGTGAATTTTTTTATATTTGTTTGTAATTTTGTCTATAGATGATTTTTGTAGTAGATGGAGATTATGTGGAGGATTAAATGTATGTATTTTCATGATTTTTGTTGGTAATGAAGAAATTTACAGCAGATTTGAAATATTCATTCATGGATTTATGTTAATGAAGAGTTTTGGTTTCTTTCTTGTAGCTTGCCAGTAGCTTTGAAGATTAAATATGAGATAGATGACTTGCATAAATCTTCTTGTTGTCTACATGAGTTTTTGAATGTCATTATAGTGTATTTGTCTATGGTTTTAATTAAATGAATGTGAAAAAATTTAGATTTTGAGAAGTTGGATTGAATCAGTTGGAAGATTGGGTGGCCTGATAAGGTTCCCTAGTCTTGACTACATCAAATGGTATTAGAGCTAAAAGATCTTGAGAGTGTCGAGTATGCACCAGGACTTGTGGGTGAAGAGTGTTGAAGAATGAAGCAATGAAGTTGTGAGAGAGAGAGTTGTGGGAATGTTTGTTTGTTGCAGGTATTAAAGAGGATCTATGACTACTGTATCCTCCAGTAGAGGTTAAGGTTGGGTAGAAGGTGCACGAGAGAGAGGTGTGTCCTCTAGAAACCATCTATTGGGTAGAGGATAAGCAAGATTTAGTCTATTGTAGGGAGGACATGTGACTGTAGGGGGGTGATACCCTACAGTGAGAGATTGTTGCAAGGAGGACTTGTAACTACAGAGGGACTTGTGAGCCTCTAGAAATGGCTTTGAAGAAGAAGACAAAATGGGTCATTAGAAGACCTGTGAGAATGTTATTTTGGGAAGAGTATTGGGAAAAAGTGAGAGAAAATAAGCTCTTTGAAGAGTTGAGAAATATAGAAGTGAGATTGGATGCCCTTGAGGAGAGCTTGGGAATGAAAAAGAAAGTTACATTTGAAGAAAATTAGAAAATAGATGAAGTTAAATTACAGTGTTTGTTTCATAATGAGTTTACAAATAATGATTTGTGTGCAGGAAATAAAGAAGCAAAAGAAGTTGTAATAAAAAAGAGAAGAAAGAGGAAAAGCAAAGGTTTGGCAAAGAGGACGGTGAAAATGAGAATGTTGAAGTGCAGTGTAGTAACCCTATGGTAGAAAGAGTGTGGTGAGAAATTCATGTGGGAGTAGCCCAAACAAATGCAGATGAAAAAAAGAAAGGAAAGAAGAAAGGCACAAGGAAAGAAAGAGGTAGCAACAAATGTGCATCTTATTATCAATGATATAAAAGAAAATAAAAATGGCATTGCATACACAGGAAAAGAGGTTGCAGCAATAAAAACAAAGGTAGTTTCTCCTTCTTTTGAGTTTTGCAAAGTAAATATTGATTTGCATGAAGAAAAAATAAATGAATATGGTAATTTTGAAGTTGGGGCAACAATTGGTCCTTAGAAAGATATAGATATAATGAATAAAATGACACCATTGAGTGCAAGGGAGGAGGTAGAAGAAGAGAACAATGATATTGTAGTAGAAATTCAAGAAGAAAAAGTTGGGGCAGGAGTAGAGAAACAAGAAAAGACACAGGTAAATAGTCATGTTTATGGTATTTTTGAAAGAAAATTTGATGTTAAAGAGATATATGAATTTGTGTGCATGAAAATGGATGAAAATGATAGTATTGATGTAGTAAGTATCAATGAAGTTATAGAGGTAAAAAGAAGTGAAGTTGTAGCAAAGCTTGGTTCAATAAAGGACATTGAAACAATGAAAAGTTTGGGGTAACAATTTGAAGAAGAAAACATAAAAAGGAAGACAAATGAAGAAGAAAACTTACTAGTCCAAATTGCAGTAGTTGAAAAAGAGTGGATAGCTTTGATAGCAAATGAAACAAGAGTTGCAGTTGACAAAGAGGTAAAATTTCAATTTTTAGAGTTATTTGATGATAAAAATGAAATTGATCCACATGAGAATAACATACTTAATATAAATATCTATATGAGAATACTAAAATGGCTGATGTACAACAGTAGGGAAAGAGGAGAAAATAAGGGTATTTGATGATTTTGCAAAATTTAGTGATGTTGATGTCAAAGCTAATTTGTATTGCGATGAAAAGGTGAAAGATAGAGAAATGAGAAAGATGATTAGGAGCAGCAATAACAAGTTTCAAGCTGAAAAACATCAAGGTATAATGAATTTTATTGACATAGAAGAAGAAGAGGATGAAGGAAGAAAAGGTAAGGAAGAAATGCAGATGGAATTCATTGATTTCTATGAATTTGTTAATGTTGATTTGTATACAAGTGTTGAGAATGATAAAATGGAATGAAAATATGAAATATGGTGCAGTCAAATAAATTTAATGAGGAGAAGAAAAAGAGGAATGATGAAGGAAGGACAAGATATGAAGATTTAGAGTAAGGTGAAGAAGAAGAAATAGGTTGATAAAGAAGAAAGATGGTTGAAGAACAAACACAAGATTTTCAAATGTTCATGAGTTTCAAGTCACGAAACATTTCTTCTTACCCTGGGTGTTTGATGCAGGAGCATTCGGGTGCATGGGCTATCCTACACAAAAAAAAGTCTTTTATTTAATTTTGTCTTTTTCAATTTTGGGTTTGTTTTTATCTTGCAGGCATGAATTAACTCTCCTTCAACAACCTTGAAAAGGCCCCTTCTTTCTACACTTTGTTTGGCTCCAAATTCAGATGGAATGTGAAGGCATTTGGTGTAATTTCACATTACATAGAGAAATGTAATTTTTTTTTTTTTGGTAACTCCCAGAAAGAGTTAAATGATTTGGGAATAAAATATTTTCCATGATGCTGGTGTTTGAGGAGTGGAATTGTCGGATGATGAATTGGATGGTAATTTTTGGAAAAAGTTTGAATTTTCCTGGAAAGAACATTAAAGAGGCCTTTTGCATGAATTACCAGGCCAAAATGAAGGAGGTAGAGATTTGAATGGCATTTTGGGGAAGAAGGAGATTGTCTAGGTCGTGGGTGTGAGACCTAGATTCAGTAAATCGGGCATAACTTTCTCATACGGTAACAAAATTGAGATTTTCAAAATGATCTGAAAAGTTGAGAACAAGGTGCACAAAACCCATATTGGAGTTTTAAAATATTCATGATAATCAAAGAGAAGTGACGGATAGAAAGTGACAGGTTTGTGGTGAAATTTTGTGTATTTGTTTTTAATTTAGTCTGTGGATGATTTTTGTAGTAGATGGAGATTATGTGGAGGACTATATGTATTTCTTTTCATTGATTTTGTTGTTAATGAAGAAATTTGCAGCAGATTTAAAATATTCATTCATGGATTTATGTTAATGAAGAGTTTGGGGTTTCTTGCCAGTAGCTTTGAAGATTAAATATGAGATAGATGACTTGCATTACTCTTGTTGTTGTCTGCATGAGTTTTTGAATGTTATTTTAGTGGATTTCTCTATGGTTTTAATTAAATGAATGTGCAAAAATTTAGAGTTTGAGAAGTTGGATTGAATCAGTTACAATATTGGGTGGCCTGATAAGGTTCCCTGGTCTTGACTGCATCACATTTGAAGGATTAATTTTCCTATGTGGTGATAATTGTGATACAACTATTGTCACTCCATCTATATCTTTGGAGAATGTTCAAAATCAGTTTCCATTGGTACCTTGTTTGTCACCTTATTGTGATTGGGAATGTTCCTGATTGGTTCATGGCATCATCTTCCAAGGTCTTGGTGACACATGAGCATATTTCAGAGACATTATCATCCTACATTTGGATTTCACTTGCTAATTCCTATCCAGAATGGGAAGCATTCCTGCATTTGTACTTGGTTTATCTTCTTCTCAAAGGGAGAAATGTTATTTGTAGGCATTGGACTATGTTTTTCCTTCAAGTACTTACCATCTTTGTAGGACATTATTCATTATGGGGGGGCTATGTAGTCTCCTATCCTTCCTATGGGAGGATCATTGATTGTATATACATGATGTATGTAGTCCTTGGGAGGTGTTATTGAGTCCTCCATCCATGCATCTTGTTTTTATTTTCTCTTTTCAAGAAGGGTTTTTTCCCATAGGGTTTTTCTCCGTTTCTCTGTTTGTGTGAGATTGCATTGCATTTTGCATTGTAAATGGGTACCTAACATGGTTGTGTAGTTGAGACCCATATTGCATCTTGATATTGCATAATAATCTCCCTAAGTTGCACTTAAGGGGGGGTGTTGGAGTAAATGGTTTTTACCATTTACCATGCTTAATTTTTACTTAGGAAAATATTATTAGATATTAATTATTTAGGTGCATATAGTTTTATTAGTTATTATTGGTTATTTCTTTTACCGACTTGCATCTTGCCTTTATAAGCAAGGTTTTGTACATTATTCATCATCTCAATTTATCTATTCACTCATGGTGAAATAGTGTGTTGCTTCTCTCAAATTATGAAGGTTTATATTGCAGATTGTGCTCCTGGGAGGTGAATTTACACCAATAGATTTAATTATTGATTGCATTTGTTTAATATTAGTTCCCCTTTCGGGAAATGAGAAAAATAAGGCTTTGGAATGCATAATTTAGCAAATTAGAAGCTTAATTAAGTCCAATAAATTAAGGGATCCAAACATAGTGTGAAATTGTAAAGGTATGCAATTTCCTACTATATAGGACTTAACTAATGTGAATAGGATTTTGATTGGGAAAACTTAAAATATAACTAGTTTGATAATGTCACTATTTACACCAACACCTAGAATTTGGGTAACCTTGTTGAATCTAAATCATAGAAATGACTTGGATCAAAGACATTAGAAGATATATCAACTTTGAATCTTGAAATAAAAAAATGACCTACAAAACTTTTGTATTTGCAAACACAATGAAGCCTAAAACTATAGTAAAAGAATGGAGATGTTAAAACACACCTTTAGGAAGCTTGGTAAGTGAGGATATTCAACTTAAGGTTGATCCTTCAATCTAAATCAATGGTTTTAATAGAAATTATGAAAAAAGAAAAAAGAAAAAAAAAAAGATAACATGAATGAATGCAACAAGCACTATCCAAATGAGTTTAGAAATTAAAACAAATTGCAAAAGGGTGATGCAAAGATCTTGTGAGAAACTAGGTTTTGAAAAATTGGTTCACATAGAGATGATGTAATCAAAACGTGCAATCACTTAATAATATGAAGATATGAAAAATACAAGTGATGATGAGAATGATTCAATCAAATAAGTATCTCTCTATAATGATTCCTAGATGGAATGATGGATAGAGTGGATGAACAATGCAAATGACCCAAGGACCATTGTCCTTTTTATACTTGGCTTAGACTCACAATTCAATAGATTTTGTATGGGAGCCTACACATAATGGCTAGTAGGAAAGGGGTTGGCTTGAGCCTCTAATGAAGTTTGTATGTAAAACTTTGGGTTTTGAACTTGGGAGAGAAATAGGTAATATAAGAACTAATAAATGCTTAAGGATGGATTTTGTTCTATTTCTCATAATTAGCTGAAAATTCAAATCAGAACAAATACCAAATCAATTAAAATTGTGTAGTAAGACAAATAAATTAAACATCTTTATAAAATAACATAAACTAAAACTAAAATACAAAATATATACTTTTCACCCCTACAATTATTTTTAAAATAAAAACACTACTTCTAAATAAAATGAAATAATATACATATTTACAAAATATAAACAGAACTGAGATTTTACTATTTAAACCTGCTTTTATTATTGACAATTGTAAAAACAGAAAGTATAATAACCTAATTTAATCAATTCTAGAGAATGATAATGAAATACTAAGCAATGAGTTAATTTAATTTATAAATAGAAGGGTTAAAAAATTATAATGAGATCCCATGTGAATAAAAAATAATTAGCTGCTTAAGTAATGATTATGACTGTTATACAAAAGCAATGATTTACTTTAATATATTTGCTTTGTTATTATTTGAATTCAGGTTTCCTACAACTTTTTCCGCCTGTTTATTTTATTATAAACAGATTGTTCAATAAATAAAAAAAACTCCATTTAAGTGATGATTTTACAAAAGCAATGAAGTATGAACTGCTCTACTCCATGACAAAAAAGAAAAGAAAGATAGATGCTCCCATCTACATACCTTTCTATTATTTAAACTTCAAATTTTCTGTACCTTTCCTTTTGACTATTTATTTTATTATAAACAATATTATTCAACACTAAAAAGTTCAAAAGAACAATAAACTACTTTAGTTGATAAATATGAACTACTGTTGGTATGTAAACTTCAAAACTCTCTAAACTTATTTTATTGTAAACAGCATTGTTCAGGGAAAAAACAAAAATAAAAAAATCTGACAGACTTTATTCAATAGTTGTCCAATCTGAGAAGCCTAAAATTCTTTTGTGGTCTATTCAAATCTTACAAGAAATACAATTACTTGTTCATTACAAACAGAAACTCTTATTTTAAAATATTCAAATTATTCAAATTTCACCAACTTTTTCAAACTTGAAATTTTGTTAAACATATTGTTGTCAAGATATTAATTGCGAGTCAAGTTCACCCATCTCATTTTTTCAAAATATTGCTATCAAAATATAACCAGGAGTCAATTCAATTCATCTCATGAAAATGAATGATCCATCATCCCATCTCTCATAAGAACAAATGGTCTAAAATTCTGATCATGAAAATGAATGATCCATCTGGTCAAATCTTACAAAAAGCACAAGAAATGCAATTACTTCATAACAAAAAAACTCTTATCTAAGAAAATCCAAGTTATTCAAATTGTCACCAAGTCTTTCAAGCTTGAAATTTTGTTAAAGATATTGCTGTCAAGATATAATTGCGAGTCAAGTTCGCCCATCTCATTTTGTCAAGATATTGCTATCAAGATATAAATAGGAGTCTAATTCAATCCATCTTTCATAAAAATGAATGATCCATCCCCTCTCATCAGAAAAAATGTCTAAATAATTCCGTTTTTTCCTCAAAATTTTCAGATAAAACCTAGAACATCCGATGGTCCTGAGAATAATTCCCCTCGTGTTGAAAACACATGCATTATTTCAGTACTCACCTACTCTCCCTGAGAATTGTCTAAAGTGGACCAGATTTCTTGTAAAAATTCATTGTGCATGCAGTACAAGCACTTTTGCATGAATTTGTACTGTACAAGTTGGGAAAGTTGTGTTTCTTACCGACTCATGTCGAGAATCTACTGGGTGAACGTCATCTCCTTACACAGTCAAGCTATCATAAATAAATGGCAGCCCACATACGATAGAATGGATAGGGAAGAGTCGTTCAACCAAAGTGGGCGGCCCGTAAGGAAAGCATGGTCAGGAAATAAATGAATCTAGTTAGTCTGGTCGTAAGGAGGAGCAGAAGAGAGGTAGACTGTTTGTCCTGCAATCTTAATGACGTCAATGTCGAGCCAGAAGGTAGGCTTGTGCATTTATCACACGTGATACAAGAATAGTATAAGAAAATTGAGAGCAGGAAATTATTGACGGCTAACTATGACTTCTCAAGCTGTTCAAATTTAGTATTTTTAGGTTAGAGAAGAGAATGAGTACCTATTTTTTAAGTATTTTGGGAAAGCATACTTCATAGAGATGGTATAGTTTTTGACTTTAAGTTGAAAATATTATTAAATAATCTATGTATTCTATTATATTATTACTGATGGTCAAAACAATTTTGTAGTCTTATGTGAAGTAATGCAAAAGCATTCTAGGGTTTAAAGGAAATTTTGTCTCAATTGAAATATTTTATTTTCATTTTGGTTGTTTGTTTGTAGGTTTTCAGTCATTAATCGAACATTGAATGTATTTTCATACATCATCATAGTTGTATATCTCATCTTGTAACTTGAAATATATGTTTTGTCATGATTCTTCAATTTTATATTCACATTTTAAAATATTTTGATTGTTGTAAAGACATAATTTGGTTTTTGAACTTTACTGGGCTTGATAGTTGACATCAATTACACTACTCGAGGCTTGCAACAACAAAGAAACATGCCACATAATGTATTAGATCTAGGAGTGCTTTTGGTATTCACTACATTGAGTTTTACATCGTTGCATCCTCAATCCATGCAAAAGCTCCCTTCTTTGTTAGGTTAGTTATAGGCATAACTAGTTGGGAGAACCTCTTTACAAAATGCCTATAGTAGCTACAAAGGTCAAAGAATCCTCATAGCTATGTTAAGGTCCCTAGGGGAGGCCAATCCTAAATTGATTTGATCTTCTCTATATCCACCCACACTGCCTTTTCACTAATGATGTGAAGTAATGTAAAAGTATTCTAGGGTTTAAGAGAAATTGTGTATCAACCCAAATATTTTATTTTCAATTTGTTTGTTTGTTTGTAGGTTTCCAATCATCAATCAAACACTGCACATGTCCTCTCACCATAATCACATACCTCACCTTCTAATTTGGAATATATGTTTTTCCATGACCCTTCAATTTCATATTCACTTTTCAAAATATTTTGATTGCCGCAAAGGCATAACTTGCTTTTTAAACTTTACCAAGCTAGCAGTTGACACTCAATTACATTATTCAAGGCTTGTGATATCAAAGAAACACAACATATGATATATTAGTTCTGAAAGTATTTTTGGTATTCATCACATTGAGTTTTACATCACTGCAAATTCATTCTTAAAGGTCTTACCTACACATTTCATTGACTGTATGCTTCATCAAGACATTGGATTTTACAGCATCTTGTGGTCTACTATGATCATTCACAAGGATTGATATATAAACATCATTCAAAACCATTTGGAAGCAGAGGAAAAAGCATGATAACGAGAGAGAGAGAGGAGAAAATACAAGAGCATAGAGCATGAAGGTAGTAGAGAGAGTGAGACAGTTAGAGTTGTATTGTAATATCATTTGAATTCTATAATCACATTTTTATAATGAAATGACTAAGGCCTAGCATGTTGGAAGTCCATTGTAGTAAATTGTCATTCATTCTTAACTATGAATCAATAAATATCATATCACAATTTTGTGGTGTCATTGATTTTTCTAATATGTAATTGAGTTATTTCATTTTGCTCCATGGTCAGACAATCCTTAATTGGAACCTTCATCCATAACTACATCAAAGTGGTATCAAAGCATAATTTTGGAATCCTAAGGAGAGAGAAAAAGTGAGCCAATATCTTGAAATTTTTTCTTGTAAATAGATTATCAAATCGAGGTAGCTTATAAGAAGCTTAACAATATATCGCTAGTCGAGAGGAAGTTACAAGGGGTAATTATAGGTTGTTCATTGAATTGATGCAATTCATATCAAATCCCAAGGAGACATATCATCATGAAGAGTTCAAGGTGTTGCTAACATTATTGAAAGAGTGGAGAAAATATTTAAAATGATGAGGATGATGAAAACTCAATTAGATGTTGTGGAAGAAGATAGAAAAAGAATTCTAAACCATAGAATTAATGATGAGAGTGATGAAGATAAGAAGGAAATAGGAGATGCACCAATTTCTAAGAAATATCTAAAAAACCTATAAGAAGAAACAAATCAAGTAAAAATGTTGAAGGTTATTTCTAAAATTGGTAAGAGACCTAGAATTGACAATTCTAATTATTTTGGTAATTTGAACCCTTAAGAATTCTTTGTGTAATTTCCTAATCCAAAAAAATAAGAAAATATAATTCTTAACCTTCCACAAAAAACTATTAGTTGAATAAAAAATTATCAAACCCTAATATTTAATCAAATCTTAGACATCTTATACATCAAAAAAATTATTATACTCTAATCAACCATGGAAACATAAGATTAGATATTCTTACTATAATGAACAAAAAATACATATGTAACTCCCACTCTCTTTCTTATAAAAATAATATTCGTATTACTTTCAAATTATTTTGTAATAGCAACAGTTTATATAAGTAGCAATGAAAAATTAGATCAATATAATGTGGCTAGAGTTCACATCTAATGTATCTTAAATGTAAACTCTATATGATATCACCCTATGAATTTACTAGGATTTCATCCTAGGATACCCATGCTCTAACATAATGTGCTCAAAAATGGATTTTTAAAGGAATTTGGTTAAGTGTAGATGATGATCCAAAATATAAAAATAAGTTATTTTATATCCTCCATAATTAGAATAGGTTAGCCACCTTGCACATTCACAACTTAAAATTTGAACAATGCTCATGGGTGGGAAACATTCCACTTTGAAATTTATCAACCAAAATAGACTAGACTAAAAACAATATGAAATTTGTTGGGAAGTTAGGAGGGGAACATTAACATAAGAAAAGATATCAAGGATCAACAATTAGCCATGTCATACGAATCAAACTATAAGATGAGGCATCATGGGTTGAGAAACAAGCATTCTGGAATAAGGAGAAGTTTGAAAGTCTAATAGGAAGAAGGGAAGAGTGGAGTTGGAAGAAAAATCACACTCGTGAATGAAAAAGACATAGAAAATGAAATCAAGGAAAGAACTAGTATAAACAGTTTAATATGTATAGACTTAGATCAACTGAAAAAAGGACATGACAAGTTCACCTTGTTGTCTTTAAACAATTGCATGATCATATGTTTCAATATCTATGGGCCTTCCCATGTTGCATCCTCCAACAAATCAAGCATTCATTGGTTCTTCTATCTCTCAACTTCCTCTCCCTTACATATATGACTACTTTGGGGATAGAAACTAGTTTGGTGTCTTCATCAATTCGAGGAAAGTTATACGATGGTTCTATATATTTTCCTAGCACCTTTTTGAGGAAAGATATATGAAAAAATTGTGTATCTTTCTTCCCTCCAATAGATCCAAATCATAGGCCACTTCACCAATCCTTCTCAAAATTATGTAAGGGTAAGGCCTATAAAAAAATCATTTAATATTTTCTAACCCACTTACTAAAGGGTACACAATCTATTGAGATTGGGGGGTGAAGCAATAGATTGAAACAATTCTAGAAACCTTTACAACTATTATATAAATTTGTTAACATGAAGAAAATTGAACCATACAAGATAGTAATTAAAGCACAACACAAGATAACACATAACGCTAGATATACATGGAAAACCAAGATGGGAAAAACCACAGTGAGAAACACTCACAAGAAATAATATAATAAGTGAATTTTACAATGTGATGTAGGTACCAACCTATCAAAGACAACAATCCCCAAATGAATTTGTAGGCACCAACCTACTAGAGACACCAATCCCACCAAAAAGAGACACTAATCCCCAACTAGAACAATACAATAGGTAGAACACTAGTCCTATCAAAATACAAAAATAATGGTGGATTTTAAATTTAACTCTAACATGCACCAGAGACACAGAAGACACTCTCTCACACTAAGAATGACCCTCTAATATTGGTGTTTCCTCTTTTCTTCACACTTTTGTCACATACCTTTCATTCATTACACTTGTATGTATAACACATTTGTACATCTCACTTCTACAATGCAACTAATCAATTGAAATATATACATGACATTACATTGACACTCTTCCATATCGGCTAGGGATCCACACAAACCTAGATGACATAGGGTGGACCTAAATTAAAATTACATGAAACATGTATTACAATGGTCCAAAACACAAATTATTACCACCAAAGGAGCTTGACACCTTGTTCCACTATGAGTACCTTAAATAGGTCATATCCTCACTCCACACACATGATTTCAATTTTGCACACTTCAAGACATTACCGCACATGCCTTGAACTTTGAATAGCTTGAATGACCTTCTGATACTTCACACTCCTTTCACATTGATTAATGCCACCAAAAACTTAGGAAACTGATAAAACTAGTGTAGACATACTCTCCTTCCAAATTGTAGAGCTATACTACATTTCTAAAAGAAATTCCAACCATTTTAATAAATCTCTCTACCCAAAATATATCCTTCTGGACCACCACACTCATGTTGATTGCAAACCTAACATGGTATAATAAACACATTATCTATTTGAAGGTAGTTATGCCATAATAAAAAACTTTCTTTATGATACATGAATCGATTAGACAATTATCTACACGCTGACAAACAACATGCTTTTGGAACCTTAAGATAAGGGATAGTTCTAGTACTCCTACAATCTTCTTCATCTTTGACAACCTTCATATTTGATAGCCCTTACACCCTTTGACAACCATGGTCAACAAAAATGACATAGTGACATCAGTTTGACATCAATGACAACCTATGCTCAATAATCTTCCCATTTGTCATTGATGGAAAACAACAAAATGTTGGGGCCACCAAACACACCTGAAAGAATACATCTGAATGATTTCTTGGTTGTATCATTTACTCCCCTAAGAAATATATGGAATTCTGGGATTACTTAATTTAGCATTTCCTCAAATCAACATTTTGAGCCACTTTATCCCCCTTTGACATCAATAGAAAAGGACCAAAACTTTCTCCTTCAAATAGGTACACTGTGGCATCTAGAAACCTATTACAAGATAAACTCCCCCTGAGTCCAAGTGCCACTACTTTTGAAAACACACTCTGTAAGAACACCAACCCTTCTTGTGGTAGAGAGACCAAGCTCCCCCACACCCTATACTTTCCTCTTGAATTAAGAGGATGGAGAAACAACTCCCAACTTCTTCTAGAGAAACTCAAATGTCTCCTTAGGAAGTGGCTTCATGAATATATCTACAAATTTCTCCTTTGTTTCCATATATTCCAATCTTCTTTCTTTGCAACCTTTTCCCTCAAGAAATGATATTTTATTGCAATGTGTTGTTATTGAGTGAGTTACCAAATTCTTTGAAATCTTTATTGCACTTGTGTTATCACAGAGAATAGTGATAGGATCTTCAAGCTCGATCTTTATCTCCTTTAAGTTTTACTTCATCCAAAGCACCTGAGTGAAGTATGATGTTGCAACAATGTATTATTCTATTGTAGATAAAGAAAATGATTCTTTCTTTTTGCTCAACAAGGACACCAAATTGTCTCCAAGGAAGAATGCACAACCACTTGTGCTCTTCGGGTCATCCACGCATCCTACCCAATCTACATCTATATATGAAGTAAAAGTGAATTTTTCACTTTTTCAATACCCCAAACCAAATTCTTTAGTAGCCTTCAAATACTTGAATATCCTCTTCAATGCCTTTACATGAGTCTCTTTAGGTGTTTCCTAAAATCTTGCAACCATTCCAACCGCCTGCATAATATCTAGTTTGGATTTGTAACATGCAGCAAATCGCCAACCATAGACTAGTACAAAGTTTGATCTATTGGAGTAGAATCATTATTCTTGCCCAATTTACATCATGTAACCATGGGTGTTGCAATAGGTTTGCAATCTTCCATCCTGAACTTGCTTAACATTTCCTTTATGTATTTGTCTTGTGAAATGAAAATTCCTTTGTCTACTTGAACAATTTGTAACACCAAGAAGAAAGATAATTCGAGATCCTAACATAGACATCTCAAATTCATTTTGTGTAGCCTATTAATTTTTTATTGTAAATTTCTTCACTGCTACCTCCAAAAATGATGTCATAAACATAAAACACAACTATTAGCATTTGTCCTCCTTCAATTTGTATGTACAAATTATTATCTAAGTATCCCCTTAGAAATCCTTTCTATTGTAAATATCCATCCAACCTTGAATACCAAGCTCTAGGAGCTTTCTTGAGTCCATACAAAGCCTTCTTCAGTCTGCACACAATATGAATTACTTGTACACTAAAATCCTTTTGGTTGTTCAATATAAACTTATTCTTCAAGTTGTCAATTCAAGAATGTTGACTTCACATCCATTTCATACACTTTGAAATTATTGAATGTTGAAAGAGCTAAGAACATTCTAATTTCCTCTAGTCTAGCCACTAGAGTAAATGTTTCTTCAAATTCTATATCGTCGACTTGAGCATACCCTAAATACACACAATTCTTTCTTTGTTCCAGATCACTTCACCTTGTTCATTCAACTTGTTTCTGAATACCCACTTTGTTCCTATCACTTTTTTATCTTTTGGCCTTGGGACAAGTTCCCAAGTTTCATTCTTCATGATCTGATTTAGTTCTTCCTCCATAGATCCTATTAATCCTTGTTCTTTGGTTGCATATTTGTAGGTCTTAGGTTTTTTATTTGATAGTAAAGAAAAATGTACCTATCCTTTTTATTTTTCTAGCCTCTTCCGGGTTAGAACCCCACTATCTTTATCACCTATGATATGATCTATAGAGTGATTTTTATGAACATACTTAGCTGGAGTTTTTGGAACAATTTCTTATGAGTCTTCAATGTAGTTATAAATTTATTTATCATCATCTTCTTCCTCTGGAATAGTGGTATCTTGAAGAGTTTCACCAACCTTCACATTTTCACTTTCTAAGTTATCATTTTCAATATTTTATTCTAACATTTGTAAGATTTGCTTCTTAAAGAGTAACTAAGAAAAATACCTTCATTTGATCTTGATTCAAACTTACCCAAATTCTCTTCATCTCTCTTGATGTATCACTTGCTTCCAAATATTCTAAGATGCCTCATTGATGTTGATCTTCATTTCCATAGATCATATGGAGTCTTCTCTATCTTATGCCTGATTTGAACCATGTTCAAAATATACACAACTTTCTGTGTAGCTTCTCTCTAGTACATATTTGATAGATTTTTTTGACATATAGCATAGTCCTTTCCATCTCTTGTATAGTCTGGTTCTTTCTTTCAACAACTCCATTTTTCTATGGAGTTCTAGGGGTAGATAATTTCCTCCAGATTCCATGCCCTTCATAGAATCTTTCATACTTCTCATCTGTAAATTCTCCACCTCTATATGATCTTAAGACTTTGATTGTCCTTTTGGTTTCATTCTCCACCATAGCCTTAAATGCTTTGAACATCTCAAAATATTTTTACTTCTCTTTTAGATATATAATCCAAGTCATCCTAGTATAATCATCAATCAACATCGTGAAATACTAGCCTCCCTTGTGGACTCTTAGTCCTCATTGGTCTGCACAGATTTGCATGTACCAAATCTAATGGTTTTGATGTGGAATATTCCTTAGCAAGGAATTTTCATCTTGTTTCCTCCCCTTCATGCCATGACTTGCAATTGATTGATTGAGGTTTCTTGATTCTTGGCATAGCTCAGACCAACCCTTTTGAACTAATCTTGACAATGTCTTCAAAATTCATGTGTCCTAACCTTTTGTGCCACAAGATCAATTGTGTGATCAAGGTGTAGAAGATTTAAATGTATGAACAAGTAATTTCTGATAGTAGTGCACTGAAGGTAGAGAGATGTGTGCAAATTTGTAGAATAGTGTTTGATGCATGCTAGATGTAGTGAGCTGAAAGAAAAAGAGTTTAATTGGTGTGTTAAAGGTAGTAATCCAACCAAATTGTGTAAGTGAATGTTGGAGGTAGTGAGCCAAAGGTACAAGTGCAAGTGTGAATACCAAAGGAAGTGAGCCAAAGGTAGAGAGGTGTAAAAGTGTTGAAGGAAGTGAGCCAAAGGCAGCAAAAGTGTTTTGGTTGTGATTTGAATCTAGCTCTTCAAAAGTGTTGTATTCTGAGGTTGTAACATCATCTTGTAAGTGAGAAGCGAGTTTTAAACTTCCCTAGGTTAAATACCTTAAATCTGTTGTAACTTGATTCATTTGCGAGGCTAGATTTGGACAATCTATCAAAGCAAATTCTCACTATGGTTTTTCCCTTGTTGGGTTTTCCATGAAAATATAGTGTTATGGTTATGTGCTCTTGTTTTGAATGTGTTATCTAATTAAGGCAGTTTTAGATTTTGATTGAAAAGTTAAAATTGAATTGATTTGAGTGATATATTGATTCATCCCCCCTCTCAGTATATCTGTGTTTTCTAACAATTAGTATCAAAGCTAAGCTCCTTGGTACAACCTAACAGCTAAAGGTAGATCTTGGTTTAGAACACATGGCTCAGAAGGAGTCCTCTTCTAAGGCACCACAATTTGATGGAAAAAATTATGCTTTCTAGAGTGAGGATGAATTCCTATCTCACATCAGTTGTTTATGATGTTTGGAGAGCTATCAAAGATGATTATGTTGAACCTTCTCATCCTACCACTGATCCAAATGAAAAAAGGGCTCATGAGAACAATTCCAAAGAAAATAATTTTATCCTAAGAGGGTAAGAAAATTTTGAATTTTTCAAGGTGGTGCAATGTAATACTACAAAGGAGATATGGGATAAGCTCTAGAATATCTATGAAGGGAATGATAGTGTGAAGCAAGAAAAACTACAATCTTATTGAACACTGTTTGAGAATCTGCAGATGATTGAAGAGGAGAACATAGCCAGCTATTTGCTTAAGGTAGATGAAGTTGTGAATGAAATAAAAGGTCTTGGAGAAGACATAACTAACACTGTGGTGGTGAAGAAAGTTTTGAGAACTCTTCCTCAGAGGTCTGACTCAAAAGTTTTTGCAATTGAAGAATCCAAGGATCTGACAAAGCTCACAATGGAAGAGTTGTTTGTATCCCTTACAACCTATGAGATGAGGAATGAAGTTAAAAGTACACACAAAAGAGAAGTTGCATTCAAAGTTGTGAAGAAATAAGAAGCTTCTAGATCACCTAGTGATTATGGTGAAGAAGAAGCAAAATTTGTAAGAAAGTTGAAGAAAGGATCAAGAACTTGTACATAGGTAAATTACTATTTAAATGATTTAATTATGGTATAATTGGTCACTATTCTTCTAAATATCCTTTTAAAGAAAGTGAAAGTAGCAACAAGGATTTCAAGAGGAATGATTTCAAGAACCTTCTCTCCAAAGAAGAATATTGCTCATTAGATGAAGAAGAGCACTACACATCAAAAGATAATGGAGATAAATCTATATTCATGGCCTCTCTAATCTCTAGAAGTTCAAGCAGATATATGGATGGAGAGGAAGGTGAAGTTGATTTTGAAGGTGAACATGTTTCTGCTCTAGAAGATCTGGATTATGCATGGAAAGAGAACAAAAGGCAAAAGGCCCTAATTGAAGCCAAAATAAGAGAATGTAAAAATATTTTCAAGAAGTTCTTATTACTCAAAAAGAAGATGGAGAAATATTTGTTTAGAAGTCATGAATCTAATACCATACCTAAAGAAAGATCTCAAAATACAATTAGATCCTTTGCAAACAAGTATAATCATGCATTTTTTTGTTACTATTTCATTTACAATAAGTAAAGACATAAAGCTATAGAGTGCAAATCTAAAATGGATAGAAGAAATTTTGTGAACAGAAAATATCTTGCTTCTTCGGTGGATGTCAATGTGACATGTCAAATTTGTAACAATGTTGGGCATATAAAATTTTTTTGCAAAAGTGATTTTGTAAAATTAGAAATTCAAAATATAGATGGTATTGAGCAAGTCAAGGAAATGAGCAAATAAAATTCAATGGTTGTCCAAACAAAATTTCATGCTCAAGGACAATAAAATTCTAGATAATTGATAGTGAGTGTTCAAGTCACATGACTAGTGACAAAAGCAAGTTCATCAAGCTAGTTGAGTGGAATGATGGTTCAGTAAAGTCTGGAGATAATTCATCAGCAAAGATCTATGGAAAAGGCAATATAAGTATTGATGGAAAATCTAAGACTAAAGATGCTTTCTATGTTGAATGTCTCAAGCATAATATTCTTAGTGTAAGTCATATGTGCAAAAAATGATACAACCTCTTATTTAATGAGCAAGGATGTGAAATCAAAAAGCAAAGTTTGGAAGATTGGTGGCAAAAGGTTGAAGGACTGAAAGAAACTTATACAATCTTAAGGGTGTGAATGGAAGAAGATGTCTTCTAAGGTAGAAAAATGAATGTTGGTTGTGGTACAAGAGGATGGGACACATCAACTTTGATAACCTTGTGAAGATCAGTTCCATGCATGCAATGAGATACATGCCAAGGATTGTCAAGCCTACAAGTACCATGTCTAGAGAATCTTAGAATGGGAAGCAAACAAGGATAAAGTTCAAAACCAAAAAATATTCTACTACAAGACCTTTGGAATTAATTCATACTAATCTATGTGGACCTACTAGAATAAAGATTCTTCAAGGTGAAACGTATTTCATGTTACTTATTGATGATTTCTCTAGAATGGCATGGGTTACATTCTTAAAAGAAAAATCAAAAGCTTTTAGTAGATTTAAGATAATTAATTCAATGGTTGAGAATGAAATGAATGTGAGAATCAAGTGTTTAAAGTCAAAGAGAGGTAATGAGTTCACATCAAGTTATTTTGAAGAATTTTGTGAAGAGAATGGGTTTAGGAGACATTATTCTACTACTAGAACTCCTCAGTAGAATGGAGTAGTAGAAAGAAAGAATAGAACAATTCAAGAGATGGCCAAAACAATGTTGAATGAAGCCAAATTTCTTGATGTGAATTAGGACATAATTCATACTATTATCTATATCCTTAAGAGAGGTCAACTAACAGTGGATAGTACCAAAACTCCCTATGAGATTTGGTATGGGAGACTAGCTACAATCAAATATTTTAGAATTTTTGGAAGAATATGCTTCATTAGGAGATATGAAGAAGGATTGTGAAAGTTTGATTCAAAATTGTATACACCTGAAAATGGTCATCGCATTCAATTAATTAAATACAACCTATTTGATTAATACTTCAACTACATATAAATAAGGTCTTACTTTATTTATATTGTTCACTTTCCTTTTAATTAGAACTCCTAATTCACATTCTCCTAAATTAAATAAACAAAAAAACCCTAAACGTGTATTTAATTAATCTTCCCTAAATCCTGATTAAGAATTAGAGCACATTTCTACAACTTTTTGTGTGCCACCTCATAAAGGTCACATGAAAATAAATAAGCCTAATTATTAATTAGAATTATCCTCACATACTTCCACCAATAAGAAAAAGCACATGGATTTATTCCCCCACACTTCCAACAAATTTGGAGCACATGGGTCTTTGTTTCACACACTTGGAATCCCATACATTTGGCATGCTTCCAATTGGTCAAGGGATTCTCTTCACACACATGGCATGTTGTCCTTGGTCAAGGGGACAACATCCTGATTCCTTTCATCTCCACCGTCTATCTTGTCTCCTTTAAATCTGAACCGTTGATAGGTGCCACCTCACAAATTGCTTGAGAAACTCTATAAATACACCCCTCATCCTTTGCATTATCATCCACCTTTTGAGTAATGTTATAATGATATTTTGAGATACAAATTGGAATAGTGTTATAATGCCATTTTTCATCCACACTTTAAGTATTGTTACCATGCAGGTTTTTTGTAGGAGCTTGGAGCTTTCATGGAGTCTTATACTTAGCTTTCATATCATGTGTTACTTTGAATTTTCATCTTAGATTAATTAGTTGCTTCATAGTTACATTTTATCATCTCCATTGCATCATAGTTACATTTTATCATCTCCATTGCATCATAGTTACATTTTAGGTTAGTTTGTTTTATGTTTGCATTTGAGCATATGCATAATCATGGATAGTTCACTATAGTTGCATATCATCTCACTCATCTCCACTTGTTCATCTATCATCAACATCATCTTTCATTTATCGTTGTATTCATCATCAATTCCATCATCTCGTTTCATTTAGAAGCATACCACTAATTCTTCCAGCACACATTTGCACGTAGGAATCATCTTAGCTTGCATATTAAGCATCAAATCTCATTTTCTAGGTAGTCATTTTAACAACCATTGTGCCCATAGAAATCTGAGGGCCAAATAGTTTAATAAATCCCTAGAAATGGAGAACAATGATACGTATTTGAAAGGTTTGATTGTATTACAAATAGAGTAGTTTTACTTGCTTCAAACTTTGAATGTAAATCGTCTCATTAAGGTTTGTGTTGGCATTAGAATAACTCACTCTACACATTCGACACACACACAAAATGGCACCCACCGTGGGGCATTTTCCTCACTTATTACTAACTTTTTTGATAAATTCATGATTGTAGGTTCAAGGTTTATGACTTGGGAATGTTTTGCACCGGTTTGGAGGCAATTATGAGCTGTTTTGAGGCATTTTTGGGCTAGTTTTAGAGTTTTGGCGCCTCTTGTATCTATTTTGGTGCCTCTTGCATGCAGTGCAGAGACCATTTTCAGCTGTTTTGAGACCATTTTGGCTTGTTTTGAGAGTTTTGGTGCCTCTTGTACCTATTTTGGCGCCTCTTGCAAGTTGTCTTGAGACTATTTTCACCTGTTCTAAGACCATTATGGGCCACTTTTAGATTTTTGGCACCTCTTGCACCTATTTTGGCGCCTCTTGCATCTTGTTCTGGGACCCTTTTCACCTGTTTTGGGATCATTCAGGGCCACTTTTAGAGTTTTGGCACCTCTTGCACCTATTTTGGCACCTCTTGTTAGAGTTTTGGCACCTCTTGCATCTTGTTCCAAGACCCTTTTCACCTGTTTTGAGACCATTATGCACTATTTTTAGAGTTTTGGTGCCTCTTGTCTCTATTTTGGTGCCTCTTGCAGTTTTTCACCAAAATCAGAAACTCACATTCTGTGTTGTGCATTTGTAGGTTTTCCCAAATTCGCTGTCAAAGACTCAAAACATAAACAACTAACATATTGCAAGGGCTAGACATTATTTACTTGTTTCCTTTGGTTAAGATAGGAATGTAGCTTAAGTAAAGGGATAATGAACATCATGTTTCCTTTTGGTTAAGTTAGGAACATAGCTTAAATTAAAGGAAAATGAACACCATGTCTTTTGTATGTGATGAATGGTAGGCATATGCTCTCCCCTTAACTGGGTGATCCAAAAAGCTAGACCCATTCTTGTTTATGTGTGAGTGTAAGTGGAGTATATGGCATGAGTTCTCTCTTTATTCATGTGAAATAAAGATCGATCGAACTATGGGTATACTTGCTTGCCTTTGTTTATCCTAGAGGGCCTACCTTGTGGGAAAAAGTAATCACCCAAGGGAACGACCCAACCGGTAATGCACTAAAGCCAAGCAACTTCCAACTAGGATATAAATGTGGATACTTGAGGAAAGTTCAAGTATCACGAGGATAATTTTGACAAGATGGGTCGAAAGGGACTCTCACCATATGGATTATCCCCCACGAATGGAATGCCCACATTAAAACCCTTGTTGTAGATTTTCTCAAATCCTTTATCTATTCTTTGGAACAACAACGGTCATTGCCAAGGCATCCACATTCTCGTAGTTTTTAGTAGAGGTGATCGGTTCGCCGTGGGAGTTTTATGGGGACTGGAAGCTTGGTTGGCCTGAGAAGAGAGTGCACTGTAAGGGGGAGCCTATGCAACCAAGCTTCTGAATTCATCCACTAAAGATAGTGCGATTGGGGTAAAACCCACATGGAATCTAAAAGAATACAGTCTTACACAACCTTAGGAGTGTATATTCTACTTGATGTGTCTTCAAAATGAAACTCAAACAAAACACCATCAAAAAAATGTTACATTTTGAAAGTGAAAACCTTGATTCAGAACTACATTCATTAAGGTAGACAAGTCAGTAACTTTGGTCCATCCATCTTCTGAAAATCAGTCCTTCCAGTAGTGTTCAACCTTTTCTTAGGAAAAACAAAGTCAGAATATGTGGTTTGCACAATGATTTCATGAAAGGTCAAGATTAGAAAACCAAATATCAAACCTCTTAGTCCAAAACAACATAAAAAATGTTTGTCTATGCTTTACAACTTTAGGGAAAGGTTAACCTTCAATTTTTACAAGAGAGCGTGCAAAGACAATCTAGAGTTAT
Source organism: Sequoia sempervirens (assembly GCA_007258455.2). Classification (NCBI taxonomy): domain Eukaryota; kingdom Viridiplantae; phylum Streptophyta; class Pinopsida; order Cupressales; family Cupressaceae; genus Sequoia; species Sequoia sempervirens. The sequence goes on along the minus strand of VDFB02271358.1, from coordinate 166,534,784 downwards.
ACATGATGTACTATTGTCAAAATCCAATACTTTTCCAACATTTTGAGTACCTTAATTACATCTCTTGAGTCAAAACTTCAAGTCCAAGATCGTTCCTTAGATACCTTAGAAGTCTAAACATTGTTGAAATGAACCTATACAAGTAGAACTTTTCAAATTAAGCCTAGATCTAAACATTTCAAGGTGCCTAAATCATCACTATCTATCACATCTTTGAATGCAAAACCTAGTTTCATCTTTGGGATTTGTCATCCTTTAATCACGAAACTATGTCATGCAATCAAATCAAACTTGGTCTAATCAATATAATTTGTCATTCTATTTGACTTAGTTGTAATCCTTGGCACTATTTCAAACTTAGATCAAAGCTTAGTCTAAATCATAACACTTGTATGCCCGTCCAAACAAGATCATGAAAGAGGAGACTCAAGGACAAGGATCTTGGAACACCCAACTTTGAAACAGAAAACACAAGAAGTCCGAGTAGTGAAGCTTTCGATATCAAAACTTTCAACATTGAACCTAAAAATAGTGAGATCCCTAGCAACATGGTTGATGTAGAAGAAATCCCTATTCTTGGACTCAACAACACTCAAGGGGAAGAAATAAACGATGAGGATATCCGATAGGAAGAACAAGACCCCAATTTCCATAAGTTTTTGGAAAATATTTTTGAAAAACATGGTGAAAAATACTATTAATGTTAGCCAATCAAGGAGTTAAACTTCCCCCTGATTTTGACATCAATATCTTAAAAGAACCTCTCCAAAAGGATGAAAAGGAAACAAAACAAATGGTTACTTTAACTCACCAAATGAAAAACCTTCAACAACAAGTTCTAGACATGCAAAGGGGAACTTTGAAATGATACTTGATCGAGGACATTTGTCTGTATCCCTTTAATCCATCCGTCAACACGATTCCTTTCCCTAAACACAGTGAATTTACAAATTATGATAAATACAATGGTACAACTGATCCATTAGATCATGTAAGGGAATTCTGAACTATGAGTCTATAATTTGCGCATGAGGAAACTTATTTGATGAGATTATTTCCACGAAGTCTAGGAGGGACATGCCTTGAATTGTTTTCAAAAATTACACCCCCCATCAACACATTTGAAGAGTTGGTCAATAGATTTCTCACTCAATACTCTTACAATATCCAACATGATATCACCATGAAAGACCTTTGCAACTTGAAACAGAAAAAGGGTGAGTCCTTCCTCATTTTCTTGGAAAAATAGAGGAGATTGTTTGCAAGGTATTCTCGTCCCATGCTCGAAAAGGAAAAGATAGATATTTTTATTGATAACCTAAATGATGAGATGATTTATAGGTTGGAATTACAATGTCCCCCTACCTTGGAAAAATTGATTAAAAACAGAATTAAAATCGAAGAAGCCTTAGTCAAAAGAGGGGTTATTAAGGTATACAATGAAAACAACTCATCCACTTCCTCTAACAACTACAATATTGGGGACAAACCTAAATTTTGGCAACGAAACAAGAACATGGGTAACAATGAGGTCATAGTTGAAAATCAAAATACTAAACCCGTATTCAACCTAACAATAGTTGCCACCAAGACCAATCACACCAATAATCCTCCCAACACTCCAAATGTTAGCCAAAACAACAATCAAACTAATCCAGGGACTAAAGCAACACCATTTCCAAAACCTTCCAATTGATGAAAATTAACACCATTGGGACAATCCTTAGATTCTGCCTTAAAGGAAATTACTGAGGCTAAGCTTATCACAGTGCTAGAAGCACGAAACTGGGATCCACAAGTCAAGCCCTTTTGGTGGAATAATGCTTATTACTATGATTATCATCAAAACAAGGGTCATATGACGAAAGATTGTTGGCAATTAAAACATGCAATCCAAGATCTCATTGATAACAAAAAGGTACACATTGAAGGACCCCAAACAAACAGTGATCAGGGAGTGTTCAAGAACCCTTTACCCAATTATGAAAAGGGAGAGTCCTCTACATTGAATACCAAAGGAAAGAATATAAACTGTGTTTATGATTCTACCATTCATTGTATTGAGATGGTTGGGAATTCCATCCAAGACATTGAAATTGGAAGCCAAGGGAAGGATGCAACTACTGAAATCTAGCACAATGATGACACTATCTCACATCAAATCAATGACCTTGAACCTGGAAATATGAGCACTAACGTTGACACGAATGAAAATTAAATTAATGTCATCAAAATTACGAATGATTAAGACAATACACCTATCAATGCGATTACAAGAGGACAAGCCAAGGTAACATTTAAAGGAGCTACCCCTTCCGCGTCCAAAATGAATGTTTTTCCTATAACTCAATATAACATTGTTGATCAGCTACAGAAGATACCCACTCAAATATCCATATTGGAACTTCTCAAGATTTCACCGGCGCACAAAGAAATCCTGGAACAAGCTTTAGTTGCCACCATAGTACCAAACAATCTGGAAGTCTGTACATTTCAAGCTATGGTGGGACATTTGACTACACCTCATTGCTTATCATTCTTTGAACATGACGATGCATTCACCACCCATCTGCATAACGCTGCTTTCCACATCGAAGTCCTAATCCATAAACATCGCGTCAAACCTGTCCTTATAGATGGAGGAGCAGGCCTAAATATTTGCACTCTCAAGCTTGTTCCTGCATTAGGATATTCTGAAAATGCTATTGATCGTAGAAGGAAAATCACCATAAAAGCATATGATGATGAAGAAAGATCCTCTCAAGGATTGATCATCTTACCCATTCAAGTGGGACTAGTCATCAAAGACATAGTGTGTCAGATGTTAGATAAGGAATTGACATATAACATACTCTTGGGATGACCATGGATTCATGAAATGCAAGCGGTACCATCAACCTATCATCAATGCTTGAAATTTCCTTTCAATGGACATGAGATCACCATTGTTGCTGATTCTAACAATCCCTAATATTGCAATGCACTTAGAACAAGTCAAGATACCTTTGTACCACATAATAGAGAAGTCATCAATTTTGATCCATCAAACAAAGAAATTCCATTGGGCTCTTCAACAAGACAGTATGAAGAAAGGGATCAATCAAAAGACAAAGGGGTCGTTGACTCTATTTCATGGAACAATGGAATTCAATTTGATGCCTTATCCAAACAGTTAGAAAGGATCCAAATAAAAGACAAGGGCATGGGGGAATACTCATTTGAGCAATCTTTATACTTATCACAACTTTCATCTTCTCCTAAGTCACATGGAAAACCATCTACCTCAAGACAACAATCTTTACAACCCATCACACTCTTTGATGGGAAGTTTATAAAAGCAAGCACTCAAGCAGAGGAATCAGAAGACAGCGATGTCCTAAACTAGTTATACAAAGATGAAGAACCTTCATAGATATCAATGTCCAATATATGCACAGATAAGTATGGAAAAGGTCAGACAATCCTAAAAAAAATGGGATATGAGGGAAATAGTCCTTTGGGTATAAGAAAAGAAGGCATCAGTGAACCAATACAACTTGTCATGATGAATCCCAAAGACAAAACAAGACTAGGCTATAGGGAAGACTTAAAAGAGGAATCTACTCAAAGAGTTGTCGAAAGAATCTTATAGTTATAGGCTAGTGAGGATCATGAAATAGATTCCAATGAATATGAATGGGACTCTCTCTCTGAGGAATCTTTCCATGACAAAGAGATCAATGTAATCCAAAAGTATACCCCAATATGTATGGAATGACAAAGTTATGGTTCTAGACTAGTTGAATATGAATCACAATATGTCATTGACTCAAGTGAAGACGACCATTCTTTGAGCGAGATAGACACATCAGAAGAAAGTAACATCTTATACCTCATTTGACAATTTGAAAACATGGCTATCCTGATGCTTACATCTTATGACCTTGGCCAATATAACGATTCCTTGTCCTTAATGCATCCTGAACTAATTGATTGGGATCAAAATGAGCTGCTCGACATACCCACCTTTTCAAATGATGATGCCTTTGTGAACTTTCTATGTTCCAATAACCCTGACACATGTTCCACCATTGAATCTCATAATGAAGCTCCTAATGAAGGGAGTGTTAAACCTTTCAGCTACAAAATGAAAAATATAGGAAATGGGTCTAATAGTGAAAACCACCTAGTGGCACTATTAAATTAGGAAAAGGTAAAAACAAAGAGTGTATCTCAAGGTGAAAATCTCTCTGAGGCACCAAGAGATGGAAGGTTTGACACTCTCCCAGAACACTATCAAGAGATCTCTTTTGCTAATAGAACCTACACAATCCATCAATGTTGGTACAACTGAGATGGTGAAGACCTTGCGTTTAGCAGAATCCATGATAGAAGAGGAGAAACCTCATTTCACCGTATTCTTTAAGGAGAGACAAATCAACTTTGCTTGGTCATACACTGACATGCCAGGCATAGATCCAGAACTCATTATGCACCATTTTTCATTACCAACTGGCACAAAACTAGTAAAGAAAAAACTAAGAAAGATGCATCCCTATATTGCCCTTCTGGTGAAAGCTGAGTTGAAAAAGCTATTGGATGCAGGATTCATAAGATCTATCAACTATGTTGAATGAATATCAAACATTGTTCTAGTATCCAAACCAGATAAGAGCATCAGGATATGCACAGACTTTAGGGACCTTAACAAAGCCTATCCAAAAGATAATTTTCCTCTACCAAACATTGATCTGATTGTAGACTTGATTGTTGGGCATGAAATGTTATCACTTATGGATGGATTTTCAAGATACAACCAAATAAAGATAGCACCTAAAGATCAAGATAAAACAACCTTCACATGTCCTTGGGGCACTTTTTGCTAGAATGTGATGCCTTTTGGGTTGAAAAATGCTGGAGCTATATATTAGAGAGCTATGACTATCATCTTCCATGACATGATGCATACTTTTATGGAAGACTATGAAGATGATCTATTGGAAAAATCTTACACTAGAAAAGGACACTTAGAGATTCTAGACAAAATCTTCACAAGATTGGAGAAATTGAAGGTGAGGTTAAATCCCAAGAAATGTGTGTTCAGTGTAACATCAGCTAAACTTTTGGGATACATTGTCTCAACTAAAGGCATTGAGGTGGATCCTGTTAAGGTAAAAGCCATCATGGAAATGCCTCCTCCTAGAAACATCATCCAACTCGGATCATTACAAGGAAGGTTCCAGACCATCAGGAGATTTATTGCACAACTAGCTGATAAAAATCATCCTTTCAATCACTTATTACACAAGAATGTCTCTTTCAAGTGGGATGAAAAATGCAAAGCTTCCTTCCGTCAACTAAAATAGTACCTGATGACACTGCGTGTGCTGATACCACCAGTCAAGGGAAAACCATTATTACTATATATTGCAACAACTGAGATATCTTTGGGTGTTTTATTAGCACAAGAAGATTCTACAGGAAAAGAAAGAGCCATCTATTATATCAGCAGGACCCTAGATGGTTATGAGATCAACTACACCTTTATTAAGAAAGCTTGCTTAGCGGTTGTATTTACTACACAACAATTAAGGCACTACATGCTGACTCACACCATAAAACTCATTGCCAAAACTGATCCATTAAAGTACTTACTCAACAAAGCTACTTTAACAGGGAGGTTAGCCAAGTGGGTCATGATATTGAGTGAGTTTGACATACAGTATGTGGATAGGAAAGCAATTAAAGGTCAAGCCATAGCAGATCAACTAGCTGAAGCACCATTGTCAGATAACAATCCAATGAACATTGAATTCCCTGATAATGATGTCCTAACCATATCTACACAACAGTGGCTGCTATACTTTGATGCCTCTTATACACAACATGGATCAAGTGCAAGAATCTTGTTTTTTTCGCCACAAGGATACACAATTCCAAAATCCTATAGATTAATGTTCCCCCACACTAACAACACAACTAAATATGAAGCATTGATCATTGGAATCAAGATAGCAGTTGAATGGAAAATCACATAATTGCTAGTCTATGGTGACTCACAATTGGTCATCAACCAAGTCAACGATGATTATCAAACAAAGGATGACAAGTTACTGCCTTACAAGAGGATGTTGGATGATTTCAAAAAGTACTTTGTTGAGATCAAGTTTGCATAGGTTCCTAGAATAGAAAACAAAGTTATAGATGCCATGACCACCATTGCTTCTCTCTTAAAGATACCTGAACAATGAAGACGTTATGAATTCATGGTAGAACAAGTGTCCAACCTAGCCTATAAAGATCCAGAATCCCAAGTGATATGCCATATTGTCGACCCTCAAATTTCCCTCTATGGAGAAATACATACCTACCTACAAGACAATACCCTTCCAATTAACTTATCTCAAAACCAAAAACTAAACTTCATTCGACAAACAGCTCGCCACACCCTAATAGCTGATGTACTTTATAGACGAGGTTTGGATGGTACTCTTCTTCAGTGTCTAGAACGTAACAAAGCTAAAATCGCTTTACAAGAGGTTCATGAAGGTATCTGTGGCACACATTCAAGTGGCTTAACCTTAGCTAAGAAATTAGTACAATTGGGGTATTATTGGTCGAACATGGAGAAAGAGTCATTTCAATATGTCAAAAGGTGTTCCAAATTCCAAATTCATGGAAACTTGATACATGCACCTACACAAGAGTTACATCCTTTCACAGCTACATGACCCTTTTTCCAGTGGGGATTGGACCTTGTACGAAAGGTTCATCCCTCTTCCTCTAATGGACATAAGTTTATAATCATAGCCACAAAATACTTCACAAGTGGATTGTAGTTGTTCCTCTAATCACCAACACTGGGAAACAAATCTCATCATTTATACTGAATTATCTCATATGTCGGTATGTTGTTCCTCATTCTATCATTACCGATAATGGCCGACCCTTTAAGTATCAAGATGTTCAAGAGCTTTGTGAAAGATTCCATATCCAACATCGGTTTTCTACACCTTACTATCCCCAAGGGAACGGTCAAGTAGAGGCCTCAAACAAGACTATCCTGAAGATTTTGAAGAAAACTGTCAATGAAGCTGGATGTGATTGGCATGTTCAACTAAACTCGGCCTTGTGGGCTTATAGAACCAGTATCTGTACCCCAACGGGAGTAACACCCTATTCTCTTGTCTATGGATCAGAAGCTATTCTACCTATTGAGTTTGAGATACCATCCCTATGTGTGTCACTTAAACGGATGATTTCATACGAGGATTACAGAGTATCTAGGCTACAAGAATTAGAACTGTTGGATGAACATCGATAACATGCAGTTGATCACCTAAAAGCTTATCAACAAAGGATATCTAGGAGCTACAATCACATAGTAATACCTAGAGCATTTCAGGTGGGTGACTTAGTCTTAAAAGAAAATCCCCATAATCAACAAGATCGAGAGAAGAAGGGGAAATTTGAACCTAACTAGCTGGGTCCCTTTGTTATAGTATCAGTCTTTGGATCAGAAGCATATCAGTTATCCACACCAGAAGGGTATTTTTTTGACAAACCCCTCAATAGCTTGCCTCTCAAAAGGTTTTACACCTAGCTCATCTGGTGCATTGGTAACAGTCTTGGAAAAATACCAAAAAAATATAAAAAAGCAAAAATCAAAAAAAGGATTGAAAAACAGTAAAGAAAAAAAGATCGTCCTCTAGTGAAAACCACTTCGGTGGCACTTTGGGAAAGTACCTTGGTGAAAACCTAGAAAAAAGGTTCCTTCCATAAAATAATCACTCTCCATCTATCTTGGGCTGCGTGACTTGCTCTGCAATGTTCATCCATCATGCTTTCATCTCTGCATTTGTCACGCTTCCATGTTTGCATCATAGCTTGATCCAATGTTTGTATTATGGTATCCCCTGGCATTAATCAGCCTATTCTAAAAATCAATTTGTCCTATTGTATTACACTGGGGGCATGTCCTACATTGGTTGGATTCTTGTACATTCTGAAGGTCAGAAAATCAAAATCCTAAAAACATTCAAAACATGTCAAAATCCAAAAATAGGTCAAAAAAGTCAAAAAGTCAAAAAAATAGTCTTCATTCGAACTACGTCATCTTTGAGCTTTGAACGTAGGCAAGGGTGATCTTTGATTATCACTTGAGACATTTTAGGTCAGTCTTCTAGGTGTTTGCTATGTTCATTTTTTTCATCTTGTAAATATTGTTTATGACGTTTGTCAAACTATGTGGTCTATGCGTGTATAACGTAGGCAAGGCTAATCTATTGATCAACCCCTGAGGCCCCTAGGATAGGTCTTTAGGTTAGGTCTTGGTTGTTGTGGTCATGTCACACCCTACACTGGGGGAAAAATCCTACACTCACCAAGGGAAAATAAAATTTGAGCTTGAACCAACAGAAAAATAGTCATCGGACTAACGTTACAAACACAAACTTCAAATGAATGTTGATCTTTTTGAATCAAGGGTTTATCATGTTAAAAATGAAAGTTCAAATTGTTCTACTTTGATTTTTGATATCATATCTCTCGAGTCCTTGATGATGTATCGAACTAGAGAAGCAAGGAAGGAGTATGATTTTTCTTTGTCTGTTGTTTGTGAGTTTATCATTATTACTATGCAAGTTGTCATGAGACGTGTGCTACAAAGTATCACTGATGACATTCCAAATTTGCATAGGAAAAAGATTAACTCTTGTCTATTTATGCAAGCGATGCTTAGGTCATCTCGGTTTAATTATACTTAGATGCTTGTGTGAACTTGCAATTTTAAGGGCAGGGGCCCTAGCTCGGTTGGCTAAGTAATTCCGTTGCGGCTCTGCTAGTCATGAGTTCTAGTCTCCCCCCATCCCGTGGTACCGGAGGGCATGTCACGCCAGCGTTACCGGTCACATTAAAAAGTTTACCAGGTGCACTACAGTTTATAGGGGGTCGTGCTACCCGATTCCTGCAGTCTAAAAAAAAAACTTGCAATTTTAAAACATCATGGAAGTAGTACTCAGGTCATGTTGTTCTAAAAAAAAGCCATCAATGCTAGTACTCACTTTCAACATTTTAAAGGCCCAATGATGATAAAAAGAACGAAAAATTGGTTAATATAAATGAAAACTTTTGCAAATGAGATTTTCATAGTTAAGTTAGATTGCATTCATGTTAGTATTGCATGTGTATTTATGGGGTTTTTCAATGCTGAAACAATTTCATAATGGTGTCATCTCTATTATTAATGGATTGAGTACACTAGACATTAACCAAAAAAACATCATTCTCATTTAGTTGCACATCCATTGCATTATCATCGGAATATGTTAGAAAACATTCCCATTTCATTTACATTCATAAATTCCATCATGATATTTGCATCAAAAACTACAAAATAAAATAATATAGGACATACATTGCATATCATTTCCAACATCAAAATCATGTCATTCACTAAGCCTGAATAAGTGAGTCTCTTCAGATTTCCAGGAAGGTTGGGAAATGTGTCAGGGTTATGAAGCTTAAAAGATCAATCTACTGTAATCTTCCCACAACTTTTGGAAGTTGGACAAACTCACTTATTCAAGCTTAAGACCTTGAACATTTGAAATAATCACATCATCATAATCATTTGCATCACATTGCATAATCATAATTCATCACATCACATTACATAATCATAATCATCACATCACATTTGCATTACATATCATCTAAATCACATCACATTGCATAATAATTATCATCACATAGAAATTAAATCACATCACAAGATTTCATATCATAATAGGGAAATCAAATGCATCATAATCGTTGTTGCATATCATATATCATCAAAAATTTCATAATGTCCACATGTAAAAGGATATCCAAAAAAAAAGGATGAGATACATCAAAAATCCAAAAGGGAACTGTATCATGGGAAACACATCCTCAATCTCACAAAAGGTGTATACACAATGTCTAAGGAACATCACAAAATGCTATGTCGAGCTCCCACCAGATTCTACTGCTCTCATGGAACTAGTACCCCCTCTACCCGACAGACCTACACCTAGATCTCTCCTATCTCCAAGAAATGGCAATGTGAAACCCATGCTCACATTCTGCGAATGATATTTTCCAGAACGACACTATACAAAACTCTCTCATCACTCAGGACAAACCAACTCATGATATTTACCTCTATAAAACTGCAACTCCTGAGAAATGTGTCTGATCTCTCTAAAGAAATCCATTGCACCTGCAGATGGTGTCATCTATTGTATCCTCTCGGCAATGGCCTCAACCTGCTCTGTCCGGTGTCTGAAGGCATCCCTCTCTAAAGTAAGTATGATCATTTGTGCCTGCAACTGATGTATCTATTGCCTATCTATCCATCTATCAATCCTCAAAATATCAATATGTTCCCGACACTATCCTAACTCATCCTAAAGGGACACGATTTGTGCTCAAGCCTACGCTATCTCACTCTGAAATGACTGAACCTCTGCTTGCAAAGTTGCTATCTATGTTGACTATTGCTGTGAGGGTATCCCAATTTGAATCCTGGGAAGCACTGCCTGAGCTATGGTGACGGTCCTCCTGTGCCTCGAAATTGTAAAATCTAATGGATGATTGTTATTTACACCACCATCACTCTCCCCACCACCCACTGCACCACCATCACTCTCCCCACCATCATCACCTCTGCAACCACCCTCTGCACCACCCTCATCACCTCAGCAAGCCCCCTCCCCACCATCATCACCACCCTCGTCATCTCCTCCCTCTCCATCAACTGGCGGTACTGGCTCCTCTGGATGAGTAAATCTAGGAAAGGGATGCATGTGAAAGAACTATGAATAATCCTCTGCCATCCCGGCGTCTCTAATATACTGAACATAATCCCATAAACCAGGGGTCAAGGTATAATGCTCTATATAGGCTATCTCATATGATACATAGGGGCCCCACTCTAAAACATCTTGATGTCGCTGTGCATAATGGGAAACTCCTAGGGGCATCCCCTGAACCCGTCCAAACTATTAATATACTTGCAGATACAAGTAGCGCTCAAGCACAACATGTATCTGCCCAATCAGATAGCGAGATAGTAACATATATGGCATCTCCAGCTGATCCTCTGCCTACTGCTCACAATCCAAGTACGACCGCCATGTGACAGTCTCCAAATCATCCAGAACCCACCTCCAATAAGCAACCTTTCCCAGCTTATGCTGGACATGTGGACCACTGTAACTAAAAACATAGGGTCTCCCTGGTGGTCGATGTCTCTCTCCCATGGGTCGAGTGTCGGCTATATGCTCACATGCCCAGGTCTGTAGTAATGTGATGCCACATGACAGAATCATCGCCCCGTAATAGACAACCTCATGCAAATCTCAATATAAGTGGGCTAACATACATGAGCCCCATGCATACCTCATACCATCAAGTTTCATTCATGATAGCACACGACCCCAACCTGCTGAAAATCCCATTGAACTATGATCAGGACAAAGGAATCCACCAATAAATCCAGAAAGTACACACGACAAAGGATCATATCTACCAATCTATGTCCAAGGGATCCATCGACCCATAACATAACCATCTTGACACAATCTCTGCAATGTAGCTGTCCCACCCTACTCTATCTTATTGTACACTACTATCTCTCCCATCATTGGGATCTGTAGAATATGATAGACATCCTCGGGAGTCACAGTCATCTCTCTAGTCGGTAAATGAAATGTATTATGATCATTGTGCCATCTCTCTACCAAAGCTGTCAATAAACCTTTGTTGATTCTATATTGTGGAATGTCTAACAAGGAAGTCAATCCACAATGGGAGATAATCTCTAAGTTGGATGGTGACAACAAGCGGACCATGTTCCAGGTCTTCAGGAATCACTCCTAAGACTGGAGTACATTTCCATCTCCCTAATCATGAACAAAAAGCAATCAATCAATGTCATGTTCAATCAAGATTATTAGTCAATCAAGCTAATGTTTAGTCATTCAAATCAAATCAAATTAGAACAATCAACATCTTATTCAATTAACCCACTGTTCCTCGCCTATCATGAGGACGATTTTCTATCAATCTTACCATCATTCCTCGCCTATCATGAGGACGATCCGCTATCAATCCTTCCATCGTTCCTCACCTATCATGAGGATGATCTACTATCAATCCTACCATCGTTCCTCCCCTATCATGAGGATGATTTGTTATCAATCCTACCATCGTTTCTTGCCTATCATGAGGACGATCTGCTATCAATCCTACCATCATTCCTCGCCTATCATGAGGACAATCTTCTATCATCCTACCATCATTTCTTGCCTATCACGAGGACGACATGCTATCAATCCTATTATCATTCCTCACCTATCATGAGGAAGATACAACATTGGTTCTATCATTTGATTATCGCCTATCATGAGATCAAATCATCATGCAAAACATCAATCGAACACTGCACATACCACAATATGACTGAAATCAATCCAAAACGTGACAAACCAACAACTCCTAGACTTCAAGGACATCTTGCAAACATCACCCCGAAGGCTTTCCGCAATCACACCTTGTAAAACGGGTCAAACGAAAAGCTAAACCACCTCAAATCAACAAGAATGACAAATTTCCAAGGCAACAAGAGGCGCCACTTGGGACCCCAAAGGTGCCAAAAGAAATTTTAACTCCAAAAACCTCCATTTTCAAGCTTGCAAGACGCGCCACTTGGGACACCAAAGGTTCCAAAACAGTGTTGAAGGCCAAAAACTTGAATTCCAAGCTTGCAAGAGGTGCCACTTGGGACCCCAAAGGTGCCAAAACTCTAAAACCACCCAAAAAATGCATTCTCACCCTTGCAAGAGGTGCCATTTGGGACCCCAAAGGCGCAAAAACTCTTAAAACACATGAAAACTTGAATTTCAATCTTGCAAGAGGTGCCACTTGGGACCCCAAAGGTCCCAAAACTCTTAAACATGCTCAAAAACATTCAAAAATGACAAAAACATCACCCGAAAGTGAATAAATGACATCCCATAAGCTACAACATCTATCTATGACATTCAAAATGCTTCTAAATGGCAAGAAAATGACTAACAAAGAGGTTTCTTGTAAAGCATATCATAGGTCCATAGGCAGCAGGCTGATCAGGTTGGCAAAGACACTCGAAACGATGCTTGTGGTATGGGATCACCATCTTCCTCTAAGCTCTCCAATCTTCAACTTCTCCAAACTCAAAATGTAAAAATGAATCCCATTTTTACCATTTTCACCTTTTAGGGGTAAAATGGAGGGAATTATGGTGGGATTTATTTCCCATTTTTACCAAAAAAGAGGGGTAATTAATCAACACTATTGAAAGAAAGAGCTTGCAACTCAATTTCGAGAGATAAATCATCTCTGACATCAAACCTTCATCGAATCAACATTGGATCATCATTACATCATCACAACACTTATCACATCATTCAACACTTCATTTTCACATCCTTATATTCACCGATTTATCTCTCGAGGGGGCATAATACCCAATAATATCCATCAATACCTAAAATTCAAAGCCTAGGGCATCAAAATCTTGCATCATCTGGGGCATCAAAATCTTGCATCATCTGAGGCATTGAAATCTTGCATCATCTAGGTCATCGAAATCTTGCATCGTTTGGGGCATCAAAATCTTGCATCATCTAGGGCATTGAAATCTCACATCATCTGAGCATCAACATCAAAATCTTCTTTGAAGTAACGTGTAAACACATCACTTCAAAGAGGGGAAAAATGTATACACTTGAAAACGGTCATCACATTCAATTAATTAAATACAACCTATTTGATTAATACTTCAACTACAAATAAATAAGGTCTTACTTTATTTATATTGTTCACTTTCCTTTTAATTCTCCTAATTCACATTCTCCTAAATTAAATAAACAAAAAAAACCCTAAACGTGTTTATTTAATTAATCTTCCCTAAATCCTGATTAAGAATTAGAGCACATTTCTACAACTTTTTGTGTGCCACCTCATAAAGGTCACATGAAAATAAATAAGCCTAATTATTAATTAGAATTATCCTCACACACTTCCACCAATAAGAAAAAGCACATGGCTTTATTCCCCCACACTTCCAACAAATTTGGAGCACATGGGTCTTTGTTTCACACACTTGGAATCCCATACATTTGGCATGCTTCCAATTGGTCAAGGGATTCTCTTCACACACATGGCATGTTGTCCTTGGTCAAGGGGACAACATCCTGATTCCTTTCATCTCCACCGTCTATCTTGTCTCCTTTAAATCTGAACCGTTGATAGGTGCCACCTCACAAAATGCTTGAGAAACTCTATAAATACACCCCTTATCCTTTGCATTATCATTCACCTTTCGAGTAATGTTATAATGATATTTTGAGAAACAAATTGGAATAGTGTTATAATGCCATTTTTCATCCACACTTTAAGTATTGTTACCATGCAGGTTTTTCATAGGAGCTTGGAGCTTTCATGGAGTCTTATACTTAGCTTTCATATCATGAGTTACTTTGCATTCTCATCTTAGATTAATTAATTGCTTCATAGTTACATTTTATCATCTCCATTGCATCATAGTTACATTTTAGGTTAGTTTGTTTTATGTTTTCATTTGAGCATATACATAATCATGGATAGTTCACTATAGTTACATATCATCTCACTCATCTCCACTTGTTCATCTATCATCAACATCATCTTTCATTTATCATTGTATTCATCATCAATTCCATCATCTTGTTTCATTTAGAAGCATACCACTAATTCTTCCAGCACACATTTGGAAGTAGGAATCATCTTAGCTTGCATATTAAGCATCAAATCTCATTTTCTAGGTAGTCATTTTAACAACCATTGCGCCCATAGAAATATGAGGGCCAAATGGTTTAATAAATCCCTAGAAATAGAGAAAAATGATACGTATTTGAAAGGTTTGATTGTATTACAAATAGAGTAGTTTTACTTGCTTCAAACTTTGAATGTAAACCATCTCATTAAGATTTGTGTTGACATTAGAATAACTCACTCTACACATTTGACACACGCACAAAAATTAGGTGAATGAATATTTCTCGGGTATTCAACCAGAAGAAAAGTATATAAATGCTACAATAAAAGGTTGAGGAAGGTGGTAGAAAGTGCAAATGTCAAAGAGGATGAAGAATTTCATCAAATTACATATGAGCAAGAAGACTATTGGACTAATGAATCTACCTGTGCAAAGGAAGAAGAAGCTAAAAAGAGTAAGTTTAGGAGAAAGTCCCCAAGAGTCCTACCAATTATGTTGAAAGGAATCATTCAAATATCAGATCATTGGAGATAAGAATGAAGGAGTGTATTCAAGAAGAAGGTTTACAAAAGAAAATGAATAGGTGAATTTTTCTTCGTTGTCAAGAATAGAGCCAAATACTTTTGTTGATGCCAACAACTATGAAGGAAGGATTCAAGCTATGGAAGAAGAGATAAATCAAATTGAGAAGAAGCAGACTTGGGAATTGGTTCAAAGGCCTATAAACAAGAATGTAATAGGAACAAAATGGGTGTTCAGGAACAAATTTAATGAAGATGGACAAGTTGTGAGGAATAATGCAAGATTGGTATGTAAAGGATATTCACAAGTGGAAGGAATTGACTTTGAGGAAACATTTTTTCTGATGGAAAGAATGGAAGCTATTAGAATGTGTCTTCCATTTTTTGTTCATAATAAATTCAAAGTTTATCAAATGGATGTGAAATATGCCTTCTTCAATGTTTAGTTAAAAGAAGTTTACATAGAATAGCCTGGTGGATTTCATCTATTAGAAAATTCAAGAATGGTATGAAAACTTAAGAAAGCTATGGATGGTCTTAAGAAATCCCCAAGGGCTTGGTATGAAAGGTTGAACAAATACCTAATTCAGCAAAGATTTAAGAAAGGTACGACAAACAATAATTTGTACATCAAAATAGAGGATGAAAAGATTTTAATTGTTGTGGTGTATGTTGATGAAATAGTCTTTGGAGGTAATGATGAAATGTGAAAGAAGTTTGTTAAAGAAATGTAGAAGGAATTTGAAATTACTTTGTTAGATGAGTTGTATTTCTTTCTTGGAATTCAAATTATATAGTCAAATAATGGAATTTGTATCTCTCAAGAAAAGTATGTTAAGGAAATGCTAAAGAATTTTGATATGGAAGACTATAAACCATTGACTACTCCAATGGTAATTGGTTTCCATTTCAGTAAGGATGATGTGTCACCCAAGACTGATCAAACTTTGTATAGGTCCATGATTGGAGGCCTATATTTAATTTCTTCAAGGCCTAATATTATGTAGGTAGTTTTCTTGGTTGCAAGGTTTCAAGTTGATCCAAAAGAAACTCATGTAAAAGTTTTCAAAAGGATTTTTAGATATTTGGAGAGCACTCTAGACTATGGATTGTGGTATCAAAAGGGTAATGAATTTTCTTTGAATGCACATACTAATGCTAATTGGGTTGGTAGTATTGATCACAGAAGGAACAACAATGGTGGATCTTTCTTTCTAGGAGATAGATCTGGTCTCTTGGTTTAGTAAGAAGCAGGACTCAATTTCCTTATCAACAATAGAAGCAGAATATATTGTTGCACCCAAGTGTTGTGGATGAAGAAAACTTTGAAGGACATTAAGGTGATGTATGATGACCCTATTCCAATAATGTGTGATAATACAAGTACCATAAACATTTCAAATAATTGAGTGATGCATGAAAGAACCAATCATATATCTATCAAATGTCACTTCTTAAGAGACAAAGTTGTTGATCAGGAAGTAAGATTGTAGTATGTGCCCACAAAAGAAAAAAATTGTAGAAATCCTCACAAAGGTACTTTCAAAGGATACTTTTGAGTATCTTTGATAGAAGATAGGGGTTGTCTCTCCTCCTTCTAGCTAGATGCATAGTTGGTACATATATTTAAGGGGAGAAATTTAAGACACATTTTTATCCATAGATTGATGAAGGCTATCTCTCAAGGGGAGTAGGTAGAAGAATGTTGAAGATTATGAATGTTGAAGCTTATGAAAATAGGGGGAGCTTGAATGTTGCGGAAAGCTTGGTTGAATACCATTAGCCCTTTTTCCTTGATATCAAAAGGGGAGAGATAGAGAAAAGATAAAGTAGGAGGGAGATATTACATATCATGTTGGTGTTGCTCTCATTGGTGTTGCCATCAATGCCAAAGGGGGAGATTGTTGCAAGTATGTTACAGGTGTGATGCAAGAGCATCCAAGTCATATGAGTAATCTTGCAACAATTTGTGTTGTTATCTTTCAATAAGGGCTAATCAACTTAAGTTTTCCAAGTATGAACAGTCGAGCATTGAGCTATAGTGTTAAGGTTTACACCTTTACTTCATTGGGCATTCTATGTTCAGTGGACTAGCTTATCAGTGTGATTTGAGGATCTTGAAGAGACCTTACTTCATGTCCCTCTGACATCCTGATGGAAAAGGAAGTAGTAGTAAATGGTCGCGAAGAATTCACAATGGAGGGAGGTTCATATTTTGGTAGGATGACATTCGAAGTCCCTTCGACATTCTAACAAGATGCATAGAGGAGACTCTAGGTTATCAAAAGGAGTAATTTGCAAGTCCCTCTGATGGAGTGATGAAACTGCATTGAGGTGACAATGGGATTTCAAAATTACAATATTACGAGTCCCTTCGATATTATGATATCAAGGAGACAAACATGTTTTAGCAAGAGGTCAAGAGGAGTTCGTTCGACATCCCAATAGGAGCTTCATTGACGAGACCTTTCCATATTGGGGTGAGAGGATTTTAAGTCCCCCCGATACTCTGATGGTAGGAAGGTAGACAAAAACATGAGTATATTGATGGTGATAGACATACGAGTAAGGTGGTGACACATGGCTTGATGTTATTTGTTGATTGCACATCATTGTTGTGAATCAACATGATCATTGGCCAAACGATTTCAAACCTGAAGCTGATGGTTGGATCACTGATAACTAGGTAACTTCCTACAGGATCTTGTTGCTTATTGGATAGCAATGGTGGTACTAAGGCAACACAGGGCAAGAGAATTGAGGATATAATTTGATTCAAGAGGGGAAGTAGGGCAGTGAGGAGAGAACCAAAAGCTATCAAGAAAGGGAAGCAAGGCTAAGAAGGAAGGTCAATTACTTGCTGGTGAAGGTAGAGCTAAGAGTGAATTATTGATCTACATTTTTGGCAGATGATTGTAATAAGATAGCCCATATAATAAGATTAAATGTTGTAATTTCTATTTCATTCTAGAGATAATAAATTAGTTCATTTTCTTCCTGCATTTCAATTGTGTTCTTCCGTGTTGTGATTGTGAGATCATGTTTGTAAGGGGAGTACCCTTCATCAAGTTGTATCAGAGAAGGTTATCTTGAGTCTGTAAATAGAGCACCGAACATGAGGCAGTTTGTAGCAGGACCTATGAGTGTGGGTTGAGATCAAAATGCCTCCTAGAATTTCCCAACATGGTAGAGGCAGAGGTGATGGAAGAAGAGATCCACCTAGAGATAAAATTAGAGTCCTTAGAAGGCAATTAGAAACCTTGCAGGAATCTAGGTTTGTTGGAGATAAGTGCATCGATAAAGAGATAACAATGAAGAGGAAATTGAAGAGGAAATGGAAGAGGAAGGACAGGATCAAAAGTATCTTGGAGAAATGAGATTGTTGAGAGCAATATCTAGCCTTGGAAAAAAATCTAAAATGGAGGTTTCAAATTTTAGTGGAATTCTGAATCCTAAAGAGTTGATAGATTGGATCAACGATATGGAGGAATTTTTTGAGTTTGAGCAGATTGAAGACCCTCATAGAGTGAGGTTTGCAAAGATAATTTTAAAAGGTCATGCAAGTATATGGTGGAAAGAGATCCATGTTGAAAGAGGAAGACGAGGGAAGGATAAATTTCTAAATGGGACAGAATGGTGGTAAAACTGAAGAAGCAATTTATTCTAGTTGATTATGAGTTGGAGCTGCTCAAGAAGATGCAGAGCTTGGGACAAGGAATAAGGATGGTGAAAGAATACATGGACGTTATATTAATGGGTTGAAGCCCATCATACATGAAGAATTGACATTGGTAAGAATGACCACCATTGAGGATGCTTATCAGTTTTCGTTAAAAGTTGAAGAATGACTGAACAAAAGATTTGAAAGAAAATAAAGAGGTGGAGGCCATGGTTGAAGGACTAGTAGATGACCATATGGAGGCCGAAGTGGAGATCAAAGGAAAGGAAAAGGACCTAGTACCAGTCAAGATCAAAAAAGAGATGACTCATATCATCCGCATGATAAGAATAGTGGAGACTGAAGAGGTGGAGGAAGATCTAGACAAGGACCAAGAAGAGGAGGCTTCTGAGGAACCTATTTTCAATGTGGAGATGAAGGACATAGGGCTTATGAGTGCTCTCAACATTAAGGGAAGACAAACAAAATACCTAAAGGTAATGCTCAAGTTTCCCATGTAGATGAAGATGTACAGTCCTCACATTCTGAAGATGCTAAATGGGGCGAGACCCTTGTTTCCAGAAGAACCTTGTTGAATGAGAAGGAATGAGACCAAAGAAAGAGCATGTTTAGCACTTGTTGTAAGTGTGAAGGTAAAGTTTTTGATGTTATCATTGATGGAGGTAATAGATAAAATCTTATGTGAGAGGAAATGGTCACTAATTTACAGTTGGAAAGGAGAAGGTATCCAAGACCATACCGTATTGCATGGTTGTAGAAGGACCAAAGGGATTTGGTCAATGAACAATGTTTGATTAAGTTTAAGATTGGTAACTATAAGGATGAGGTTTTGTGTGATATCATACCATGGATGTTTGCCACATGTTGTTAGGTAGACCATGGAAATTTGATCAATGAGTGGTGCATGACGGACATGCTAACACTTATTCATTGACAAAGGATGGTGTTTGAAATAAGTTAAAGCCCCTAAAGGAGGTAGAAGAAAAGGTATGCAGTAATGCAAGAATTTGTTTGATTTATGGAAGAAAATTCCTTAGAGAAGGTATGAGACATGAGCATATGTGTTTTGCATTAACCCCTAAAGTTGACAAAGAAGGTGATAGTGATGTACCTATCGAAGTTTCAGATTTGTTGAATGAGTTTCAGGGTATTGTTTCTGATAACACACTTGAAGGTTTTCCTCCAGTAAGGAAGATCAACCACCAAATGGACCTGATTCTTGGAGTCAGTTTTCCAAATAAGGTATCCCATCAAATGACTCCAGCAGAAAATGAAGAGTTGAATAGACAAGTGCAAGAGCTATTGCAAAAATAATTGATTAGGGAGAGTTTGAGTCTATGTGCAGTACCTATAGTGTTAGTGACAAAGAAGGATGGGGAATGGCGGATGTGTACAAATTATAGAGCTATCAACAAGATCACTATCAAGTATAGGTTTCTCTTACCCGATGGATGACATCATGGATTGTTTGAGTGGAGCTGAGTACTTCACAAAGATAGATTTGAAGAGTGGTTACCAATATATCCAAATTAGAGAAGGAGATGAATGGAAGACATCCTTCAAAAACAAAGATGGTTTGTACAAGTGGTTAGCCATGCCTTTTGGGCTAACCAATGCACTGAGCACATTCATATGGCTTATGAACAAGGTATTGAAGGAATTTCTAGGTATATTTGTTATTGTTTATTTGGATGACATTTTTATTTTTAGTAAGACATTGGATGAATGTCTGATGCATATCAAAAAGGTTTTTGAGAAGCTGAGGGAAGAAAAAAATTTAATCAACTTGAAGAAGTGCATTTTTGTGAAATGTGATTTGGTATACCTGAGATTTGTAATCAGTAGAGGGTCTTAAGATGGATCTAGAGAAGGTAAGAGCTATTGTTGAATGGCCTACACTAAGGAGTGATATAGAGGTAATATTTTTCATGGTCTAGAAAGTTTTTATAGGAATTTAATCAAAGGTTTTAGTAGTATTTGTGCACCCCAGACGGAAACAATGAGAGGGGATAGAAAAGATTTTAAGTGGAGTACATGAGCAACAAAGAGTTTTGATTTGTTGAAGAAGAAAGTTACAGAGCAACCTATTTTGGCACTTCCATATTTCAATAAGGTATTGTAGGTAGACAGTGATGCTAGTGGTAGCACCATTTGAGCTATTTTGAGTCAAGAAGGTAAACCCATTGCCTACTTTAGTGAAAATTTGAGTGATGCAAAGAAGAAATATTTTGTTTATCTTTAGGAGTTCTACGCTATAGTTCAGGATTTGAAGAAATGGAGGCACTATTTGTTGCCAAAGAAGTTTGTTTTATTTATTGATCATCAAGCTTTACAATATTTAAATAGTCAAGGAAAGTTGAATCAAAGGCATTTGAAATAGGTTGAATTTCTACAAAGTTACACATTTTTTTGAAGCATAAGGGTGGAAGATCAAATAGAGTTGCAGATGCCTTGAGCAGGAGGAAAAATTTGTTAACAAAAATGTACATCAAAGTTGTTGGGTTGCATGAACTCAAGAACCTGTATCCTAGAGATCCTGATTTTGTAGAGGCTTGGAAAGCTTGAATGGAGCCTATTACTTTGGATATGACACGATGGTTTGATTTTACAATCCAAGACGGTATGTTGTTTCGAGGGAATCAATTGTGCATTCCAAGGAGTTCCATGAGAGAGAACTTGGTAAAGGAGAAACACAGTGGTAGATTAGCTAGACACTTCGATCACGATAAGACCATTGCTATTGTTGGTGAACATTACTATTGGTTTTAATAGCAATAGGATGTGAAGAAGTTTGTGCAGGGTTGCATCTAGAGTATGTTAGATGGTAAAAGGAATAAGTTAGAATATGAGGTTATATCAGTCATTACTTGTACCAAAGAAGCCATGGGAAGAAATCAACATGGATTTTGTTCTTGGTTTGCTAAGGAAACAATGAGGTCATGACTCCATATTTGTGGTGGTAGACATATTTTCAAAGATGGGACAATTCATCCTATTTCATAAGACCAGTGGTTATGTTCATGTTGCAGATTTATTTTTCAAAGAGGTGGTAAGACTACATGGTCTTAGTTTCAGATTGAGATATACCAAGTTTGTTGGGTATTTCTTGAGGACGTTGTGGAAGAAGATGAAGAATGATTTGAAGTTTAGTTCAAAAAATCATCCATAGACAGATGGACAAATGGAGGTGGTGAATAGGAGTTTGGGTAACTTGCTAAGATGCTTAGCAGGTGACAAGCCCAAGGGATGGGATCTAATTTTACCACAAGAAAAATTTGATTACAACAATTCTATCAACTGGAGCATGGGTAAATCACCATTCTATATTGTGTATAGGAGTAGTCCTAGAACTACTTTTGAATTAAGGAAGGTGGATTTAAGGGAGAGAATAGTGTTGAGACTGATATTTTACTGAACACCTAAAGAATTTGCATGAAGAGGTTAAGAAACATATTATAAGATGAATTCACAATATAAGGCTAAGGTATATCAAAAAAGAAGGTATAAGGAGTTCCACGTAGCTGATGAAGTTGCAGTTCATTTGTAGAAGGAGAGGTTTCCCATTGGCACATACAACAAGTTAAAGATGAAGAAGTTTGGACCATGCAAGATCCTAAAGAAGCATGATTTAGGAAATGTGTATGAGGTGGAGTTGTCAAGTGAGATTCACGTTTCACTTGTGTTTAACATTTGTAATTTGACATATTACCATGAAGGAGATAAGGATCATGAGTTAACAGAGGCATAATGGATGATTCCAACACCTACTTCAAAAAAGGAAGAGATTGAAGGAATTCTAGATAGTTGTGTGGGAAGAAGCACAAGGAACATGCAGTATGCAGAGTATTTGGTAAAATGGAGAGGAAGGCCTATTGAATATTTAACATGGTTGTTTGAGTCAGAGGTTAGTCGTCTTGGTTTTCCTCTAGCTTATGAGAAGTGATAGGGTCACTTTTCAAATTACCTCAGGTGTCTTATGTAGGAGCATTTAGGGCATACAAGCAATCTTGAATCAATTTGTGTTGTTTTCTTTCAATAAGGGCTAATCAGCTTAATTTTTCCAAGTATGAACAGTCGGGCATTGAGCTACAACATTAAGGTTTACACTTTGACTTCATCCAACATTCTATGTTTAGTGGACTGGATTATCGGCGTGACTTGAATATCTCGAAGAGACCTTACTTCATGTCTCTCTGGCATCCTGATGACAAAGGTGACAATAGTAAATGGTCGCAAAGAATTCACATTAGAGAGAGGTTCATATTTCAGTAGGATGACATTCAAAGTCCCTTCGACATTCTAATAAGCTACATTGAGAAGAATCTGGGTTATTGGAAGGAGTCATTTGGGAGTCCCTCCGATGGAGCGATGAAATTGCATTAAGGTGACAACGGGATTTCAAAATGACAAGATTGTGAGTCCCTTTGATATTACTATATTGGGGAGACAAACATACTTTTGGGGAAGGTCATGAGGCGTCTGTTCAACATCCTGATAAGAGATTCATCGACGAGACCTTGCCATATCAGGGTGAGAGAATTTGAAGTCCCCCTGAAACTCCAATGATGGGAAGGTGGATGGAAATGTGAGTAGATCAATGGTGATAGAAAGATGAGTAAGGTGATGACACATGGTGCAATTTTATTTGTTGATTGCACATTGTTGTTATGAATCAATGCAATCATTGGCCAAATTATTTCAAACCTGAAGCCAATGGTTGGATCAATGATAGCTAGGTAACAACCTACGAGATCTTATTACTTATTGGAAAATAATGGTAGTAGTAACGAAATGTAGGGGAAGAGTGATGAAGATATAATCTGATCTGAGAGGGGAAGTAGGGCAGAGGGGAGAGAGCTAGAAGCTAGCAAGAAAGGGAAGCAAGGTTGAGAAGGAAGGTCGATTACTTGTTGGTGAAGGTAGAGCTGAGAGTGAATGCTCTAATCTACAATTTTGGAAGATGACTATAATAAGATAGCCCGTATAATAAGGCCAAATGTTGTAATTTTTGTTTCATTGTAGAGATAATAAATTAGCTAATTTTCTTCCTACATTTTAGTTGTTTTGTTCTATGTTGTGGATGTGAGATCGTTCCTATTAGGGCAGGACCCTTCATCAAGGTGTTGTCATTAATGTCAATAGTATGGATTTTGTTAGCTGTCATTGGTGTCAATTAGTATGGAGGTTGTTGATGATGTTGTCTCTATTGTCAGCAAAGTGACAGTATGTGGTCGGTTGCATATGTTGTAATTAGGATGTTAAGTATAATGTATAAGGAAGGATTCCATGAGTTTCTATAACATTACTTTCCTATTATTCATGAATATGTATATGTTTCCTTCACTGTCTATTGTTGTAATTTGTATAGAAGAATCTCTTATAGTTAGAGCTTAGGAAGGTGCTTTGAAAATTCTCCAGAGAATTTTTGGTGTTCCTCTACATTTTATGATTTTTTCATACGGTTTGAAGGTTAGACATAATCAAGTGTGAAGTATGTGTGTTCCAGTTCTTAATTCATATATGTTATTGTGTTGCCAAAAAGTGTATACTTTTCTTGATATGGGAATAATTAATGAAAAATTGGACTTAATGAGGCCTTGATTTGGTGTTGTGAGGTGTTTACACATCCACACTAGGTCTTGGGCCCTTGCAAATTGAATAAAATACATTTAACGATGTCTTGTAAAGGTGTTGTAAGGTGTTGTAACACATCTTCACACTTTTCTAGGACCAGAATGTTATAATTCACCTAAATAACCTTACCAAGACCTATTTCAAAGTGTTGTAAAGTCTTGTAACAAAATTTCACACTTTCCTAGGCTTGTCATCAATATTTACACCTTTCTTATGCTTTAAATGACCCCTTTATGCACTTGCATGCCTTAATTAAGTGTCTTGTTGAAGAAGAACCTGATAAACAACATTTAATACATGTTAATCTTCGAAATCCACTCAAAATTTCCCAGGAGGACTAAGTCACCACCTTGGGTGACTTTGTCCCATTTGGCTCAAAATAAAAATAAATTCAAATTTCTTTCGGGTTTTTATTCTTTAAGACCTAAGGTTGGCCTATGATGAGGTATTTATGGGAATTAAGGCATAATTGTGTATAAATATAGGGTTTTCTCTCTCATTTGACCTAATTCATTCATTCTATCAATCAATATTCTCAATCACTCATCATTCTTCTTAAGCAAGCTAGGGTTTTTACATTCTAAGACATCAAGATAGCTTCCAAGGACATTCAAGGGTAGATTATTCATGTTTTGTTGCAGAAATTCAAGATCAAACATCATGGAAAGGTATTAACTCCATTTTTTCATGCTTCATTACATTCTTTCTTCATTTGGTTTAATTACCTAAAAGGGGTTTGACCAAGGCAAACCCCCATGCCCTAACAATCAACATTTTCTCCTTCTATCTTTGTGTGTTTGCAGATTTAGGTACTTTGAGGGTTTGAAGATCATTGAAGAAGAAATTGAAGACTTGTTGAAGACATCTCTTTGTTGACCTAGCCAAAATATTAATAAAAAGTCACCTTCAGGCCCAAAAATTAGAGTTTCAGAAGTGGACACCTGTGGGAAACCATAGTGCAGACTTAGGGCTTTCGTTTCCACTTCCGAATTTTTAGAAATTCAAAAGTGGACTAAGTCATCACTAGTGGAAACTTAGTCCCACTACACTTTTTTTCAGAATTTTTTGTAAATTTGGATACCCACTTGGCCGAAATGGGCTCCGGTGTAGTTTTCTATAATTTTTCCAAAAGTGGACTAAGTCGCCCAGACTGGCCTAAGTGTCCCGTTAGGCTTAAAAATTAGAATTTCTAGAATTTCAGAGTTGCTTCAAGTTTTCAATACACTTCCAAGTACATACCTTTTGTCTTACAACTTTCTATTTGGTTTTATTTGCATTTCTAGGTCATTTAGTTCATGTTTGCATATCACAATGTGTTTTCCAACACTATATTTCTTAGGTTTTACATTAATAATCATCTTTCTTTTTCATTTTATTGCACTTAGGACATTACATTTAGACACATTTTATCCCTCATTACATCAATCTTGAGTTTAGACATTAGCATTTTGGCCCATCTCTCTCCTTTTAGGTGAAATACCCTTGAAGAGTTAGAGAGCATTAAGGTGCCAAAATCATCATTTACAATTACCATAGAAGTTTCTTGAGTAAGTAGAGTGAAGACTATACTACTACAGTCATGAAAGGTTTTGATAAATTCTTTGTAATTCTTTGTAATTTCTATTGTGTTATTACAGTCTAGAGGAAGTTTTTATCATATCTATCTGTTGTATCCTCTCAATTTTTAGTTGTTGAAGTATATTGCAAGTTGATATGTCAAAGTTATATCTCAAGACTATGTTGTCTATGTTTGTAATAGATACTAGTTTTATATCTATTTTTTTCTCCAACATAATGATGCATAAAGATGTAAAAGAAGGGCATGGAAATATTCCTAAATATCATCTAATGCTTGTAATATAATTTGCATGTTGATATCTTGTCTCTCTGGTACTACTTGTGGTCTAGAGTAAATAGTTCAAGGGTTGAGTGTTTGTTGGGTTGACTTAGCATTTAATTTGTTTGCACCAAGTTTTTGTGTTGTGTTCTAGCATTGGAATATGTGTAGATTTGAAATAGGTCCTTCTTATCTTTCCTTGGACTACATTGGATTTCCTTTTCTAATGGATGTTTTAAGATGAATCAATATGTCTTTTTCATGTTTCATGTTCATACATTTTAGGATGAATAACAAGGTGAAACTTTTTATGCTTGTGGAAGATATAAATGCAACATCAAGTGTGTGATCAAGGTGTACACGATTTCAATATGTGATCAAGTAATCTGCTGACAATAGTGCATTGAAGGTAGAGTGATGTGTGTGAATTTGCATAATAGTGTTTGATGCATGTTGGAGGTAGTGAGCCAAAAGTAGAAGAGTTTAAGTGGTGTGTGGAAGGCACAAAGTCAACTAAATTGTGTAAGTGAATGCTAGAGGTAGTGAGCCAAAGGAAGAAGTACAAACTATGTGAATACTTGAGGCAGTGAGCCAAAGATAGAGAAGTGTAAAAGTGTTGAAGGTAGTGAGTTGGAGGAAACATAAGTGTTGTGGTTGTGATTTGACATCTGGTTCTCCAAAATTATTATATTCTGAGGTTACACCCTCATCCTATAAGTGAGTAGGTATTTGTAAACTTCCTTAGGTTAAAGACCTTAAATTTGTTGTAACTGTTGATTCATTTGTGATGATAGATTTGGCCAGTAACTCCAAGAAAATTTTCTCACCATGGTTTCTCCCTTGTTGGGTTTTCCACATAAATCTAGTGTTATGGTTTTGTGCTCTTGCTTTGAATGTTTTATCTAATTAAGGTAGTTTTATACTTTTATTGATAAGTTAAAATTGAATTGATTTGAGGGATATACTAATTCAACCCCCACCCCCTCTCAGTATATCTATGTTTTCTAACACATAGGGACCTTGAGGAAGAAATAAACATGGAATAGCTATGAGGTTTTCAAAAATTACTCTTACTTGGTTTACAAACTAAAGAAATAAATATTTGGCCTAAAAAAAGTCACATGGTCTTGGTATACTAAGATGGGTTATTTCATTTTATTATTAAATTCACTTGACGCTATTATAATCCAAACATCTACTTATTTTAGTTGGACAAGTCTCTTTTAAATTTATGGTTTTATATGTTGATGACTTACTAATCACAGGGACCTCTTCATCCTTAATTATAATAGTAAAAAACACTCTTCATGAAATACTTTTGATGACTATCTCATGTTCATTTCTCTATTTTTTCAGAATTGAGATCCATTAGTCTAAATTTGAGGTTAGCATTACATAGACTAAATATGAACTTGACTTTATTTTACAATTCCAAATGACTAACTACAAATATTCTTTGAATCCCTTTCTCTCTAGAGTCAAACTTGAGGTAAAGTGTTCTTCACCATTGATCAATACTATTGTGTATTGATAACTTGTTTGCAACCTCATTTATTTTCCTCACACTATGATCATAATTTCATAGCTCATTGGCATGGTCTTTTTGAATATGAAAATTTTTAGTGAATATGTTTGCAACCTACTCCTCAATTGGCAAGTACTCCAAGGAAATCACTCCATCCTAGATTAGTTTCCTTATGAAGTGCATGTGAATCTTGATGTGATTAATGTACCAATTCTCTACTAGGTAACATGAAATGTGAATGAAACTTCAATATTCACTCTATTTATGATAATGCAATGATTTTTTAGTTATTGTAGTGGAAGATAATGCAATTAGACTAGAACCAAGGAGAAAATAGTATATTTTGATCATCAACATGACCAACCCAGTTTGATTCAATGGAGCCCACAATTTAACAATTTCCTAATGTGCAGTGAATGCTAAAATGATATTGAAACAAAGAAAAACAGGGTATGGAGTGTTAAAGTGGGGGTATAATAAACCTATCTTCCTTATTTCATTAGGAAATGAGATCCACACAAAGAATTTACTTACAATCCTTAGGTGAGTCAACTCAAGGTGTGAATCTACAGATTTCCTTATGACTGAAGGATGGGGGTTAGATTCACTAGGAACTTTTGGGAGAAATATTAACAATAGCAAATCAACCCAATTATGCCAAATTAAACTTAAAACAACAATATTGAACTCAAAATAAGTAGAACCAGAAATTAAATTATAGAATTGAGAAGGGAAGAACTGTGTTTACTAGTCACCAAAAGTGAGTTTTCAAAGGTCGACTAGGACTCATTAACCCAGGGGTGAATGGGTCCACTGTCAAGGATTTTCTACAACTTTTAGGAGTCTCTAATACAGATCCAAATCTTCCAATTTGTCCAAGTGGTAGTGCCAGAATGTCAAAAATAAATTTTGTACATGAGTTTCTGTGAGATAACAACTTTTATAACAACTTTTGCAACTTTGTCAACTTCTTCAAATTTTCTCTTCAAGAGATCTTCAGTCTTTCTTCCACCTAGATCTAAAAACACAACATGAAAGGGAAAAATTGATTGTTTTTGGTAAATGGGGGTTTACCTTGGTCAAACCCCATTTTTGTAATCAAACCTTGAAATGAATAAAAACATGAAAGAGAATGAACAATGAACAATACAATGTTACCACTCAACAAATCCTTGAATAAACCTTGGAATATAAATCTACAACTTGTATGAAATGGATTCAATGGATTTGGATCTTGACACTTGAATCTTGCTTGAAATAGTGCTTTGAATGCTTGATTGGATCATGAAACCTACATTGCCATATTAGCTCCAAAAACATGCATGATGCAAGAAGAATTTGACATGACAATTGGATTTTGATTGCTACAATAAAACTCTGATAAATATTCTCTTGAATTCCCTTGATCACAACTTTAGCTCTTGAAAAATTGCATAACAACTCTTAGATTGCTTAGATGAAACATAGTGAAATGACCTTATATTTATAGATATGTATCCTTAATTTCCTGAAATTCAAATATCACAATATGACATTGAATCACACATTTGAATATATTAAAATACCACCAAAAAATAATTTAAATTTAGGTCCTAAGGTTTAGGAAGGACCCATTCACCCATGGGAAAATGGGTACCAGGTCCATAAACCTAGGACACACATTGCTCAATGAGAAGTTTTATGTTAAGGAATTAATGAATGTCAGGTTTCCTCTTCAAAAAATGTAATTAATAGGCTTGGTAAATGAATTAAAGGGCACATTAAGAAATAATTAAGCTCAATTAATTAAAGGATCCCTAAATAAGTGTGAAAGTGTAAAGGGATACACCTTACAACACTAAATTAAGGCATAATTATGTCCAATTTAACTAGGAGGGCCCAAACAAGTGAGAAAATGTAAAGGGGTGCATTTTTTGTCACTACATTTAGCCCTCACTTTAGTGAGAGGATGATCTTACGTCAAACTCATACTAAATTAGACATTCAAAACATCTATATGCAACAACAACAAGACACTCAATCATACAATGCCAAAGACTTAAAGAAAAGGTAAAAATAAAAGGGGAGGATCAAGCCTCAACTATCCAATGTGATATGGAACACACCTCAATTGTTTGTCCAAAAATTCTCACAAGCGAAACTCTGGATGTCCACTATGCAAACAACATGCACGCTCACATAGGCTAATGGAACTCTGGTTCTCCACTAGGTGAACCCCAAAGGTGGAAAATGAGAGAATATTATTAGGCTCCCATACCATACCAAAGCTATACCTTCGATAACTCCAATAAGGCACCACAAAAAAAAAAAAAACAAAAAGGGTGGAAAATGAGAGAATCTTATTAGGCTCCCATACCATACCAAAGCTATATCTTTGATAACTTCAATAAGGCATCACAAAAAAAAAACATAAAAGGGTTGCAAATGAGAAAATCTTATTAGGATCCCACACGATACCAAATTTATATCTTTGATAACTCTAGTAAGGCACCACAAAACAAAACAAAACTTTGAGTTTCATAAGGCCTAACAAGTTTTGTTATGCTAATAACCTATGAAAAAACAAGGCAAGGCTCCATTGGCAAGGAAAGTTTGTTATGCTTGGTAGCCTTGAAAAGGGTTTGAGCTTCACAAGTTTAGCAACCTGCGTTATGTTAAACACTTATGAATAAAAAAAAGGAAAATAAACATTTTCAAAGGGATTTTTCTTAGTTCGTGTAATGTCTCATCTTAGGGAACATTGTGCCTAATGTCTCCAAGAGAGGACAAGTCAAGGATAAAAGATTTGCAACTTATGGAATGCAATGTGTAGCATCACCACTAAGAGGAAAGTCATATGCAAAGAAAGGTCACACTCCTAGAGGACATCAAACCCAATGAAACCACCAAGAAAAAGATGCATTGCAAGTGTTACCTGATTTTTAGCTTTTAGTTGAAATTAGGTAACTTAGTGTTTGTTCTTTCCAAGTTGTTTAAACATTTAAAAGAAAAACCATTAAACTGCTAGTTTCAATATGCATGAAAAAGTGATTGTCAAATAAAGTACATTACATTTCGTCATTTCAATGTTGCATTACAACAAGAAAGAAAAAAAATCATAGATATACAAATGTAGTCTTTATTGATAATCCTGAAATGTTCATGTCCCTCACAAGCCAAGGGACTAACTCTCTTATTCAATGAACCTATGAAGCAATTCATACATGAATAGGTAGAAAAAGGAAAATGTGCATATGAGAGTTGAACCAGCCATTGCCTGAGAATGACTGGTTGTAGGTTGCCTGAATGCTCTGTTGTTGCCCTGAACCACTTGTGTCCTTTCCAGCTTCGTAGTGCTCCTCACCCTACATCTAAAGAAGACACGATGTTAGAGCGAAGCTCCAAGCAATGAAATATCCAATCCTTACATACACACCTACCTATGCATGTATAAACTGATCCATAAGTGCATTAAACAAAAACATCCATCATATGCATTTATTTTCTAACCATTTGCTTCATGTGCTGATTTAGGACAAGTCTGATTATTGTTTCATTATCAGATCAAATGTTAGCATGTGGGTTAAATGTGGTTCCCACAAGGGTAGAGCTCAATATGCTTGGAAGGAAAAGGAAATTGAGCAACTTGATCAAATATTTATCTGTTATCAATGCATTAAATCAATATGGAATCACACCAGTTGATCAGCTTTCATTATCAGATTCAAAAAAGATGCATCAAGTTCAATTATGCATCTATTAAATAATGAGAGGGCAATCCAAGTATTGTCAGGTCCCTCCCACCTTGACCCTATTGGACAATCACACATCACACAAGACAGTGAGCTTTTAGGTCATAGACATATGGGACATGTGTCTTCCCACTAGGATCAAAGTGGGGAGATAGTTATATATCAAAAATGAGAAAAAGGAAACAAATGTGGTGGAATCAAATAGAAGATTCAAGTGGGACAACAATATGTATTCCCATGTCATTCAGGACAACAACAATGCATTTTGACTTTACTGAAGGCAAACAAGGAATGGTTGCAATAGATGGCTCATTTTATGAAAAGGGAAGGAATATTTGAGTGACATTGTTAAAGCACAGTTGAAGATGCAACATTTCCAATAGGTGGTTAAAGTGATAATTGATGAATTATTAGTCCAAATGTAAAAGAAAAAGATAGAGGGGACAATCCTCAAGTTCATTGGAGGGACTGTTATTTCAGTGAGCAAGGAGACAACCCAATGTCTTATGACAGTTTTTTAGACCTGTACAGTGATGGTTATGACTTACGAGTCATGTGGAAAAGGACCAGAAATTGGGAAAAATTGATCATAGTCTTGGTAAGTATACAATGACAAGAGACCTAATCAACAATCCTCAAAGTAGCAGTAAGAAGGCTATTAAACTATCTCAGTCAAACAGTCAAGGTATATGATAGTGATTTGAAGTGTATGACAATCGAATTAAGCAATGGAGGAGTTTTATGCTACAAAGAATAGAATGTGAAGATTTATTTGATCAACACGGTGATTGTCAAGACAAGGCTTTACCTAGGCAGGAAATAGGAAAGTGAGAATAATTTCGTTCAATAAAAGGTGATGCAAAGACATGGTTTCAAGTACATTCTCAGTCTAGGTCTCAAAGGTTCATACACAATAAGCAAATTCACACTATCAAATAACAGTGACAGTCCCAAATGTTATGAATAATACATAAGAGGTATGCAAAGATAAGAAAGACACTTATGAAGAATGAAGAAAATGCCATGGAAGACGACATTAAGTAGTAGACAGTCTTATTCCAACTGACAACCATTGTATGTTCATGGATGAAGAAAATTCTACGGGTAAGAGTCAACTTTGGGATGACAATGATAATTCAACATTAACAGAGTATGTTAGTGCACATTGAAAGAAAGTATGTAGAAGTGAAAAGTGATGGTCATTGCTCAGAAAGCAAGAAGTCAATAGGGACAAACATGGTCAATCTTGTGAGGATAGGGCATGTGAATGATGATAGCCTAGATTCCATTGAAAGCAAATATGATAGTAAGAGGCAATTTCAACAAGCATGAGCATTTTCGGTGTCATGAGAGTTAATGTTATTGATAGTGGATCATCCTATATAAAGGAAATCTGTGAAGCACCGGCTTAACCAAATCTGAGTTTATTGGATGGCATAGGGTTGTAAATGGTTGCAACCTATTTTCAACACTACATATTTCTTGGAGAGAACCCATTTGGTATATATGTGGTAGATCACTATCCTTAAAGGAAAAACTACTAGTCATGTGTAAAAATACAAACCTGTGAAGCAAGAAAAGACAGTCACCTTGGTGCCAGCAAAAATACAGTCAATGGTAGTGATAAAATACCTTCAATGGACAGTATGATAGTCCTACAAGGGTAGTTCCTAGAAATAAATCTAATATTCCATGAGTACTGTCGACAAACTAAAAAAGAAATGATTGGTCATGTAAGTGAAGAGCCTTGCATCTGATGTAATCTCTTTTGGTTCATAAATTATATTTTCAGCACATTCTCAAGACTTTGTTTGATGAGAACGAAGAGACAATCCTTAAATCTCAATGGAATACATTGGTTTATGCTGATTACGTATCTTCATGTTTTGAAAGGAATAAAGTTGTTGATGTGCAATGGATTCTCAACAAGGTAGCCCTATCACTAGGAGATCAGAACTTTCAATTTCAAGAGTGATCAATAGTACAACACTTTCCCATCATCCCTGGTGTCTTCAATTACTATTCTATTAAATATATAGTCCTTGTGAAGGAATAATGAACAAGAATAGTCAGGGACTTAATTATAACTCAAAGGAACAACACCAAGTTGGAGATCATTTTGTGCTTTTGTTGATAATTTAATGATATTCTAGGATCAAAAGATAGTCACCATGGGTTTTAAAAGTAGCATCACACATAATATTTGCATGAGAAGTGAAAATGGAAGTCATGGTTTGAAGGATAGTCTCTTGATGGCTGATCAAATGAGGCATTCACATATAAGAATGTGTCATAATGCCAGTGCAAAAAAAAAGAAAAAATGTGGCAATGCTACAGGTAATGGACCTTTGTCTTCCAACAAATACCAAAGTCCTAATTTTCTATCCTTATTATTGGCAGTTGAGGGATCAAACATGGAGCCACCACAGAATGCTTATTATACTGAATCAAGTGGTCTACAATCTAATCATCCCATGGTGAATGAACTAGAGAGGTAGGGTTCAATCAAAATACAAAGACTAATATGATAGAAGTTTTAAAATGCATAGTGAGCTCGAAATGGCATCATTTCTACAGTGAAGAAATTCAAGCATAAACCCTCATGGCCATGAGGGACCAAAAAGAAAAGGTGGTTTTCATTAAGGAATGGAAAGGAAACACAGAGCCTGTGAATTATACCCATACTGTGCAATGGCAGTGATCATTTTACAAACCAGTTCTTATTTGTAGGGCAACATTTTATTGTTGAACAAAGGACAAAGATAGCTCTTGTTTCAACTTCAATCTCTCATGGATCTCATTCATATTATAATCTTACACAATCATGCTATGGTGAAGGTGATTATCAGTGTGAAATAATGGACTAAATGCAAGCATGGTCGCGGCCATGGAAAATGTTTAGAAAATAATTCTACAGAAAATCATTCTACAAAAGTATATTAAAAACCCTAGTTCCTCTTCATGGCCGTAACCATCAATACAAGGGATTTTCTTTTGTCACATAGAAGTTGAAAGGCCTTTAGAAAGGCAACTAATTTTCTACAAAATAATGCGTAAAAATAATAGAAGAGTGCTAAATATAAAAATACATTCATCATAGAGCTCATTCGAGCATTCTTTTCCTTCAAAAGTGAACAGAAGATGCAGGGAGATAACAAGGGTGGGCTTACCACGAGCTCTTCTTTGGCATTTTACTTGCCAATCTGTTGAAGACCAGTCAAAATCTCCATTTCCAGCGCATGCAAGTGAAACCCCATGGTGACAACATCATTTTTCCAGAATGATCGATGGAGAAAATGATAGTGTTTGTCACATTCTTTTACCTTTTGATGATTAAGGTTTGACCCCTGTTTGATGCCAATGGGATTTTTATCCCATTTATTAACAAAATCAAGCATGTGCTAATGAGGGGGGCCGAATCATATGTTATTGCATTAGGCATTTTATGCCTTGGGGTTTTTCCCTTCTTTTCAAAATGTTGCTAAGTGTTTCAAGCAACCTCTGGAGTATGCCATGAAACAAACGTATAATGCCTTTGTTTTGCCCAAAATCATGTGGTTTAGAATATTCTTTCCAAGTGACTTGGAGGTCGGCCATATTGGCCAAGTGCCTATAATTCCTTTGTAA
The DNA here is from genome assembly GCA_007258455.2 of Sequoia sempervirens. Lineage (NCBI taxonomy): Eukaryota > Viridiplantae > Streptophyta > Pinopsida > Cupressales > Cupressaceae > Sequoia > Sequoia sempervirens. Next base: position 166,499,427 of record VDFB02271358.1, on the reverse strand, counting down.
ACATGTATCTTACTATGTGTGTCCAAGAATGTTGAGTAAGGTAGGATGGTATAGTCATAATGCCTTAGAATCTTTTTGAAGGCTTTTAGCTATGGCATTGTATGTTACATTTGTTGTCAGCTTTTGAAAATAGTTGTAAGTGATTTGAAAATCATTTTCAAATGCAAATGTAATACATTTTAAATGGTGGGGCCCTTTAACTTGAGCTTAATTGTAAAGTGATTTGCTAAGTGGTGTTTTATAAATCACTTAACAAAATCACTATATTTATGCTTTAAAAGGCCATGTGTTTTCAAAAACACACATATTGCATGACTTGTGTGTGGGTCTAGATTTGGTGATGACGTGTCAACATGGAGAAATTGTGGGAACAATGTTTGACTATTTTGGAGAGACATGTTCCATTTTGGGGGTTGTTTTATCACACCTTCAGTGTGATCTTGGTTTGGGCTTGACTTTGGACCATTTGGAGGACCTTTTGGAGTGGTTTTGGAAGCTTCTATTTTGGCTGGTGTGTTTCATCCGACTTAGGGTTTCTAGAAACACTTGTGTGGGCTTTTGGTTTTTAGTTTGGCTTAAGTATCTTGATACTGGAGTAATGAGGGGGTTCTTTTCTTCCTTCTTGCAGGCATTGTGGCTTTTGGGAGCCCTTTTCATGGAAGAGGATTACATTGTGACTCATTATCAGACATTTACAGCAATGTGTAACACCTTTTGATTGATAAGTTAATATATTTTACCTTCTCATTATGTTGTTTATTATGAAAGCTTTACAAATGGTTGATGAAATCTATGGCAGAATTGTTTTCCCTTTGATTTTGTCCTATTTTCTTTTCCTTTATGTAGTTAGTATGAATTTGCAAGTCATAACATGCGTTGAGTTAGTTTAGGATAAAGTCTGAGTTGTGAGGATGCAATTTTCTTCCTTCTAGATGTTGTCCATGGCATTTTCAGTCTTGTTATGAAACACTAATGCAAAGGCATATGGATTTTTGAGTTGTGTAAACCACTATTAAGTTATTGACCACTCTTGTGTTTGGAAGCAGCTATATTGGTCTGGGAAATATCATTAGGTGAATCACCATAGGGGTTAGTTTTTCTTTTCATGCTTATTTCTTCCCTTATTCCAGTAGAAATAGTTTAGGTGACACCATCAAAAGGGGAAGTTGACCCATAATCTGGAGGTCTGCTTTCGAATAGGTTACCCACAACCTGAAAGATGTCCCATGTTAGCCCAAATCTATTGAGTTCTCATTGAAAGCTTGGAAAACAAGGTGTAGATTTGGTGACCTAACAGCAAGAAGTAAGAAAATCACACAATGAAACATAAGGAATGTCAAAAATTTCAAAAATAATGCCAATGTATGCCCTCACTTTAAATAAATTGCTAACACCATTCTTGTGAGAAATTTACTTTAAAGTAGCAAATAATCATTGCTAACAATAAAAAAGACATGAGAGCTTATTCATAAAGCCCTATGTCGAGTCATATGTTTCCAAATAAAGCTACGTCATGAAAAAGAGAGGAAGGGATTGCCCCAAAAATGAAATACCAAACACATAAGGGACCCATGGATTCGGGGCCAATATGTCTTTGCTACAATGTTGTTATAGAGCTCAGAAACATCATCATTCCCCAAATACTCATAGAACAAGAAGAATGACACATAGAGAGAAAAGAAAAAGAAAAATCTTCTAGGTCAACATGGAAGAGACCTAAATGTCTCGACACCTTACATCATCCCCAAAAGAAAAACATAAGACAAAAGAAAAGATAAATCTTTACCACATATAGAAGAATGTAGATACAAATATAGGAATGAACATGAAGAGATACATCAAACAAAACAATATGAGATCACATTACACACATGCAAGCACACAAAGAAACATGAAAATAAAACAAAGAAAAATACTAGTAGGGCACATGCGAGTCAACCTATAGTAGGTCATCTACATCCCAATCTTGTTCACTATATGCGGAAGGTGGATAATTAGCCAAAGGGACAATGTCAAGTTCCAAACTAGGACAAGAATCAAGTTCAACATTCTTATTAGGAGGATCATCATTTAAGCTCATGGAAGAGGAAAACAATGAATTTAGCTCTTTATGCACTTCCTCATCAATCTTAGAAGTTTCATTATCATCATCCAAGTTAATCACAATATCAAGTCTAATGACTATATCCATAGAAGCTTGTTGTTTATGTTGCAGCGAAGGTGGAGAGGCATCATGAATTGCTTGAGACAAGTATGAATTTTGATTTTCTATGTTATTCTTTTCTTCTTTTTCTTATAAAAAAATGAGTAATAGCATGATGTATATGCCTATGCTCTCTAGCATTTTGGTTTCTTTTCATTCGATTTTCAAGTTACGATTGTGTAGGAGCGGGTTTATCAACCATAGGTTTCTTTTTTTTCTTAAGGGAGGAATAGAATAAATCATGAGATGTTGTTCAACCACTTTCTCTTTAGCTTTGTAAAAAAATTTGACTTTAGGAGGCACAATGGGACTTATTTGATTATCTCGTGGTCTCTTATAGGAAATAGGTGGAGGATTTGTCGTAGGTTGGTCTTGGTTACTTGGAAAGGCTTTTGTTTCAATCATGGGTTGAGGCATACTGGTAAGGGATAATTCTGTTATGTGCTTTTCCTTAAACTATTGGTAAGATTTGAAAAAGAAGTCCTCACAAGGTCTAATAGGCTCTATAGGCTCGAGTGAAAACAAATCTAATGAGAAGTTCCACGGGAGGACATAGGATAAAAGCTACTATGATGCATAGTAAATCTTTCATTTCCAAATGGAAACTTTAAACATTTATACACAATCGATGAGACAACATTCATGGAGCGAAGCCATGTATAGCCTAACTTCACATGAAATAGGTTTGAAGTCAGGATGATGGTGAATGAGACATTTAATTGTTTTGGTCCAACTTTTAAAGGGAGATTTATCGAACCTATCATAGGGCAAGCAAAACCATTATGAGTTTTGATCCATACTTTCAGTTTTTCATAAGTATCTTGATATTTAAGCTCATGTACAAATAGGAATTCTTTAGTGATCACATTCTCTACACAGACGAGATCATTTAATATCCCATTAGTAGGCTTGTCATTGATTCTTCCAACCATGTAAAGAGGACCATCGGTTGCATGTTTAATTATGTCATTTTGTGAGAAAGCAATGTCAAGGGGCATATTAGTTTGGCCCTTACGAGGTTTAGCTTCAATAAATCCAACCATAGATTTTATAGAGTCTTCCTCATTATCATTTATGTTATCATTATTTGTGTCAACATTCATCACATCATTATTTGTTTCACTAGCTTTGACAAAGGAAATATTATGATTTGGCATAGGATTTGTAAATATTTTTAAATTTTGATTTGGAGGGGCTACAAACTTTTTACCTTGATCATTAACACCACCAATTAGGATATAATTAGAATCAATGAGGTCTTGCACAAGATGTTTAAGATGCTTGCAATGTTTTGTATCATGTCCATTTTGTCGATGAAAATGGCAATAGGCATTTGGTCTATAGTTTGAAGGTAAAGGTTTAGTAGGATCAGGAGCTCTAACATGAGGTAGGGAAATCAAATTCTTGTCTAAGATTTGTAGCATGGTATTATGAAGGGTATCAGGTAGGGGCGTTAACTGTCTATTTCTATCCCCAAAGGAATATGGTTTTGTCATATTTACAGAAGCCACTTGGGTGTCAACATGTTGATTTTATTGAGGGGGATTAAATTGTAAAAATCCATTATTCTTTTTCTTGAAAGATTGATAGTTGGTTTGAGGTGTGGATTTGGAATTTTTAGGATGGTTAGAGGAAGTTTTCACTTCATGACTACTAACCAAATTTTGGTAATTATGAAGGGTTGTACACAAATTACTAAAGGATGGAAATTTCAACATCTCAATTTTGGCTTGGATTTTGTTTTACAAATTGGAAATAAACATTATTTAAAGGTCAGTGTTAGAAATCTTAATGTTTGTTTTTGAGTAAAGCATTTGGTATCACACTATAAAAATAGTGACCTTTTCACCATCCTTTCGTTTACATGTTGTAGAAGTTGATAATCCAAAAAGAGATGAAAGCCAAGTGAAGGACTGAAGAAGCCTCCAAACAAGACAAGGTTGTCCCAAAAGATGGGAACAAAGAGAACACCACAGAAGCATGAAGTTGCAAATGTTGTCGAAGAATGACTGCTAAAATGTTGAAAGAAGAACCTCCGTTGAAACATATAATGATCAGGATCAAGGAAAAATGGAAGGTTTCCTCCAAAAATAGGAATGTAAGAGTGTCCATATGGTAAGTGCTCCATCTCACTGAAATGCATGGGTAACTAGCCGCTGCATCCACCTAGTACATAGGAACAAATAATGTATACATAGCTCACTCCATCGCAAAACCAAGGAAGCATTAGAACCAAAACACTAAAGGCAACCCCAAAAATGAAGATCTGAACTTGAATAGAAATAACAAGAAACTGAGAAAAAATCTCCAAAAAATACCTACACCCCTAGAAAGTACTTTGAGTCCTCTTTTGAACAATATCTTGTTTGCCCAATTTCGACACTGTGGGCAAAAGTTATGGCCTCCAGAAGAAAACAACTCTCAAAGGGGAAAAAAGTCATTCACTGCATTAAATTTAACGGCCATATGGCCGTCGCAGTAAAACTGCGAGCCTAAATTTGACGGCCAAATGGCCGTCGCCACATTTTTCCAATTTGACTTATTGAAAAAAAAAATGTTTTTTTAAAAAAATAATAAAAAATATAATAATTTTTTTTTTTAAATTACATTAGGGTGGGGGGGCACATAGGCCCACCTCCACCACTCCCCATGTGGGGTGCGGTATACCTGCACAGGTACGGACCTGCACAGTACCTGCACAGGTTACATACCTCACATGATTTGATTTGATTTGATTTGTTTTAAAAACAAAAAAAACCATTGTAAAATATTTTTTTTAAAACTTTAAAGCTTTTTAAAAAACCTAATTTTTTTTACAATTAAAAAATTGCTTAAATTTTTTTATGTAGAAAAAAATAATTATTATTTTTTTTACGAATTTTTTTACCTCGTGATGTGTGTAGGAGGCCGTATGACCACTATCAAGTAAATTTTTTTTGCCCCAGGGTGACCTGCTCCAAAATTGACAATTTATATATGGAAATAAGGGTTTTGGGGCCTTTTGAGCGCAATAGTGAGGTTTGTTTGGGCTCAAAACGCTCTGAAAATTCAGACACACCCTAGATCAAGCAAAAAATCCCTTTCTTCAAACCCTCACAAATCTGACAAACGAAAGCCAAATTTGACAAAACAAAGGTCAATATTAACTATTCCGACAGCTCTGGATTCAATGGAGAGGTCTGATTTGACCCTAGATGCACTAGAAAACCACTTCAAGGCAAGATCTCACAAAAAAGGGAACAAGAAGCTTGTAGATCTAAGCTCTAATACCATGCTAGAATTGTGAAACAACCACAAAACCATGAGCCACAAGATCAAACAACAAACAAGTACACCTTCCATGCAAGAGATCTACAAACAAATATGTGCAATATTCATCAATAAGGAAAAGTTATAGAAGAAGCTTTCAAGAAGATATGAAAGCTCCAATATTCTTCGCGAAGTAATTACAATGAGGGTTGAATGCTTATAAGAGCAAAGCCCTAAATGAGAAAGGGATCAGATCATGACAAGTGTCAACATCATATGAGATGTGACATAATTATCTAATATTAATTCAACTAATAAAGCATTCATAAGTTTAGCTCAAGTGTGTTGAGAATAAATTAGACTAATAATCAATTAAATATTAATTAATTATTAGCTAATGCAAGATAACTCTAACACCCCCCCTTAAGATGAACTTAGGGAGTAGCTAAAAATCCTAAAAAGAATGCATGATGGGTCCTGAAAAACAAGGCCACATAAGGTACCCATGTACAAACAAAAGATCTCTATAATGTGGAGAGATAGAGAAAACCTCATGGGAAAAAATCTACTCCAAAAAGAGATGAAAGCCAAGTGAAGGACTAAAGAAGCCTCCAAACAAGATAAGGTTGTCCCTAACTATAGGAACAAAGAGAACACCACAGAAGCATGAAGAAGTTGCAAATGCTGTCAAAGAATGACTATTGAAATGTTGAAAGAAGAACCTCCGCTGAACCATATAATGATCAGGATCAAGGAAAAATGGAAGGTCACCTCTAGAAATAGGAATGCAAGAGTGTCCATATGGTAAGTGCTCCATCTCACTGAAATGCATATGTAACCAGCTATTGCATCTGCCTAGTACATAGGAACAAATACTATATACATAGCTCACTCCAACGAAACCAATGAAGCATTAACACCAATAGTAGAAACCTCCCCATAATGTTGAAAAGGGAGAGGTGTGATAGGTATACTAAAACTGAATGCCTGAAAGTAGTGCATGAAGAGGAACCAAGAACATCTGAAGGTTCAATCATGTAAGTACAAGCAGATAGAAAGGATGTGAGAACAAAAGTCACATACGCATTAAAAAGGTATGAAGGAAAAGGGTGAAGCCACAATAGTGGTTTAGAATTGAAGTGAGGAAGGAAAAATCACAAAAAATGAATGCATGGGAAAAAAATTGATTTTAGGGGTTCGTACGTACCTACTAGTTCGATCGAACCAATTAGGGGTTCGCTAGAACCTGGGTTTGGGCGAACCCTTTCAATACTTTCTCGCAAAAAAAGCCAAAAAATCCCCCTATAAAAGAGGGGTTCAAATGAACCCTAGTTTGCTAGAACCCTTGGGGGTTCGCTAAAACCCCCCTAGTTCTAGCGAACCCCCCTTTTCCCTCATTTTTTAATTTGTTCACACAAAAAACCTAATTTTTTACGCTTTGAAGCTCCGGTTGAGGATGAAAATGGGGGAATATTTAGCAACCAAACTTGGAATCATGTAGTCTTCAGAACGAGCTATCCAATGAATATAATTTTAATATGTTTTAGTTTTATTATGTATTTGTTTTTTTAGTTTTATTAAACATAGGTTTTTCATCAAAAATGAAGGTCTTTGTTCTGCACATGTCAAAAAATAGCAGATTATCAAAAAAAAATTAAAAATATGAGTGCACCAGATATTGAAGTCCTTGATCCAACAAAAAAAATAAAATTGAATTTCGATATATACAAAAAAAGTTATGCATTATACGGTTGCACTATGTCTGAATTGTCATTGGTTTTACTTTGAAACTTGATTAAAGAAAAAATATTCAATAAAAAACTATCTAACCAAGTGGAAGCACTAGATATCAGAGTCACAAATGTAAATTCAAAATAATTGGAATTTAATCCTTCATGGAAAAAAAGTTATGCGTTATACGGTGTGCGTCATTTTTTAAAAATGTTGTTTTCTAAAAAAACCAGTTTTTGTGGGAGATGGAAAAAGAAGTGCAATCTAATTTTGAAAAATTTGAAAAAAATATTTTTAGAATCTATAGACAAAATGTGACGAGACTCTAGTTTACATCATCTTCAAATTCCTCACGGTTTAGCCGCTATAGGTGCCTGAATGTGAAGATTTAGTTAAAAATAAAAAAATTGTGTCCAGTTTGGCCAAAAATTGTAAACCACTATTTGTGGGATCACCCAAAACAAAGGAAAACATCAACCCCCATGGAACTTTATATCATAGTGTGAGTACAACAAGGCACAAATTGATGTGAAAGAATCCCAATACTACACATACAATGCCGAGGCACTTTAGTTCAATGCGTTTACAGATGATAAATACATGCAATGTGAGCCCATAAGGTCCAAAAAGGACAACTGAGAAGAAGGATTTCTAGAAAAAATTAAAAATAAATCTGGAAACCACTTGCACCACTGCAAAGAGCTTGGAACAAGCTTTTTGATGATATCTCGTTTGCCTATTTTTGACATCATATGCAAAAGTTATGCCGAAAGAACTAAAGGTGACTCTAGAAAAGAAGATCCGACTTTGACCGGAAATAACAAGTACCTAAGAAAAAATCTCCAAAAAATACCTACACCATTGGAAAGTACTCTAAGTCCTCTTTTCGATGATATCTTGTTTGCCCGATTTTGACACCGAGGGCAAAAGTTATGGCCTCCAGAAAAAAACAACTCCCAAAGTGCAAAAAACACAGTCTATGGCATTAAATTTGACGGCCAAACAACTATTGTAGGAAAATAGCAAGCCTAAATTTGACGGCCAAATGGTCGTCGGTGCATTTTATAATTTGCCTTTGAAAAAAAAATGTTTTTTTTTTAAAACAATAAAAATTTACAATGATTTAAAAAAAAAAAAAATTGTGGGCGGGGGAGCACGTGGGTCCACCCCCACCGCTCCCTATAATGGAGTGCAAGTACTGACCTGTGCAGGGCTGCACAGGTACGTACCTACCCTCTTTTTTATTTAAAAAAAAAAAAAAAAAAACTTTGCATAAAAGCTTTTAAATTGTTTTAAAGCTTTTAAAAACAATTTATTTTTTGTACAATTAAAAAACTACCTGAGTTTTTTGTGCAGAAAAAAAAAAAAACAATTTTTTTTACAAAATTTTTTACCTTGTTATGTGTGCAGGAGGCCGTACGACCTCTACCAAGTAATTTTTTTTTACCCCGAGGTGACTTGCTCCAAAATTGACAAATTATATATGGAAATAGGGGTTTTTGGGCATTCTTAGCGCAATGGTGAGGTCTGTTTGGGCTCAAAATGTTTCAAAAAATTAGGAACCCCCTGGATCTAGCAAAAAAGCCCTTTCTTCAAACCCTCACAAATTTGACAAACGAAAGCCAATTTTGACAAAACAAAGGTCAATCTTGACTATTTTAGCAGCTCTAGATTCAATGAAGAGGTTCGATTTGACCTTGGATGCACTGAAAAAATGCTTCAAGGCAAGATCTCACAAAAAAAAAGAACAAGAAGCTTGCAGATCTAGAGCTCTGATACCATGTGGAAGTTGATAATCCAATCTCACAAATCCCAATGAAAAATTGCAAGCAAATAACTTGTCACCAAAGAAGATTAAGAGACACAAGAATGGTGCTCTGCAAACATGAAGCAAAATATGCATTACCCAAAAGTTTCCGAGAAGTTGTTAATAATTACAAAGAGATTAATCCTTAAGAAAGGAGATCATAACCCTAAAGTGAACCCTAGGATTAGGATTAAATTAGCATGCGACAAGTGTCAAGATCATAATGAACGAGACAACATGACTAATTTAATAATGCATAAATAAAGATTCCTAAATTTAGCTTAAGTAAAATAAAGTAAAGGTGACTTAATTAATTAATCAATATGATTAAATTAATCAAGTAAACAACCTATTACTCTAATAGTTACTAGGCACTTAGTGCCAAGTATTTCTCTGGACCTATCATGCATTTCAACAACTTATGTATATAGGTACTAATAAGATCCCAAGGGTACAAATGACTAGAGAACCTATACCAATTTTTAAAAATAACATTAATACTTTCAAAGAATATTTTACCATGAATATATTTTATCACTTGCTACAAAGAAAATGTCACAAAAAAAGGATTATTTCAATGCTATATGCAACCTAAAAAGACTTTGTAAAGTCAAGGTAGGTGCAAGAAAAATACTTTGATATGATTGTAAGAAAGTATATCATGTTTACAATCCACCCTAAAAAAAATGGCTTTTGGAGACTTAATCATGAGGTCAAATATAAATCAAGATACACCCACATAAAAATGAAGTTAGAAGCTCTCTAGATCAAGAAAGGGCTTGTAAGAAATAAAGCTCAAATACATTATTAAAGTTACCACAAAGACTCATAAGAGCAACAATCCTTTGCAAAACTAAATAACCTTTCACACATAAGAGAGATGCAACAAAGAATGATATATTGTTAAATAATGATTCAAGTATACAAGAGGATGCAAGATCCAAGATGTTTAATGTACAAATAAAGTTTTGCTAAAGTTTTGCTTAAAATGTGAGGTGAGAGGTGGAACAACTTAGGATTATGACAACTTGTGTCATTATATCATGATATGGGACACAAAAAATTAACTATGCTAGGTGTTCCCTAAAAGTGTTCTTTAAGTAAACAACCTACATGTGATATAGGTCTTAGAAAGGAACTGGTTAGGGAATAACCTCATTCACACCAACAATATGAACTTGCATCATCCTAGTTATATTGCATGTTTGCCTATTTTATTTATCATCAATGAATTAATTTTTCTAAGGGCTTGACTAAGGAGAACATCACCCTTGCTTAACAAGTTCTCAAATAGTGTCAACATTAGACACGACCTTACATTAGATATAGGTATAACAAGTTGAGGTGAATTTTCTATAGTCATCCATCCTACCAATTTGATTGCATAGGTCCAAGTTCAATTTAATATACTAGATCAATTTTACATGCATGAATTTAAACTACTCCAAAAAGCAATCATTTTGAGATGCTTGTCTCACCAAGTCATAAAATTCTAATATAGTGACAAATCAATTCTCAACATTTTTATCAATATATTCTAATTCCACCACTAAAAATTTAATAAAATATTTTATTGCGTTGATAGATGTAACCCTACAATGGCAGCATGATTGATAGATGTAACCCTACAATGGCAGCACGATACTTATAAGAGTTCAGCACAATCGGTCACAGAAAAAAAACACAAAAACAAACACATTTTAGAAACAAAACAAAAAAATGAAAAATATTTTAGAATAAACAAAAAACCAAAAAATAACTTTTTAAAAAATAAGTTTTGTAAAATGTAATAATAATAAACCTACAGTCAATTTTAAAATTATCCTAATTTTTAGATTGGAAGGTATTTTCGGGGCATTGATCAAAGTGGTACAAATTTACGGTCAAATGTGCAGAAGGCTGCATAGACAATACGCTCTGTTTCAGTGCAATCCGTCGATCTCGGAGCACATGGAGGCCGTCGTTTATTTTTGACTGTAAGTCCAAGAAAATGAAGCCTGGGTCGTATGGTCGCAGAATATTTAATTTTGATGACGTTGAAGTGCGGTGCTGTCAGCCCTCTATAAAGAGGGCCCCTTCGCCTCTTTCTGCATTGCAAACTAAGGGATTTCCAAGTAGCAGATCAAAGATCGAATCCTGCCGCTTTTCTGATTTGAGTATCAGGAAATGGAAACATATTATGATGGATTCAATGCTAGCTTTGATCCTGATTACCCTGTGATAAGTCGCGAAGATGCGTGCAGTGCAATGGACGAACTATTGGATTTTGAGGTTCCTCTTTTTGTGGAGGACGTAGTAGCATTTAAGGCCCCTCCTTATGACGCCATCGAAGCTTCCTGGCATTCGAATTCCTCAGAGGATTTACAGAGTGCAGAGGGATTTAATCAACTGGCGGTTAATTCTTTGCCCTGTTCTCAACATAGTGTGTGCGCACAGAGTGCCTTCTGCAAATACAGTAAAGCTAATCCAGTGGCCGCTGTAGATTTTCTCAAAGGCGGCCAGAATTTGCACAAGAGATGTTTAGCTGTTCTCAGAAAAATTGAAAAGAAGAGCAAATTGACGAGGCAGAGGTCAATGCAAACTGCTGCTGCTCCTCCTCCTCCTCAACTACAGCAAGCAAAGTCAGGGTTTCAGAACAAATTGGCGTTTGATCATATGCTAGCCGAGCGGAACAGGAGAGTCAAACTGAGACAGCACTTCTCCAATCTTTGTTCTCTCGTGCCTAAAATCACCAAGGTATTAAATTATTACGTTTTTATCATGAATTTTTTCTTCCGCAAATATGTGTTGTTACGAATCTGGAGTCATTAGATTGTTCTGCTGCTTTGCCTTTTTGGATTCTGAGATCATAAGGTATTCGCAGAGTACAAAATTTTAGGGAAAATATTGTGTTGAAATTTTTTAAATCAAAAGAAATTTGCAAAAAGCGGATAGCTAGTAATTTTAAACTAATTTCACATAAAATTGTCCTTGAATATTGCAATTCATTGGAAAAAAATTACAATTTTTTTCCAAGAACTCTGTATTTCTCTTTCAGTACTGTTTAAGGAAAAAAACACCTGATTTTAAGTTACAATTCTGTTGCTGCTTCTGACTTCCAAATGATCTGTTTACAGAAAGATAAACATTCAATTCTGGCAGATACTACAAGCTATCTGCAGGAATTAAAGCTCCGTGTTGCTGAGCTCGAACAACAAAATCAAATATTGCAGGAATCAGTTTCCACAAATAAAGATGATGGAAGTAGGGGGTTCGAATCAACAGAGCAGTCATATAATTCAGAAAAGAGAGTCATTTATTGGAGCGATGAAGTAACTTTGGAGCAATGGAAGAAGAGCCCCTGCCAAGTGAACATGAAAATAATTATACAGAAAGATAAGTTTTCGTGCTCGGCAAGTCTGCTGACCAAGCAACTAGATCTGTTGAGAAGTAACCAACTAGAAGTCCTTTCTGTCCAATCACAGACAGAGCCATTTCATTTTCGCTCTGACATTCTCCTGAGATCAAATGTATGTATTTGTGCAAAACCATCTTTAGATTTTTTAGTTACAGTTCTCACTCTCTTACTGTTTTCAGAATTCTTCATGTTCTTATGAAATGTTTCATGTGGAATATGCGCAGTGTGAAGCCTTGGATATCTCCAAGTGGCAAAATTTTGCCACAACAATGAGGGAGTCCCTCTTATGAGGAGCCGTAAATACAAGCAAGGAAAACAAAAAGAACAAATTTTTGGGTCGACATTTAGTACTGAACCTGCCGTGTTAATTCACGGCTCAAAGTAAATGATCTTTATAGGAAAGAAATTAATATGACGGCCATTAAAATCTTCCCACAGAGCCTGTAAGTCAATCAAAGTTGTCCGTATAACTCGACCAAAGTATTCCAGGGAACTTGCTTCCCATTGTAGAAGTCACGTACTTGAAGGTTTCATTTTCAGTACTTTACATCTGTCTCAGAGTACACAATAGGAACTATAGGAGCGGTAGCCATAACAAATGCAATCGATCTTTTCAAGGGCAAAGATTGTAAAAATATAATGAAAAAGAAAATGATTATTTATTGCATTATACTGGTTATTCATTTTATTGGGTTGGAAAATTTTCTCAACTTGATTGTACAATATGAGAATATTATGAATGAGTATATATTTAATGGATGACAAAGTCAATAAACGTACAATCATAGTCATCAATTGAATTTAACTATTTTTAATAGTATTATAATATAAAATAATTAACATTGTTGTCTATTTGTTCTCTTCAATGTACTTGAAGACAAAAAAAATGCTATAGATTGAAAGAAATATTCATCATATTGACCTTTTGATACACAAAGTCCAAGTATTAATGTTTAAGATTATCCATAGTAGCCATCAACATATAAATATGTTTATCAGTCTAGTTTCGAATGTGTAAAGTAATCTAACTAGTCATTCATTTAAAAATATTCATTAAAATTTTAAAATATAGGGAAACAAAGACTCGATGAAAACATAATAATTTGTTCCATTTTTCGTCTTATTAGGTCACAAAATTTGACATTTTTAAGCATTTGACATATTTTATTAATTATATTGAATAAATTGTTAATAATTTAAACTAGTGATATGAGGCATTATTCTGTAGATTGAATTTTAAATTATTTTTTATTATTTTACAATGAGCGATATTTTACTGTAATGCATAATTTTTACTACAAATAAAAAATTTCTATGATTTTTAGAATTGAATGATTAAATTTAATATCTAGTCATAAGTGTTGGAGAATGCTAGGATTAGAGAACTTGAATTGATAACCTTCTACAAGTGAAATGATAAACACAATAGGATGTCTATCATACAACATGAAGAGTGTAAAATACAATGAGAAAGCCTTACATATATAGGCAAGAGTGAAGAGGTAGGAAGGTAGAATTGAATAATTGACTACCCTTCAAATTTGCAACACTTGTGAGATCACTTGACAAGTGTGTGAGCAAGTGTTAGTAAGTGTCTCAAGTGATGAGAACACATGTTTCAATGCTATGAAGTGAGACAAAAGCATAATAAACTTAAGTAAACTTATGCTATGCATGTGAATAGGTCAACCCTAAAAAAGTGATTAGCTAACTAGGTGTGATAATGACACTTTTACACTAACATCTCTCTTAAGTGCTACTTAGGGAGTAATGTGTGCATAATGTTGAGTCTCGAATACTAGGCCATGTTAGGTACTCATGTATAAATTTCTCATAAAGTGGAGTAAAGGAGAAAACCTATTAGGAAATAAAACTCCTCTCCAAAAGAGAAATGCAACGAAATAAAATGTACAAGCGAAGAAGATAAGTGATAGATGGAGGACTCATCATGAGCCCCCAAGGACTACTTCTATCACAATATAATAGATGTTCCACCCATAGGAGATAGAAAAGAGAGAAGGTCTATGTGACCCCCATAAAATGTGAAGAAATACATTCCATGTGAGTAAATGCATCCTCCCAAAGTTGATAGGAGAAGAAAAACCATGCAACCTCCTCTCAAAATGATGTATCTACACAACACTAGATGTTGAAGATGGTCCACAATCATTGAAAAAAAATTCTACCCTTGGGAAGAAACAACACCACAAATGTGTACAAGATGTCTTCCCACTCCAGATAGGAATATACAAGAAGCAAGATGAATATCTCCAATATCATGTTGGGAAAGACAAGAATAGAGAACTAGAATTGATAACCTTTCACAAGTGAAATGATAAACATAATAGAATATCTATCATACAATATGTAGAGTGTAAAAAAAATGAGAAAGCATTTCATATAAATGCAAGGGTGAGAATGTAGGAAGGTAGAACTAAACATTTGACTACTCTCAAAATGTACAACACTTGTGATCTCACTTGACAAGTGTGTGAGCAAGTGTCAATAGGTGTCTCAAGTGATGAGGATGCATGTCTCAATGCTATGAAGTGAGATAACATCATAATAAACCTAAGTAAACTTAAGCTATGAGTGTGAGTAGGTCAATCCTAGAAAGGTGATTAGCTAACTAGGTGTGATTATGCCACTATTTACACTAACAACAAGTAGAAGGTGTTGTTGTATGTGTCAAATTATGCATTGATTCCACAATATTGGTTTACAATTTTTGGCTAAAGTGGACACTGAACTGATTTTTTCTTAACTAAATCTTCACTTTTGGGCACATATAGTGGCTAAACCGTGAGGAATTTGAAGATGATGCAAAGTAGTGATTTGTGAAATTTTGTCTGTAGATTCTAAATATATTTTTTTCAAATTTTTTGGAAATAGATTGCACTTCTTTTTCCATCTCCTTCAAAAACTTTTTTTTTTCAGTAAACACCATTTTTAAGGAGTGACGCTCATCGTATAACACAACTTTTTTTTCCATGAAGGATAAAATTCTAATTTTTTTGAATTTAGATTTGTAACTATGATATCTAGTGCTTCCAATTGGTTTCATAGTGTTTTATTGAATATTTTTTCTCTAATCAAGTTTCAAAGTCAAAGCAATTACAATTCATAAATAGGCGGACTGTATAACACATAACTTTTTTTGTATGTATCCAAATTCTTTTTTTTTTGTTGGATCAAGGACTTCAATATCTGGGGCACTCATATTTTTCAATTTTTTTCTTTGATAATCTTCTATTTTTCCACATGTGCAGAACAAAGAGCTTGATTTTTAGTGAAAAACCTACATTCACAAGAAATAAAAAATAAATATAATAATGAAATTAAATTTATTTAAAATTATACTTTTTGGGAAGCTTATTGTTACCAGATTTTCACCCATGGCTCAATCAGGTAGAGCTCATTGATTGAAAGAAGAAAGAAAATGGTACATTTTCTATTCCCCTTACATTGCATTCATATATACAAATGAAATAACTTGAGAAATTATAGAAACACAAATCATCGCATTTATATAGATGCATGAAGCATAAGAAGATTTTGCGAATTTCTTCTGTCACACAAGCCGTGAGTTTAACTGTTGTTTGCTTATTCAATGCAAATCAAAATTAACATGTACATGAATAAGTAAAGGAATGAAAAGAATATGCATGTAGAGAGGGTAACCAGTCATTGCCTGAGAATGACTAGTTTCTATGAGTCTATTTGTCTGGCTACTGCCCGAGTTGTCCTAGTATGTTCCTAGCTTCTTAAGACTCTTGTTTCCTGTAGTAAATCAAAGCAATATGTTAGAGCAACACTCTAAGCAATGACAAGTTACACATCATACATGTTCATTTACCTATACATGTATAAATTGATCCTGATCTGCATTAAATAAACATGTGCATTACAAGTGTCCCAGAAAATCATTGAAATTGTCAAACACATTTGAAATGTACATATGTTTTTCTAACGTGTTTGTTTCATGTGCAGCTACAGGTGCAAATATGATTTAATTTTTAAAAAAAAGAGTGGTGAGAATGTGGCTCCCATGAGGGTTGATCCCATCTCATTATTTATGTGCAAATTTTTAGTACACTTTAATGCATTCAATGCAAATTACAATAACAATATTTGCTCATTGAAATAGTGAGTATTGAAAACTTAAATGGAGCTACAATGCCAGTGCAAATCATGAGGAAAGATTCATAGTGTTGCAGAAGTCAGAGACTAAGATCTTTCTTGTTTCTTGGTAGTCCAATCAAAAAAGGGGTTTATCATTCACAACAGTGAATTGATAAATTCACTAGTTTAAGTAACAAGCCACTGCTCAATGGAACCACAATGAAACATTAAAGATCAAATGTGGTGATTGTCATAAGTATAAGAAATAAATATTGCTCAAGGATTGAGTTTTTGTCAAGAGCATGATGCATCAAGTGATGTTCATATCAAATGAAAGTCATCACATAAATGAAAGCATTCAAGATAGCAAGGTGAGATGATTAATTCAAATCAAGGCAGGTAACATAATTGTCAAGGTAACAGTGGAAGAAACTTTCACATGAAATAAAGAAACAGAGCAAAATCTGAATTAGGTATCAAAGATTAGATACAGTGACATAGAAACCCTCATCTTCTTATGCATAAAAGACAATTTTTTCTCAAAGCCAATGGCAAAGCATCACAGTGCACAAAATATATGGAGTGATAAATATTGCAAAAAGCAAACTGAAAGTTTTTTATGAGTCAAATGTGAATGTAGGTTCACAGTTTTATTAAAACCAAATTGGAGCAGCATATTTAGATTTTACTTCATTATAGTATGACTACAAATCATGAAAAATAGGAAGATATTCATGTTTTTTCTAAGTGGCTCAGGTTTTAAGTGAAGTTTCTATAGAATATGTGAAAAGAGTTTTTGGCCAACATGAAAGTGTGCATGTGCCATAATACATGAGCAAGATTTCAAAACCCATGGCCTGTCAAACGCACCAAACCCTCAACTTAGGGTTATAAAAGCATGGGTTTATTAAAATACTTCATTCATGTTTGGTAATTGGTTTGATAAGGAATAAGAAGAAACCTGTACAGGGACAGAGAGAACCTTGAATCTTTCTTTTTGCAGAGAACATAAAATAGTTTCTTGCAATAAATCTGAGGTGTTTCATTATTTTTGCATTACAGTGGAGCTCATAAAGTATTTATTCTCAGACAATGTAAGCCCAAAACAGGTTTTGAGACTGTAGTTGAGGTTTTGTATCAAAACCATTTGAAATTTGCAGAGAATCTATCCATACAAGTATGGAGGCGCGGCCATTAAAAAGTAGTAGCCATAAATCATAAACCCACGTTTTGGGTTTTTGTTTTGTATATATTTTACTCAAATATATGCATGGTTTCAAGCTACAAATAAACAATGGAGCACAGAAATGAATCAAATGAAGGTCGTACTTTGAAATTTAGTACAGTAAGGGTCTATTATGAATGAAAGATATGGGTTTGAAGTAACCTAGATGGAATTTTTCCTATTACCTAAGAACTCAAGCAAGCTATTACTAAACAACATGTGACAAGTGTCAAGATCATAATGAACAAGATAGCATGACTAATTTAATAATGCATAAATAAAGATTCCTAAATTTATCTTAAGTGAAATAAAGTAAAGGTGACTTAATTAATTAATCAATATGATTAAATTAATCAAGTAAATAACCTGGGCATGTGCAGGATCATGGTATGCCAAAAAGTGGCAATGGAGAAAAAAATACGTGTTTCTACGATTCAAAAACGCAAAAATGGTGAGTTGACTTTTTGGAGCTGGGGTGACTACCGAGGCAGAGGGAAAACTTAGTTTTAGGAATCGGATATCCGATCCAAATCGGATATCCGATTTGGATCAGATATCCGATTTTGTTGAAGTATAAAAAAAACTCATTTCGAAACACTCATTCCGATCCAGACAAAGGGAAACTTAGTTCTGGGAATCGGATATCCGATCCAAATCGGATATCCGATTTTGTTAAGTATATATATATATAAAGGTCTGCGACCAAGTCATTCTCATTTGTTTTCGGCTCATCGGCGGCGGGCACACAGTGGAGAGCGAAATCCGATATCCGATTTGGAGTCCATCTCTAACAGGTAAAGTTCTTTATTTTTTATCAAATTTTCAATTAGATTTGTTTATTTTTAGTTGATTTTTTTCAAAATATTGTTTTTTGGTAGAAAAACTAGGGTTTTTTGGTAGATTTACAAAAAACCATAAAAAATTGAAGAAAAATAGTAAGAAACTACTTTTTTTAAAAATGTAATGGCATTTCCATAGCATACAGACATTGAGAGCAAATAAAATACAAAGTTCAATCCATGAATTATAGAAAATAGATTTTTGTTGGTTATATTCATATCGCTGATTACATTGCACAAAACATACTATAACTGCATAAATATCAAATGGTGACAGTTGTCGATGCTACCACATTTTTCATACATGTCTACCAAAGCATTTTATCAAACAGTTCACTGCCTTGCTGCTATGGCTAAAACCCTAAAACAGGTGCTTATGAACAAGTTATGGATGCTTGGAAA